>JAGFBZ010000384.1:510000-1110000 GCA_018398805.1 Hirundichthys speculiger | reverse complement strand
CTCCAAACGGGTCGTCTGAACCTCCAAATGGGTCGCGTGGACCTCCAAACGGGTCGTCAGAACCTCCAAACAGGTCGTCTGAGCCTCCAAACGGGTCGCCAGAACCTCCAAACGGGTCGTCTGGACCTCCAAACGGGTCGTCTGAACCTCCAAATGGGTCATCTGAACCTCCAAACGGGTCGTCAGAACCTCCAAATGGGTCGCGTGGACCTCCAAACGGGTCGTCAGAACCTCCAAACGGGTCATCTGAACCTCCAAACGGGTCGTCAGAACCTCCAAACGGGTCGTCTGAACCTCCAAACGGGTCGTCAGAACCTCCAAACGGGTCATCTGAACCGCCAAACGGGTCGTCTGAACCTCCAAACGGGTCGTCAGAACCTCCAAACGGATTGTCTGGACCTCCAAATGGATCGTCTGAACCTCCAAACGGGTCGTCAGAACCTCCAAACGGATCATCTGAACCTCCAAACAGGTCGTCTGAACCTCCAAACAGGTCGTCTGGAGCCGCTTCACGGGGAATCCAGCATCATCATCTTCTTCCATTCAGTGCGGTAATTTCCTCGTTGCCAGAAAACGTCTCTGCCGTCCGCAGGAAACCGCCGTCCACAGCGACCCGTTCGTCTCAAAGCCTGTCAATCACTGATCGGCTCACACTCTAGTAATTGGATTTTTCGTTGTTTCTGTTCAGACGACTGTTTGCTGAAATCATTAACAATCCTTTAATCTTGTTAACGTGAAGCTCATTTAACGCTTCACACACAAACAAACAAGCTTGTGTCTGATGAGGCTGGAACAGGATGATGTTTCCCACTCTAGAGCATCCAGCTCCTGGAGCATCCAGCTCCTGGACCAGCTCCTGAACCAGCTCCTGGATCATCTCCTGGATCATCTCCTGGACCAGCTGCTGGAACAGCTCCTGGATCACCTCCTGGACCAGCTCCTGGACCAGCTGCTGGACCAGCTCCTGGATCAGCTCCAGGACCAGCTCCTGGATCAGCTCCTGGACCAGCTCCTGGATCATCTCCTGGACCAGCTGCTGGACCACTCCTGGATCCCTCCTGGACCAGCTCCTGGAGCTCCTGGATCAGCTCCTGGACCAGCTCCTGGATCATCTCCTGGACCAGCTGCTGGACCAGCTCCTGGATCAGCTCCTGGACCAGCTCCTGGATCATCTCCTGGACCAGCTGCTGGACCAGCTCCTGGATCACCTCCTGGATCAGCTCCTGGATCAGCTCCTGGACCTGCTCCTGGACCAGCTCCTGGATCTGCTCCCGGACCAGCTCCCGGACTAGCTCCCGGATCAGCTCCAGGGCCAGCCCCCCCCCCCCTCGTGCTGTCAGAGACGGAGGCGTTGAGAACAGCCCAGACGGTTTCCACCGGCCTCATTCGCTGCCTGATACCAGGATCTGTGTGGTCCGAGCACAGAACCCTGTGGAACACCACAGAGCTTCAACCTGCATCAGTGGAAGGCATGGCCACCTGTGTGACTCCAGGAGACGCTCCTGAGCTCAGACACTGATATCCTCAACTGGACCCGATCATCCGGTAGTGATCCTTGTTCTGTTCCCCGGAACACAGAGATTCCTTCAGATTCTCCGAATCTTTTAACGATATTATTTACTTGCGTCTCCCGCGTCCCGCTGGTTTTCCATCCGTCTCCGTCTCCTCTGGAGGTGATGTCTCACTCTGCTGCAGGTCCGTGAGCTGAAACGCTGATGAGTCGACTTGAGTCGTGTAGATTTCATGTCATCGCAGAAGAAAAAAGGAAAAAAAAACTTCTTCAGGGGAGAATAATTTATGTGGAGACTTAAACGCAGGATGATAACTGTGTGTGTTTGTTCACTTTGGTCTCTGTTCAACAGATTAAAGAGCCAAAAGGCCTTCAGTGGCAGTTTAATCATCCCGTCTGATCCTTTAACCCTCCAGCCGACACAATATATGATAATCCAGTTAAACTCACACGGAGGCTGCAGATGAATCCTCACATCCGCTAATGCTGCACACGCTAGTTTCGTTTGTGCAGAGTCACCACCCCCGCTGCCGTGGGTTGGGCTGGTTTTTTGTTTTTTTTTGCGGTCCAACATCTGGATCCACAGCTGTCGGCTCAACAGATTTTGAAGTTGCAGCCCACGTTGAACGTGAGATAACGTGAAAGTTTGGTGATCTTTATTCCCCGTTAGGCGTCGGTAGTTTTCACTACGTTTGAGGCTTCAGATGCAGAGAACCAGAACTGTTTCTGCCTGAAGGGTTGTACATATTAATTTCATTAAAAGTTCATTAAAAGTAGACTTGGTTTTTTAGACTTCTTCTTTTCTGGTTGAACAGAAGAAGTCTAAAAAACCCCGTCTACGATCAGAAGAACCAGGAAGGAAACCAACTCGGTTCAACTTCTCTTGAACCCCTGATGTCACATTAACCGCAGTTCCTCAACTGACCACTAGGTGTCGGTTCTAGAACGAATATTAGAGGTCTTCGGGAACAACCCGACAACCCGAAAAACTGAGGTTCCGACCCGAATCGGGTCTCGAGTCCATTTAAAAGACGTGACTCCGGGTTCGGGTCTGAATTGGTACAGTTATTCTCGAGTCCGGTTGGTGCTCTCTGACAGGCTGGGTCCACGTTTACTCCAGAGAGGTAAAGATATTGGAGGTGGCAGCTAATGTCAGGACTCGGGGCAGTTTAATTAATTATTCATTAACGTGGCGTGTTTGTCATGAAACAACCGTGTTGCCGTAGCGTGTTATTAGCGGTTTGCCCGGCAGCTGTAAAGCACAACGGATCACCAACATGACAACGCTGGATGAGAGAACATATTCACGACACGTCCTGACCGGTGTAGGCTATTAGCATTAGCAGTTGCTACCAATAGCATCTGTATCCACAAAGAAAATAACGACGTGGATTTATTGTTATTTACATCACGTAGCCTATGTAGCAACTGAACCGGGTAGAAGAAGACAACTTTAGGGAAGAAAATCAAGTTTTATTCAACAATAGACAACTTTAACATGAGCAACTATGGGCTGGATTGTCTCGGTTCTATTCAGGTAACTCGGTTCGGTTCGCGGTCGGACACTAAAGACTCGGGTCGGGTCGGTTCCAGGTCCAAATATGGCGGGTCCATTTGGGTTCGGACCCCCAGACTTATGATAATAGCTCGGGTCGGGTCGGTTTCGGGTCGAATTTTTACGGGTCCATTCGGGTTCGGGTCCATGAAAGTGGACCCGTGAAGACCTCTAACGGAGATATCTCTGCTGACTCCCGGGTTTGCAGCAAAAATCACAGTTTTGTTCTTCATAGTTAGATTTTACATCCGTGACGGCTTCACGGGAATTCATTTTCACACAAACGTGAAGTAATCTGGAAATACCACCAACCTGCGAGACCACCTGAAACGTCACCATCCAGATAAGCTAATGCTAACTGAGAGCTAGCCCAAGAAGTTGCGGCGCGATCCGAAACAAACCACGCTGGACAGTGACGGCGGTTGTTGCCACCAGTCTCCATCTACTTCACCTAGATCGCAGAAAATTACGGAGTCCATTGCCGACTTTATTTGTCAGGATCTGAGACCGTATTCAGTGGTGGAAAACGCCGGCTTTAAGGGCTGTGTTTACTCTCGCGGCAATGTGTCGCAGTTATCTTGTCCCCGGTATGCCGCAGTTACTTTTGATTTATGCTCAATGTTGAAGCGCATCTGCGCTATGTTATTCCACGCCACAACGCAAGAGGGACAATCACGAACTAGCTAAACTTACTAAACGTATCTCTTGCATTTATCCACTTCCTCACCATCTCGGCCGTATCCAGACCCACATTCATCGCTATCTCCCTCCATGAATTACTACAATATGTGCTGTCTTTGTAGTGTGGAGAACCAGAATCGTACATATGTGGGTACTTCCTCATTTCTTTGATGACGCGGATGTAGAATTGACCAATCAGAGGCCTCCTTTCTCTCCCCTCTGTCTGCGGTCGCCTACCTTTCAGTTCAATTAATTCAAACAAAGTCACTGGAACACTCACAAGATGTCACCAAAATCACTTTGTCCCGTTAAAATCTTTCAGAAAATGATGTAAATGTATCTTAAGACGAATATGGATATATATCGTATCGTGAGCCGAGTATCGTGTATCGCTACAGCCCTAGCTCTCACCTGTGGTCACCTGTGGGGACAAGTGGGTGAAATGAGTTTCCTGCTGCAGCGAGTGGAGGTCTGGGCGTAGTGATCCTGAGGAATACCGGGGGGAGGAGCTCTACCGACCTGTACAGAGCTCCTCCCCCTGTCAGGTAGAACTGGTAGAACTCAAGTTTCTTGACCCGACTTGTCCGCCAGTCTGAGCATCGAGGAGAAACCCGCTGGAATGTTGGCGAGCAAACAGACGTCATGAAGAACGCAGGCGGCGAGCAGCGGCGGCAGCAGCCAGAGTTGAAGCGGCCTGAAAGGTCGTAATTAGCAGAGAGTCGGCGGTCGGTCACGACGGGGGTGAGGGGGGAGGGGGTGTCGTTACTTTGACGGGTGAGATAAATCAGGATGAATGGAGGCGGAGTCTCCACTTATTACCTGTCAGCGGCAAATTAATTACCTGTACAAACACGCCAGCCCTCGAGAGCTGTTTGCGGAGTTGTTTATTGGTTTTCAACGAGGGAGGGAGGGAGGGGGCAGCTCCCTCTTCCCAGCATGCACTGCAGGGCTGAGCCACAGAGGTGTGTTTAACTGCTGGATGCGCTCTGCAGGTTTTCAGGATGAGGTTTCACGCGCTATGCTGCGGCGTCGGAGGGAGAAGAACCCGGAGCTTTACGAGCTGAAAGATAAATCACCGTTTTAATCAACAGGCTCTGCGTCTGAATCCTGTTATTTTTTTCTTTCCAAACCACCAGAACTTGCATCTAAAAGCTTAATCTAAATGTCTCATGAGCTGCTCGGCTGGATCTTCTCTGGTGGGACCTGAACGAACCGATGTCACCTCAGAACCAACCCAGACTAGTCCAGGACCGACCCAGACTGGTCCAGGACCGACCTCCTGGTTCGGAGCTGAGAAGAGCTGCAGTTCCCCACCTGGCCACTAGGAGGCGGCCAGTTAGTCGGTCTCCATGGACCTCCCTGTTCAAACGTCCAGCTTTCCAGCAGAAATAAACCGATGTGCTGTGAAGGTGGACTCCCCCTCAGGGTTATTATCGTTAACGAAAACGAATGAAATAACGAAAACTAGAATCAAAAAAACATTTTCGTTAACTGAAATAAAATAAAAACGAGAGTTTTTTTAAAAAACGATAGCTAACTGAAACTGTATTATGTGTTTAGAAAACGAACTAAAATTAACTATAATAATGTCAAGAATGTCCTTCATTTTCGTGTTTGTAATTTTTTTTCTCATAAACGTTTGAAATCTATTAAATTCGCTCCGCCGTACAACAACAACAACAACAACAACAAAAAAAAAAGTGATCAGCAGTGATGGCTGCGACAAAAGTTGGGAGAAAGCGTCTCAGTCCTATTTGGGATTTCTTTGACTATGACTGTGTTAACGATAAAAATAAGTGTCTTGTTGTAGAAGCAGGTGATACAATGTGTGGAATACTTCTGAAGGAGAAAAAAACCCACGAATCTGAAAGTCCATTTGAAAAGCTCGCACAAGAAGGCTAACCAAGACTACCTGGATAAGCTAGCCTAAGCTAGCCCCCTGGAAAGAGAAGCTAACCAAGACTACCTGGATAAGGTAGCCTAAGCTAGCCCCTTGGAAAGAGAAGCTAATCAAGACTACCTGGATAAGGTAGCCTAAGCTAGCCCCCTGGAAAGAGAAGCTAACCAAGACTACCTGGATAAGCTAGCCTAAGCTAGCCCCCTGGAAAGAGAAGCTAACCAAGACTACCTGGATAAGCTAGCCTAAGCTAGCCCCCTGGAAAGGGAAGCTAACCAAGACTACCTGGATAAGCTAGCCTAAGCTAGCCCCCTGGAAAGGGAAGCTAACCAAGACTACCTGGATAAGCTAGCCTAAACTAGCCCCCTGAAAAGAGAAGCTAACCAATACTAGCTGGATAAGCTAGCCTAAGCTAGCCCCCTGGAAAGAGAAGCTACAGCTGCAGGCCAGTCAGCGTTGGGAAGGAACGGGAGAAAACAGCAACTATAATGGACTGTTTCCATGGAGACCAGATAGCTGCTGGTCAGTAAATATGCAGGAACACCACAAGAGGGAAGATGCATTGATAAATATGTTTATTGAGACCAGAATGTAAACACGACTATGTGATTCGACAGCCTTCAAAAAGTTCAATGCTTCACTCCAACCAAAATTACAACCCTAATTTACAAAATAAAACTAAAACTAACACTGAAACTAATAAAAACTAAACTAAAACTAAGTATTTAAAAAAAATGAATAAAAACTAGCAAAACTACTCTAAAAACGAATTAAAACTAACTGAATTTGGAAAAACGAAACTAAAAACTAAAACTAATGGAAAATCCAGAACTATTATAACCCTGCTCCCCCTCTGAGCCCGTCCCTAGTGGCCAGGAGAGGAACCGCGTGCCTTCAGGCTTCTGTGTCGGCCCTCAAAAAGCAAAAACCGGACGTTGACTCTGAATAAAAAGCGCCGGATTGACGGTCTGGAGCTGCTGATGTGGATATTGATGGTTACAGTTCAGGAAAAGGCCAGAAACAAAACATCTGTCACAGCTGTAAACACTGCTGAGAGCTGATTAAAGGCCACGTCTCAGCGGGAGACCCGGGGAAGGGAGGTGGGGGGGGGGGGTGCTGATCCATCGTCCTGACAAACGACGGCGGCCGACACTTTCCTCCGGTTACAGAGATTCAGAGTCCCGTCGGAGCCTCTGATCGATAAGCCTCCCCCTGTGATGTCATCGATCAGCGCGCAGAGACGACCGGCGGGAACGCTCTGTCAGAGCTCTTCGCTCTGTCGCGAGCTCATCTGCGGTTCCAGGTTTGAACCTGAGGAGACGTTGGAGACGTTTAAACCATCAGGGATAAAGAAAAAAAATGCTGACAGGCAAGCCGCCATAAATTCTCGTGTCTCCTCCGAACAACCACATTAAACATTCAGAGGTGGGGGGTGGTCCTCTGGCTCCAGAAGCTCTGTCAGCGTCTCTGGGTCCAGGAGGAGCTCTGGGCCATTCGCTCCTTCCAGAACCGCCTCTGGTGTGACGTCGCTCCACGCCGTCTCTGACAGGTGAAATGGGGACGTTTGGCTGAAATGAATATCAAGTGGATGAGTCCCAGTAGCTGGTTGAGTCAGCACCTGTATGGGTGAGCCCACGGGAGGCAGACCCATGTTTCTCGTTCGGGCTGAGTCCAGCCGGGCCTCCTGGGTAAAAGCCCGGCCACCAGGCGCTCCCAAACAAGCCCCTCCCCCAGGCCTGGCTCCAGGGTGGGGCCCCGGTAACTAGAGGTGCACGATAACTATCGGGCCGATAACAGGAAATGATAACATCATCCCGATAAGTCTGATATCACGACCAACAGCCCGATAACATATATATTTTTGTCAACCAAAATCTGAGCCTTGAATGATCAGCAATGAATGTTATCTTCAAGTAACGTTGGCATAATCAGAAAAACGATTACTCAATAAGGAAAATCAAGAATCAGAAAACAATTCGTTAACTCGGTCATAATTTTAGTAGTTGCTAACTTGAATTGATATTCGCAGTATTTTCTTACATGTTACACATAAAAAAAGAAAAAAATAGTAATGGCTGAAAGAACGACTAGCAAACGAGGGAACGTGGGTATTTACGTTACACCTTGAATGCAGCCTGCAGCACAGTGCTGATCACAACAAACATGGCGGCGTGGAACTTCGTTAAAGTTTCAGAAGAAGATAGTTTGATGGTTATTTGTGACGAATCCTCCGAGTGAATTCTATGAGGAGGGAAGCACAAGCTTTAATACGTAAAACCTGATCAGCCACCTACAACATAACAATCGCTTCCATGGAGTTTTGAAATTGCGCCAACGTGAGCTAACGGAAGCTAATGCTAACGTGCTCCTCTCCCTCATTCCTCTCATCTAAAGCTTCCATGAGAAAAATAAAAAACAAAAACTACTGAACCTCATTTACTTAAATTAAAGGTATTAATTTAAATGGAACCACAAGTCAAAATCCTTTAAATGTTAATCTTTTTCAGTTTGTAATTTTGATGCATGTATTTCCATCAGTTCAATGAGCCTTTATTTTTTTATATCAGTCAGTAATGAACCTTATTTAAGTTGATGTGAGATATCAAATAGGTTTGTTTGATAGCTTTACAAAAATGTTTGAGAGGCTTGACAATAGTTTTTCAATGGAAAAAATAAATATCTGTTCATTTAAAACGTCAAAACTATTTTTCATTTTGTTCATAGTATTGATGTAATGATCTTAGGTATATGTGTGTGTTATCGGTTATCGGTATCGGTTTTAAAAAACAGTTATCGTGCATCCCTACCGGTAACTCTAGTCCGGGTGAGGACATCGAGCTGCTCGTACACTTTCCAGAGGAATCGACTGGTTCTCCAGGTTGGGAGTGATGCTAAGCTAATATCTCAGAACTCCGACTCTTTCAGACTTGAATGCTTGTAGAAGTTATGATCGTTAACATGCAGCTTCTAATGAGCAGTTTATGATAGATTGTCTTGTCAGCTGCCTCATCTTGTTTTTGTTTTTTTTTGTTTTTTTTTAAAGAATTACCACTGGTGTAATTAGTCTTCTCGAGCTGTTGCGTCTGAAGGTCAGAGCTAATTGGAAAGCCTCTCGTCTGAACGGTTGGTTGAGCGTCCTGGTTGAAGGTGGTGTTCAGGGGACTTGTGGACAGGTGGTGAGAATCAAAGATCAGAGGGTCTGAAGATGAACAGATTAATGGACCCCAGACAATAAGCGACTGCAGAAGTGCAGCTCCTCCAGTGACCAGTAGAGGCTTGCTTTAAAAGTCACCAAAATGTTCTTTATTCTCCTTCACAGAGGAAATAAACATACTGATAGACTGGGACAAGAAATGGTTTTGGTCTCACGTCCATGATAACTGGATGCAGGATGAATAATTTTTTAAATATACCTGACTGGTTAGAAACACGTTAAACAGATTTATGCATAAATATGGGCTCAGCTACTTAGCACCTTTCAACTTGACGATCAAGCTGCAACTACAGAGCTAATAGAGCACAACCGTTCTTTTTTTCTGGGTTGGTTACAGACTAAAAATCCATGAGTGGCGTTTCGGGAGAACAGTTGCTGCGTTAGCGCTGACGCTGCTTGTTTCAGCTCCTGCGTTCCTTGTTTCAGATATCGCTACTGAAATGACTTCCTGCATGAGGACGGATGGACCTGATCAGAAAGATTGTATGCTAACTGCTGTTAGCATCATAGCTTTGTTATATGATGCTGAGCTAACTATGTTAGACCTAGGATGCTAAGC
This sequence comes from Hirundichthys speculiger, assembly GCA_018398805.1. NCBI lineage: Eukaryota > Metazoa > Chordata > Actinopteri > Beloniformes > Exocoetidae > Hirundichthys > Hirundichthys speculiger. The sequence continues at coordinate 1,100,584 of JAGFBZ010000384.1, read as the reverse complement.
TAAGTTAGCATATGCTAATCTATGATAGTCTTCTGTAAGATAATGTACAGTAGTCTATGATGCCAGTGGTAGTCTCCATCATTGGATATTATAGGATACAAAGCTAACTATTTTAGACCTAAGATGCTAAGCTAAGTTAGCATATGCTAACCTATGATACTAACAAGTTGGCATCTTATTAAACTTGGAGTGATGTAAACTATGGTGCAAATGGTTGTTTCCATCTTAGATTATGGGATGATGCTAAGATAACTTTGTTAGACTTAGGCTGTAACGTACTAATGGTAGTTTTTATCATAGGTTATTATAGGATGCAAAGATAACAATTTTAGACCTAAGACACTAAGCTAAGTTAGCATATGCTAACCTATGATACTAACAAGTTGGCATCTTATTAAACTTGGAGTGATGTAAACTAGGGTGCAAATGGTTGTTTTCACCTTAGGTTATGGGATGATGCTATGCTAACTTTGTTAGACTTAGGCTGTAACGTACTAATGGTAGTTTGCGTCATGGTATTTTTGCTAGAAAGTCCTGCTCCGGTGAGGATTAGCTGCTGTCTTGGATATTTTCTACTTGTGAACAATCTTTTGAAATGTTTTTTTTTTAATATAATAACCCTTTCCAGATTAATGCTCAACAACAGTTCCCTCTATAAGACCGTTGCTTACGTCTTAACCTCTTGGCACTGTGTTGGCATGCACCCGAATGCTCCAGATCAGGAAAAACTGTGCTTTTTTAGAGAATCCACCCACATACTGGTGACAAATCCATGAAGGGCTGATGATCAGCAGCAGTTGTGTCTTACCCTCTTAAATCCTCTACAGGCTGTAAAGGGGGTACTTAGTGTTGACCACATGATTTCTTTTCTTTTCTGCCTCATCTTTGTCTGTTATCTGTCCGTCTGTTATCTGTTGACGTTTTTGTGCGGCTGCATTCTGGGTTCAGAGGGTTGGAAGAGGAAAGAGGGTTTCAGTTTTCTGCTCCGGGTCACAAATGTTCGTCCCAGTAATTGGAGCCCAGCATCCGGGCCTGAGAGATGTGCCCGTCAGACAGGTGGAGGGCAGGTGGGCAGTGTTCTGAAAGGAACCGTGTCGGACTCACGACACCGGTGTCACGGGCGGACGCGAGCCCACGCGGGAGCTGCCGCCGGTCAGAAACAGGTTCAGAGCAACGCTGGAAGAGACGGATGGACTCTAGGTGGAACTATTTTCAGCGCTCATTAATGTGCAGCATCGACAGCTCAGGAGCACATTTGCATCCTCTCGTCCTCACTCCTTCTTCTTCTTCTTCTTCTTCTTCTTCTCCTTCTCCTGCTGCTGCCCAGCCTGCACAGCTGCTCTAATTGGTGTTTGTCCGTGGGCAAAATAAGATCAATCTCTAACAATCTCCCGGGACAAAGGATGGTGGATATGTGAAGCAGAAGCAGGAACTTCTTGTTTTGGCTGAAAGTATCTCTGAGGAGCAACCGGTGGACCTCAGCGCGTCCAGGCTGCAGCAGATCGAGACCACAGACTGCAGGACCGCCGTGCTGGCTGGAGCTGACTCCGCCCACCCTCAGTCCTGTTACCCGTATTCAGTCTGACTGAATCTGTCCATCCTCGTTTCTGAAGGATTACAAACAAGTACAGTCACACCAAGCTCCCTCAACTAGCCGATGCTAGGCTAGCTGACCGTGGCCTGGGGGGCCCCTGGGGCTCCGAGGGCCCCAAGACTGTTGATTAGTGATCCAGGTAGGTCCCTCCAGTTGGAGGAACCTTCTGTTCCCGCTGCTGCCGGGGCTAGAGGCTGATTCTAACGGCTTTAGACTGTTTTATTTAATTTACTCGTCGTAGATTTGGTTGGACTTGAAACTGGGTTTTAGACTTGGTTTGGTTTTTGGACTGATCACAGACTGGGTTTGGACCGTTAGGAGATTTTGACCTGGCCTTTAGACTGGTCGTAAGATGCCTGGCTTCCAGTTTAAACATCCGACATGTTTCAGGGATTCAGAATCAAGGGAAAATCCAGAACTGGTCCACGTCCGCTGGATTTGCGGTTGCGCTCAGGCAGCCACGCCCGTCCTGAATCGGTCCCGTCAGTCAAGGGAAATGTGGGCCAAAGAAAAATGCAGACATGGGCCAAGTTTGGATCCAGCATGCTTTGATGTCTGGGTAATGACATTAAAATGACCTGTTTTTTGTTTTTTTTTTAATTTGAGTTGGGAAAAGACAATGTTTCCAGATGCTGAAAGAGCATCAGTCGTTCTTCTTCTCTCTGTTAATATTTGAAACATGCAAAAAAACAAAAAACAGAGCAGTTAACCGTTAGCAAACAAGCTCAGAGTAAACGATGGTTTGAGCCCTGAAAGCGGATTTCCAGTCTCAGTGAAAGCAGCTGTGTTTCTGCAGAGACCCGCAGGTAATCCGGTTACACGGAGCGGATGATGCAGAGTAAACACGAGCGCACAATGCCGCCGATGATGCCGCCGCCTTGAGCCGGACGCAGGTTCGAATCCGCCTCTGAGCGCTGCGGCGAATAAGCAGGAGAAGCAGAAGCTGTCAATTATGAATTAAACCTGCTGTCCTCCGTCGCATCAGTCCGAGCTGCCGCCTCGTGTTGATAACACAGAAAACACTCATTCATAATGAAAGCTGCCCGTCGTTCAGCCTCATTTTGTGTGTGTGTGTGTGTTAATGGCGATGAAGCAGCGGAGCGCCGCCCGCTAACATTGAAGCATAAATGATTCAGTAGCAGGGAGACAAACATTACATGACTTTACTTTATGAAACGTTAAACAAGCTGCCAGCAGCAGGAGCTGTAAATGCAACCCCCCCCCCCCCCCCCACACACACACACACACAAATTTAAACCAGCTGAAACCAGAGTTTACTCCTCAGCAATTATCACAGATGAACTGGAGCTTTACTCATGTTTTCTCTTGAGCAGAAAAAGCCGCTGAACGTGAATGAACTAAAGCTCAACCGGTGTTACAGAGATAACGCACCTGCAGCCCGAACCTTCTTTTAACCTCCAGTCCACAAACAGCTGCCCCGGGTGTATCGATGTTTGAAAATCAGAGAAACTCCCCCACAACGTCCAGTAAAGATGAGCGTACCCAGATACCTTAATAACCAGATGCTGTCCTCATAATGCCCGTGGAAGCATGCGGTCCCCACAAGGAAGCATAGATGAGAAAACACACACACACACAGGTTCAGGCAGCTCTCCTTATCAGGACAAGTTTCACATGATATCATCGATTAACTGGGTGACCTTTCAGCACATCTAGACATCACAACATCCTCCACGATACGGTTTTGATTCAGAAGCTGATGATCAATATGAGACGATGTCATATATATAAGTTGTCTGAACACAAGCACCTCCACTTGCGTCAAGTCACAGCAGGAAACTAAAATATCATCTCACGTTTATATTTAACTAGACTCTTAAATTATTTAAAAAAACATTCCTTTTATAAAGATAGACTTCAAAAGGCCACTTGATCACTAGTTTTGAAGTTTGATGTTATTTTGGATAAAACTACTGGATCGTCCATCACGTCATCGACGTAGATCGACGGATCTGAGGGGGTCACGGGGACGTGTTCAACGTGCTCCGATACTGTTCTCCAACTCGGTGCTGATTTCACGTGAACCTCCCCTCAGATGATTTGATCATTATTCCTTCACATGGTTATTTTAAATTAATGAATGCATCTCCATGCTCCAGAAGCCGCGGGACGTCACCAGGGTGCGCTCGCTGCTTCGTGCGCCGGCTCGTCGACCTGAATCACGGCTCGTCGGCCTGTCAGCTCGTTGAACGGGAGGCATAATTCTTCTTCTGCTGCAGAATCTGGGTCAGCTGGTCTGCAGCCAGAGTCCTCTGGGAACCTCGTCTGCTTCCACCGCCGCCGTTTTCCATTTCTTTATTTTAACTACCAAACCCCGCCCCCACACCTCCACATCACCAGACTGATTGATTAGCAGATGGCAGCGGCAGGACAGTGCGCTTGTTGCTCGGACCTTCAATGACCTGATGGAGGTAAAAACCTGAAGATTTCAGACTGGACTGAAAGTGCTGATGGCTGCATCAGAGTCGACACCAGCGGCCCGTTCTGACAGAGGACGACGCATGCATGACATGTTTGTGTAATGCATTAGCGGGCACATACACCTGATGTTGGAGGTGAATCCAAGGAAGGACGAGCTCACGTCATCCTCTGCGGCAAACATGATCTCAGCGAACACGAGACCTTCCTGCTTGACCAGATGTGTCAAACTTAAGGCCAGCGGGCTGAATCCGAGCCGCCCCATCGCTCCATCTGGACCGCAGCAGCGTGCAGAGATAATTAAGGGCTGCTGGTCTACATTATCCTGATTTCCTTTTTTTTTTTTTTTTTTTGTTTCCTGACAAAATTTCAGCATTTTGAGAAAAACCTTACAAAAAAAATAAAAATGAACATCTGGATGGTGATGGCGCGCTACGACTTTTCAAAGCAACTTTCTATAAACGGAACACAATATTTTATCCTAAAATTGCCACATTTGTATAATGTGAAATTTTGTGCAGAAATATTGTTAAATTTCAAACAATGGACACTTTTTTGGTGGACAAATTGCAAATTTTGCAAGATATTGACTTCATTTGAAAAACTGAGGTTTTTTTTGGTCATAAAACATTAAAAGTCATAAGGCTTTTTTGCATGAAATTATCTAAATCGCTACCTTTTCACATGAACTCAATGTTTTGTAATGAATTATTCAAATTTAACAAAATATTATTAAAAATGTTAAGTGTATTAAAATTAAGACTTCATGCTGTAAAATTCCTAATTTTATATAATTGCAACTTTTTGTCCTAAAATTGAGGATTTTTGTTGTAAAACTGATAATTTCATAGATTTTTTTTGTTGTAGAAAAGCAAATTTTAGTCAAAAAAAAAAATCACAAATTTTGAAAAATTGCAACTTCTTTAATAATTGATTTTAAAAGCTCTGTGGTTTTGTTGTAAAAAAAAAAATCTGTAATTCGCTAATTTAACAAAATCCCAACTTTTTGATGTAAAATTTCTACTTTTCCATCATAAAATTACAAATTTAACAAAGTCACAACTTCACAAAAGTTTTTGTTGTAAAACTGGCTCAGTTACTTGAGTTTAAGGCTGTGAAAAAAAAAATCATAATTTTTTTTTGAAAAATTTTGACTTTTTTAAATTAAAATTGTGACTTTTCAGGATCGTGATGTTTTAATTGTAAAAATTTTGGCTTCGGTCGTATAAATGCAACACTTTTCTGTAACAATCACAATTCTGCAAAATCCTGACTTTCTGACATCAAGTCAAGATTTTGTCATAAAATTGTGACTTTTGTAAAAGAAAATACAAAAAATTAAAAATGTTTTTTAAAAAAGTTTTGGTTGTAACATGTTGACCTTCATAAAATCGTAAATTCTTGAAATAAAATTATTACTCATTTTGTAAAATCAACATTTCTAGCAGTGTTGCAAACCTGTAGTAAAAAGTGGATTTTCTGTCATAAATATCTCAAATTTTGCAAAAATCAAATCAAAATCTAGTTTTTGTAAAAAACAAATTACAAATTTATAAAATTTAAACTTTGAGTCAAAAAAAAATCCCACCTTTTTGTTGTGAAATTACAGTTTTTTCAGATCTTCACTTTAAAAAAAATTTTTCTTCGACAGTGTTGCACGTTTTTTTTTTATCAACCTGTTGCATCTGATGGTGAAACAGCTGCTTATCGGAGGGGTCGGAGCTTTAGCACCGCCTGAACTACCTATAAACGCGCCTGCTAAAAGTGCTGTTCAGACACACGTTAGCCATGCAGTGGCTTTTTCCTGACATTCCGTCGTAACATTTTTGAAAAACAACAATTTAACTGACATTAAGCTCCGTGGAGGAAGATGAAAATTAAAAGAAAAACTTTCTTCCTTTAACATGCTCTGGAGCTCAGAGCTTTTCCTCGATGTGCCTCAATTTCCCACCAAAACGAAGGAAAATCTGTCATCTTTCCAACGATGCAACTCTCTAAGACTGCAGATTTATATTCTTTCTGCCTGAAGCCAACAAAGGAGAGAAAGTTGCTCCGCTGCCCCTGAGGATCTGATACAAAATCAGCTGAGGATTTCCTGAGATATTCAAAATCTGCTAAACACAACCGTGGCGCCGGTGTCTGCGGGAACGCCTCCTGGTGATAACGGTGACAAACACATTTCATTTGGATTCACAGTTTCTTTTCAAGTGGCAACGGTTTGGGACAAGGTTTCGGCACATTTCCAGTCTGAGTCAGACACAGTGTTGCACTTCACCTCACCATGGAAACCAGTAACCGCCAGCCAGAGCTCCTCAACTGAACTCATCACCATGGAAACCCCTGGCTACCACTCAGATGTCACATCTGATCAGCGGCTTTGTTTTATATTTACAGAAACTCCCATGATTCCCGAAGTTTCGCCACCCTAGATGTCACCACTAGTGTGAATTAATTCAGCTTATTTTCAAAGATGCCAGTTTTTATCCATCACCTGGGAAACGATGACTACATCACCCACGATGCTCAGGGGCTGGAGCACTTTTACCTTTTATTCTGTTTCCAGCTCCATTTAGGAACCAGGACAGGGAGGCTTTCTGCAGGCCGACAGGCGAGAAACGTGCGAAACCAGACAGCTGCCGTCAACGTTACACCCCTCACAGTTTTCGAAGTTTAAACGTTTCGGTTTCATTTCGCTGAACTGAAGGCGACGACTTCCAGAGCTGGCAGATCTGATCAGACCTTCTCCTGATGGACAGAGAGATTACAGAAGAGCGAATCGGCCCTTGAAGGCTCGTCTGGAGTTAAATCAACCCTCTGTCTTTTATCAGGAGGTTTAAACTTTCACCAGGGTCCAAAACGGCAACAGGAACTGTATTTTTAGCAAACTGGCAACTAATGTCATCACAAAAGGAAACGGAGCTCCGTCTAAATGAATTTCTATTTTTACATTTTCGTCGGTTTCTCCTCTACCACGCTGACAAAGGCGTGGCTTAACTTTGGCGGTCACAAGGTCTCGGTTGTTCACGGTTCTTGCATGTGGCCCAGCAGAGTCAACTAGGGGTGTGAAAAAAAATCGATTTGGCAATATATCGCGATTTTCGGCCACCCAATATAATATCGATTTTTCAGCTCCTTTTTCAAAAACACTAATAATAAACAATAAATAGGTTGTTTTGAAGCAAATAGTTTTGACTCAATTTGTCCTCTGAATGATCAATATCATCTGATGAACATATACAGCAACTTGATTTTTCATCTCTACTTTTAATTTTGATATTAACTGGGTAGAATATCACAATATATCGTGATATTGTGATAATATCGTGACTCAAGTATCACGATACATATTGTATTGTGAGGTCCTTGCCAATACTCGCCCCTAGAGTCAACGAGGTCGTTCTGGCTTGTTCAGTTCACCACAGAGGTTCCCGTCTGCGACGACGAGCCCATCGCCCTCGTTAGCGCCGACCCACTTATTGATGAGGGGTCCTGACGAACGCCAAAACACCTCCGTGTGTGCGCATGATCCGACACACACTCACCTCCTGGATGAAGGACGCGGTCACATGACTCTGGCGCACACCTGTTCCCCGGCTGTCCCTGACACGGAGACAAGGTCGGAGCGCGCAATCGGCCGCCTCCGGGATGCTCTGAGAGATGAGGCGATCCGTCACTGACAAGACGGCGACACAAGGACGCAACATCACACGTTTGAACACACACAGGTGATGTTCCACCTAGACCGGGTCTGGAGAGGCTTCGCTACATCATTCAGCTGATTAGCTCAACAGGAGACCGAATCAGCCTCTTCTAACCAGAGTGCTGTGTGATTTGTGATGAGTGGTGATTAACGGACCAATCAGAGGGCAGCCTGGCTGTACGAGCGGCGTCCTAACTCTCTAACTTCACTGTGAGTCAAAACATCAAATAATCAAAATCCCTGCTGAAGGCTCTAGAAGTCCAACGACCCACTGTGCCTCCAGGTGGAACAGTTGCTGGGCTGCGGGTGTTTTCAAGCCATATCTCAGGAAAGTCTTGACAGATTTGGGTGTTTGACACCTCCAAGGAATCTTCTGTGGGAAGTCCACAAACCCGAATCACTTCAGGTATCATCCAATCAGAACAAGGTACAGGATTCTCTAAGATGAGACTCACTTTCTTGTCTTCTAACAATGATGACTTGGTGTTGGAGTTGTGTTTTAATTAGGTGGAAACTATCTTAACAAGTCTCTGCAGGATTAAAGCTGAGCCTTTTCCTGTATGCATCACGGCTCATGTTAGCATAACTGAAAATGGCTTGAATGATCCCATCTGCCCCCGGTACCGGGGACACTCGGTAGAAAGAGGTTAGAAGTTCCACTATGCAAAAAGCCACTTTAGCATCTGAGGGCTGAACAACCCGGCCTTCTCCTCAATCTCCCCAATCCTGGAGAAGCAGCAGCAAGTTGATAAATTCATCAAAAAGGTTGCTTTAAAGTCATTATGACTTTAAGAGTTGAACTCCCGCCTCAGCTTCAACCTCCATAACGTCCTGGTTTCTGGTCCCTCTTTAGAACCTTTGTTGGCTAAATTTTCACTACTAAGGTATAGTTTATCAGTTATTAGTGAGTTCTGGTGAGGCAATAATGAAACACTTAACAAACACTCGACTGGACAACCGGACAGAGGGTGCAAGTGGATTTAATCTCCAGTTTGTTTACAAAATCGAGAGGTCATTAACTCGCATCACAGAATGCAGGATGGTTCAGAATTACAAACAGTCGTTTTAAGCATCAGTGAAAACATGGAGACCTTGAGATACACTGTCTAGATGCATACGTGTCATAACTTAGCTAGAATGAAAACAAACTATGGCCTTCGACAGGCAGGAATCGAGATCAGAAGTCATGGACTCATGACGCAGCAATTTAGGCCTCAAAATGCAATTTTAATATTACAACCTTCGAGAACCAGTTTTCAAGCATTGATCCCAGTCATCCCCTGTCTGTAAACGGACTTGTTATTAATGTCGTTAGAGTTTAGAAGCTTCCAGAACCAGTCAGTGTTCCAGTACGGAGCCCTGTCATCTCATCTCAGAACCTTCCAGAACCGGTTTGTTTCCCAACAAACTGTCTGATTCTGGTTCCTTTATAGAATACTCATCTCATCTCCTTCCAGAACCGGTTAGTATTCTAGCGCAGAGCCCTGTTAGTCCTTCGCTGTAAAGATCTCGTCCTGAACATAAGTGAATGAGTCCAGAATTGACTGCTTCAGTAAAATGGGAGCAACACTGAGCTGATGTTCTTCCTCTTCTCATCTATTTTTAAGCTCAGATTTTTTTCAGGAGTTTGGATTTAATATTTCAAAAGGATCTGAAGGTGCAGATTGTGTTTCCACATGGACTTCAGAGCGTCAGTGAGTGTGTTTACAGTGCAGTTTACAGCACTGAGCAGCAGCAGAGCTCTGGCTCCACCAAGTGGTCGTCAGCTGAACTGCAGCTTCACACAGGGTTGATGAAGAAACGCTGCCTCAGCTCCGTTTTCTGCTGATTGTTTGAGAAAAAGTTGATGCGCATTTAGTTTCGCTATCAGGTGTCAGTCAAAGGCGGCGGCCTCATTATTCATAAATGTCGGCATGTGTGTGTGTGTGGGCGGCGGCCTCTGTGACCCTCAGTGACGTCCAGGAATACAGATGAGACTCACAACCGTCGATGTGTCCTCGATCTGTGGATTTCATCCAAAAATGAAGATTTCATGAAGAATCATAATCTTAGAGGGAAGATCTTGGATGGACTCAGCTGATGGGAATCATAATTACAGCTGAAGGTTGATGAAATGAAATATTCAACATTGATGTGGTGTACATCACTAAACTACCAACAGAGTATCAGGGAAGATTCACTGCATCTTCTGAGAGGCTGAAGCTGAGAACAGAAACTGGTCTGCTGGTGTGGCAGCAGGATGTGAAATGGAGTGGTACCCCTCCCATTCACCGTGATTTCTACTGGTACAGAACCAGTCACAACGCAGCCGGGACAGGCTTTATGGGATGTTGATACTGGTCTGGTTGTTGTTGATACTGATCTGGTGTGGAAATGTCCTTGAACAAGACACCGAACCCTCATTTGCCCCCAGGTGGCGCCAGCGCCTTGCATGGCAGCAGCTCCCCACTGGTCTCTGAGTCATTTGTGAACGGCTGAATAAGACGCAAATGTAAAGCAGTTTGGGGACACCGTGATGGTGTCTGGAAAGTGTAATATAAACGGAGTCCATTTTCTATTTGTAGATACTGGTCTGGTTGTTATTTATACTAGTCTAGTTGTTGTAACTAGTCTGTTTGTTGATAATACTGGTCCGGTTGTTAATACTATATACTACTATAATATTATGCTTAATGTGAGTAGTGGTCACAGTTAAGCAGGCGGATGGCCTGAGGGAAGAAGCTCTTCCTCATCCGCTCAGTCCTGGTTCTCAGGCAGCAGAGACGCCAGCCTGATAGCAGAGGGGAAAACAACCAGATACTGATCTGGTTGTTGATACTGGTCTAGTTCTTGTTGATACTGATCTGGTTGTTGATACTGGTCTAGTTCTGGTTGTTGATACTGGTCTAGTTCTGGTTGTTGACACTGGTCTGGTTGTTGATACTGGTCTAGTTCTTGTTGATACTGGTCTAGTTCTGGTTGTTGATACTGATCTGGTTGTTGATACTGGTCTAGTTCTTGTTGATACTGATCTGGTTGTTGATACTGAGGGGTATACTACGAAGCAAGTTCGACACAGCCAGGCTTTCTTTGGGTGAGCTGGCTTAACAAACCTGAAACTCGCGATCAGAGATAACTGGTACCACGACGGTGGTTATCAACTATCTTTGTTAACCGCGGCTTTCTGCTTTCTGCTCTGTGCGTGTTCGCATAAAAGGGGGCGTTTGACGCGTCATTTGACGCCTCTTTCGGATAAAATGGATAGATGGCGGTCCGTATATTTGAGTCAGGAGGAGCAGGTTTTAATAATGCAGGGCTATGAGGATTTCAAAGAAATCTTTACGGCCAAAAGCAACACTGTAGGTGCGAATAAAGCCAGAGAGGAGTGCTGGCAAAAAAATGCAGATCGTGTAAATTCGTAAATTATATTTATTTCACCACTATATTTATTTCACAACCTTAATCAATCTCCCTCCCTCTTTTAGAGCGCTTAAACTTTAAACTTAATGCAGCAGATTTAAACATTATGTAGGTCTGACTGTCCCATTATGAATGATAAATGAAAATCACTTTAGTTTTTTGCTAAATCTATGTGAAATTAATTTAAGATTTAATATTATCTGTTATACACACTCACCGGCCACTTTAATAGGTACCCTATCACCATGGGGAACTTATGAATGAATCATATATTACAACATTTCATATGAAATTCCACGTCACACTGATTATCAATATAATGGACTATTAATTTATGTTACCTGATTTAGTAAAACGCTTCTTTTATTTGAAGTGTGGGCAGATGGCCAGGGAATACTACAAACATATTCAGCAGTTTAGTAAGAGCAAGTACAGTATTCCAGTATTCTGGCTCAGATTTTCTGCATCACCAACTGAATACATGTAGGTTCCCGTGGCAAAGAAACGCAAAGAAACGCAAAGAAACGCACACCGTTTGCGCCACTGTGAGCGCACGGCTGCGTTTGGTGGCGCTGCCAATATATGGCTCTAGCAGATTACAAATGTAACGTATTCCCTCAGCTGGAAATCTCTAGCGTTCATAGAGAATATGGTCATGGGAAGCCAGCGGATCAGTCCGGTCTCTGAATACTCTCTTCCTATCCATGCACAATCCTGGCGCTAAAGTCAATAGGATTGGGTGAAAGTGAAAGGGCGGTGCTTTTTAGAGCCGATTTGAGCCTAAACTCTGCACATAACCTGCTCCGGACCAGGATAAGTTTGCAGAGTAAGTTACCATGGTGATCTAGCCAGGTCGAAAGAGAGCCACCTTCGTGGTACCGGAAATCCTGGTTTTAGACTCAACATACCTCGCTAACCCTCTAATCTCGCTTCGTAGTACACCCCTCAGGTCTAGTTCTGGTTGTTGATACTGGTCTAGTTCTAGTTGTTGACACTGGTCTGGTTGTTAATACTGGTCTAGTTCTTGTTGTTGATACTGGTCTAGTTCTTGTTGTTGATACTGATCTGGTTGTTGATACTGATCTAGTTCTGGTTGTTGATACTGGTCTAGTTCTGGTTGTTGACACTGGTCTGGTGGTTGATACTGGTCTAGTTCTTGTTGTTGATACTGATCTGGTTGTTGATACTGGTCTAGTTCTTGTTGATACTGATCTGGTTGTTGATACTGGTATAGTTCTTGTTGATACTGATCTGGTTGTTGATACTGGTCTAGTTCTGGTTGATACTGATCTGGTTGTTGATACTGGTCTAGTTCTGGTTGTTGATACTGGTCTAGTTCTGGTTGTTGATACTGGTCTAGTTCTGGTTGTTGATACTGGTCTAGTTCTTATTGATACTGGTCTGGTTGTTGATACTGGTCTAGTTCTTGTTGTTCATACTGGTCTAGTTTTTGTTGTTGAAACTGTTCTAGTTGTTGATGATTTGACTTCAACTAACTGAACAAATAAAAGTAATGGTGGTGAAAACCCCCCAGATCTGACTGCATCTCCTCCCTTCAGGTACGGTGACATGGTACCAAAGACCATCATGGGTAAGATCTTCGGCTCCATCTGCTCTCTGAGTGGCGTCCTGGTCATCGCCCTGCCGGTGCCCGTCATCGTCTCCAACTTCAGCCGGATCTACCACCAGAGCCAGAGAGCCGAGAAGAGACGGGCGCAGAAGGTAAGAACTGAGACATTAAACCAGCTGTTCAGAGTTTACTCCGGTCAGCGGAGTGTTGTTCAGATACAAGCTGCTTCAAACCAGCAATGAGACCAATCAGGACCTTTGGTTTGGTCACAACCACCAGACGAAGCCGACAGACTGAAGCTGATGTCTGATTTTTGTGTTGGGCCTTTTTAATCTCAGCATCTGTGCAGCTCAGAGGGGAAAAGAGAGGAAGGAGCAGCGTCCAGCCCTCACTTCCTCCCAACATCAACAACACCCTTGAGCTGGAGACGGTTTGTCCCGCTGGGAGACAAACAGAAAGATGCAGAGTTACAGGGAGGAAGCTCAGTCACTTCTCAGAAAACTAAAACCAGCAGGAATCCAGCAGAGAGCAACGAGACGAGGCATTTTTATCTGATTAATGCAGCAGTTTAATCTCTGATCCAGCAGGAGCGCAAAAATAAAGACAAAACTAATACTTTAAACTAGTTGTTTTATTGTGGCTCAAGATTTTCATTATTTCTGCATCTTCTCTCGTGTTCATGATTTTCAGACAATAATCGATGCCATTTGAATAAATAAGTTATCTGAGAATCAGATGAATAAAATGATAACTGATACATGTAAATATATCATTCAGTTGATTTTGTTTAGTAAAATTGAATTTGATTTTATTTGACTTGGAAGTTACATTTTTTAAAGGACAACTTCCATTTAATTCATTTGCCTTTTTTTGTTCAAATTTTATTTTGTAATCTAAAATAGTTTTATTTCAGGAGGCTTTTATTTTGTAATGTTGCACTTTCTTGCAACTGACCTCTATTTTCTATTCAGTTTTGGAGTTTTATTTGTTATGACACATCTATTTATTTATTATTGTTAGACTTTTATTTTGGAGTTTTACACAAAATTCTTTCTGGAGGCTTCTATTTTGAAATGTATTTATTTAATATTGATTTTTATTTTAAAATATCTATTTTATTTGTATCATGGCGCTCTTATTGTGTGATGCCTCTCATATTTAATTTAGGAGACTTATATTTTATAATTTGCAATTTACAGTTTAATTAAATCTAGAGACTTTTCTTTTGTAAGATCACATTTATTCATTTATTTATTATGTTTAGACTTTTATTTTTTACTGTCACGGATCATTTTTTTCTGCTTTTCAGTTTGTGATCTATATATTTACACTTATTTTATAATATTAATTTGTTTGCATTAAATTGTATTTAAATCAAGGGATTTTTTTCCAAATTTATTTTTGGTTAAACTTTTATTTTGCAATTCTACACATCATTCATTATTTCAGGGGGGCTTCAATTTTGTAATACTGCTTTCAATTCTTTATTTCAGGAGGCTTTTGTAATGTATTTATTTACAGGACTTTGATTTAATAATATATTTATTTATATAAGGGGACTTTTATTTTGAAATGCCACATTTATTCATTAAGGGATAAGGAAACGGTTCTTTTTATGACTCTTAAACTGACCCACTAATGGAATACTGATCAAAGTTTTGTCCAGTGATTCAGCTGCTACCAGAAATTTACGTAAAATGTTTTTCCCGTCAGTTTGTGACAGTAAAGTTAAAGTAAAGTTAAAGAAACTTCCTGTTTTAGTCGGTCGGGCCTCGCTGCAGTCAGGAGGTCCGTCAGAACATCAGGCTCAGAACCGTGGACCTTCACAAGTCTGGTTCGTCCTGAACGTCTCACGTTCGCCTGATCAGACAGTAGGACGGCGGTAGAAACATCCGCCGGATGAGTTTTGGAGGGAAACGTGCAGAAAGATGCCGGTTAAAACCGCCGTCCGGCGCCACGCGACCTGAAAGGCCACAAATAGAGACAATGACGCAGCAAAAAACCGCTGGCGTTTCCGAAACTGTCCGTAAGCTTCTGGTTGCTCCTGGGTCCGGACTCGTGCTGCAGCTGCTCTTCTGTCCACCGGGTCTGCTCCCTCAGGCCCGGAGGCTCTCGGGTTGGGACGGGCCTCGGACCTAAACCCAAACCATCTGTATGTGTCCACAAACAGAAGACCAGGCTCGCTAGAATTCGCGCAGTGAAGAGCGGAGGGGCGAACGCGTATTTGCAGTACAAACGCAGCCAGCAGCTGATTGACCCCGACCAGGAGGTAACCACGGAGACGCAGCCGCCGCTGCCGGGCAGGTGTGGCCTGTTTCCGGCTTTGATTTCTTCCTCTCTGGTGGAGCTGTGGGCGAACGTGCTGCAGACTGCTGCATGCTCTGGATGGGATGGGTGGGTGGTTGGTTGGTTGGTTGAGTGGTTGGGTGGTTGGTTGAGTGGTTGGTTGGTTGGGTGGTTGGTTGTGGTTGGTTGTGGTTGGTTGGTTGAGTTGGTTGGTTGGTTGGTTGGTTGGTTGATTGATTGGTTAGGTGGTTGGTTGGTTGGTTGGTTGGTTTGGTTGGTTGGTTTGGTTTGGTTGGTTGGTTGGTTGAGTGGTTGGTTGGTTTGTTGGTTGATTGGTTGGGTGGTTGGTTGGGTGGTTGGTTGGTTGGTTATTTTGGTTGGTGGTTGGTTGAGTGGTTGGTTGGGTGGTTGGTGTTGGTTTTTTTTTGGTTTTTTGGTTGGTTTTTTTTTGGTTGGTTGGTTGGGTTGGTTGGTTTTGTTGGTTTTGGTTGGTTTTGGTTTGGTTGCTTTTGGTTTGGTTGGGTTGGTTGGTTGGTTGATTTTTTGTGGTTGTTGCTTTTTTTTGGTTTTTTGGTTTTTTGGTTGTTGGTTTTGGTTTTTGGTTGGTTGGTTTTGGTTTGTTTCGTTGGTTTGGTTGGGTTGGTGTTGTTGGGATTTTGGTTGACTTGTGGGTTTGGTTTTTGGTTGGTTTGGTTTGGTTGGTTTGGTGGTTTTGTTTGGTTGGTTTGGGTTGTTGGGTGGTTTTGGTGGTTGGTTGGTGTGGGTTTGGTTTGGGCTTGGTTTTGGTTTGGTTGTTGGTTGGTTGGTTGGGTGGGTTGGTTGTTGGGTGGGTGGTTGGTTGGTTGTTGGCGTTTGGTTGGGGTGGTTGGTTGGTTGGTTGGTTGGTGGGTGGTTGGTTGGTTGTTTTTTTTTGTGGTTGGTTGTTTGGTGTTTTTTTGGGGTTTGGTTGGTTTTGTTTGGTTGGTGGGGTGGTTTTGGTTGTTGGTTTAGGTGGTTCGTTGGTTGAGTGGTTGGTTGGCTGGTTAGTTTGGTGGTTGATTAGCTGAGTGGTTGGTTGGTTGGTTAGTTAGTTTGGTGGTTGGTTGGTTGAATGGTTGGTTGGTTGTTAGTTGAGTAGTTGGTTGGTTGATTGATTGGTTGGTTGATTGGTTGGTTGAGTGGTTGATTGGTTGGGTGGTTGGTTGAGTTGGTGGTTTGGTTTGGTTTTGGTTTGGTTTTGTTGGTTTATTGGTTGGGTGGTTGGTTGGTTGAGTGGTTGGTTGGTTAGTTTGGTGGTTGGTTTGGGTTGGTTGGTTGGTTTGGTTTGTGTTTGGTTGTTGGTTGGTTGTTGTTTGGTGGTTGTTGGTGGTTGGTTGGTTTGGTTGGGTTGGTTGTTTGGTTGGTTTGGTTTTGGTTTTGGTTGGTTGGTTGGTTGTTGGTTGTGTGGTTGTTGGT
Organism: Hirundichthys speculiger; assembly: GCA_018398805.1. Classification (NCBI taxonomy): domain Eukaryota; kingdom Metazoa; phylum Chordata; class Actinopteri; order Beloniformes; family Exocoetidae; genus Hirundichthys; species Hirundichthys speculiger. The sequence continues at coordinate 1,084,162 of JAGFBZ010000384.1, read as the reverse complement.
TGGTTGGTTGGGTGGTGGTGGCAGGGGAAAGCCAGCTTTTTGCCCCCTTTGTGCTGCCTATTCCAGCGCTTCACGTGGGGGATGCTGTGCTCCACTGTGTCGTTTGTCTGTTGTCTGTTCGTGTCTCTGGATCGGTGGTGGTGTGTGTTCCCCCAGCAGTGATGTCAAACTGAGCCCCCTGGACGACAAAAACACTGTAAAGTTCTGGTGGTAGTGGGTTTGAGAGGCAGGCAGACACAACCGCACATGAACAACAACATTTAACTCTTTTTTTTCACTGCTGTTATATATTGAACAAAAATGAAATGAAAATAAAAATTCTATTCACATCAGAGGTCAGGAGCTGGAGGTTGGAACTGGGAACGACGTTCTGCCCAGTTTACCGACATACCGGTTGCGAGCAGGAGACACCCTGAACCTCTCCAAGCGTCGGACCGGCCGGGGTCAACGTGACCGATTCATTACGACGCCGGACGTGGGCTTTAGAGGATACAAAAATGTTTCTCCAACTTCCCAGGTTGGAATTCCAACTTCAGGGGTCATTCCAGTTGAAACTTTTGACTAGGAGCTCAGAAATTCCAACTTTCCAGCCTTGAGCTCTCTGATGGTCCCACCACAGTAGCTCAGTCTAGCTGAGGTCTGGACTTTGACCAGGTCGGTCCAGAACTTTAAGTCTTTCACTTTATTATGGCTGTCAGACAGATGGCCTCACGTTTGTCTCCAGAGTAGTAGGTCTTCACGGGTCCACTTTCATGGACCCGAACCCGAATGGACCTGTGAAAATTCGACCTGAACCCGACCCAACCCGAGCTATTATCAGATCATTATCAGATCATGAGTCCGGGAGTCTGAAACCAAATGGACCCGCAATATTTGGACCCGGAACCGACCAGACCCGAGTCTTTAGTTTCCGACCACGAACCGAACCCAGTTACCCAAATAGAACCGAGACAATCCAGCCCATAGTTGCTCATGTTGTAAAGTTGTCTAGCGTTGAATAAAACTTGATTTTCTTACCTAAAGTTGTCTTCTTCTACCGGTTCAGTTGTTACATAGGTTACGTGATTGTAAACAATAATAAATCCACATCGTTATTTTCTTTGTGGATACAGATGCTATTGGTAGCAACTGCTAACGCTAATAGCCTACACCGGTCAGGACGTGTCATGAATATGTTCTCTCATCCAGCGTTGTCATGTTGGCGATCCGTTGTGCTTTACAGCTGCTGGGCAAACTGCTAATAACACGCTACGACAACACGATTGTTTTATGACAAACACGCCACGTTAATGAATAATTAATTAAACTGCCCCGAGTACTGACATTGGCTGCCACCGCCAATATCTTTACCTCTCTGAAGTAAACGCGCGGACCCAGCCTGTCAGAGAGCACCAACCGGACCAGAGACTAACTGTACCGATTCAGACCCGAACCCAGAGTCACGTCTTTTGAATGGACCCGAGACCGGATTCGGATCGGGTCGGAACCTCGGGTTTTCAGGTTGTCAGGTTGTTCTGAAGACCTCTACTTGTAGACCAGAGTCCTCTGGTCTACCACACCGAGTCACCATCCCTCCACCACCGTGCTTCACCGATGGTACGAGGGGTTTCTGCTGAACAGCTGCGTCTGGTTTTCCTCAACCGCTGCTGATGTCTCTCCCTCTTGGCATTGTGTTAACACGTACCAGACCAGCAGGATATCAGACTGTTTGGTCTGAACACCAGCTGTGGATCAGCGCACGGCTGCAACTTCATAACGGCGTGATGGAAAAAAGACACTGTTACAATGTTACAACCCACTACGATCAGATTATTATTTTTATTATGTTTTTGCACAAAAAAAACAACAAATTAAAAAAAGATTGCACTCCGTTTTGGACCCTCTCTGATGGGGGAACGTCACCGCTGCTGCGGGTGGCGGCGGCCCGAGTTCACCGCCACCTGCAGCTCTGGAAGTCGCCGCACCGACGAACCTTTGACCCATTCGGACCTGAGGCTGAGACATTTTAAAGCGTCTCCGTCTCTTGTCCGGGCTTGAATGGGTCAAAACCAGCCATCAGGAGGCGTCACCGTTGAACGTCGTCTGTGTGACTGCATCTTCGTCTCTTCATCTCTGCACATCTTTGTTTTTCTCTCTTATCCTGTCGTACTAAAACAAAGGTGCAATAAAAGGGACAAAATCCAGGCTGCTAACCAGTTGAGACGTCCTGGCTGAAGTTCATGCAGATCTGACCAGTTAGCCCTGTTGGACCGGTTAGCCCAGTTAGCTGGGTTATCCCAGTTAGCTGGCTCAGTTAGCCCAGTCAGCCCGGTTAGCCCAGTTAGCCCTATTATCCCAGTAGATCTGATTAGCCCTGTTGGCCCTGTTACTCCAGTTAGCCCGGTTAGCCCAGTCAGCCCAGTTGGCCTGGTTATCCCTGTTATCCCAGTTAGTTGGCTCAGTTAGCCCTGTTATCCCAGTTAGCCCTGTTATCCCAGTTGGTTCGGTTAGCCCTGTTGGCCCTGTTAATCCAGTTAGCCAAGTTAGCTTGGTTGTCCCAGTTAGCTGGCTCAGTTCGCCCACTCAGCCCGATTGGCCTGGTTAGCCCTGTTATCCCAGTTAGCCCGGTTATCCCAGTTAGCTGGCTTAGTTAGCCCAGTCGGCCTGGTTAGCCCAGTTACCCCTGTTATCCCAGTTAGCCCGGTCAACCCAGTTAGCTTGGTTATCCCAGTTAGCTGGCTCAGTTATCCCGGTTACCCCTGTTGGCCTTGTTAACCCAGTTAGCTTGTTTATCCCAGTTAGCTGGCTCAGTTAGCCCTGTTGGCCCAGTGAGCCTGGTTAGCCCAGTTACCCCAGTTAACCCTGTTATCCCAGTTGGTCCGGTTAGTCCAGTTAGCCCTGTTAGCCCAGTCAGCCCAGTTGGCCTGGTTATCCCTGTTATCCCAGTTAGCTGGCTCAGTTAGCCCAGTCGGCCCGGTTAGCCCAGTTAGCCCTGTTATCCCAGTTAACCCTGTTATCCCAGTTGGTTCGGTTAGCCCTGTTGGCCCTGTTAATCCAGTTAGCCCAGTTAGCTTGGTTATCCCAGTTAGCTGGCTCAGTTAGCCCGCTCAGCCCGATTGGCCTGGTTAGCCCTGTTATCCCAGTTAGCCCGGTTATCTCAGTTAGCTGGCTTAGTTAGCCCAGTCGGCCTGGTTAGCCCAGTTAGCCCTGTTATCCCAGTTAGCCCGGTTAACCCAGTTAGCTTGGTTATCCCAGTTAGCTGGCTCAGTTATCCCGGTTACCCCTGTTGGCCTTGTTAACCCAGTTAGCTTATTTATCCCAGTTAGCTGGCTCAGTTAGCCCTTATGGCCCAGTGAGCCTGGTTAGCCCAGTTACCCCAGTTAACCCTGTTATCCCAGTTGGTCCGGTTAGTCCAGTTAGCCCTGTTATCCCAGTTAGCCCAATTGGCCCGGTTATCCAAGTTGGCCCCGTAGGCCGGGTTAGCCCCCTTGGCCTGGTTAACCCGGGCACCTGCTGCTTAGCTGAACACCTCAGACATTTCCAGACCAGCCCACCGCCAGTCACTCAGTCAGTTAGTACAATTAACAACAGAACAAACCCCATCACCTGTAAAATAAGAATATTTATTCTCTGTTAGGTCTTCGTTCAAAGCTCAGAGTTTAGTGTTGGGTGAAATAAAGTTCATTCCATCACATAACAAGTGGAAACTCATCACTGGTCAGAGGAGCTGTCTTCAGCAGGAATTTGTCCTCCACAGGTTTCTGTCCCTGTTAGAGCACCGTACGAAACTGCACGTGGAAAAGAATAAAACCGTTGCAAGACACCGACTCATCTGTGCATGACCTGGTCCTCATGTGATGGGATGTCCGTCCTGACTCCGCAGGAAACCAACAACCATCCCCGAACACTCCTGAACACTCCTCCCGCCTGCTCCATCTTCTTCTCCTTCGTCTTCTATTGCATTTTGATCAGCCTTCCCATGATGCTCGGCCGTCGGACCGACCGACATCTTCACAGGACGTCCTGGGCGACCATGCGGAGGAACGAAACCGGCCTGAGCGGCATGCTAACCAGTCAGACCAGCATGCAGGCCGTTGGGCGACGCAGAGTTGATGTGACCCAGAGGTCGGTCGGGCTGAGGCGACGAGTCCAAACATTCGTGGTTTAACAGTTTCGTTTAATGCTCAGAGAACTCTCTCCCAGAGTCCAGTTATGAGTCTGCAGGGACAGTGCCTGGATGCGGCGCACATTTATGGAGAAACGAAGGCCTGCCTGGAGTTTTCAGGGTGTCTTTGCTAAGATAAGATACCTTTTATTATCATTGAGTCAGCGTCCCAGCACAACGAAATTTCACTTCAGCACATCTGTCCAAGACAACATCACAAAAAAACAAACAGACAGTGTAGGACGTGGGGCAGACGGTGCCCTGCAGTGCAGCCAGGTTGGCGGCACACCTTTATTCATCAGATAAGGAGAGGAGGTGACACGAGAAAGTATCTCCGTCCTGTGCGGAGGACACAGTGTGAGATTAGATCCTTAACATAAACGTAGCACAACATACTCAGACAACATCTTACCAAAGATTCCAGAAACTAACATAGGTGGAGGGGGGGGGACTCTTGAGACAGTTCAGGGCTTATATTTATTTTTGGACTCCGAGGAAGACATTTAGCGAACGTTTGACATTCCCCTTTGACACCGTGACTGGTCTCTGCGTCTGTCCACCTGGGTCACATTCGCTCTGAACCACTGAGCTACATCAGTCACATGACCATGGCGCTCTCTTGAGTCAAAAGAAGCTCGAACCGAAACACAGAACCAAGAAAACACGAACACAAGACGATGGAAAAACCTGCAGCTGAAGGTAAAAAAACGGGCACAAACGGGCGCTCTGACGGCAGCGTTAGCGGACGTCGGTGGGAATGTTCGTTCTGTCTCGGCGTGGCGTCGGGACAAACTGGGTCATGTGATTTGTGTCTGTGTCCTAAAGGCGTCCAAAGAAGCGGGGCAGGCGCTGGTGTGCAAGACCAACCCAAACTTCGAGGTGCAGCATCATCACCTGCTTAACTGCCTGGAGAAGACCACGGTGAGCGAGCACTCGTCCAACGCCGCCGCTGAGACATGTTCTGCTTCTACTTTCAATTGTTTACAAATCACATAAACCGACAACACAAGAAAAACATGACATTAAATGTTTAAACTGAGAAAATCTGGAGGAAAAAATTAGGTCATTTTGAATCTGATGGCAGCAGCAAGTCTCAAAAAAGCTGGGACGGGGTGAAGCTAACCGCTGAGTAGCATGCGGTGCGATCCTGCACCTGAGGAGACCAGGTGATGAAGTCTCAGGAGAGGAATGTTGTCCCACTCTGGTCCGTTGTAGAACTGGAGCTGCTCAGCAGTCCTGGCCGTTCTTCAAATTCAAATTCAAATTCAAATTCAAAATACTTTATTAATCCCCCAAGAGGGAAATTCAAGTTTCAGTACACCAGTCTGGTGTACTAGAGGAGTTGCTAGTGTCCAGCGCTCCTTTTCATGCCAGGTCCCGTGGTCCGAGCGCTAACTCCAGTTAACAGCCGATAACAGCCATTAAAACAGTTAACAGCCGTTAGAACCAGTATATCTCAATAATGATGACAAGTGAGATATCTCCAGGTCAGAGGAGGAAACACCGATGAACCAGACCGTCTCCCCTGGGAAGACTGAGCTCCATTCAGTCCGGTGAGCGATGGAGCCGAGCGTCCCAGAGCCCAGTTCATCATGCGGACCGGACCAGGCCGTTGTCGTCTCCCCCGGCAGTGCTGGGCCCCACCAGGTCACCAGACGGCCGCTGCCAGGTCAGCTGACCCATCTGGCATGTAGACTGCTGGACGGGGGCAGCATGTCGACGCCGCTACCTCGGGGGCTCCCGTCCCGGCTCCGTGACGCTGCAGCCCGGATCCAGTGGCGGTGGTTGCTGCGGGTAGCAGTTCAGGACTACTTAGCTTTCCCGAACCAGCCTCCAGCGACACCATCTTTGTCCGCGGCGGCAGGTCTCCACCAGCTGCAAGAGGACCGATCCGCCCCCTGCAGACAGTATGTAGACATCCGACCGCAGATCACCACAAACCTGGCACAAACTGGAGCATCCAGCGTCGCAGGGATAAGTCCCCCGGAGCAGCAGCGAGTAGCCTCCATGCCTCCATGCCAGTCCGGGCAACGACCCGACTGTCTCTTCCAGTACGACACTTCGTGAACTGGTTCTGCAGCAGGTGCTCAGGTGCGTGAGGGACCTCTGGCACTGGGAGACGCCGTTTCACGGCCAGACACGGCAAACCAGTACAACTATTCACTCCACCTTGGGTTTATAGAGCAGAATGGGTCCAACCACCACCAGGTCACCTTCATGATGCTGTTGGTGGAGTTAGTTTAATCAACCCGGTGACACTGGTTGGGGTTCATCTAGGGTTTGGAACCATCCCAACTTTCTTGACATGTGTCGCTGCCATCAGATTCAGAGCAAGTTTATATCGCATCCGAACTTCTCAGGAACTGAGTGAGTCCACCGTAGAGCCCACATACGCTTGTTCCATCTCAGAGCGTCGTCCTGTCATCCTGTCGTCCTGTAACGCTCGCTTCCTGCCTCTCAGAACCACGAATTTGTCGATGAGAGGACGTTTGAGTCGAGCTGCAAGGAGATGCCTCTGCTGAAGCAGGTGTCTCGTCCCTCCTCCGTTTCTTCGTCCTCCTCGTCTTCGCCTCACAGCTTTTCCTGCTGCGCCCGTAAGAAAAGGAGGACCTTCAGCGTCCCGAACTCCAACATTCCCGTGGGTCTGCAGGGCAGCTTCCAGGAGCTGAGCACCATCCAGATCCGGGAGAGGCCCCTCAGCAACAGGTAACAGACGGATTCTTTATTGTCTAATATCACTGTTTCTCAAGGCTCCTCCAAATGTCTTTGAACGGTGTTTCAGATGTCATTGTGACGGTTGTGAAGTTGTTGAACGAGTCAAGAGTCGGTCAAGATGTAACAGAGTCTGTTGAGAAGATTTTAGAGTTCTTAAAGGTGTTGTGTCAGGAGTATTACCGAGGTTCCTTGAAGGTGTAGCAATCCTGAAGACGTCTCCGATTCTCAGAACCCCAAAAGCTTTCTCAGATGTTCTGACTTGGATGGGAAAGACTGCAGGAAAAGGTGAGCGTACTAGAGGCCATTGAGTCAAAGGTCCCTGCATCAGAATTTAGAGGTTGGTACTAGGGCTGTGAAAAAAATCGATTTGGAAATATATCGCGATTTTTGGCCACCCAATATAATATCGATTTTTCAGCTCCTAATATTGATTTTTTATTGGTTACTAATGGTTACTTAAATGTGAAAAAACACTAATAATAAACAACAAATAGGTTGTTTTGAAGCAAATAGTTTTGACTCAATTTGTCCTCTGAATGATCAATATCATCTGATGAACATATACAGCAACTTGATTTTTCATCTCTACTTTTAATTTTGATATTATCTGGGTAGAATATCACAATAGATCGCGATAATATCGTATCGTGACCTACATGGGCGAGACTAGCTCTTTTTTAGGGGTGCCTCAGCAAATTGAAATTCAGCATCCCAAAAACATGGAGTAAGAAATGTTGTTATTCTAAAATTTTAGTTCACATTTGACAGGCTTAGATAATGTCCAAAACTTAATCCATAGTTTGTGGTTTAAGTTTGTATTTTAAGAATGAAAATGAAAACGACCCCTCCTAATGGTATCGTCCTCTTCTCATTAACGTTACTTGTAGGTTGTGGTGGGGCTCATTGGGTGCTCAGCACCCCTAAAGCTCTGACCCTAGAATCACCCCTGGTGACCCAAGTATTGTGATACATATCGTATTGCGAGGTCCTTGCCAACACTCCTAGTTGGTACAGATTATTACCAGCAGGTCACAGAGATCCTTGAAATCCAGAGTTCTATCAGAACTATCAGAAGATAGAAGAACCTAAAAGGGTTTCAAACACTGTCAGGAGGTCACACATGTCATCGTTGAGCCTCGAAAGATCCACGAAGTGAAAGGGGTTCCCTCCTGAAGGTGTCAGAGGTTGAAAGTAGGTCCAGATCACTCGAGCTGACTGCGGAAGTCCTCTGTGTCCTCGTTTCAGAGGTGCCAGGATTGATTTCTGATTAGTGAGGTTTCAGTCGTGACTGAGGAGCTTGAGACCATCTTTGAGGCATTATTAGATGTTGTATTTAGAATCCAGAGGTCTTTGGGGAAAAATTTGTGCTTTGAGAAGGTTCCTGGGACCCTCTTAGAGGATGAAGACCTCCCATAAGTAGGGATGGGAATTGATAAGATTTTTCCGATTCCAATTCCATTATCGATACTGTTTATGGTATCGTCATGGTCATCGTCTAAATGTAATGCAGAAGGCATTCGTTTAATAGCATAGCGTTAATGTTATAGCGTGTTTTACAAAGAAGCACATAGGCAGCGGGATAGCTACTTACCAGAGTTGCCAGAGGTGATCTTAGCTTGTCTACTGCCGCTGGGTTGAGATCCATCAGTCCGAAGCGCGTCAAAAATACGACACTCGTTATCGCATGTTGTGTGCGCAAATGTTTCTGCATGTTAGTCGTGTTCCCTCCCGACACTGTTATCTCCACTTTGCAATGACTGCTAGTTGCCTTGTTGCCATCTTTCTTTGGTGAAGTGAAGCCAAACTTTGGAGCGTTTGAACCTGGTGGGCGCCATTGTTGTCTACAACTCCAATGCGCGTGCTAAACCGACGTAACTTAATCACGTATGTGCTTTCTGGAATTGACTGTGCGTAACTTGCGTAAATTACGTGAGATTCGTGCTGGTTGGAATTAGGGATGTTCCTGGCGACTAATTTCCCTGTCGACTAAACGAAAATTTTAATTAAGACTAGTTGACTAGTCTAAAAAAAAGATGCGCTCCAGCCTGGAAGTTATCAGTTTGCGTCCCGGCACGGTGTATTCGGGCTCAACATATTCCCTTAGCTTCCTGAAGCCTTTACCTTCCACAAAGTTAAGTGGAAGCATATCTTGCAAAGTCATTATCGTGATGAGCTGCGTTATCCTCTCAGACCGGACAGGAGAACACGTCTCCGGGTAAACAATGTCAAATCGGCCTGAGTGTGGCTAGCACCGCTAGCATCAGCAGCCGCCATCTCGTGCAGATTAACATCCAAATGCTTGAGTCGAATGTGGTTGCGCATTGCTCAAGTCGAGTGATTGTATGCCAGTTGTTTCTGACACAGTCTACATACTACCTTGTTTTCATTTTCTAGATTAACGTACCGCCAAACCGCGCTGGTTTTGCGAGACTATCTTCCCACCGTGCTGTTTTAAAACTCCAGTCTACTTGAGCATTGCCGCGGAGAGGGGGTCTGCTGTTTGACGGCTCTGTAGCCCCGTCTAGTGGTGGGCGGCTGTATGACAGTTAAGCGGCCTTGTACATGAATAAAACACAAATTGGTTTAAACGACTAATATTTCTGGTGCCGACTAGTAAGTGGGCAGACGTTTAATTGTTTAGACGACTAATCGCGCGTATCCCTAGTTGGAATCGATAAGAGAATCACTAGATAAACTGCCAAATGGAACCGGTTCTCTACAGGAACTGGTTCGCTACAGGAACCGGTTCTCGATTCCCAACCCTAGCCATAAGGTGATAGCAGATTTCTTCTTCAACTCTGCAAACCTAAGCTGTGCTCCCAGGTTCTTTTGAGAGAGAAGAGGCTTTCATTGGTTCACTTTCAGCACTAAAACCTAGTTGCCATTCAAGGAAGTGTGTTTCTGTGTTGGTTTTAAACGGGAAGATTCGAGGTTCCCCCTTGAATATGACCAAGGAGTACCTGGATGGTCCTTTAGGGGAGTAATTCGTCTTTGTTCATGAAAATAACAACAGCGTAACATGTGACGTTGTAGCTCATCTGAGGTTGTATTTTCTTCCTTTTTAGACCTCAGAACTGAAAGATGGTACACTTTTTTTCTCTTGACTGTTAAGTCAATAAGTATGAACAGCGCGAGTGCCACACACAGACTTGCTGTAAAAACACAGGGCACCAGAGACCACGTGACCGTCTATTCCCAAGCAGAGTGAGACGGCAGGAATCCAGAGTATGTCCAGCTGTGGGAAGCCTGGGAACTTTCTCCTAAACATGGACAGCTGTGACGCCAGCTCCCCCCCTTCGTTATCTCCTCAGCAGCAGGGGTACCTGTAGCGTCAGATCTGGGGTTCACTTCAAGTAAGGAAAACATGCATGGAGATCTGGTTTACCTGGAACTAATCTCTGAGCGACGTTACATGTAGACAGTAGACATCATTAAGGGTCCAAGAAGCAAAGCTTCAAGCAATTTAAATGTCCTTACAAGGCCTTGAAGTGGGATTATAATAAGAAAATCTACATTTTGGCTGAACCATTAGTGCTAGAACAACAGTTGTTTTCTCCCTTGAGTCCTTTCGAGGTTTAAAACTCAATCCGACCAGTTTTCACCATTCAAGTTTCTCTTAAAGTGAACAGTGTTCAAAACAACTGACAGCCAATCATATTTCAGAGGAGACGGTTTATGACAGCTTAAAAATATCACGGGAGCTGGCAAACGACATTGTTCATGAGTCTACCATATGGACGTCATCGAACAGGCACAGTGTCCACGGCCCGGACAGGATAGAGGAGTCGGTGGTCTCTGCTTCCGTAGAACTGGATCCGAATGTGGATATTTATGACCAAAGAGCCGAATGTCAGCGGCAGGGACCGTGAAGTCTCTTCCTTTCGCGTCTAACTTCTATGGAGGTTGAATCAACTCCAAACTCCAAACAACTCACTTTGGTCCTCCGGGGAAGTTTCCACCGAACATCTAAAAACAGACCAAGAGTTGTTTTAAATCTCCGGGATTTTCCTTTTAAAGGGATGTTCCCAGACACAAAGGGTCACTGTTGAAATGGCAAACGGCACGATCCATTAAAGCACGTGTGTCAAACACAAGGCCCGCGGCCCAAATGTGGCCCACCACGTCATTTTATGTGGCCCTTGAGAGCTTGGGCATTATTGGCTTAAATTTTAAACCAATATTTTAAGACTTAAAATAAGCTTAAAGCGCATATTGACAATAAACCACATCTCCCATCATGCATTTCGTCGTTACGAAATTGATGCACAAGGAAGGCAGTTTCGTGAATGATGGGAAAACAATTACAAGTTTGTATTTCAAGGTGAAATACCAGTATGTCTTTTGTGTTATGAGGCGGGTGTCAGTCATGAAAGAGTTTAATCTACGTCGGTATTTTGACAGCAAACACGGAGCTAAGTATGCTAAATTTAGCCTGCAAGAAAATCAAGGACCGCTTCCGCTTCTGAAACCAAGGTAATGTATACTCTTACAACCACAAACTCTGAGTTTAATATGATATGTTAAATATTTGAAACTTGAATACATAATAAATACTGAAACCGTTATTTAACAAGGTGCAGTTTAATTTATTTTGATTTACATTGCATTTTGTAACATTCATGCTGTCAATCTGGCCCTTCGAGGGCAACCATGATGCTGATGTGGCCCTCAGTGAAAATGAGTCCGACACCCCCTGACTTAAAGTAAATATCATCTAGAAAGGTCCTCACTTGTCCTCTTCTGTCCTGTCTGTCTCCTCAGCCGCTCCAGTAGATCCAGTCTGAATGCCAAATTTGAGGAGACGCTTCCTCTGAACTGCGGCGCAATCATCAGCATGTCCACGTCGCCCGGCACCACGCCAGAGGGTGACGAGTCCGCCAGCTCCACCGACTACTCCCAGGCCAACATCGTCCGGGTCTCCGCACTCTAGACCCCACTGAGGTTCTCCTCGAACTGTCCCACGATGTTCTCGGGGAGGACGGGTGGTCGACTTTGCAGCAGCACGGCGGACTGAAAAGGGTGGCGTTGGGTGGCTGCGTCATGTGTTTGCAATAGAAAAGAGGCTTAAATGATTCAAACCCGCCCTGGAGGAGCAGGTCGAAATCTACGCACCAACACTGACTGGAGCTCAGATTGCGGTTTCTTTCTGTTTTCTTTTACGAAGGGATTTTTATTCCGTCTGTCAACGGGAGAAAAAAAACACAGAAGCGGTCTCGCCGGTGGCAGATCTTGGTATTTTACCGAGAAAAACCAAACATGTCATTGTTCCAGATCTGTATGTGTGTAATTCAGTGTCTCGAAAGACAAAGAGAGCTTTCTTTACTTCGAATGCAAGAAATAGTGGATGTTTCAGCCCAGATAGAAAATGTGCATCACAAATAAACTCGGCTTGCCTTTCTCGTTCCCATGCTGACCTTCTCCTAAACGTCTAATTTTTTGCTTGTGTTAATAAATAAGACACAGCAAGTAAATTTAAGTTGAATGGGATTCCTCAGTAGAAGTATTTTCCTTTTAGACACCATATTTATCTCAGCATTAGCCTCTTTGCTAATGACGGCCACACTGAGGCTACAGCTGCAGTGAAACACAACCATCCAGAACCATCGTACATTACGTCACAGACCAGGGTAACAGATTTAAAGTACAGTTTATGCTTCTACGTTGAACTAAACATCGGTTTGACGCAAACAGCAACAAAACTGATTTGTCGGGTTGATATTTTCTTCCACGTTCATACCTCTTTTTTTTGCCGTTTGTATCTTGCGATGTCTTAGCTACGCAAAGGATGAAAATGCAACAAAGCTCAGCATCGCGAGCTACAGGCGGCAGAAAAGAAGCCACACTGCCACCTAGTGCTTGGTGGCGTCATTACAGCGCAACGCTGTAATGCTTTCAACCAGCGAATTTAAACGCCAGCAGCCCAGTGCGCTAGTTAGATGCACAGTTGCTACCGACAGCCACAGGTCACCGTTTACACATATTAGCTGGAATCCTTTGAGTTCATAAAGAATTTATTGAACCTGTTGGAATCTTGCCCATGTGAGAAATGTTTTCAAAGCCATGATGGAAAAAAAAAGTGTAAAATCTAGCTTTTAAAAATGGCTAAAACAGGAGGGGTGAGGGAAAGGTAAACAATATTCAACAAGGGATTATTAAGGAGGTGACAGTCGTTTGTTTTATTCTACTAAAAGCAGCCCAGATGTTTGTTCACGTTAGATTAGCAGCTTTAGTTTCGTTTGATGGGATGTTTTCTTCCTCTTGGGAAGCGTCGTTTAAAAGTTTTGGTGAGTCCACAGATGGAGGGATGGGTGAACAAATGGAGGAACAAGTCCACAGGTGGAGGAATAAGACTACAAGTGGAGGAACGAGTCCACAGATGGAGGAATAAGACTACAGGTGGAAGAACGAGTCCACAGATGAACGAGTCAACAGATGGAGAAATGAGTCCACAGATGGAGGGACAGGTCCACAAATGGAGGAACGAGTCCACCGATGGAGGAACCAGTCCACAGGTGGAGGAACGAGTCCACAGATGGAGGAACCAGTCCACAGGTGGAGGAACAAGTCCACAGATGGAGCAGTAGCAGTAGTAGCAGTAGCAGTCCTACTGACCAGGACTGCTACAACTGAGGACAAAAGTTCCTTTGTGCTGCTTTAGCTTCATTATATTTTGTTGTATTATACATATTTTTAAAATTTTAATTTAAACATCATGGTTTCTTTGAAAACAAATCTCAGTTTGTTAGTTAATTGGATTATTTTGTTCAACCCTCAGTGACCTGTAATCTGTCATCTGCAGCCATAAATACCTGACCAGTGATCTGGACTACGATGGTTCTGGGTTTTCCTCTGATCCGACACTAACGGGAGGAAACTATCTGCAGCTGAAACATCCATGAAGATGACGAGGAAACCTCTGAGCATGCGACGTGTGTGTGTTTGAGTGCATGGACTTGTGTGTTTCCGTGTGAGTCGCAACCGACGCTCCTTTGCATGCAGGTGTGGTTGAGGCAGTCGGGGTTTAGTCTGGTCCTGACTCTGTACATAACTTTTTCTTTTCTACCAGACCTTTCATATCGAAGCAGACTGCTTTCCCACTCTGTTGTCATTGGAAATGGTTCCTGTCAGGAAAATATCTGTCTCGTCCCGCTTGCTGATTAATTTAACGCCTGATGTTGATTTTCTTGTTGGACTTCGACGAGCATCGCTTGAATAAACGCGGTTTGTGAGTCTTCAGATGTTCGTAGATGAGCTGCATGCTGCTACCTGGATGTTAAATGAGTTTGCTTTCAGGTAGCTTAAACATCTTTATTATCTATTTAGTTATTTCTTTGTTTTTGTCTCAAACTCATGTCTTCGTCTGACTGGACCAGTTCTACCTGGAGACCTGCAGCAATATTTAATGACTGATATTTATCCAGAACGAATGCAACATGTCTGCGATTAGTTCTGTAAAAATCTGACCCCAAATGACGTCTAATGACCCCAATGACCTCTAATGACCCCAAATGACCTCCTCTGTTTCAGCGAACACAGACATCATCAAATAATCTAAATTCCATAAAAACATCTCAGTATTTCAGTTAGTTACACTGGTCCTTGTTATACTGGTCTAGGATGTACTGGTCCATGTTATACTGGTTCATGTTATACTGGTTCATGTTATACTGGTCCAGGATGTACTGGTCCAGGATGTACTGGTCCATGTTATACTGGTTCATGTTATACTGGTTCATGTTATACTGGTCCAGGATGTACTTGTCCAGGGTATACCGGTCCAGGATACACTGGTCCAGGGTATACAGGTCCAGGATACACTGGTCCATGGTATACTGGTCCAAGGTATAATGGTCCAGGGTATACCGGTCCAGGATACACGGGTCCAGGGTATACAGGTCCAGGGTATACTGGTCCAGGATGTACTGGTCCAGGGTATACAGGTCCATGGTATACTGGTCCAGGGTTTACAGGTCCAGGTTATACTGGTCCACGATGTACTGGTCCAGGTTATACTGGTCCAGTTCACCCTGGAACAAGTTTCAGTAGAGCAGCTCCAATGATGGATACATGAGTTTAAACAAATCAAAGAAATGCTAAAGTTCTCAAAGTAAATGTAGTTAAACATCACAACAAACACAACATGTAGTTAAATGATCGATTTATGTCATATAGACTAATTTACCTTTTCATTTGTCAAAAGTGACTTAAACACCTGTGTGTTGGAAGTTAATTTAACTTTCCCGCTGCCTGGATTGCTTAAAAAAAGGAGAAGTGGTTTTAAATAGTGGCTCCTTAGCAAATTAAATAAATGCTAACCTGCTGAAACTAAATGTAATTAAACAGTTTTGAGAAATCCGTGACAGATTGGTGACTGTACGATAAAATTAGCGGGATTGATTTTAGGCACGGATTTGATTAACTAAATATTAGCTGTTGTTACGGGTTTTTGATTTTTTAAGCCTGGTCCGTTTTCAAAGGGAGCTTTTAAAAATGTAAACAAACCCCACCTTTGGAAACGCTGCTCAAATATTGGCCGCATCTTTAGGTTTTTAAGCAGCGCGTTCGTTCTTGCAGCATTAGCTGCAGTGCTAAAGTTAGATCCCTTTAAATTTGGTTCTTGGTTTTTAGTTTTTGATGCTTCACGCTCGTCCTCGTTACTCCTCTGCATCCTGGTCCCAGTATGTCCCGGATACTCTCCCTAGAATGCGCCGCAAGGTGGCTGCAAATTGTAGTTGCTCTCGTTTAGTTTTAATAATTTTTTCGATTTTCTTTTTTTTTTCTTTTTGAAATACAGCCGTCATTTTTATCAATTTTTTTTAAGAGGTTTTTAGGTCGGTTCGGAGGCTGTGCGGCACGAGTTTTCTGTATACTTTTGTCTCTTTTTGGCTGTCTCCGATACTTATTATGATGTGTCTCCATGGCAACGCTGGACTTGTTTACAGTCGTGATCAACTGCTAAAACTCTCTAAAATGAGGATTAGCAGTGAAATAACACGACAAATCCCGATGGAGTTGAGAAGAAAGAGAAGAGGATGCAGGGCAGGAGTGAAGCAGAGAGAAAAGCGGTGGAGATTTAAACCGTTTCTTCCAACTGTTGTGATGGGTAACGTCAGATCGCTAGCTAACAAAACGGACGAGCTTGAGATGCTAACCAGGTCCCAGAGAGAATACAGAGAATGTAGTCTCATGTGTTTCACCGAGACGTGGCTGCATGAACACATCCCGGACTGTAACGTGTCTGTTCGCGGCTTTAAGACGGTCCGAGCAGACCGCAGTAAGCAACTCAGCGGGAAGCTGAGGGGAGGTGGGATTGCAGTGCTGGTTAACCAGCGTTGGTGTCATCCTGGACATGTCACCATCAAGGAGAAGATCTGCACGAGGGACCTTGAACTGTTAGCTGTGAGTTTCCGTCCTTATTATTTACCCAGAGAGTTTACCTGTGTTATTCTGGTAGCGGTTTATATTGTACCTGGTATCGCTCCAGACGCAGCCTGTGATGTCATCAGCTCCGTTATTGCAAGGCTGCAAACACAGTATCCAAACTCAGTTATGGCGATCTCTGGAGACTTCAACAATGTCTCCCCTCTCTACAGCTTTACCATCATTCCAACAGTTTGTCAGCTGCTCCACCAGAGAAAATAAGACGTTGGACTTATTTTATGCAAATATTAAAAATGCATACAGCTGCTCTGCCCTGCCACCTTTAGGAAGATCTGACCATAATCTGGTTTTTTTCTCACCTCCACCTACAAGCCCATCGTTCAGCAGCAACCAGTGATCACAAAAACTATCAAAACCTGGTCTAATGAAGCTGAAGATGCTCTGAAAGGTTGCTTTGAGGCTACGGACTGGAATGTCCTCTGTGAACCTCATGGAGACAACATCAACGCCATGACTGAGTGTGTGACAGATTACATAAACTTCTGTGTGGACAGCATCGTTCCAACAAGAACTGTGAGGTGCTTCCCCAATAACAAACCCTGGATCACCAGAGACCTGAAAAAGCTGTTGAACATCAAAAAGAAAGCCTTCAGGGATGGAGACAGGGAGTTATTGAAGACAACACAAAAACTAATTAAAGAACAAACCAGGAAGTGCAAGGAGGAGTACAGGAAGAAGCTAGAAAGGCAGAACAACGTGAGGGATGTGTGGTCCGGAATGAAGAAGATCACCGGCTTCAAGGCAAAGGGGGACCAGACTGATGGAGGTCTGGACAGAGCTAATGAACTGAACAGGTTCTTCAATAGGTTCAGTTCCCCCCCTGCCTCCAGCCCAACAGACCACACCCCCTCGGTGAGCCCACAGCTTTCCTGTCACACCTCCACTCTGTCACCCTGCAGCTCAGTCCTGGACCAGAGACCAGCATCATCTTTCTCCACCTCAGAGACCTCCTCTGCCTCCCCCTCCACTCTGTCTGTCTCCTGCAATCAGGTCAAAAAACAACTAGAGAAACTGAACCAGAACAAGGCTGCAGGTCCAGACGGTGTCTGTCCCAGAGTTTTCAAGACCTGCTCATTGCAACTTTGTCCGATTCTCCAGCACCTCTTCACACCAGTTTGAGACAGAGAACAGTTCCTGTGCTGTGGAAAACATCCTGCCTTGTTCCAGTGCCTAAAAAACCACAACCAGCTGAACCTAATGACTACAGACCAGTTGCCCTGACATCTCACATCATGAAAGTCCTGGAGAGACTCTTACTGGCCCACCTCAACAAGCAGGTCAGCACCTTTCAGGACCCATTACAGTTTGCATATCGTAATGGGCTTGGGGTTGAAGACACCATCATCTACCTGCTTCACAGAGCCCACTCTCATCTGGACCAATCAGGCAGCACTTTGAGGGTCATGTTCTTTGATTTCTCAAGTGCTTTTAATACAATTCAGCCTGCGTTGTTATGTGAGAAGCTCCATAAGTTCCAGGTGGATTCCTCCACAACCTCCTGGATTTATGACTACCTCACAAACAGACCACAGTTTGTGAGACTGAAAGGTTGTGTGTCTGAGATGGAGGTCAGCAGCATTGGAGCACCACAAGGAACTGTTCTCTCACCATTTCTCTTCACGCTCTACACCTCTGACTTCCAGTACAACTCTGAGTCCTGTCATCTGCAGAAATACTCTGATGACTCTGCAGTTGTTGAGTGTATCAGCAACGGACAGGAAGCAGAGTACAAAGAACTGATCTGTCAGTTTGTGAAATGGTGCGGTAACAATCATCTCGTATTAAATACCAGCAAAACTAAGGAGATGATTGTCGACTTCAGGAGGAGCAAGAATCAACACAGCAGTGTTTCCATCCTGGGAAAGGAGGTGGAGGTGGTGGAGGAATACAAGTATCTTGGAGTTCAGCTTGACAACAGACTGGAGTGGAAATGCAACACAGAATACATCTACAAGAAAGGTCAGAGCAGACTCTACTTTTTAAGAAAGCTGAGATCTTTTAATGTCTGCACCAAGATGTTGCACATCTTCTATAGGTCTGTTGTTGAAAGTGCAATCAGCTTTGCAGCCATCTGCTGGGGCAGCAGCATCAGAACCAGAGACCTGAAGAGAATCAACAAACTGATCAGGAAAGCTGGATCTGTGCTGGGTGTAACTCTGGAGCCGCTGGAACTGATTGTACAAAAAAGAATGCTGCACAAGCTGATGAAGATGAGGAAGGACTCTTCACACCCTCTCCACGACACAGTGATCAAACAACAGAGTGTGTTCAGTGAGAGGCTTCTTCAGGTCCGTTGCAAGACGGAAAGATACAGAAGATCATTCCTGCCAGCAGCCATCAGCCTCCACAACAAGACCTAATACCTGTTATTATATTATTATTTCTGTCTGTTTTTTTATTAAAAAAAAAAAAAAAAGAGAGAGAGAGCCCTTACTCCATTGAATTTCCCTTTATGGGATAAATAAAGTATTTTTCATTTTCATTTCATTTCATACTCCTTACTAGCTCATACTGGCTGGTTTTACACCATACTGGTATTTTTAGCGTACTTGTAGTTCAGGAAGCAGGACTGTCGCCATGACGAGCTCTCTCTGTCAATCAGGAAACACTCCTTTTCTTTTTTTTTCTTTTTTGAATATTTGAACCCCCGTTACGTTCGTTACATTGACGTCTTAAGGATTTGAACACACAGCCTGTCACATGATTCAAACAGGTTTGTTTAGATGAATATTTAAGAAGCAAATTGACGATTTGAGTTTTAACGTCCCCTGGTGATGCTAACTTGTGAATTATTATTTCTTTTTACCAAATGTTTGTCTGACGTGCATGAAACGTGAACTCATAAGCGGATGACTGGATGATTGACAGAGACGGGACCTTTTTACGTGAACAGCTAATTTGTGGGGGGGGGGGGGCGGCTGGATCTGAAGGAGGCGTCGACTCTGGGATGTTCACACGCCAAAGACTGGATTTTCTGCAGGACGAGCAGAGAAGATTCCCCCCCGGAGGATCTCTTACTGTGAGCCGTCAGCACAAGGGTTCATCCCTGAACTTGATTTATTCCTTTTGTTTATTTGAAGGTGATTAAAAATGCTCAGATCTGATGCGTTGATGGGAGCTGCCTGCCAGTTAAGCCCCCTCATCCATCACTGCTTGACTATTATGTATCAAATGCAGACGTCTTCTTTTTAATTCTCCTTCTGTGTTTAAGTTTTGTATAAATAGTCTCTACTTTGTATCGAGGGAGGGGGCTGAAGGGTTTAAAAGACAAATAGAAACATATTTTTGAGGACCAATGTTGATTTTTGGACGTAAAAGTGAGATTAGTTTCTAGTGCACATGAGATGTAATTGTTCTTTGGTGTAGACAATAATTTCATATTTTCCCAGTCGTTTCCATGACAATCTGTGGTGTCGTCTGATGCATTAACATTTCACGTGATATTTTTATAAAGCGATGCAACGTGCATGATCTTTGGAGCCGACGGGAGGGGGCGACCGGTGTGTAAATTATCCCAGTAGTTCCTTTTGATTCGTTACAGCTTGTGTTATATTGATTCAAATAAATGTGAATTATTGAGGATTACAGTGAAAAGAGAAGCTCATGGTTTTAGTCCAGTGCAGTGTCTGAGTACATTCAATAAAAAATACTGTCTGATTAACACGGTCCAACGAGACTCAGTGTCTGATTTTATTCAGGACAGAAGAAAAAAATTATTGTAGGAGACTAAGGCCCCAATCGCTAGCCGCTACCCGCAAATTGCGGGTTTAGGAACCTCCGCTAACCGCAAATGCAATCTTCCGCTCCCTAAAGCCGCTACCCGTTATGCTGACTCTCTTACTCACTTTGTAGGTGTGGCAATGGGTGTGTCTTTTGCCCTTTCTACAAACTCGGTATCTTGTGATCGTGGGATAGCGGATAGCGTGTGGTCAGACCACCTGGTCACATATGGATTTGCACAAACGGCTTCACCTCTGGAATTAACTCTTGTATAAAAAGCGTGATCTGGCCTCAGTTGAACCCCTGAGAAAATAGCAGAGATCGTCTTAAACGGTTTCCTCTCTAGTTAAATCATAGACGACCAGAGCGTGTTTACTGGGAGGACACCGACTATCTGGGACTTTCAGGTAGCTGATAGGAGCTCAGGTAGCTACAGCAGAGTCCCAGACGAGCTGCACATGAGAGCTGCTCTGATCTGGATGAAAAGACGCTACATAGCGGTTAGCGGGTAGCACAACCTGCTCTTAAAGGCAATGGCTACTGACGCACTGATTGGTTTAACAGGTGGAACGCCCTAACCAGTCCTATGCATAATTTAGTGGGTAGAGCAGGTGGGATAGCGGGTTTAGCAAGGTGAAAGATTGCGTTCTTTGCGGGGGAACGCCCCTCCCGCTACCCGCTATCCCATAATAGCGGCTTTAGCAGATCTGACGAAAAGATCGGGCCCATTGGTTGATTTTCTTGACGGACATTGGGCTAGTCCAATAAAATTTCTCAATTCTCGTTGGCCCGCCCCTCCCATCCCTCCTGACCAAATTTTGCCGTTTGGCCTGACCGGAGAGTGTGGTGGCTCGTGGATGAGTATGGAAATGGAGAAAAAAGCACAAAAGCGAAAGGGAGGAGCAGAAAAGCTCAGAGAACGGAGACAAAAAAAATTAAAAGTGGATGCAGCAAAATGTGCCAAAATCACGGAAATCACAGTGATAGACAGAATTGCAGAGGGGAGTGAATCATTGAAGAAACTGCTTTTCCAAGGTAAGATTTATGATAAATAAATGCCTTTGTGTTAAATTAGTGGATTTAATTAAACTTCTTGACAGAAAGTAATCTGATTATTGCTTTGCTCTATGTTCCAGGGATGTACCTTTCCACACATCATGTGGACTTCACACACTCTCTTTTTTTTTACTGTAGGCCTAATTGTCTTATTTGTATTTACATGTATATACACTGTATATTTCAATAAACACCAAAAAAGACATCTCTAGCAGTGTTTGTTCGACAACCACTTTCACTTTGAGATGGGAATTGTGGCACTGTGGCCATCTCTCCCAAGAAGGTCTCTGTGAGTAGTGAAAGAGTGTATCAATTTTTTGGTAACATGGTTACTCTCTTTCATGTAGGCTACTGCACTTTATTTTAATTTTTGAAACTTCACTATGTGCACATAGTATACAACATGCAGCATGTGCTTCCTCATATCGTATAAATAACTGGCATTTTTGATCCCCGGCGTATGGTGGGCCGCCAGGGATCAAAAATGCCCGGGCCATTTTTTGGTCCCAGTCCAGCCCTGCATATAAGTGTGTATATTTTCTCTGTATGAGAGTATGAGGATGTGAGAATTGTTAGAGTTTTAAATGTCTGATTCAGTAAAGTAACAATTCAGGTAATAAATGACCTCAATAAGGAATAAACATCTGTGTGTTTAAAGCTAGATGAGAAGGCATGTATGGCTATATTTTAAAACTGGTCCTCATGGTGGTACTGAACAGTTTCTGGTTCGCAGGATTAAAAGTTTCAGAACCACTGGTTAGTACCAAATAAACTGATTTACTGTTTCATTCGTAAAACTGCAGAACTTTCCTTCCGTCCTCAGCTTTCCCATCTGGAGCCACGACGCTGAACTGCTTCTCACAAAAGGATGTGACACGCAAACGCGTGCGACGACGCGCCGTTGACCGCGGTGAGATGTCCCGTAGAAATGGACCGGCGCGCGGAGGGAGACTGAATGGAATAGCAGAGGACGGCTGAGAGTAAAACCGACTATTAATACTCCGCGCAGTGGTTGTAGGGTTAAAATTTCATACTGGCGGGTTATTAGGAGCTCTTTACCCTGAGCAGCTGACGCCGCGTATACGTGTTATGGTCTCCTGTTTCCCCCCGACAGCTGCGGCCGGACTGGAGGAACGTGCTCGCAGGCAACTGAGAACCAGTGTTTTCCAGCCCCGAAGCTCCTCTTGGCAGTTTTGATGAACGCCTCTGCTCGTCGGCGGGTGCGTTGAGGCCACGCAAAATGCCAGAGTACCTGGGGGGAGGGTTTCCTCGGCCCCAGCTTCGTCTCGGTCCATTATAGAGAGCTGGTGGAGCCGAGGAGCCGAGCCCAGTTGGCGGACCATCTCACTCACGTAAACCATTTCATTGCAAAAAAAAAAAAAAGAAGTGGTCCCATCGGCTTCACCAAGTCACAACCTTCGGTAATGGTTGACGCCTGCAGATCTGAGACCATGGTTCCTTGTTTGGGATTGAGGGGCTGCCTCGACTGGAGGAGTCCAAGGGTGAATTCCAATTCCTCCCTTAACCCTCAATCTCAAAACATCTAGTTTGCTAGATGCTTGCTAGCTATCAGCAAATATAGTTATTAGCTAGCTAGCTAGATACATCTATTAACCATCTACCTAGATGGATCTATTAGACATTAGAGAGATCCATCTGTCTGGCTAATACAATCTAAGAGCTATTTAGCGAGCTAGCTCAATCTTTGTTACGAAGTCATATTATTGTCTTTGTTTGAGACTTTTCATTTTGTTGTTGCGTAACATTAATTTTTTTTACTTTATGATGTTTGCTGCTGAGCCGGCGGTCCCGGCCTGGCAGCAAACCATGGTTCGAAGTGAAGCAAGGAGAGACCCTTCAGAGGTCCGTGAAAAGAGCCCTGTGGTGTCACATCATCGGCTTCAACCGAATTGGGATCGGCAGCACCTAACAGAGGTCTGTGGTGTTCCACAGGGCTCTTTTCACGGGCCGCGACCGCCGGCCCGGCAGCAAACATCATAAAGTAAAAAAATTAATGTTACGCAACAACGAAATGAAAAAAGTCTCAAAGACAATAATATGGTTTCGTAACATTTATATCATTTAAGAACTACTACCTTTAAGAACTACGAAGATACTTACATTTGTAGCTAGCTTTTTTTGTCACCATCCTTTTCGAAGATATCTTGGCTAAATTACCCAGTGCCTTCTGGGTAGCCCTTACTACCAAGGGTGGTGCCGGAGAATCTCAAGTTTGAGGGCGATACGGCCCTCAAACTTGTCCCTCAATTTGACATTCTGAGAATCGTGACAGCACTTGCACTTAGCGGGAGCACGTATTTTTGAGATTGAGGGTTGAGATTGAGGGTTAAGGGAGGGTCTTGTTCACGAGTGAGGGAAGAGTGGAGTAGGAGACTGGGTGGTGGAACGGTGCGTCTGTTGCGGTGAATTGAGAGCCGAGCCAAGAGGCGAGACTCTTACTTACTGGTCGGTTTGTGCTCCTGCCCTCACCTGTGGTCACGAACCGCTGACTGAAAGAACAAGATCACAGATGCTAAGCGCCTGAAAAGGGCTTTCCCTGCAGGGTGGCTGGATTCTCTTTTAGAGGCAGGAGGAGAAGTTCAGTCAACTGGGAGAGAGGGTTAGGGTAGGGTTAGGGGTTAGTGGTTAGGGTTAGGGGGTTAGGGTTAGGAGTTAGGGAGTTAGGGTTAGGGTTAGTGGTTAGGGTAGGGTTAGTGGTTAGGGTTCGGGGTTAGGGTTTCGGGTTAGGGTTAGGGTTAGGGTTCGGGTAGGGTTCGGGTTCGGGTTCGGGTTCGGGTTAGTTTTCGGGTTCGGGTCGGGTTCGGGTTCGGTCGGGTCGGGTTCGGGTTCGGGTTCGGGTTAGGGGTTTCGGGGGTTCGGGGTTCGGTAGTCGGGTTAGGGTTAGGGTAGGGTTAGGGGTTAGGGTTTAGGGTAGGGTTAGGGTTAGGGGATCATGTCACCCCCCCATCCAACCGGGAGGAGGACCAGAGGCAGACCCACGATACGCCACAGAGGTTGTACCTCTCGAGTGGCCGGGAAGCGCCTCTTCCCCCGGAAGAGCCAGAGGAGGTGACCAGGACAGATTTGCTTCAGGTTTGCCGCAGCCTGAATTTGGATCAGCAGGTGTTAATGGAGGGACGGGTGGGATCCTAACTGGTAGCAGGAAGCGTTTTCCCGTCTGACATGAGGGAAAAGTAATCATAACTGTAACTGCGTCCCTATCTCACCCACGAGTTCCTGACATCAGAAGAAGCCAGGTGCATCTCAGACAACTTCCAGGTTTCATTTTAATTCCAGTGGCAAATTTATCAATCCGATAACTGTGAGACAGACATTAATTATTCAACTCCATGCACAGTTTCTCACATACAATACAACACTGTGTTTCAACGTGACTGTAATCAGAAAAGCGTCTCTGAATGAAGCACTTTGGCGACAGACATTGTCTTTCCATGAAGTCCATAAATAAGTTGAACCGAGGCGTCGCCCTCTTCCAGTGGCTCGTCGACAACTGCTGTAACAAACTCCATCCTGTTGTTAGTTATAAAAACAGTTTCAGTTTCTGCGTATCCCTCCTCTTCGGTGAGAAATCCAACGAGGAACAAACAGTGGTTGTTTCCTTTCAAAGAACCACAGCGTAGTTTCATCCTGAGTTCAGGGCGCTTCACGTGAACGCCCTTTTTCTCTCCGTACCATGTCACAAAGCTTCTCTTCCAAGTTCACAAAGCTTCTCTGCCAAGCTCTGGTGCCGCTATGATGGTTCCAACCATCGCGTCCATCCACAACGCCTGTAAAACGAGTTATAACGGGACAGTTGAAAAAAATGACAGCAATGTAGGCTGGAATCAAAGCTTCCTTTCAGACCTGCTGCAACTGTTTATTGCACCTACGTGAAAACGGGGAGGCGCCACATCATCGGCTTCAACCGAATTGGGACCGCGGCACCTAACAGAGGTCTGTGGTGTTCCACAGGGCTCTTTTCACGGACCTCTGAAGATTCTCTCCTTGCATCACTTCGAATCTAAATGAATCCTCCTTCATGAAGCCCTTTCTGGGTTCATTCTCCTCGGTGTTCATTTGGAGCCTCAAACCCTGATTTATTTATTTCGTAAGCAATTTAAATGGCTCAATAAGATAACTAAAGCCTTAGCTATGGAATAGAGCTATTTAGCTTGTTAAGATTGAGCTAGCTCGCTAAATAGTTCATAGATGGTATTAGCCAGACAGATGGATCTCTCTAATGTCTAATAGATCCATCTAGGTAGATAGTTAATAGATCTATCTATCTAGCTAGCTAATAACTATATTTGCTAGCAAGTATCTAGCAAGCTAGATGTTAGCAATCTAGATATTATCTAGCTTTTTTGGGGGGGCTTTTTGTGTAGAAGGAAGCATCCGTAGACTTCGTTTGTAAGAAACGTAGACGTAGCCGTCCAATGGGAACTTTAGAGTAGAAGTTTTGTTTCCAATCTGTCGGCGTTTACGGATGTTTTTGTGGTGGAAGAAGTCTTGGTACGACTGTGAAATTCTTGTCATCATCAGCTACGTTCAGGCTGCAGCGTGAAGCCGCTCCATCTCAAACTGGTGTAGCTTCGGCTCGCCAGTGGCGGCCGCGCTGCCGCGAGCTTTGCCCGCGTGGCTGCACCCCGACTTTGTGGGGTCAAAAGAAGTTCTGCTGTTTGCCGCCACGGGCGTGGAGTCATCCGGCGGCACTGGGGTAGCCTGGCGGTCTGGGTCCGGGGACCTCCGTCCATAATAGAGCGCCCAGAGCAGCGTCAGCGTCAGCGCCATGGCGAGGATCTGAGCCACGCCGATGGACACGCCGAGGAAGCGGAGCGCCTGCAGCTGCTTCGTCCCGCGAATGAAACTGTAGACCTTTGGACCGCAGCCCTGAAACACACCAACAAGAAGCGGGGCTAGTCTGGCGATGCTCAACACGGGGGTGAAAGATTCGAGATTTTAAAAAAAAGAGCCGGCGGTATCTCACCTCCTGGTAGAGGTCACTGAGGTCGTGGTAGTGGGCGTGGCGAGCGCAGCCTGGATACTGATTGGTGCAGCAGGAGTCAGGCGGCCACTCCATCTCTGTCATCTCCAGCCAGTCGGTGAAGTAGATAACCCCGCAGCACTTAAACTGTCCACAGGTGAGCACACACGCAGACACTCTTTTGATCCCATTCTTCTACAAACATCATAAAATTATTTGATCATATCGGTTAGGGATGCACGATAACTGTTTTTTAAAACCGATACCGATAACTTTCAGCTCCTGAAGGCCGATACCGATAACCGATAACACACATATACCTGAGATCATTACATCAATACTATGAACAAAACCAAAAATAGTTTGGACTTTTTAAATGAACAGATATTTAATTTTTACAATGAAAAACTATTGTCAAGCCTCTCAAACATTTTCATAAAGCTATCAAACAAACCTATTTGATATCTCACATTAACTTAAATAAGCTGCATTACTGACTGATATAAAAAATAAAGGCTCCTTGAACTGATGGAAATACATCCATCAAAATTATAAACTTAAAAAGTGCATTCTTAAATGACAATAAAAAATAATGTACAGTGCATAATGTACTGACAAGTTAAACTTGTCTGTGTAAATAAATTAAAAAAGTGCACTCCATAGTAACAGAAAATTACGTTTAAAGGATCTTAGCTTGTGGTTCCGTGCAAATGAATGCCTTTAATTAAGGTATGATGTTCAGTAGTTTTTGGGGTTTTTTTAATCATGGTTCATGGTCTCAGTGACTCCAAGGTGTCGTCCCAAAAGTGACCCCAAATCATCACACCTCCACCTCCGTGCTTGACAGTGAGATGTTTCTGCTGAGATCTGCTGAGTTCGGTTCTGGGCATTAAGACCAAACTCCTCCACGTTGGTGTCATCTGTCTACAGGATGCTGTCCCAGAAGTCCTGTGGTTTGTTCACTCTTGCAAACCTCAGTCGTGTCTCCAGACAGTCGAAGTTTCTCCTGGAAACTCTTCCAAACTGTCCTGTAATGGTCCAAGATGCAGTTCTTGGTTTCTTTGTTTTGTTGTTGTTGTTTTTTTTTAATGAATAATTTTCTGGGAGGCCCACTCGAGGGAAGATTGACAGCTGTCTTAATTCATTCATGAACTCCCAATAGGCTGAAAACGGTTTTTATAACTCTTTCCAAACTGATATTCAGGAGCAGTTGCTTCTGCAAGACCATTGCTGATGTCGTTCCCTTTTAGCATTATGTTAACACACACTTGAATTCCCCAAACTGTCTAAACATTGCTTCTCTAGAGGTCTGCTCACCTGTTAGTAATGAACAGCACCTGAGTGCAACCTACCATCTTAAATCCTTTGGAGGCAGTCAGGAGGTACTTAGTGTTGCCCTGGTGATTTTTTTTTTTTTTTTTACCGTTTCGGTTTACCTGTAGTTAAATAAATAATTACATGCTGAAAATAGATGTATTTTCTTACCTCGGTCTGGAAGCTGTTCCAGGTGTGGGTGAGCCACTGGTAGCGCTGCAGGCCGTAATTCGGCATCCGAGACTTGAGGCTGATCATGTCGGAGCGCTGCACCGACGGCTGAGTGACACACAAGCAGATAATGTCAATCAATACGAAGACTCTCCGCCTCCGAGACACCTGAGTGTCACGACTGACCTCTCGCAGGTGCGTTCACGCCTCCCTCCACCACCTGCTGGCAGCCCCTCCCCCGGCAGACACATCCAGGTGCGTCCGCTCGCCACTGATAAGGAGCCGTTTTCCCCCCGGCATCACCTGCCGTTTACCGGCACTGCGGTCCTTCGGCGGAGGCGAAGAGTTGCGAAGAGAAACGGGGCGAGAGTTGCCCGCTTCACCAGCCGCTGCGAGGAGCTGAAGCTGTCGAGCATCAGAGCAGCTGTGGCGGTCCTCGTTTCAGCTGTTAGCGCTCGGCTTTTGGATGTCGTTTCGGCGGCGAAACAAGCGTCCGACTTTCCCTCCGAAGCAGCTTTCCAATCTGTCCACGTCCGGCATCTAATACTCCGACGCCTGAGCCGTTACTCTGCTGCGGGGCAGCCTCTGGCTCCGGCGCCCGACTGCCCTCCTCGTCGCCGTGACCGACGTTTCTGAGGCTGAAAGAAGAGCCGATCTGAGAGCGGCGACGAGCCGGACGTGTCTCGCATTACTGGTTATTCTTAGAGCCGAGTCGGCAGTTTCGCGCCTTCGCTTTGCACCGGCAGCTGAGCGCCTGCGAGCACTGCAGCTGCTCGTTGCCGCCGGGCCGCACGACCCATTCGCTGTTTTCAAAGTGAAACGCAAAGCCAGGTCCCCCGAACCCAGCCGGCCTTTATCTCTGGAAGGTTTCCCGGTTCCCACGTGGTCTCTGACTTGGATTCACCTGGTTTTTAGGTGGTTTACAGCTGTTTCATTTTCCAATGAGGAGCCTAAAACTTTATGGCAATCGTAGAGTTTCCCCCTTTCTTTGCCCACTTTAGTCCACTTGCATCCCTCCTGGGCCCCGTTTATTTGGCTCTTACACCCTTTCCCATTATTACGACAGAAAATGTAATTATTATGAAATATATTTTTATTATTATTTAATCTTAGTTTAATGCATAATAGTTTATTTCAGAATGGCATTTTTAATCTAAGAATGAGTTTTTACATAATTGCTTCCTTTTTCATAAGAATGAGCTTTTACATAATAATGACATTTTGCCACTGGGCGGGAGCAGTGGTTGACCTGCACGCTCATTGGCTGATCCTTCTCCATTCTACGCTCTGACATCGACTACTTTTGGCCGTGAGGTCCCGTTAGCAGCGGGCCGTGGCGTCATCAAGGTGCGCTCCTAGTCCGATTGTAGCTATGGCAGCTTGGACTGAGCTACGGGAAACCTTGACGTTTCTTAGTCGATGTCAGCTTTTAACCGTAAACTGAGGTGCATTCTGCCACCTACTGGCCTGGAGTATATACATTGCACCTCTCGCCCACTATCGATATTCACCGTTCTGTTGCTTATGCCTGAATGAAAGAGCAGCCAATCACATAAATGGCTCTGCCCTCTCTGCTGTGATTGACACACAAATCATTCTTATGAAAAACAAAGCCATTATTATGTAAAAGCTCATTCTTATGAAAAACGAAACCATTATCATAATAATGGGAAATATTTCATAATAATAAACATGTATTTCATAATAATAGACTCATTTATTCATTGAATTATGACCCAAATGGGGCTCTATACTAAACATCATCAGTTCATAGTTCATAGAACATTTTGCTCATCTCTTTTTAACTTCTTGATCTGTTTTATTTTTTTGAACAACAAATCATGATTGCTGTAAAATCACAAAATTCACAAAATTGCAACTTTTTAACATAAAGGTATGACTTCGTGTAGTTTAATTGTGAATTCGGGTTATTTGCAAGTTTATCCTCTAAAATGAAGAATTTTTTCTGAAAAATCACAAATTTTTCAATATTGCAACTTTTTATTATAAAAGGCAAATTTTGTCACGAAATATGTGACTTCTCATGTTGCAACTTTGTCTTAAAATCACAACATTTTATTGTAAAATCACAAATATTCCTGACTTTATATTTCACCTTTTTGTTGTAAAGTCCTCAGTTTTCTCACCTCGTCGTAGGTCCAGACGGCGCTGGCCAACTCCACGCAGAAGATCACCAACAGACTACAGAAGTACTGGAACAAAAACAAGGACAGAGTTTAGTCTGAGAGTCAAACCCCAACTGATCAAAGTTCACCTTCAAGACAAATTAAGTTTTTAACCTTTTCAACATTTACACAAGACATTAATTTAACCGTAACACGACATGTCATTTGTAAAATCCATCAAAAACACTATAACTGTGAATATGTGGTCTGTATCTGCAGAGCACCCCCTACAGGTGAGCTAAGAGAGCTTTATGTTCAACACAGACGTCTGAAGAAACGAATTCTGACAGTTTACAGAAGGATTTTAGGCTAATTATAATGCACTGTGGGCAATTACATGAAAGGCTAGTATGGGGCAGGTGGAGAAGTTGGCAGAATAAAGAATGAGAAGGTAGTATGAGCTAGGTGGAAGTTAGCATGAGCTAAGAGAGGTAACTAGCATGAGTTGGCAGAAAAAAGGATGAGAAGTTAGTATGAGCTAGGTGGAAGTTAGCATGAGCTAAGAGATGGGACTACCATGAGTTGGCAGAAGAAAGGATGAGAAGGTAGTACAAGCTAGGTGGAAGTTAGCATGAGCTAAGAGAGGTAACTAGCATGAGTTGGCAGAAAAAAGGATGAGAAGTTAGTATGAGCTAAGTGGAAGTTAGCATGAGCTAAGAGAGGTGACTACCGTGAGTTGGCAAAAGAAAGGATGAGAAGGTAGTACGAGCTAGGTGGACGGTAGCATGAGCTGAGAGAGGTGACTAGCATGAGTTGGTAGAAATAAGGAGGTGTAGTTAATAGGAGCTAGGTGGGGGAGTTAGTATGAAGTGTCAGGGAAGAAATGAGTAATTAGTATGAGCTAAATGGAAGTTAGCATGAGCCATAAGGAGAAGTAGTACAAGCTAGGTGAGAAATTAACCCAAGCTAGTTAGAGAAGTTGGTATGAGCCAAGAGCAGTTGTAAGAACAAACCACAAGGAAAAGATAACATGAGTAAGATGGAGTCATTGGTTGAAAAAAGTAGAAGAAGGTAACCCCAAGCTAAGAGAAGAATTTATCCTGAGCTTGGTGGAAAGATTAGCAAGAGCTAAATGGAAAAGTTAAAAACAAATACAGGGAGTAGTTGTTACAAGTTAGTTGAGAAATTAGCTAGCATTCAGAGGGTAAGTTAGTATGAACTCGGTGGTGAAGTGAGCATTAGCTTGGGGAAGAAACTGAATCACGTTCTTTTTTTTTATGGCTGTGATTATGTAAAGCTTAATGTCTGACCCAAATGTGATGACCCAAACGTCACAGTACTCCATTCACATTTCCGAGAACACACAGGTCTGCAGTCTTCATTATTCAGTCAGCTGCCTCATAAATTTGTCCCCAAAAACAGCTGACTTTCATAACTTAACTGATCACAAAGTCTGGCGCTGTTCAAGCCATTTCCTCACCATAAAAATAGAAATGCAAAGTTTTGAATAATCCAGATGACTTCTTTGGGTATTAATAACAGATGTAGAGTATCTTTCATGCTTTTAACAGCTACAGGAACTTCTGTCAGACTGTTTTCAGACTGTTTTGGAGAGGCACACATCTTAGTGTCATCTATGTCAACAGATGCTATTTTAGCTTAGCTAATGCAGTCATGGACGTGAAATTGTGCGATAGAGACTAAGTATTTAAGATTGACTCACTCTTGGAGCCACCTCCTAGTGGTCATTCAAGGAACTGCATTGGCCTCAACACGCAAAGTCAGAGGTTGTTTCCAGCAAATATTCCTTTGTTTTTTTTACATTAATTACCCTTGATTTTTACATATTATTTCACCATTTGCCGTGATTATTCCACTGCTGTTAATAATGTATGAACACAGCATCGAGAAAAGTCAGAACCTGATACTGAACTAGAAAACTGGTTCTTAGAAGTTGGACTTTTTGCCTTCAGGTCTATATGCTGGTATCTGCTGGTTACCCCCCCCCCCCCCCCCGACTTCCTTCATCCTATATGTGCCATCTCGAGGTCCATCTCTACATTATGATGTCATGGTTCCTGTTGTTGAGCAGCTGTTAGTGCCAGTTCCTGTTGTCGAAGCAAACTGTCAGCAGATTGCCATCATATTTCCAGCTGCACATGCATGGAACATGTCCAAAAACAACAAACGAACATGGAACGTGTCCAGAAACCACCAACTGGAGTTCGTCTGGGAGCACATTCACCAATGTTTCAAGTCAACGGCGTGACTCAGAAGTAATCAACCGGTCTTTACAACTTTTAACTCTTTAGAGCAGGGGAGTCAAACTCTGGTTCATCGTGACCATCAAAGTTCTGGTTATTCTTTGTTTTCCCAACCAGATGTGCTGTCAGAGTTCCTGCTAGTTCCTGGACTCGGTCAACGGTGGTGTTTCTTGACATTGAGGCTGAAATCCTTGGTCCCTTTTTTGCGTTTCTTGGTGGCTAAAGTGAAGGACTTAAGTCTTGTTTGGTGTTGAAACGCAACTGCTACGCTAGGCTAAGCTGTCAAAATTACAACTTCTCATCCTTAAATCACAAATTTTTATTGTTAAATGACAGATTTTAAAATATCACAACATTCTGTCACAAAAAAAGGGAATTGTTTGGCATAAAATCTCAACTTTCACAAAAATCTAATTTTTTTATTGTAAACATTTGACTTTTTCCCTTAAAATCACAAATTGTTCTTGTAAAATCCCAAATTTGCATTTTTTTTAAACTTTTGAAATAAAAATTTTTTGTTGTAAAATTGCTAATTTTTGTTCTAAAGTTGAGACTTTCGTCGTACAGTCATGGCTTTTTGTTGGAAAAAATATCTTTTGTATAAAATCTAAAATTTCGGAAAAAATCATAACTTTTTTATCCTGAAATCACACATTTTCTTGTAATGTCACAAATTTCCCTTTTGGTAAAAACATTTTGTGCGTAGAAACTTTTTCAAAATCACACTTTACTGACATAAAATTATGACTTTGCTGTAAAATTGAAATTTTTGTATAATTCAATGAATTTATAATCAATTTGTCTTGTAACAAAGTGTATTAAGTGGCTTTTTAACAAAAGTTGCTACTTTTCTTCCTGAAATATCTACTCAACGGTCTCCAGGCTGCTCAAACAGATTTTGTGTTTTGGCGTATTTGTCACATTTGAGTTGTTCGACTGAAACCGAAGCAATTTGAGCCGGGGGGAGTTTCTTTTGTCATGTGATCTCCCAGGTGTGTCAGAGGTAACTCGGGGGGAGGATGGGGATTTCCAGGCTCTTTCAGG
The DNA here is from genome assembly GCA_018398805.1 of Hirundichthys speculiger. NCBI lineage: Eukaryota > Metazoa > Chordata > Actinopteri > Beloniformes > Exocoetidae > Hirundichthys > Hirundichthys speculiger. The sequence goes on along the minus strand of JAGFBZ010000384.1, from coordinate 1,051,183 downwards.
AGACTCAAGCTGCTCCATGTGTCCAACTGTCTCATCTTTCAGTGACAGACTGAATGTTATCTCCTCTCGGGGACAATGGAGACACCTGACACCTGGCTCCACCCACTCAGGTGATAGCAGACAGGTTGTCTGGATCTCAGGCTGGTTGCTGTCACACACTTGGATCAAAACCTGATCTCCATCTGGACCTTCGCTGGTTGCAAACTCGGGTCCCAGTTTGTCGTGTTTCACATTTCATGTTTTTGGTGGGTGACAGGTGTGACTGGTGTGACAGGTGTGCACTGCAGGCTGGGCAGTTTTTTTCTGCTGTAATGATCCTCACAGAATAAAGTCTGTGCTGCTGCCAAGTGGCAACATCTGTTTTTCAAAGCTGAAGCCACTGTGAAAGCATGGATAACTGCAGTTCCTCGGATGACCACTAGGTGGTGGAACAAAAACAGAGCAAATCCCCGTTTATGTCCATGTTAAAAACTTTTAATCTCCACAGAGATTTCACATCCACGACAGCTGCAGCACCTCATCAGGGAAAATTATGTCAAACCACAAATCTGTGCATAATTAGGGGCGTGGTTTTATGAGTGACAGCTGCATTGTAGCTGTCGTCACTTTAGCTGCGAGCACTTTTGCTGAACAAACTTGAGCTCTGAGCTGTGAATAAAGACGTAACGGAACAAAATCAATCTTATTTTGAGAATAATATGGCCATTGTGCTGTTAATGACAAACAGACCGCTGACCAGGTCTGACTGTAAAAGGTCTGGAGTAGAGGTCTACATGGGTCCAATTTTATGGACCTGAACCCGAATGGACCCGTGAAAATTCGACCCGAAACTGACCCGACCCGAGCTATTATCATAAGTCCGGGAGTCCGAACCCAAATGGACCCGCAATATTTGAACCCGGAACCGACCCGACCCGAGTCTTTAGTTTCTGACCACGAACCGAACCGAGTTAGCCGAATAGAACAGAGACAATCCAGCCCATAGTTGCTCACGTTAAAAGTTGTCTAGCGTTGAATAAAACTTGATTTTCTTACCTAAAGTTGTCTTCTTCTACCGGTTCAGTTGCTACATAGGCTACATGATGGAAACAAAAATAAATCCACGTCGTTATTTTCTTTGTGGATACAGATGCTATTGCTAGCAACTGCTAACACTAATAGCCTACACCGGTCAGGACGTGTCGTGAATATGTTCTCTAATCCAACATTGTCATTTTGGTGATCCGTTGTGCTTTACAGCTGCCGGGCAAACCGCTAATAACACGCTACGGCAACACGATTGTTTCATGACAAACACGCCACGTTAATGAATAATTAATTAAACTTCCCCAAGTCCTGACATTGGCTGCTACCGCCAATATCTTTACTTTCTGGAGTAAACGTGGACCCAGCCTGTCAGAGAGCACCGACCGGACCTGAGACTAACTGTACTGTCTGTACCAGACCCGAACCCGGAGTCACGTCTTTCGAATGGACCCGAGACCCGATTCAGGTCGGGTCGGAACCTCGGGTTTTCGGGTTGTTCCGAAGACCTCTAGTCATGAGGCCAACGTGGCTCAGCTGGAGCAGCCGCCCAAAACCCTAAAGCATCTTTCTGGAGCTAGCCAGAGCTTTAGCCACATGTGCATAGCCCACTAGCGTTCGCTTATGTGATTGGCCCTCGTGGGAGCAAGATAATTCAGTTCAGTTCAGTAATATTTTATTAACCCTCAAAGGGAAATTAATAGCTGGAGTAACTGTCATTATTTAAGTTTCTTCAGTGACTGATTCTAGAAAGTTCTAGCTGTGTTTAGGAAGCATCTCCTGCAGCGTCTGTGTTGCTGAATCACTATGACGTGTAGAGCAGGGGTCACCAACGTGGTGCCCGTGGGCCCTCCAGGAGCTTCTGAGGTGCTCACCAAGGGTGTTACTAAATAGTGACAACTACAGGATTTTAGTTACAGTTAATATTTTTCTTAATTTAAATATGAGATTATTTCTTTATAACCTATAAAGAACAGTTCTTTATAACTTATAGGCGAATTATCATTCAATCATAGTGATTTGAGAACAATGTCAAGACATCAGTAGAGGCTTTTAAACAAACAAGTAGCCCTCGGGTAGCCCTTGGTAGCTCTCAGACCCAGAAAGGTTGGGGACCCCTGGTGTAGAGGATGTTCAGGTGTTGCCCGTGATGTTCTTCATTTCATGAAGCTACGATAAGACGATAAAAGCTGTGGGGTGATGCTTCGTACCCAGGAGAGCAGCAGCAGGTTGCACCTGAGCGTGCCGCAGTACCCCACCATGGCCACGATGACGAGGAAGCAGCAGGCGGCGATGATGATGGGATGGACCGCCGGAGAGTACGTGAGGACGGCAGCTTCCTCCAACCTGCACCACACGAACACACGAGACTCAACGTTTCAGAGAAAGAAAAACGAAGAAAAGGACGCAACTCCCAAAAGATCTGGACACCATAAAATGTAAATAAAAACAGGAAGTAATGACCTGACAATCTCATGAACCCATATTTTAAAAAAGAAATTAAATGAACTGGCAGCAGGTTGATGACATGACTGGGTGGACAAAGGTTATCTTCAAGAGGCAGAGTCTCTCCAAACAACATTTGGAAGTGGGGTCCTTCTTAGATGTAAATGGGGCTCCACATGGTCCTTCATATGGCCCACTTGGGTTCTCTTCTGTCGTTGACCCTCGTGGGACCCAGACAGTCGTTTTGAGGCTTCAAAGCTCATTTTTCAGCCCATTTATATCTCAGATGGACCCCACTAATTAAATCAACCACAGCTGTTGACCTTCAATGGAAATGACCTTATTCAAGGTTTATTTGGTTCCAGAGGAATAAAGTCAAATCTCCATTCAGCTAAAATAAGATATTTTACTGCTGTGACTGATTATTACTGGCCCACTGTCTCATCTGTTCGTCCCCTGTTCAGTTGGATCAGGGTTCGAGCATGGACGTTGAGTTTTCTCCGCAGATTCTCAACAGGACTGAGATCTGGGCTCTGAGAGGGCCACTTCAGGACCTTGACTTTGGTGTCCTTCTAAAGGGTTTGGACTAATTTAGATGCAGCAACCTAAAGTTGGACTGGCAGAAGTTTTCTTTTTTTACATTAATACTCAGAATATCAACAAAATCCTCTTCTGGATTGGGAGCTGTACTAAACAGGACTTCTTGGCCCTGAAGAGGGTGGTCCGTTCAGCAGAGCGGACCCTCAGAACCAGCCTCCCAAACCTGCAGGACATTTACACTAAACGCTGCAGGACCAGGGCCCTTAAGATCCTCAACCAGCCCAGCCACCCCGGACACTATCTTTTTTCCCCTCTGCCATCAGGCCGGCGTCTCCGCTGCCTGAGAACCAGGACTGAGCGGATGAGGAAGAGCTTCTTCCCTCAGGCCATCCGCCTGCTAAGGAAAATGAACAGTATCATGAACAATGACACTCACCCACTACATGCCCTGGAGGTGTTTCGGAGGAGCAGCTTCAGTGGCAGGCTGATCCCACCACAATGCAAAACCGAACGCTACAGAAAGTCATTCCTTCCAGCTGCCATCAAGCTCTATAATGTGCAATAACTGTCCTATGTGCAATACTCCAGCACTTTACTACTCAGCACTTTAGCACCCCAGCATCTTAATTTTAATTTAATTTAATTTTAATTTGCTTTTAAAATTAATTTTAATTTTATTTTTTAGTGATCTGTTTTTATATTTGGTTGCTGTTACTTAAGTGTGTGGAATGTATGAATGAAAACGCACTGATGCTGCTGTTACACCTTAATTTCCTGCAAAGGATTAATAAAGTATCTAATCAATAATCTAATCTAATCTTAACTGAGACCACTACTCACATTAAGCATTATATTGCACAGTTCCTCTGCTCTGCTTTATTTGGAATTCATAGTTTTCTCATCTCAAGCACTGTGTGTTTATTTATTATTTATTTAAACTTAATTCTTTTTTTTCTCCTGTTTCTTCTTAAAAGAAAGCGTTGGCCCTGTGGGTACAATAACAAATTTTACTGCGCAATGTACAATGTATAATTGTGTACGTAACAAATAAAGATCTTGAATCTTGAATCTTGAATCTTCTTTCATGGCCCCATCCACCCAGACCAGGTTCCCTGTGACTGAGGCATCAAAACAGCCCCACAGCATTATACTCCCACCTCCATGTTTTCACTGTGGCAACTCTACGGTGACCTAAACCTGGGCTGGCCCAGTCCCACCACCGTGTGTTTTTATGGGGTGAAGGCCCCTTCCTTCACAAAACATTAGCAGCAAATGCTGTAGAGCTGAGTGATTTTATCGATTCTGCGATATATATCGATATTTTATTTTGATATATCGATATTTTATTTCCCGAGTATCGATTTTTCAGCTGCGGGTATCGATATTCTAAGCTTCTTTCAAAACCCCCGTGTCCCACCTTTAAAAGCTTACAATTTGCACTGTTTAAATAAATGAAACTATTTTTCTCAACAAATCTTTTATTCATTTTGTCCAGCATTTGCAAGCTGCCTGTCAGCCATATAATGTGGAATTGATGCTTGAAATTCAATAAATTCAAACAAAGTCATTGGAACACTCACAAGATGTCACCAAAATCACTTTGTCCCTTTAAAATCTTTCGGAAAAATGATGCAAGATGAATATCGATATACAGTGATCCCTCACCAATTCGCGCTTTGAGTTCCACGGTTTTAGTTATTCACAGATTTTTTTCAGAAATATATAATATAAAAAAATCAAGAAAATATTGCGGAAACATCACAGGATGTTGTGCGCGTTCTCTCGCAGGTGGTGACCTTATGAGTAGTGTAGTGTGTGTGTCGTGGGGGGCGGCGCCGGTCCCCATTAACCGCTAAAAATAAGGGATCACTGTATATTGTATCTTGAGCCGAATATCGTGTATCGTATCGCATCGTGAGATTAGTGTATCGCTACAGCCCTACCTGTGTGTCCAAACAGCTCAAGGTCGGTCTCATCAGACCAAAAGACAGACTTAGTCCGGCTTTGACAGTTGCTGTGTGTTCAGCTCTTAATGCAGCAGATGTTGATGAACCACAGAAGAAGCCGATTTGCTTTGATCAACACTGACAGCAGTCAGAAGCCCTGGTGTCAAGATGAACGACTGAATCTGTTTAAAGGGCAGCGTACTACTGTAATGGGTGCAGACGTACAAACTATTTTTGAGTTTGGGTGTAAGAGGAGGTTTTCTCTTAAGACACAAATATTTCAGAGGTTGTCGAAGGTAGAGGGTGGCGCTTTAATGGCATTAAATAGCTCTTTCCACCATGACGGAGCCATAAATGATAACAGTCTGGACTGAGATGGCTTTTTAGGGGTGGCAGTTCCAGACAGCATTCCTGAGAGGAACAGAGCGCTCCAGACAGAGCAGCAGCATTTAAGACTGAGTTTAAATAGCTGCCATAGACCTGGAAGTCACTTCGTAGGCAGCGTTAGTGATTTGGATTTGACTTTCCATATCAGCAGTGGGCAGCCACTGGAGGTCAATGAGGGGCGGGGGCCCATGTGACCTTTCTTAGTACCAGCTTGTAGAGATTAAAGTGGTTACGTGCCCACTGAATTTCTCAAGATTCAAGAGCTCTGTTTCTTCACACCTGGGAACGTCATGATTTTCATTTTATATCCAACTGGACGTGTAGTCGGAGAACCACAAGCGTACTGGACAGAACCAAAAGTCTGTTAGAGCCACCAGAGGGCCTGATGACATGCAGGTGCACACATCACGCTGTCATCAGTGTAGGTAGAGAGTGGCGTTGGAGACATTTCTGTCAGGACTGCTGATGGAAACATAATGTTAGTGGCTCCGGGGTCGATCCCTGTGGAACACCCTCAGTTAAGCTTAAATGACTCAGTGATTCTCAGAGTGGGAGGGAGAGTCCATTTCCTGCCGTCTCTTCTGCCCTTCTTCCCTCTCTGAAAACAAAGCACCAGTCTGAGCTGAACATCAAGCGTGAACAACCTGCAGACCTGTTTGGAAAATATCTGCAGTGGAGAACCAGCGACCCTGAATGACGAGACTCAGGAACAGACTTGGTGTTTCTTGCCGGATATCTGCTTCAGAACGAGCTCATTCCTGTGACCTGAACGACTGTTTTTAGTTTTGAGTGATAACTAACATTAATCCCACAGATTGTGTTGCTGCTGTTTTGAAAGAAGACTAGAAGTGGGAAGAAGGTTCATTGCAGCCACTGATGCTGTGATGTAGCGACTTGAGCCCAACGAGTGAAAATCAGCTAAATCAGGATGTCAAAACAGACGTGAAGGAAGAAGTGCCAAAAACGTGCAGCTCCTTAAATTGAGCAAATACATAAATATACTTCCTGCATTGCGTTTTTTTTTTTTTAAACAGCATTCTGGCTGCAAGTTTTACAACTGCGGAGCGGCAGTGGCGATGTTAGCCACCGCCTGACCTTTGCTAAAACTCGCAGCCGCAGGTCAGACAAACTTTCTGCTCCTGCGTTAAGGACTGTGTTAATTCGCTATATTTCCGATGCCTATAATCAGTGTTAATATTATACTATAATAACTCCATGGTGAAATATTGCTGCTGGGGACCTGCAACAGTGACTCGAGGTGTCCAGAACGTTTGGAGGGACATTTTCATTCCCTTTCCCAAGACAAAACAAAGGCTGTAAAAATGCAGCTGTAGGTTCAGTTATGTGTCCGTCCACACAAGCAACTGAACGTGGGGAAAGTTACAAAATACACCTATATTTGCTCCAGAGTAAGTTAGCTTTGTTTATTAGATGATTGATTTAACCACAGTTTAGTAAAAGTAATAATATGATTTAGCAGCAGGGAGGGTGATGAGTTCTCCGTTAGCATTAGCTCTGGTCCATAGGTCTGTCCCACACCAGAGCTATTGTGGCAAGGTGAACACTACGGAGGGCCCAGGCGGGATTTGATCCCAAGACTCCTGGGTGAAAGTCACGTGTGCTTGCCAGTCAGCCAAAGGGATATGCCGTTGGCCAAGTAGCCAGGACACCTGATCAATCGGAAGTATAGTGACAGGACCCCACACTGTCACACTATGTTAGCATGAGACAGTCGCAGCATTGTATTAAGATGATTAATAAAGTGACGTTAACATCACTAGCCTCACCTTATACCTAACAAAATAAATATCCAGGGCCATATATATTTGTAGACAACGAGGCAGGCTAATAGGTGGCTAGCGAGCTCTGGTCCATAGTGGAGAAATCATCGACACTATGGACCAGAGCTAATGCTAATGCTAACAGAGAACTCATCACCCTCCCTGCTGCTAAATAACATTATTACTTTTACTTTACTGCTTACTGAAAGGTCAATTAATGTCATTTTTTTCCTCCTCCAAAGGTTGCTGGTCTGCCTCAAAGCTCATTAAAACCATCCAACAGTCCCGGTGCCAAAAGCCGTCTGTTATCAGTCCCGCCTGCTTAGTTATCAGTTGAAGGCTCCAGGAATGTGAGACAACACCCAAAGATCTACATTTAAATGTTCTGGAATTTAACTGTAAACAGGTTGCCAGCTGTTTTATCACTGGGGACGGAGATCAGGGAGACCACGGAGGAGAACCGACCCCCCAGGGGGGGCGGGCAGGACTCACCTGGTGTGGGCCGTCAGGGTCAGGACGGTGTTGAGGGAGTCTCTGATCCACGCCGCCACTCCCAGCACACACGCTGACATCAGCTGGACACACACACACGGATAAACAACATGGATCAGTTTCTGCTTCCCACAAATAACACCTCAGAATGCGAAGCACGCCCTCCGCCGTGGCCCACTTCCACTTTGGACTTGAACTTCTCAGCTCTCCGTGGTCGGATTTCTGAGGTGCAGGTCCTCCACATGAACAGGTGGAAATTTTACAATTTTTGCACATCTGATGTGACGTAACGTCACAATCCCGTCTAATTGCAGGAAACTAAATTCCTTTACCTTTAATAATAATCTGAATGGCTGCAGTTACATGATGTTTTTTAATTCTGAATTAATAATTCCGAATTAAATAATTCTGGATTAAACTATTTTCCCTCGAGTTTACATGGAAATAGTAATTCCGAATTGAGGTTTACATGGAAAACAGGTTTGTTCGGCTTTATCCAACTCCGCTTTAGGTCTGGGGGTTGGGAAGGGTTCTGATTGGATGGGGGGGCGGACGTCTTTACGTCTACTGGAAGAAAACAAACTTAGCAACAACTCAATTAGCAACAACATTCCACTTATTTTTGACCTGGGTGGCGTCTCTATCTGTGAAACCTCCTTCATTTAACCTGGCCGCTACAACTTTGAAAAGCTCACAATTTTTATGTTTCCTGCCATCTGTTCTTTTAATTATTTCCAGTTCCTCCAAGCTATTTATTAAATAAATCGTCTCTGCTCTTGAACACCGTTTACTGCGTGCTGCCGTTTTAAAACTTTGTTTTGAAAACAAGCTCAGCGCGGAATATAAGCGTCATCGCGACAGACGGGCAAGAAAACGAGCATGCACAGAAAGACGGGAATTAATTTAAACAGGAATGAGTGTATACATGACCGCGGAATTATTTAATTCGGAATTAAAATGGGAATAAACCAGCCACTTACTTCGGAATTAAGTTTAATTCGGAATTGACATTTTCATATGGAATTAGGTGTTTACATGGTAACTTTTATTCGGATTTAACTTTAATTCTGAATTAAAGAGGAATTAAACTTCCTATGTAAACGCACTGAATGTCTGAAAATCAAGTGTGAAGTCAGAATCAGATTAGAGAAATACGATCTCAGATTAGCAACAATGCGCTCTTTAGTTTCTTTGTGTCGTTATTTATTAAACAAAAATTAAGATGAAAAACTGTCATTTCACTCTCACGTTACAAAGTCTGAATTTCTCCGTCAGTTTTTACCTTCATGCTTCCAATATCAGACATTCAGGGTTTTTTTCTGCAGCTTTGCAAGTTTAGAAATCCAGAAAGCAGATTTTTCCTTCCAAACTTGCAACTTTATGGAATCTGAAACTAGGGCTGCACGATTATGGAAAAAATGATAATCACGATTATTTGGATCAAAATCACGATTACGATTATTAATCAAGATTATTCAACAATAAAAAATATTTTTTGTTCAGAATGTTATTTAAAATCACGATATGAAATGTAACCAAGAAAGTATTGCATAAGGGATGGACAAATTATATAAAAGGCAGAAGCATGAAATTTAGGCGGTCCTAGAGATTTTTGGCCATAAACACCAGCCTGTAAACATGTCTTAGCTTCAAGAACGCCCAAAGGCAGGTCACTACATTGTCCCCTACACTACATTGTACATGGTCACGATTAATCACGATTTTCAAAATTTTAATCGTGGCAACCAAAAATCACGATTTCGATTATTTTTCGATTAATTGTGCAGCCCTATCTGAAACTTTGGTTTTCTTTTTTAAACCTAAATGGTTTAAATGTGCTGTTGTGCTAAACTGTGGTTCGCTCAGGTTATCATGTCTGCTCATCTGTGTGACCTGTGGCTGAGACGGGCTCCAGCAGACCCCCCGTGACCCTCAGTGGAAAGAAGCCGGTGTAGATGATGGATGGACGGAACAGCGAGGTTAATTTTAACTCCGGATTGACAAATCTAACCTGTTTTCTTGTCAGAGTATAACAGATAAGCCCCCCCCCCCCCCCCCCCCCCACTGCACTGCTGTTTCTGATCGTCAGTAACCTGAATCCCACAGCTTGTGTTGCTACCGTTTTGAAAAGATGAGCAGTGGAAAACAGGCTCATGGCAGCTACAGATACTGTGATGCAGAAACTTGAGCCCCAACAAGTGAATATCAAGCTTTAAAAACTGACACCGACAAAAAAGTGTCACATAACCAGACTTTTCCTCTTAACAGCTGCCATCATTATTTAAAACCTTTTACAGTCAGATATAAGTGCATTTTAATCTTGCAGCAGATGCTACTTTCCTGTGTGAGAGTGAAAGTGTCACATAACCAGAACCTGAACACCAGGGGACGTGTTCTGGATCGACAAAAGGCAAGTACCGTATTTTCCGGACTATAAAGCGCACCTGAATATAAGCTGCACCCACTAAAATTTAAACGAAATATATATTTTGTCACATATAAGCCGCACCGGACTATAAGCCGCCGGTATCCAGGCTGAGAAATAAGATATTACATGGAAAGATTTTGTACCATAAGTGTTTATTCACATACCTGAACCGATTGGTTCTGAACAGAACCTGTAACACGGCAGTAAAAGTGCTGATCAAACAAAACAGAAAAGTCATTTTCCTCCTGTACACTAAAACCAAGTTGCTTTATTTTTCCTCCTCTTGTGTACTGAAACCCCCCCACACAGCAAAGACATCCGGAACGGACCCATGAAACGGACCCGTATCGGGGTCCATTTGCACTCAGTGCCGGATCCGCTTTGGAGCCGGATCGTGGACCTGCTGGCTCCACGCTGCGTCCGGTTCACATCTGCGATTAAAACCTTACCTCTGCAGCGGGTCCACTCAGAACCCTGAAATCCACTGGAGAACCAACAAACTGACTGGACAAACTGATAAATCCAGGTGTGTCTGAGTAGCTACAATGGTCAGACACACCTGAATTAATCAGTTTGTCCAATAATAACAGGTATTGATGCTCACAAAATGAATGTAGAGTAGCATAGCCAACATAGGCTACTGAACAAAAACAGAATAGCCTTTAACTACTCGGTTTGTTTTTTGGTTTTTGCACTTCCTGCTAGAGCGCCCCCTGAGGGCTGAAGAAAGATTCATAGAAAAGCCGCATCTCTGTATAAACCTCATGGTTTAAAGCGTGGGACAAAAGTAGCAGCTTATAGTCCGGAAAATACGGTAGTTTCCTTGATCAGGGTGCACAGGGCCACGGAAAAGCTCCCAACAGCCCTGTCCATAGTAACACGTGGAAACACAATGATCTGCGTGTCTGTGAATAAATAATAATAACTAAAGACGTCATGGAGAGGTTTACACGTGACCCAAAAAGCTGAAAATCCTGCTGTCATGTGCAGTTGTTTTTTGTTTTTTTCCCCCACATGTGAGCCAATCAAACCAGATCAGTAATCATCATGATGCGTCAGCCAGAAGCGGGAGCGGCGCGCTGCTCTCCTCACCCAGAACAGCAGGTTGAGCGCGCACAGCAGACAGCGCAGACACCTCACCGCGTCCTCCCGAGCCATCCCGACCGGAGCTCCGCGGCGCAGCTCACCCGAGCCCGGGACACCATGGCGACATGTTCAGCGCAGACACGCAGCTCCGCGGAGACGGTGGCACATCACGCGGGAGCCTCCTCTGTGGAACTGCCCCGTGCGTAAAAACCGCATTCCGTCCCCGCGCGCTCGTCTCCGTCCGGCTTCGCGTGTCAGCAGCTCGGGTGTATCCGTGAGGAGCTCCGGGAAACTTTCACAACAGGTGGTTTCTCACTTTCCTCAGTCCAGCTGGGGTGATGGAGCGCGTGGAGCTGACGCTTCCAAATCAGTCATCACTCACTCAGCGCGACGCGGCTCAAGTTTAACTTACTTTTCCACGCGGATTTTCGCCTCGGACGCCAGGGTATTTTCTGCCCCCGTTCGTCCGGAAATCCAGCGGTATCAAACAGAAATCGCAGCGCCGAGAAGCACGAACCCGAACAAAAACAGGACAACATCCACCGACCCGCTCCAGCTCCGCTCCGCGGTTCTGAAAAAGTTCCCCGTCAGCTCTTCCTGCGGTGCGTAAAAGGCCCAGACACCCTGGCCCGCCGCGTCTTCTTCCTAATTAAATGCGTGCAGCAGCAGAAGCCTCCCCCCTCCCCTCCCCTCCCCGGGGTCCTGGGGGAGGACAGAGGAATGTGTCCGCCTCCAGCCGCAGACCCGCGGGGTCAGCGCGCACACACAGACACAGACACGAGCTTCCTTATTAGGATATTTCATAGATTTCTATCCGTTGTGGAGGCCAAACCAGTAACTTTTAACCCGATTTTACTGACACCTGAGGCCGAACCAGGACCCCACAATACTTTATCATTAGAACCAGGCTGGTTATTTCATTTAAATAAAATAAAATAGAATAGAATAAACACAAATCTTATGATAAGGAAGGATTTTATCTCTGATGGTTTATCATACGACTCATATATCATAAAAAATCTCGTGATTCTTCTATAATGTAGTTCTTTGTTTTTATCATTAAAGGGGACGTACTGTATTATGGAAAAAAATGACCATTTTCTTGGCTCATGACCATTTAATTGCTCAAAAGCCTCAACAAAAACACGTCCAGAACATTTTGTCTGGGGTTGTTTTGGTCCTGTGACCTCACAGACCCACAGGGTTGTAGAATTATAAAGCCTCCCTCCGAAGTGGGCAGAACGGAGACTGAACACTGATTTATCCTGCATGGAGAGGGGTGGGGCCAAGTGTCTGACCCCACCCCTAAAAAAAACCTGCTGTAAACAGCTGAAAATACTGTTTGTGCTGTATGTGGTATTTAGGTCACAAATTTGTTGTAAGTTTAAAAAATAAATGTCATAAAAAAAATCATAGAAGCTCCACCAAAAAAAAAAAAAAAAAATTTTTTTCACTGTACATTCTCTTTAATAACATTTTTACTTGAAACTTAAGGTGCAAACAATAATTCATATTAAGTATATATCTTCATCTGTATTTATTAACAATAATAATAATGCTTTTTATTTGTAAAACCCTTTCACAAGCCTCAGTGTCACTTTACAAAGGCAAAAAATACAGTACAATAAATAAAATACAATAAAGCAACAGAAAAAAGGCTACAGCCTCCACAGTATGAGTATTCTATTTTGTAATGGTGAGTTTTGAGTCTAGATTTGAGCATTTTCAACTATAAAAAAAAAGATTTCAGAATTTCAGTTAATACAAATACAGAAAGATTCAATCACAGGAGCGTTGTTTTGATTTGTGCAAATACGAACGCGTCTTAAATACAAATTAACTGCATCTCCCATGATGCATCCGCTTTCATTGCGCAAATCTGAGCCCGCCTATGTTAGTGTCCAATCAGAGCATGGATAGCCGCTGACGTCACGTTCTCTGACCTCACCTCTTCGACAATTTTTTTTTCTGTGAGAGACGGAGGCTGGCGGCGCCATATTGAAAGAAGAAAATCGTTCCGTAAAACGCTCCGAGCGTCGAGTCTGCCGCCATGCTGTACCTGGAGGACTACCTGGAGAGTGAGTATGGGAACCCGACGGACCGGCGGGGCCGCGGCAGCGCCGTATCGTGCGTTCCGTGTGTGCCGTTTCTCGGCCGTTAGCCCGGCCGTGCTAATCGGCTAACCGCACTGTTTTCTTCTTCTTCTCCTGCCGGCAGTGATCGAGCAGCTTCCCATGGACCTCCGCGACAGGTTTACGGAAATGAGGGAGATGGACCTGCAGGTTCAGAGTAGGTCACACCGGCTCCGAAAGCACATGAAACGCGGGTCCCGGGCGGTTTGACGCAAATGCCAGTCTGTTGTTATGCTACACACACATTCACCTGCTGAATGAAAACTGTCAGCGTGTTACAACCACACTGATTATATTCTTGTTTTCAGCCAGTCAGATGCAGATTTATTAGAAGTCTGCACGTCCCTTTGAAAGAGCATGCTTTTACAATATAAAGACAGGAATAACAACAGGACAAGCGCCAGACTTGTTACATCTTTAGATGATTATTATGACAAACAGAAATCTAGTAGGGGAAAAAAATAAGTATTCATTGGGAATAATTTAAATAAATTAGAATGGATTGCATAAGTCTGAACACCCTCTCCCAACTAACACTCTGAAAGTATTTAAATCAATATCAGAAAGGAAAAAATAAATTATTTGTCCTCAGGAGACAATCCAAAGGCAGCAATACATTTTTATAAAATAAAAGACAAATAAACTAATTACAAAAGGTAAAGGAGGAGGAGCCAGGTTGTTGTTGCTGTACGGTTCTACCACACACTGCTGATGAGACTCCCGGTGGTTAAATCAGTACATTTAAAATGTTAAATTACCAATATGGCTTCAATCATCTGATCCACCAAACAAGGTGGAGCAGATCTGGCAAATCTTTCATGGGTCCAGCCGACATCCTCAACTCTGCTGCTCATCACACAGATGTTCCTGACAGATGTGGCTCCGTTTAAAACAAAAATAAAATTTATTACCTAGAAGTTATACCACAAAGAAATAATCTACCGAACACCAATTTCCTCACCTTTTGTCCATTATATATTTGCAGTGTATAACAAAACTGTACTATAAATATTTTAAGATGCAACCTTGTCATTGTTTGGATGATGTGCAGATAAACTTTGAATTTATATTAATTGTATATTTACAATGTTAATGCAGTTGTCGTAAATGATATTAAACATAAGTAAAGGCATAAGGCAGTTAAATACTAAATTAAATAAATATTCAATATAAAAACATCAGAAATATAAATATAATACAGAAATTCAAATATATAAATATTAAATACTTTAAATAATAATTTTTTTTTTTAAGTTTTACATTTCTTCAACTTTAGATATTGGAACAATCAAGGTTCTATTCCTAACTTACAAAAATAAAACGAGAGCGAGAGGACGACTGCGAGTCCCAGGAAAATGACATCACTTGTTGCGTTTAGTGGCGTGTAAGAAAACCACAACATGACGACGTGCTTCCCAGCGTAGGAAGCTCTGTGAAGATCAGATCTGTAAAACGTCCCGCCGTCTGGATTAGCTTTTTTACTGGATTGGTCCAAACCCGTCAGTGGGAGGAGACGGCGCTGTTGGACGCATTGAATCCGTGATACGGGGGTTCTTTTTCGAAAATCGCCATAAACTACAAATCTGAATGAATTGGTGCAACCCTCAGCTCTGATCCAGAGGTCTCCAGAGGTCTCCAGAGGAATCCGTGTTTTGGTTGGTTTTGAGGAGCGATCCGGATTGTTGTCGTGTTTTCAGCATCTTGCCAGCAGACAGGAGGTTTTTCACTAAAATATTTTAGTATTTGAAACTTTTGATTTTCTGATCTAATTGGACGAGTGCTCCTGGTCCAGGTGAGGAGGAACCGCCCCAAACCATAATACTACCCCTACCATGCTTCACTGTTGGAACGGTGTTCCTTGGATAATGCACAAAACGTCCCTTTTAGAATTAAGGTTCATGAGACCAGAACATGTTTTCCCTCATGGTTTTGGGTGACTGGTTGGATTTCTTTGGCATCGTTCAGATGTAGCGGTGCACGATAACTATCGACCCGATAACAAGAAATTATGACGTCATCCCGATAAGTCCGATATCAGGACGAATAGCTTCGATAACATATATAGTTGTCAACACAGCAGTGCCTCGCTCCCTCTGAGCCTTGAATGACCTGCAGTGAATGTCATGTTCAAGTGACGTCGGCATAATCAGAAAAAACGATTACTCAATCAGGAAAATCAAGAATACCCCCTCATGCCAGAAAACAACTCGTTAACTTGGTCCTAATTTTGGTAGTTGCTGACTTGAAATGATATTCGCAGTATTTTCCCACATGTTACACATAAAAAAAGAAAAAATAGAAAAGGCTGAAAGAACGACTAGCAAACGAGGAAACGTCGGAATTTACGTTACACCTTGAATGCAGCCTGCAGCACAGCGCTGATCACAACAAACATGGCGGTGTGGAACTTCGTTAAAGTTTCAGAAGAAGATAGTTTGGTGGTTATTTGTGATGAGTCCTCCGAGCGAATTCTACGAGGAGGGAAGCACAAGCTTTAATACGTAAAACCTGATCAGCCACCTACAACATAACAATCCCTTCCATGGAGTTTTGAAATCGCGCTAACGTGAGCTAACGGAAGGTAATGCTAACGTGCGCCTCTGCCTCATTCCTCTCATCTAAAGCTTCCATGAGATTAAAAAATAAAAACTACTGAACCTCATTTACTTTAATTAAAGGTATTAATTTAAATGGAACCACAAGCCAAAATCCTTTAAATGTTAATCTTTTTCAGTTTGTAATTCTGATGCATGTATTTCCATCAGTTCTAGGAGCCTTTATTTTTTATATCAGTCAGTAATGAACCTTATTTAAGTTAATGTGAGATATCAAATAGGTTTGTTTGATAGCTTTATGAAAATGTTTGAGAGGCTTGACAATAGTTTTTCATTGGAAAAAATAAATATCTGTTCATTTAAAAAGTCCAAACTATTTTTGATTTTGTTCATAGTATTGATGTAATGATCTTAGGTATATGTGTGTGTTATCGGTTATTGGTATCGGCCTTTAGGACCTGAAAGTTATCGTGCATCCCTAATATTTTTGACAGAATTGTCCGCTAGAACCTCACCGTAACTTTTCTAGTTGATGTTGGTCTTTTCATCTTGATCAGAAAGTGACATGAAATCACCATCTGGACCTTCTCCTGGACGCCAGAAGATTCTGAAACTTGTCTCAAACATCCCTGAGAGATGGTTCTTTCTCTTTTTTTCCCCCCGTTAGACGCCACAGACCAGCTGGAGCAGAGGGTGATCGAGTTCTTTGTCAACGCAAAGAAGAACAAGCCAGAATGGAGAGAGGAGCAGATGGAGGTCATCAAAAAGGTCTGAAAGTCCGGTCCGGTTGGGTTTAATGAGGGAAAAGTCCTCACGTCTGGTGTCAAACTTCTGCTTTACTGCAGGAAGATGCTGTTGGTTCATTTCTGCAGGACTGAGTCTGTTCTTGTGTTTCAGGATTATTACAAAGCTCTGGAAGACGCAGATGAAAAGGTTCAACTGGCCAATCAGATTTATGATCTGGTGAGTAAAGCTGCCGGAAAGAAATATTGCTGCTTTCACACTCGAATCCTGACGGTTAAAGACATAAAAACAGGCTTCGGGTGAAACGATGTGGTTGAAAACATCTTGGTGGTTTCACATGAGCTCAGAAACAGACGATGATGATGATGATGATGATGATGATGATGATGTTAAAATGCAACAGTCTGGACCATTGATGTGGTTCCCACCAGCCACCACTAGATGGCAGTGATGGAGCACAGAAACAGAACCTAGATTTAGATGTTATGGTCCTGGTGTTTAATTAAAATCAGGGCTGGGCAACGATTCAAATTTTTAATCGCATGATTTCCCTGATTAATCGCATTGTTTACGCAAAATCAAATAATGAATTCAAAAGTAGTGTAAAGGTCACTTTTATTTAAATGTTCTGCTGCCATATGAACTAAAGTGTCATAACATTTGTTGTTCAAACACTTTTAACATCAGCACTTGTCAGTAACACATATTTAGTGTAAATCTCATCTTAAAAAATGTCAAATAAAATAAAGCTTATTGCCACTGCCAGGACATTAATGTCATCCTGTTTTTATAAAAAATAAAACAAAAGTCTGCAAACAAAATCCAACAAAATGATTGTGTCTCAGCACAATCAGAACATTAAGGGCCTGATTTACTAAGATCCTGAATAAAGAGTACTAAATTGCGTGTGCACTGAAAAAGTTTGCGCGTGCTGTTGTTGTGTGTTTTGCGGGTGATCAACTAAGAATGCTCGCGCAATTGATAACGGGTGCAAACCGCAGTATTTAAATGAGGTGTTGCGTGTCTTACGGTTTGCGCCATGGAGAGTCTGGATGGAAAGCAGGATAGACGAAAGCGCAAAATGAAATTTGACGAGTTGGAGTTAGAGATATTAGTGGAAGAGGCAAATAAACACATTCATGAACTAAAGCAAATAAATTTAAACATTACCAAAAGAAACGCAATATGGGAGAAAATCTGCGATAGAATAAATGCAGTTGGTAAAACAAAAAGAACGGCAGATGAGGTTAAAAGAAGGTGGCAAGATATAAGGCGAAGAACTAAAGAAAAAGTGGCCTTTAACAAGACAGGTGGAGGGCCTGCGGAAGAGATGCCTCTAACCAGCAGGTGCAGCTCACCTTCTGGAGCCAACTGCAGAACAAGGTAGGCGCACAATTAGAAACACTTTTTTCTCCATGAAAACACGTGATTTATTTATTATCACAAATAAAAAAATGAATGTGCCTCCCAGTGTTTCCACTTGAAAAAATTGGCACCGAACAATGTGACCGGCAGGTTTTCAATTTACCGGACAAATGTTTGCAATTCCGCTCACATAGGCTATATGAATTTACTGAGGTTAAAAATAAATCATATGCAGTAGTACGATATCAATGCAAGTCATTTAATAGTGTTTTTATTAAAAAACAGGCTATTTCAAATAAAATAAGTCCCGTCAATTGACTCACGAGCGTAACTTAAAAAAATAAATAAATAAATATTGCAGAAGCTCGCGCTCTTCTGACTCCGCTTAATGCGGTTCTGCAGAGAGAAACCTCTCTCTGCTGGCACACTGGAGACAGGGATCAGCAGGCTATCTGGGCCAGTTGAGCCCACTCGGGGTAGATTTCACTTAAATCCCCGATGAGAACTTCACAGGCCGTTGAGAAGTTCAAGCCTCCATAACCGCGGAGCGCTGTCATGACGGAGATGCGTCTCTGCGCGCACCTGTGGCATCAATGAGTGGAGCTGTGGCTGGAGCCGACTCGTCCTCACACACTACTCATTTGTAAAAAAAGTATATGTTTTTTCATAAAATCCATCCATCCATCCATCCATCCATCCATCTATCCATTAGCTTCTGCTTATCCGAAGTCGGGTCGCGGGGCCAGCAGCTTCAGAGGTCCAGATCCCCCGGGCGCTTCCACCAGCTCCTCTGGGAGAATCCCGAGGCGTTTTTCATAAAATGATGTGGAAATAACCCATTTTATTACAACTGAAATTGTGCTTGGGAGGAGTATTTTCACCGGACATTTTGACCGGAGAGATTATAAAATCCCAGACTTCCGCATATTTTACCAGACAAAGTCCGGCAATTACCAGACAACGGAAACCCTGGTGCCTCCTGTGGCAACCTTTTGCTGAATAATACTCGATTTAACATTCAAATAAAATATTTCTCCTTTTGCATGTGCAAACAAATTTACACGAGTCCGAAAGACTCTCTCTCTGCGTATTCTTTGATTTTGGCGATGTCGCCTCCTTGCCACAATAACAGCAGCCATCGGTGCGTAATGCTGGACAGAATAGCACCTTCCTTTCGAACGTACTAAATACAGACGCAATCACAATCCCCGCAATTACTTTCAGGGTTGGTAAATCTCATTGCGCGTGGTAAATGAACCTATTTGCATTTTCCCCTCCCAGTATTTAGCGCTTTCTGGCGGGTACGCCCCATATTGATTATTCATCAGGGCAAAAGTGCTAAATGAACAGCGTGTGCTATTTTGCTCATTTGAGAGGCGCAGTCCTCTTTGCACGCTGTTAGTAGATCAGCTTGCGCATTGGTTTGCGGGTGGTGTCAAGTTTGCACACGTTTTTACGCACGCAAACCTTTAGTAAATCAGGCCCTAAAACAGGTAATTTCTGAGGTAACAGCAGAAACTTTTAACGGGGAGTTCAACTTGTCAGTTGTTACAAATAACCTTGTTTCTATGGAATCCTCCGTCTGGGAGAACTTTAAAATGAAAATGTCCATGTTAAAGTTCAGTAACTTTGCCAATCCGTGTATCAATCCAAAATAAAATAAAAAATAAAAAAGTGACATTTTATTACGTTTTTCGTTTTTTAACACAAAAAAATCAAAGAAAAGCCACATCTGTGATACTAGATGGAGCTGCACTGCAGTAACCAGCTAGAGAACAGCAGGACAGTGAACACATGGAGCAGATCTGATGGAACATGGAGGAATGACACAAAAGTTTTGTTGCAGTCCAGAATTTTTTTTTTTTTTCAGACAGAATTTTTAATATTGCTACCTGAACTGTAAAGTTCATGGATTTTACCGTTCTCCACGCCTGTTTTAGCTTTACTGCATGTTTACCTGCCAATTATCTTCCAGTTCTGCAGCGGCCAGAAACAGACTTTTCAAAATAAAAGCATGTGAGCAACATGCGTTAATGCACGATAAAATAAATGTCGGCATTAATACGTTAATGCGATAATAACTCATTAACTTGCTCAGCCCTAATTTAAACATATCTTTTTTCATCATTCATATGTTTACAAAAACGTTGTTTTAACAGAGAAGCTCTGTGGATGTCTGACTTTCTGTTTCCTGAGTTATGGTCTGGTTTCCATCGGTTTTCTGTCTCCAGGTGGACCGTCACCTGCGTAAACTGGACCAGGAACTGGCCAAGTTCAAGATGGAGCTGGAGGCCGACAACGCCGGCATCACCGAGATCCTGGAGAGACGTGAGTCGCTCCGAGAAGCTCTCCTTTACGTTAGGAGGAGGCGGAGGGGGAGGAAGCGTGTGCTGAACTTCCTGTTTTGTCCTCAGGATCGTTGGAGATGGACAGCCCGTCCCAGCCGGTCAACAACCACCACGTCCACTCACACGCCACCGCTGAGAGTAAGTTCACAGGTCGACCTTGGCGTGACGACTTGAGTTTTTTAAAAGTTTTGGATAGAAGCTTACCTGAACGAGGTCCGCCGAGGAATCGGAACGCTTGACCTTTCACGACCTTTCCGTTTTTCTCGTCTCTTGACGTTTCAGAGAGGAAGTACAGCGCTCCGGCCCACCACACGACCGAGCACGTTCCAGAGAAGAAGTTCAAGTCTGAGGCCCTGCTGTCGACGCTCACGTCAGACGCCTCCAAGGAGAACACGCCAGGTAACCTGCACCTGCAGCTGTGGAGACGTCCCTGCCTTCAGCCGCTACAGGGCATAAAATGGCGACTGACTGGTCGCCAAATGTGATCAAAATTTGACCGTTTCCACCGTTTTTTTCTGCCTTGTCGCCAGGACGAGGGCCACAAAATCCACCATCAACTTAGGAAAAAAAACTTTTCTTTTCTATGATTTCTGCACATTTGTCAAGTGTTGCCAAGGCAAACATATCTAAATAATTTAGAAACAAAGTTTATTTGGCGAAAATGGCCATGTTTATGGTGCACATCGTTGGCCGGAAGTCATAACTCAGGGGTGATAGCGCTCCGGCGTCACGCCGGATTTCCGGCATACCGAGGTGTTTGCGAGAAAAAATAGATAAAATCAGGTTTGCCGTTCGTGTAGATCCGAGAGGCGCTTTCACTCAAAACTACACCAGTAGCCATACTTAAGCCAATCGGTAATAGTGTAGGGGGTGGTCTTGGGTTTTGGCCAATCAGATTGATTCTAGCCTCGCGTCACCAGGCTCCAGGCTGTTAACCGAAATCACCAAAATAAATGTGTTCACCAACATAAAACGTATAAAATAGACATTAACTTGTAATACAATAAAAGCAAACGGTCAACTTAATGGCTCTTGGACTTTCCTGTAAATTATATTCCTTAAATGAAAGAGTTTCATCGTATTTTATTAGGTTGGTGCTTTTATTTCGACCGACTCTCTCTCGCCCTGGATCTGTTTCCTACCAAAACAGCGAGTCAACGGCCTCAGACCATTCAGCAGTCACTTCACGTGCGATTGTGTTTGTGTACACACTAGGAATGTGTTTGGCAGCGTGGAGGCATGGAGTGCAATTTTATGAAGCCAGGGGAAGACACCAAAGTTGTCGACAAAGATATAAAAAACAAATGGCGTTGGTCTTGGATTGAGGAGGTAGACAGAGACGGAAAGCCCTTTGGGAGCTGGTGCCAGAAACTTCGCCAACCAGGAGCATGTTTCTGCACTTTGTGCGCAAGGAAAATATTATATGGAACTAGTGGGAAAAAGTGCTGCCACGGCACGAGTTAGACGCTAGTCACCAAGCAGCTTCATGAGCAATTCAACACACCTCACGTTTGCCGGGGGCATCAGCCACAGCAGATATCCAACCCTCAATGACAGATCGCATGGCTGATTTAAAAATTCTGCTGTGTTCCTTTATTGCCGAGAATGATCTGTCGTTTACTATCACTCGTCCACTCGTCACGCTGTGCAAGAAATTAGCGGAGGATAAACTCGCCCTTACACATCTGTCTGTCTCGAGGCAGCATGCAGGCTATCTTATTACACACGGCATCTCACCAGAATTTAAAAGAAACCTGTCTGACAAGCTTAAGAATAACATGTTTTCACTCAACATTGATGAGGCCACGGACAAAAACATTGTTTTTCAGTTCTTGAAGCACTTTAAATTATTGCTATTTATTGTCCTCTTAAAGTGTAAGTCTGGTGTAAATTGACCTATGGTTCTGTTGTATAAGCTCACCACATGCAGCCCATAGAAAACAGAATGAGACAATCGAACAACATAGGCCAAGTTATGGGTCTGCTTTAAGCAGCCTGTACATAACTTGGCCTATGTTGTCCCAAATTGTCTCATTATTTTTTTGTGTGTGGGCTGCATGTGGTGAGCTTATACAACAGGGCTATGGGTCAATTTATACTGAACTTACAGTTTAACAGCAACTTATTTTGAATGAACAAATGTTGAGTGTTGTGTAAGGTTTTGTGTAGTAAACAATATTTGCTTATTTTTTATTTTTTCATTTTATTTTATTTATTTCTCTTTTTTTTTTTAGTCCTTGTAGCTATAAGTAGCATGATTGCTACTTATAGTTCTCTTAATATCAAATTGTCTTGAAGCACTTTAAATGCTTGCGACTTATTGTTCTCTTAATTTCACTTGTTTGTTGCACTGTAGCTGTTTCAAAAAATATTTAGAATAAATGGTGCATATTCTTCAGAAAATTGAATGTCTCCTTGCTCATGCCCTTTTGTCAATGGTTTGGCTCCTAATCAATACTGTAAACAAATCCAATATTCATTGATTCATTCAATTTCTAGTTTAATTTTGAGTATTATAATTGTCACCCATTGACCTTTTTTAGTATGGCTGTAGTATCCGTAGTATCAGTGTGCTATACAAGCAATATGCATGCAGGTAAGTGACTAGTTAAAAGCAGGGATGGATTACTGAACAGGCCTACCAGGCCCAGGGTCCCAAGAGCTCTGATGCTCTCCACAATTAAGATGCTACTGTAATATAGGCTTGTATTGGGTTTGTTCATCTCATGTCTGGAAAATCTACAAAAGTCATCAGAATATTCAATTTAATGAACTTTTTATCAAAATGTTGTCCCAGGGAATCACACCCCTGGCCTATGTTGTTCGATTGTCTCATTCTGTTTTCTATGGGCTGCATGTGGTGAGCTTGAACAACAGGACCATGGGTCAATTTACACCAGACTTACACTTTAAGAGGACAAAAAATGACAATTGTGTTGATCGGGGCATATATCTTGGCTTAGGGGCTCGCTTACCTCCCAGGGAAAAAAAGCTCAGGCTCAGGATTTTTTTTTACTATCACCCCTGCATAACTACACATGCGTCTAACCTAGAGATGGACAAAACTGAAGACAGACGAATGAAAAATGGATCGTTTTGGTAAATAATCTCATAAATTCAATTCAATTCAATTTTATTTATATAGCGTCTGTTACAATGACAATTGTCTCTAGGCGCTTTACAGAGACCCAGAGCATGACCCCCGAGCAAATATCATTAACTAAGATTATAATATTAAATCCAATCAATGATAATGGCAGGTAAAAAAAACTCCCACGTAGGAAGAAAAATGAACCTTTATGCCAAACAGTGGCAAGGAAAAACTCCACTTTAAGAGGAAGAAACCTTGAGCAGGACCTGGATCATATGGGGGGACCTTCCTGATGAAGACCAGCCAGGTAGATACACAACAGAATAGTTAACAAGAAAGAAATTATATTCGTTTTCATAGTAAGCATCATGGAAACAGAATAAAATGCGCTTTCATGCTTGTAAATAATATAATATAGGACGACTCTGATTGTAAGACGACCCCTATTTTTCAAATATCATTTTGGGAAAATAAAAATATGATGAAGACAATAAGGTTATTCATAAAGCAACTTTTTATTGTGCTATTGTTAAAAAATCACCCAGAGATAACATTCTGCTGTATTGTTAAACATTTTAATGATTTCATCTTTTTTTAGGAAGTATGGTACCATATTTAAGGCAAGGCGCTTGTCAGGTTTTCATGTTATTTAAGATCAAGGTATAGCACTATTTAATACACTTAATTCTCTTAAATTCTGAGACTATGACTTAGTGAATAAGCAACAGCCATATAGTTCAATAACTGCATTAATGATGTCAATATCTGCACAACCATCAAAGTCGAGCTATATTCAATTTCAAGAACAATATTAACATTTAAGTCTGTTATAAAACAAATTCTGGACAGCAACAAACTTTCGAGCCCCTTTGTTCAGCAAGGTCACATGGTTTCTCCATTTATCTTCAGATCTGCTCCATGTGTTCACTGTGATGCTCCATTCTTACTAGTTACTTCAGTGCGGCTCCATCTAGTGGCGCAGATGTGTAACTACAATATAAAAGTCTAGACCTCGATTATAAGACGACCCCCATTTTTGAGAATATGATTTCTAGAACAAAATGTCGTCCTGTATTCGGGGCGATACGATAAGCAGTCTACGGGGGCGTATGGGGCGACGAAAAACACTGGCAACCAAAATTGCTAGCTGGCTACCAACTTCAAAAACCTGGTAGCCAGGGGCTGCTGGGTAAAAACGCTAATTATATGGCCTGGCTAACTCTGCCGTGCCCCTCCCCCCCTCCTCCCCCTGCAGGCTGCCGAACCAACAGCACGTCCTCGTCCACCAACAACATGTACAGCGTGAACTCCTCCTCACAACCTCTGGCCTCATACAACCTGAGCTCTCTGCCCGCGGGGCCCGGGGCCGGGGCCGGCGCCATCACCATGGCTGCAGCGCAGGCCGTTCAGGCCACGGCACAGGTGAGAGATCCGGCGCCCGCCGCCGTCGCATAAACGGCATTGGTTTTTAGTTAGTCTTCACAGCCGCCGTGTCGTTGTGCTCAGATGAAGGAGGGCCGCAGGACGTCCAGTCTCAAAGCCAGCTACGAGGCCATCAAGAACAACGACTTCCAGCTGGGCCGGGAGTTCTCTCTGTCCCGGGACACCGCAGGCTACTCCTCCTCCGCTCTGGCCTCCACCCTCACCCAGACCCTCACCCCCAGCACCACCTCCGACTCCAGGGGCCGCAAGTCCAAGTAAGACTGCGTCCCCACACCGTCGACCCGCGCGGCGGGAACGTCCCCCCGCTCAGTCTCTGCCCTGTCTTCCAGGAGCAACATCAAGTCTTCCAACCACCAGTCGTCCTCCTCCTCCTCTTCTTCCTCCCTGTCGTCGTGCTCTTCGTCTTCGGCGTTGGCCCAGGAGCTTTCCCAGCAGGCATCGGTGCTTCCTGAAGCCGAGGTCAACAGCCAGGTGGACTGGACGTACGACCCCAACGAGCCCCGATACTGCATCTGCAACCAGGTACATAGGGATCGGCGTCATCATTATGAATTCCTCTGTAACGGATCAGCGTCATCGTTATTACTTCCTTTGTAACGGATCAGTGTCATCGTTATTAATTCCTTTGTAATGGATCGGCGTCATCGTTATTACTTCCTTTGTAACGGATCGGCATCATCGTTACCGCTTCCTCTGTAACGGATCCGTGTCATCGTTATCGCTTCCTCTGTAACGGATCCGCGTCATCGCTATCGCTTCCTCTGTAACGGATCCGCGTCTTCGCTATCGCTTCCTCTGTAATGGATCCGCGTCATCGCTGTCGCTTCCTCTGTAAAGGATCCCCGTCATCGCTGTCACTTCCTCTGTAACGGATCCGCGTCTTCGCTATCGCTTCCTCTGTAATGGATCCGCGTCATCGCTATCGCTTACTCTGTAACGGATCCACGTCATCGCTATCGCTTCCTCTGTAACGGATCCGCGTCATCGTTATCGCTTCCTCTGTAACAGATCCCCGTCATCGTTATCGCTTCTTCTGTAACCGATCGACGTCATCGTTATTACTTCCTCTGTAACGGATCCGCGTCATCGTTATCGCTTCCTCTGTAACGGTGCGCGTCATCGTTATTGCTTCCTCTGTAACGGATCCGCGCCATCGTTATCGCTTCCTCTGTAACGGATCGGTGTCATTGTTTCCTCTGTAACGGATCGGCGTCATCGTTATCGCTTCCTCTGTAACGGATCCGCGTCATCGTTATCGCTTCCTCTGTAACAGATCCCCGTCATCGTTATCGCTTCTTCTGTAACCGATCGACGTCATCGTTATTACTTCCTCTGTAACGGATCCGCGTCATCGTTATCGCTTCCTCTGTAACGGTGCGCGTCATCGTTATTGCTTCCTCTGTAACGGATCCGCGCCATCGTTATCGCTTCCTCTGTAACGGATCGGTGTCATTGTTTCCTCTGTAACGGATCGGCGTCATCGTTATCGCTTCCTCTGTAACGGATCCGCGTCATCGCTATCGCTTCCTCTGTAACAGATCCGCATCATCGCTATCGCTTCCTCTGTAACGGATCCGCGTCATCGCTATCGCTTCCTCTGTAACGGATCGGCGTCATCGTTATTACTTCCTTTGTAACGGATCGGCATCATCGTTATTACTTCCTCTGTAAAGGATCCCCGTCATCGCTGTCACTTCCTCTGTAACGGATCCGCGTCATCGTTATCGCTTCCCCTGTAACGGATCCGCGTCATCGCTATCGCTTCCTCTGTAACGGATCCGCGTCATCGCTATCGCTTCCTCTGTAATGGATCCGCGTCATCGCTATCGCTTCCTCTGTAACGGATCTGCGTCATCGCTATCGCTTCCTCTATAACGGATCCGCGTCATCGTTATCGCTTCCTCTGTAACGGATCCGGGTCATCGTTATCGCTTCCTCTGTAACGGATCCGCGTCATCGCTATCGCTTCCTCTGTAACGGATCGGCGTCATCGTTATTACTTCCTTTGTAACGGATCGGCATCATCGTTATTACTTCCTCTGTAACGGATCCGCGTCATCGTTGTCGCTTCCTCTGTAACGGATCCGCGTCATCGTTATCGCTTCCTCTGTAACGGATCCGCGTCATCGCTATCGCTTCCTCTGTAATGGATCCGCGTCATCGCTATCGCTTCCTCTGTAACGGATCTGTGTCATCGCTATCGCTTCCTCTATAACGGATCCGCGTCATCGTTATCGCTTCCTCTGTAACGGATCCGGGTCATCGTTATCGCTTCCTCTGTAACGGATCCGCGTCATCGCTATCGCTTCCTCTGTAACGGATCGGCGTCATCGTTATTACTTCCTTTGTAACGGATCGGCATCATCGTTATTACTTCCTATGTAACGGATCCGCGTCATCGTTGTCGCTTCCTCTGTAACGGATCCGCGTCATCGTTATCGCTTCCTCTGTAACGGATCCGTGTCATCGTTATCGCTTCCTCTGTAACCAGCTGTCGGACCAAAACATCTGAACATGTTGCATCTCTTTCAGGTTTCTTACGGAGAGATGGTCGGCTGTGACAACACAGACGTGAGTATCAGGTTTCTCATCCAGACCACCTGTCTCTGTTAAGATGACAGTAGAATAACATTTATTTGTTTTTTTTTATTATTTCAAAACATTTTTCAAATCATGTAATCAATATTTTACAGTAATTAAAAACATATTTTTAAAAAATCTACTTTAAAAAACATGTTTGTTTTTAACGACCTCTCACGGCCCCCCTGCAGTACCATGACGGCCCACTAAAGGGCCGGTGCACAGTGTACCTGAAGTACATCCCCCTCACCTTTTTAACTCCTGACCCATTTTCAGTGTCTGAGCCGAACCAACGAGTGTTCTGGTGTCGTGGTCAGATACAAAGAAAACAGTTGTTTGAGCCGTTGACTGATCTGCTCTCCGGTCGTCCTCAGTGTCCGATCGAGTGGTTCCACTACGGCTGCGTGGGCCTGACCGAAGCGCCGAAGGGGAAGTGGTACTGTCCTCAGTGCACCGCCGCCATGAAGAGGAGGGGCAGCCGCCACAAATAGACTCGCCGTCGCCGCCTGACCGCCGAGGGGGCCGAGGTCAGGGATAACAGGCTGTCCTGACCCAAACAAAAAAAGAACTGTGCCAACACAAATGATTCAGAGCCACATGGAGGGAAATAATTTCAGTTTTTGGTCCAAACTGGAGTCTCGTGACTCATCCTGACCCGAGTCCGAATTCCTTCAACAAATCTAGAGTTTTAAATGTCAAAATCCCGACTTTCTCAACCCTGGTTTGATCAAAACTGACCTCAGATGTGTGAAAATAAAATGACTTCAGTTCAGAAACAGACGAGTCTGAGGACTCCGCCCAGTTTAAGCTCCTCCTCTAACACTTTAAATATTACTTTTATCGCTCATTTCGGCGTTTAAGGAGCTGAAACTCTCCTGTAGGCAGGACGTCCTCAGATTCATCATAAACCAGTTTCCTCTCTGCTCACCGTTTCCCAGAACTGAGATTATTTTCCCATGAGGCCGTGCTCCCTCAACAAACTACAAACGGGACGCTGTGTTTGGACTACAACCATGGCTGGGCGGAGCCTCTCCTGTCACTCACGTGGAACTGATAGTTCTGACCCGGAAACTGTTCAGAGGAACGTTTGGAGTCAGAACCGGAACCTCTGGAACATCTGTATGTGCGTATATATAATATATAAATTATATATATGTATGTATACACATACAGGCATGTAGTGTGTTGTTTGTGTTCATGAATGTTTGAAGAAAAAAAAACATGGTAAAATAAAAATAACAGGATGTTTTTTTTTATAAATCTGTTGGTCAGATGTGTTTTTTTTTTCTTTTTTTAATTATTTGAGCCGTTGAAATGAGACCAGAGCAGATCCAGATCCTAGACCAGACAGAGGTCAGAGGTCATCTGACCTCAGAGATGATCAGACCATCGACTCACGTTTATTCATTCTGAACTCAAAAATAATTGTTTTTTTTACTTTAGTTTATTTTTTTTCCCTCATTATGTCACTGGGATGTTTTAAAGATAAAAAACTCCGTAATTGTGATTTGTTTTTTCTTTTTTTTAAATAAATTAAGTAAATGAACACATGCAGTTTGAGAGCAGTAACATTATTTTAAAAACTTATAAATACATTTAATTATAGAAAATGTCATTTTAATTTAAAAACATTGAAACATTAGAAAAGTTTTTCTAAAAAAAAAAACGAGATGACGTCAGCTCAGATTCTGGACGTCGGTATCGATCGAGTGTTTCTGCTCCACGTGACAAACGAGGGAAGCTTCTTCTGAAATAAATGACTGTGACAGACCAGAGGGGGCGGAGCCTCACTCAGGACACCTGAGAACAGGTGGAGGTTACTGCTGCCTCAGACCTGAAGGTGACTAAACTGACCACTGATTTCTTTCCTCGTGTGTCTTGGATTTTTATTTAGAGAAAAAAAATGGAATATCAAACGACAGGTGTTCTACCTGTCAGGTAGAAATAACTCGGAGAAGATCCTTCCATGCCCATCAGGTGGTCTGGGTTCAGGTCCTGAGGCCCAGACCTCCTCCCCTCCAGGACACGCAGGTGTCTCCAGGTCTGCCTCAGAACCTCCTCCCAGGTGGTCACACCTGAACCACCTCCTGAACGTCTCCGTCTCTGAGGGACGGTCCAGCCTGTTTCAGCCATCACTGACGTGGCTCAGGAGGACCTGGAAGACCTGGAAGACCTTCACCTGGTGCAGGATTTATTTACAGGCCGAGGTCCGGAGGGTCATCAGGTGAAGGTCCACGTCCTGGAGCTGCTGCAGACGGTTCGTCTCTGAGGTCATCAGACCTCCAGAAGCTCTTCTAGATTCTTCTAAATGGTCCCAGTCAGCTGTTTCTGGAGCATCTGCAGGTGCAGGGACCAGCTGTGGCCACTGGGAGGCGCAAAAGCTTCAGAGTCAGTATGAGCATATTTACTGGGGTCATTTTACATTTAAAACACTGTTAAACACTCGTGTGCTCTCGTTTTCTCAGACTAGTTTGTTTAAAAGGACAGAATTTCAGATTCAGGGTTTATTTTTTTTAATATTGAAAGTTTATAAAGTCAGAAATTATGAGCTTTCACTCAAGTTTTCTCCAGCAAATGTGTGCCTTATGAAGTCAAAGTGTTTATTTTTGTTTTTATATTATTATTTTAATTTATTTTTCTTAAAAAAAAATCAAGTTACTATAGAAACAGTTTCAGAATATAAAAGGATAAAATTTTATCTTATGTTTTTTATTTCAAATTTCTAGAGTAATAGTTTTTGAGTTTTTAGGGTTGAATTTTTGAGAATTTTATATATTGATTTTTATTCAATATTTAATTTAATTTAATTATATATATTTTTTATTTTATGTTGTTTTGTTTTTTATTTCAAATTTCCACAGTAATAGTTTTTGAGTCTTTAGGGTTGAATTTTTGAGAATTGTATATATTGTGTGTTAGAAAACCTCATTATGTTATACACATTTAATAACCATAATTATCCGGCTAAGCAGAAGACGACGGACGGACGGATTATGAAGATGAATATGAGGATATAAAGGATGGATAGAAGAGGATTGATTAGATAAATGTACACAGGAGTTAAAAAAGTTGATATTTTATCGTTTTATCTCCTTTTGTCATTCTGTGAAGTACAGAAAATATAATTTAAGGTGAAGAAAAAAGTCCTCCAATAACCTATGACATATAAATACTGTCCATACAAAGTATTAAAAATACAATAATATTATTATAGTATAATATTATTATAATATGGCCTTCTGAAGTTGCTGCTGGACGCGTTTCTGTCCACCAGGGGGCAGACGAGTTCTGGTAAAGGAGGCAAAACAAACACGTGATTGATTTTAAGTTTTAATGCTTCAGTTCTGACAGAAACCAGGAGAAAAGCTGATGAGGTTCTGATCCGGACCTCCAGCTCTGAAAACTGGAAACAGAAGAAGCAGAAACAAACTCAAACTATCAGTTTATAAAAGTTCCTCCAGATTAAAGTCACTTCTCTTTCTCTGCTGGTTCTGGAAGATCCGGATCTGTTCGCCTTCAGCTGGTTCTGTCTGGACCGGCACCGACGGGGGAGCGGGGTCCGGTTTCAGATCCAAGTCTTGGTGTCGGAGCTGTTTTCTTGACCCCCCCCCCACCCCCCCCCCCCCCCCCCCCCCCCCACCACACACACACACACACACACACACACCACACCCCACACACCCCCCCCCCCCAGAGAGATCAACTGATCTGCTAAATAGATCGTCAAATTTGTCAAAATAAACTTCAGATCGCAAATTTTAAGATTTTTTTTCTTTCTTTCTTTCTTTAATTTGTGAGATTTTAAAGTCACAATTTCTGAGTTTCTGGTTAAAATGTGTCAGGTTATAAAGTTTTCTTTTAAAATCAAATTTATTTGGTTTAAAGTTACAAACTTTCTGTTTTCTTTTGGAAACTCCCAACTTTTCAGAGTCTGAAGTTGTGAGATTTTTTTCCTGTCAAGTTATAAAGTTACAACTTCTGAGTTTTGTGAGTTTGTAAAGTTGGACAGTGACGTTCCTGTTGTTGTTGTTTTCTTTACATTTTTTAGGTTTTCACGTGCAGATTTATAAAGTAAGAATTTCTGATTTTTCTGGCAAATTTGTGATTTTTATAAAGTCAGTAATTCTGAACATTTTTCTTTTTTTTTTTTTTTTAATAATTAAATAAGGAAGTTTGCTCTCAGATTAACATGTTTCTAAATTTGGAAATTCTGTTTTTAAGAAAGTTTCTTCGTTTTCAGTCTTGTTTTACAAACTTATAAAGTCAGAAACTTTACTTCAAATCTGCATTTTTTTTTCACATTTGCAGTTTTTAAAGTCTCAGTTTCTGATTTTTCTTTTCAAATTTCCACCTTTATAAAATAAAAAAAAGGAGATTTTTCTTATCAACTCTCAGGTGAGTCCCTCTGTCCCTCCAGTTCCTCTGTCCCTCCAGCTCCTCTGTACCTCTGTCCCTCCAGCTCCTCTGTCCCTCTGTCCCTCCAGCTCCTCTGTCCCTCTGTCCCTCCAGCTCCTCTGTCCCTCCAGCTTCTCTGTCCCTCCAGCTTCCTCCCCTCTGTCCTCCAGCTCCTCCCTGTCCCTCTGTCCCCTCCTCCTCTGTCCCTCCAGCTTCTCTGTCCTCCGCTCCTCTGTCCTCTGTCCCTCCAGCTCCTCTCCCTCTCCCTCTGTCCCTCCAGCTCCTCTGTCCCTCTGTCCCTCCAGCTCCTCTGTCCCTCCAGTTCTCTGTCCCTCCAGCTCCTCTGTCCCTCCAGCTCCTCTGTCCCTCCAGCTCCTCTGTCCCTCTGTCCCTCCAGCTCCTCTGTCCCTCTGTCCCTCCAGCTCCTCTGTCCCTCCAGCTTCTCTGTCCTCTGTCCCTCTTTCCCTCCAGCTTCTCTGTCCCTCCAGCTCCTCTGTCCCTCTGTCCCTCCAGCTCCTCTGTCCCTCCAGTCCCTCTGTCCCTCCAGCTCCTCCCTCTCCCTCCTCTGTCCCTCCAGTTCCTCTGTCCCTCCAGCTTCTCTGTCCCTCCAGCTCCTCTGTCCCTCTGTCCCTCCAGCTCCTCTGTCCCTCCAGCTTCTCTGTCCCTCCAGTCCCTCCAGCTCCTCTGTCCCTCTGTCCCTCCAGCTCCTCTGTCCCTCTGTCCCTCCAGCTCCTCTGTCCCTCTCCATCCCTCCTCTGTCCCTCCAGCTTCTCTGTCCCTCCAGCTCCTCTGTCCCTCTGTCCCTCCAGCTCCTCTGTCCCTCCAGCTTCTCTGTCCCTCCAGCTCCTCTGTCCCTCTGTCCCTCCAGCTCCTCTGTCCCTCCAGTTCCTCTGTCCCTCCAGCTCCTCTGTCCCCTCCCTCCTCTGCCCTCCCCTCTGTCCCTCCAGTCCCTCCTCTGTCCCCTCCAGCTCCCTCTGTCCCTCCAGCTCCTCTGTCCCTCCAGCTCCTCTGTCCCTCCAGCTCTGTCCCTCTGTCCCTCCAGCTTCTCTGTCCCTCTGTCCCTCTTTCCCTCCAGCTTCTCTGTCCCTCCAGCTCCTCTGTCCCTCTGTCCCTCCAGATCCTCTGTCCCTCCAGCTCCTCTGTCCCTCCCTCCCTCTGTCCCTCCAGCTCCTCTGTCCCTCTGTCCCTCCAGCTCCTCTGTCCTCTGTCCCTCCAGCTCCTCTGTCCCTCTGTCCCTCCAGTTCCTCTGTCCCTCCATCTGTCCCTCCAGTTCCTCTGTCCCCTCTGTCCCTCCAGTTCCTCTGTCCCTCCAGCTCCTCTGTCCCTCTGTCCCTCCAGCTCCTCTGTCCTCTGTCCCTCCAGCTCCTCTGTCCCTCCAGCTCCTCTGTCCCTCCAGTTCCTCTGTCCCTCCAGCTTCTCTGTCCCTCTGTACCATCCTCTTCCTCTGTCCCTCCAGCTCCCTGTCCCTCAGCTCCTCTGTCCCTCTGTCCCTCCCCTCTGTCCCTCCAGCTCCTCTGTCCCTCTGTCCCTCCAGCTCCTCTGTCCCTCCAGCTCCTCTGTCCCTCCAGCTCCTCTGTTTCCTCTGTCCTCCAGTCCTCTGTCCCTCCAGCTGTCCCTCTGTCCCTCCAGTCCTCTCCTCTGTCCCTCCAGCCCTGTCCCTCTGTCCTTCTCTGTCCCCTCCAGTTCCTCTGTCCCTCCAGCCTCTGTCCCCCTGCCCTCGCTCCTCTGTCCCTCCAGCTCCTCTGTCCCTCCAGTCCTCTCCTCTGTCCCTCCAGTCCTCCCTCTGTCCCTCCAGCTCCTCTGTCCCTCCCAGTCCTTCCCCTCTGTCCCTCCACTCCTCTGTCCCTCCAGCTCCTCTGTCCCTCTGTCCCTCCAGCTCCTCTGTCCCTCCAGCTCCTCTGTCCCTCCAGCTCCTCTGTCCCTCCTCTGTCCCTCCACTCCTCTGTCTGTCCTCTGTCCTCCAGCCCTCTGTCCCTCTGTCCCTCCAGCTCCCTCTGTCCCTCCAGCTCTGTCCCTCCCTCCTCTGTCCCTCCAGCCCCTCTCCCTCTGTCCCTCCAGCTCCTCTGTCCAGTCCTCTCCCTCCAGCCCTCTGTCCCTCTGTCCCTCAGCTCCCTCTGTCCCTCCAGCTCCTCTGTCCCTCCAGCCCCTCTGTCCCTCTGTCCCTCCAGCTCCTCTGTCCCTCCAGCTCCTCTGTCCCTCCAGCTCCTCTGTCCCTCCAGCTACTCTGTCCCTCTGTCCCTCCAGCTCCTCTGTCTCTCCAGCTGCTGTTTCTTTAAAATCTGACTGTTTTCCTTCGTTTCCTCGTGAACACATGCTGTGAACATGTGTGCGCGCGTGTTCCCGAAATAACTGCAGCGGGAGGAGGAGGAGGAGGAGGAGGGAGGGAGGGGGGGTGGAGGGAGGGAGGGAGGGAGGAGGAGGAGGGGGCTGACCTCCCACTGAGCTGCAGACTTTCAACCCTCCTCATCGCGTCTGAGCGCAGGAAGCGCAAACTTCATGGAGCTTCTGAAATCTGAGCTGCTCCTTTTCTCTCCTCCTTTTTTCCTCCTCCTTTCTTCCTCCTGTTTCTCCTCCTTTCTTCCTCCTCCTCCTGCTGGTTAATCTGAACCAGATGCAGAAGCCTCCGCGCTGTTTTCTACCCGGACTTCACGCTCTTTAACCTCCGCGGATCTTTTTCCGCTGCGTTCGCGGCGCGAGACGCGCAGAAACCGAAGAGTTGCGCAGTTTGGAGGAAGAGGAGGGAGAGGAGGAGGAGGAAGAGGAGGACAGTCTGGTCGGGGCTTTGAAGCGACTCTTTGAAGCCACATGACCTCGCGGAGGCGGAGAGAAGAAGTTGAGTCTCTCTGAAGACAAACTTCAGGACTTTTTTCCGCGGCGGACCTTCATGGAACCGAACCCGCCCGGACCAGCCGGATGAAGATGATGAAGGTGATGAAGATGATGAAGGTGAGGACGCTGAGGTGAAGCTCTGCTACTCATGCGGCGCCTCCTGACCTCGGCCGCCGGGCTCCTCCCCCCCCTCCTCCTCCTCCTCCTCAGGACCGCCGGGATGCTGCTCCGCCGCCGCGCCTGCTCGGGCCCGCTGCTCCTGCTCGCGCTGCTCCTTCTGGGCTACCAGACCCTGATGGTGAACCGGAACCGGACCCGGACCGGGCCGCAGCGGGCGTCGGAGGAAGAGCTGCTGGAGACCAGGAGGCTGATCTCCAGCCTGGAGGCCGCGCAGAAGGAGCCGCAGGTGAGTCTCTGAACCTATTTCCGTTTATTTGGTTGTCACGTGATCGCGGCGGGTCGTAGCCTCATTCAGACTAGACGACTGTTTTCTCTTACACTGTAAAAAGAAGTTTTTTTTTTACAGTTTACAGTTTTTTTTTTCTATAATTAAAATACAGTTTGTAGTTTTGCCTTATATTCAGGTTGTTTTTAACATTTAATTAGAAACATTTTCACATTTTAAAACACTTAAATTACCTAGAAATATGGTAAGTAAATGCTGTATTACAAATAATAATGCTTAAATTTACAGAAATGTGCTGTTATTAATTGGGTTTCAATGACATTATTTTATGTAAAGAAGTTGTATAATAATTTGTGTTTGATTTAAAGGTGGGGTGGGTGTTGTTTTTTTGCAACACTTTTTACAATATTGCCTGAAAACCTTTTCACATTTCCATTGCACCCACTGAAATAAAATGTTTGCAAAAAAAACTAAACATTTTGGTCCAGTCTAGAAGGTATAATCAGAGAAAAACTCTGACCAATCAAAAAAGTGATCATCACTATTTTGATTGGCTGCCTAATACGTCCATCAAATATCACCCCTCGCTCCCTCCCTCCCTATGGTTCATGCAGTCGTGAATCATGTGAAGGCGTGGTTTCGAGGGGTGAGCTGAAGAGGAGGAGGCGGAGCCTTTGGGAGGAGGGAGGGAGTGTATATTTTCAAAATCTCACTTGAGTTGGACTGCTGGAACCGTTTTTCAAACAACACCTACTCCACCTTTAATATAACAGTATATGACACAAGAAAATAATGTGACTTATCTTTCAAAACATGTCAAAAAACTGTTGAAAAACTAGTTATTGGGTTTAAAATTGCTACAATTTTAAGGACTGTAGTCTTTGTATTGTAGTGGATCCTGGTCTGCAACACCTGACAGTCATGGCTCTAGCTAAAGGAGGATTTAGTCAGCTTCCTGTTTTTGCACAGAACAAGTTTTGTTTTACACACTTCATTAAACAAACTCATCTGAACACAGACAGACTTAACTCAGGGTGACACAAATGAACATGTTAAATGTAAAGGGTCTGAATCAACAGGGGGTCAAACCAGCAACAGATTTTACATGGCAGCATTAAATCAAATAGCTAACAAATAAACAACCAGGGCTGCAAAGGATGCTGGGAAACGACCCAAAAGGACCTGCCAGATCACTACAGTATGTTGACTATCTGTCCGAACCACTGTGTGGCCCATCACTGGCATTTCTGTGGTCCTGAAGTCTTTGATGAAGATTTTAATACGATGTCTTGCGCTAAATGTCATACAGCAAAAATAAATTCTGCTATTGAGATTGAAAATTAAAAGTATGTTGCTTCTTTAATGAACTTAAAGATTGCCATTCTTAAATATACTACTTACTGCCTGGACTATTGCAATGCAATATTTTGTAACTTTTCTCATTTGACATTTATCAGATTATTTAGTGTGTAAGTACTTATACACAATGTGACATCACTGAGTGACATCACTAACTTTCAACCTCAACAGATAGCAGATTTGGGCATACGCTTTATATTTATTTTAATTGCATAATGTTTGAGGTAATAGAAAACAAGTTTGTGAAATTTGTTTACACAATTAGTTTGAACATAAAAGTACACATAAAAGTGAAACTAGCGAGATTTTCCTTAAAATTACACAGAAAGACAGGAGATTATTAATATGGGCATGAACCTTGATTTAACAAGCTTCATATTTACTTACAGATAATTATTGTCATTTTACGAAGATTTGACCGTAATTTAAGAGAGCAGGAAAGATCATTTTCCACATTTTTCCATTAAAAAAAGAGAAATGAACATAGTTTGTCATTACTGATACAGTTGAAAAAAAAACAACTGTGTTGTTAAATTTACAAGAAATGTTTGTTATTTTACAGTTTTGCAGACTATAGAACTAGACTTCGAAAACAGTAAAACTACTGTAAAAATGTAGTTATTTACCGTAAAATTAGGATTTGTTTTTTTACAGTGTATCTAAAACAACACAAATTAACCCCAAAGGAAAGGGGGAACCCATGTGGGCAACCCCAAGTACCCCCTCACTGCTTCTCCTCAGCTTTTGAGCTCCTCAAACACGGGTTCAGGTGGTTCAGCCCACAGACTCTCCAGGTGTCTGCAGCACATCTGGCAGCGCTTTGATCTGCAGCTCCACATCTCCAGGACTCTTCTGCTGCCTGTCAATCACAAGTTGGCTCCACCCTAAACAGGGATGGGCCGATCAGACATCTATTGGCGTGGTGCTTCTACTCTCTTCATTAAGGGAGGTGATTAATGGAGACAACTAACTCCAGAGGTTGGAAAGACTTTGTTCGTCTTCACCAAGAAGATTTGATCGATTGATTGTTTCGATTCGATCACCAAGAACTTCCTTCCAGACATCAGCGCTCCCTGCTGTCCATTAATGGAGCGACAAGTCTGCATTGGCTTTGCTTTTCAGGTCTGGAGGTCACGATCAGCTTTTACGACCAGTCTGTGGTTTTTCATGCCGGTTGGAGAAGACGGGACAGTCCCAGTTCAGGTTCTGGACAGTCCCAGTTCAGGTTCTGGACAGTCCCAGTTTAGGTTCTGGACTCTCAGAGGCGACTGGACCTCTTTTTCTCTGTTATTGCAGATGCTTCTCCTTCCATCCAAGAGGTTTCAGGGGTTCAGACTGACTGGAGGTGAATTTGGTGTTTTCTCTGTCCAAAATGTGGACATTACTGTCCTCAAGAGACTGTCTTTTATCCTGAAGATGTAGGTGGACCTGGGTCTGGACCCGAGTCTGGACCCAGGTCTGGACCCGAGTCTGGACCTGAATCTGGACCTGAGTCTGGACCCGAGTCTGGACCCGAGTCTGGACCTGGGTCTGGATCTGGGTCTGGACCTGAGTCTGGACCCGAGTCTTAAGCTGAGTGTGGACCTGAGTCTGGACCTGGGTCTGGACCTGAGTCTTGACCCGGGTCTGGACCTGAGTCTGGACCCAGGTCTGGACCCAGGTCTGGACCCGAGTCTGGACCTGAATCTGGACCTGAGTCTGGACCCGAGTCTGGACCTGAGTCTGGACCCAGGTCTGGACCTGAGTCTGGACCTGAGTCTGGACCTGAGTGTGGACCTGAGTCTGGACCTGAGTCTGAAGCTGAGTCTGGACCTGATTCTGACCCAGGTCTGGACCTGCTGAGCTGGTTCATGTTGGTCTGTAGAGCTGCTGTCTGGTTTCTCTGACGTGAAGCTCTGTGTTCTTCACCTACACCGGTGCTCAGTCTCAGTCTGGTTCTCCGGTTCTTGGATTGAACCGGTTCCTGTCCGAGGTTGGTCATTAATCTCTGCTCTGCATTTTATCGGTTGGATTTTGTCATTTAAACGCGAGCTCTGATTTAAACTTGACGGCGTGTTTGAACCTCCAGCTGCACGTCTGTGGTCCGGACCCGGGTCTGGACCAGGGTGGACCTGAGTCTGGACCCGGGTCAGCATTACAGCCTGGTCCTGGTGTCTCTTCAAACCCAGACGTGAACCATGTGGAGGACCCACAGCTGGGTTTTCTTTTATCTCTGGGTCGTCTCCTTTCAAGTACTGATCAAACAGACGTTTCTGTTGTTAAACTGAACCTCATCTGTCACAACAAAATATTCAGTTCTGGGAAGGACGGAGTATAAATGTGGACCAGGCTGCTGCAGGACCAGAACTTCAGAAACCCAACATGAATCCATCCCAGACAGAGACCAGGTCCACATTTAAACTTAATTTAAGCTCAAAGGTTTGTTCAAACTGGTTCCTGACTAACAGCATCACAGGACTGATGATGCTGCATCTCTGAGTCTGGACCCAGGACTAGGGCTGGGTTAAACGATTATTTTTGTAATCGATTAATCTAGAAAATAGTTTTTCAATGCATCGATTAATCTAACGATTCATTTTTAAATCCGATTCGATTCGATTATCGATTATCTCCCCATAATTTGACCTATATAGCAATTAATGCAAATTTATCTCCATGAATAAAACACAAATTTCTTCTTTTAAGTTCAAAAATGAATTGTATTGAACAATACAACAATAAAGTGCACACAGTTGTAGTGCAATGGAATCCTATAATACACAATCTGAACCAAAATCGTATCAACATAAAATAAATAAAAAATAACAGCAGCGGTGACAGTTGCAATTTACAAAACAACACAATGTGTGACAGCAGCAACTTAGCCTAATCATTTAAATCTGTGAAATAAATAAATAAATTCAAGTATTAGGCCTATTACAGTTAAGTGAACAGTAGTTTAACTTTTAGTAGTTAGGATGCTCTCAGTAAGTGCAGCAGCCTCCTGGGGGGTGCAGGGGGTGTGTTTTTTTTTCGTCTGATAGTAGTCCTCCAAACTTTTCTGCTTATCCCTGTCCCTGAAAACATAAATCACAAACACAGTGCACAGGTTAATAAAACTATATACTTCTAAATGATCTGCCCATACCAATAAAGTATAATAATAATACATTAACCTAAAAGTTAAAAGTTAGAAAACAACAATGAATGTTGTATTTAAAAAAAAAAAAAAGACAGACAAAGAAATTAAAAAAAAAAAAAAAACTAACTTTAGCGTGTATTTAAGGAGTGTGTGTGTGTGTGTGTGTCAGTTAAAAAAAAGTGTGTCGGCAAGAGGCGAGTGTGTGAGGGGCGTGTGTGTGTGTGTGTTTAAGTGGGCACATGTTCTGTGTGTGCCTGGAGCACAAGTTACGTGGTGCGGTTTGGATGAATGACGGGGTTAATCATTGCAAACAAGGAAAGAAAAAAAAGTTGAAAACTTACAGCGTCTTCTTCACACAAGCAGCTCCCGGGTGCCGCCTCTTAAGGTGCTGGTGCATCGAGGTAGTGCTTTTATGATATGCCATCTCTATTTTGCACAGGTCACAGACCACCGAATCGTTACCTTTAGGTGTAAAGTACTCCCATACTTTTGACATCCCGTTACGAGATAACTTCTTCTCCCCCGACTCGCTGCTACTCAATGCCGCGGCCGCCGACATTTTTTGATTCTGAGTGACGACGCATCGACGTGCAGATTTTGCGTCGACGTATTTTTTGCGTCGACGTAATCGATGACGTCGACGCGTCGTCCCAGCCCTACTCAGGACCCAGGACCCGGGTCCAGACTCAGAGATGTGGTCAGTAGAGGCTGCTTTCAGTAGATGCGGTCAGTAGGCTGCGGTTCCTCTACCGACCGCTAGAGACTGCGATTCCTCTACCAACCGCTAGAGGCTGCGGTTCCTCTGCCGACCGCTAAAGGCTGCGGTTCCTCTACCGACCACTAGAGGCTGCGGTTCCTCTACCGACCGCTTGAGGCTGCGGTTCCTCTACCGACCGCTAGAGGCTGCGGTTCCTCTACCGACCGCTAGAGGCTGCGGTTCCTTTTCCTCTACCGACCACTAGAGGCTGCGGTTCCTCTACCTGACCGCTAGAGGCTGCGGTTCCTCTACCGACCGCTAGAGGCTGCGGTTCCTCTACCGACCGCTAGAGGCTGCGGTTCCTCTACCGACCACTAGAGGCTGCAGTTCCTCTACTGATCGCTAGAGGCTGCGGTTCCTCTACCGACCGCTAGAGGCTGCAGTTCCTCTACTGATCGCTAGAGGCCACTAGTGTCTGGCTCCAACAGTTCGTGTTAAAATGTGCAACTTTACAGCAGAAATAAACAAATTTTTCACATCTGTGAGGCTCCTCTGGGCCACAACCAAACTGTAGGGGCCCCAAGAGCAAGAAAATACAATAAAATAAATAAAAAATAATAATTATATAAAATGTAGAAATTAAATAAAAATTTTAAATTGAATAAATAAAAAAAACAAGACAAAAATACAAATAATATAAATAAAAGAATGTATAGAAATTCAGACGAAGTTAAAGATAAAATAAGATTCAAATAAATATAAGATATATATTCTTTTTATCTTTCCTAATGGGAACATGATCCCTGTGACGGTCCAGTTCCCCCCTCAGACCTCAGACCAGCTCCTTGGCCCCCTCAGACATCCAGAGGTCTGACCAGGATTCTCTGCATTGCTTCCTTCAGCCCTCAAACCGAACCGAACACCACAGCGAGTCTCCGGGCTGGAACCGGCCCAGTCACATGACTCCAGCCTGGAACCAGCCCAGTCACATGACTCCAGCCTGGAACCGGCCCAGTCACATGACTCCAGCCTGGAACCAGCCCAGTCACATGACTCCAGCCTGGAACCAGCCCGGTCACATGACTCCAGCCTGGCCGGTTCTTTGTCGGTTAAATTCCCCCCGTGGACTCTTGTCAGGAAGCAGTTGAAGAATGCTGCTGCAGCTCTGAGTGTCCGCTATAAATAAACCTCAGTCTCTGGCTGCAGACTTCACGTTAAAACGGTTCGAGACTGAAACGTCTGATCACCAGGACGCCGGGCCTGATGATGGCCCCGAACCGTGACGGTGGGCTGAAGTTGGAGCAGCAGGCCGCCGTCTGGAAGGAGCAGATGTCTGAGTGGACATCTGGATGCTTGCTGCTCCTTCTGCCTCGTTGTTGCTGTATTTTTAGGTTTTTAGGGGACCTGCGGCCCAGTCGGGCCCACTAAAAATATTTGCGGGGGTCCAGTTTCTGACAAATAACTGAGTGTAAACCGACAGCCGACAGACGGGCGGCGTTAAATACAAACACGCTCTCAGGTTAAGCTCAGTCTGGTTCGTGTTTGTCTTGAATTTATGGCGGCACTAAAACTCCTCCGTCAGCTGCTGCCTCTTAAAGCCGCAGCCCCACATTAGACCAAGGCCTGTCCAGAACCGGACCGCAGAACCCCCCTCCAGACCGGCCCATCATCTGGGTCTTCCTCCAGAAGAAGAATGTATCTGATCATCATCTGATCATTTAGATCAATAGAAGTTCTGATCTGCTTCCATCCACTCTGAGGACCGTCGGGATCCTTCAGGTGTCTCCGCCTCTCTGGATCTCTCAGGTGGACCTGGATCTTTCTGTTCCTCAACAGAGTCTTTGAAGATCTTTCTGGTGTCTTCCAGGCGTATCCAGGTCTTTCAGGTGTCTCCTGGAGTTTCTGGGGGTTTTACAGTGTTTCTGAATCTTTGAGCCGTTTCTTAATCTTTTAGGTCACATGTGTCAAACACAAGGCCTGCGGGCCAAATGTGGCCCGTCACGTCATTTTATGTGGCCCTCGAGAGCTTAGGCATTATTAGCTTAAATTTAAACCAATATTTTAAGACTTGAAATAAGCTTACACCACTTTAAAGCGCATATTGACATATTGAAACTACATCTCCCATCACGCATTTTGTCGTTACCAACAACAATAATGGCAGCCATGAGCGAGACGATTTTTCAGAACTGATGGACTTAAGAAA
Source organism: Hirundichthys speculiger (assembly GCA_018398805.1). NCBI lineage: Eukaryota > Metazoa > Chordata > Actinopteri > Beloniformes > Exocoetidae > Hirundichthys > Hirundichthys speculiger. The sequence continues at coordinate 1,008,783 of JAGFBZ010000384.1, read as the reverse complement.
AACCTTTTACTAACTAACCACAACATGTCCAAGAAAAGAAAAATAGATGCACAAAAGTATAACTAAAAGTATGATTTTTTTTTCATTCCTCACTTACGAGAATAAAGTCGAAATGCAGTTTCAACAATAAAGTTGTCTTAAAGATTTATTCAAACCAGTTTTACTCTACCAACATAATGTGGAAGGGTATTTGGTGTTTGGTATAAAGGTTTTTTTTCTCCCTACGTGGGAGTTTTTTTACCTGCCATTATCATTGATTGGATTTAATTATATAATCTTAGTTGATGATATTTGCTCGGGGGTCATGCTCTGGGTCTCTGTAAAGCGCCTAGAGACAATTGTCATTGTAACAGACGCTATATAAATAAAATTGAATTGAATTGAATTGAATTATAATAAGTATTCGTACTTTGAAGAGATTGTGTCAGAAATTGCGCCTATTTAGAAAAAGAAACTACACCGATTCTGGAAACTGCATTTCAACTTTATTCTCGACATTTTGACTTTATTCTCAATATTTAGACTTTATTCTCGGCATTTTGACTTTATTCTCAATATTTAGACTTTATTCTCGACATTTCGACTTTATTCTCAACATTTCGACTTTATTCTCGACATTTCGACTTAACTCTCAATATTTTAACTTTATCTTCGACATTTCAACTGTATTCTGGAAACTACATTTCAACTTAATTCTTTACATTTCGACTTTCTTCTCAATATATCAACTTTATTCTCGAAATTTCGACTTTATTCTCAAAATTTCGACTTTATTCTCGAAATTTTGTCTTTATTTCCGACATTTCATCTTTATTTCCGACATTTCGACTTTATTCTCGACATTTCAAATTTATTCTCGACATTTCGACTTTATTCTCGACATTTGGACTTTATTCTCGACATTTGGACTTTATTCTCTATATTTCGACTTTATTCTCGACATTTCGACTTTATTCTCAACATTTCATCTTTATTCTCGACATTTCGAATTTATTCTCGATATTTCGACTTTATTCTCAACATTTCGACTTTATTCTCAATATTTAGACTTTATTCTCGACATTTCGACTTTATTGTCGACATTTCGACTTTATTCTCGACATTTCCACTTAATTCTCGACATCTTAACTTTATTCTCGACATTTCCACTTAATTCTCGACATCTTAACTTTATTCTCAACATTTCGTCATTATTCTCGACATTTCAACTTTATTCTCAACATTTATACTTTATTCTCAATATTTCGACTTTATTCTCAATATTTAGACTTTATTCTCGACATTTCGACTTTATTGTCAACATTTCGACTTAATTCTCGACATCTTGACTTTATTCTCGACATTTGGACTTTATTGTCGACATTTCGACTTAATTCTCGACATCTTGACTTTATTCTCGACATTTGGACTTTATTCTCGACATTTGGACTTTATTCTCTACATTTCGACTTTATTCTCGACATTTCAACTTAATTCTCGACATCTTGACTTTATTCTCGTCATTTCGTCATTATTCTCGACATTTCGACTTTATTCTCGACATTTCAACTTTATTCTCGACATTTCAAATTTATTCTCAACATTTTGACTTTATTCTCGACATTTCGACTTTATTCTCGACATTTCGACTTTATTCTCGAAATTTTGTCTTCATTCTCGATATTTCAGCTTTATTGTCGACTTTATTCTCAATATTTTGACTTTATTCTCGACATTTTCACTTTATTCTCGACATTTCGACTTTATTCTCAATATTTCGACTTTATTCTCGAAATTTCGACTTTATTCTCGAAATTTCGTCTTTATTTCCGACATTTCGACTTTATTCTCAACATTTGGAATTTATTCTCGACAGTTCGACTTTATTCTCAATATTTCGACTTTATTCTCGATATTTCGATTTTATTCTCGATATTTCTACTTTATTCTCGACATTTAGACTTTATTCTCGACATTTCGACTTTATTCTCAATATTTCTTTATTCTCGAATTTATTCTCGAATTTTCGACTTTATTCTCGACATTTCGACTTTATTCGACATTCAACTTCGACATTTTCACACATTTCGACTTTATTCTCAACATTTTCAACTTTATTCTCGACATTTCAACTTTATTCTCGAAACTACATTTACTTTATTCTCGACATTTCGACAACTTTTTCGACATTTCGACTTTATTCTCGACATTTCGACTTTACTCTCAATATTTAGACTTTATTCTCGACATTTCGACTTTATTCTCGACATTTCCACTTTACTCTCAATATTTCGACTTTATTCTCGACATTTCGACTTTATTCTCGACATTTCGACTTTATTCTCAATATTTCGACTTTATTCTCGACATTTCAACTTATTCTCGAACTACATTTCGACTTTAATTCTCGACATTTCGACTTTATTCTCAATATTTCGATTTTTCTTATTCGACTTTATTCGACATTTCGACTTTATTCTCAATATTTCGACTTTATTCTCGACATTTCGACTCGACTTTATTCTCAATATTTAGACTTTATTCTCTCTATTTCGACTTTATTGTCGACATTTCGACTTTATTCTCGACGTTTGAACTTAATTCTCGACATTTCAACTTTATTCTCAATATTTCGACTTGATTCTCAATATTTCGACTTTATTCTCGACATTTCGACTTTACTCTCAATATTTAGACTTTATTTCCGACATTTCGACTTTATTCTCAACATTTGGAATTTATTCTCGACAGTTCGACTTTATTCTCAATATTTCGACTTTATTCTCGATATTTCGATTTTATTCTCGATATTTCTACTTTATTCTCGACATTTAGACTTTATTCTCGACATTTCGACTTTATTCTCAATATTTCGACTTTATTCTCGATATTTCGACTTTATTCTCGATATTTCGACTTTATTCTCAACATTTCGACTTTATTCTCGACATTTCGACTTTATTCTCAATATTTTAACTTTATTCTCGACATTTCAACTTTATTCTGGAAACTACATTTCAACTTAATTCTAGACATTTCGACTTTATTCTCAACATTTCGACTTTATTCTCGACATTTCGACTTTACTCTCAATATTTAGACTTTATTCTCGACATTTCGACTTTATTCTCGACATTTCCACTTTACTCTCAATATTTCGACTTTATTCTCGACATTTCGACTTTATTCTCGACATTTCGACTTTATTTTCAATATTTTAACTTTATTCTCGACATTTCAACTGTATTCTGGAAACTACATTTCAACTTAATTCTCGACATTTCGACTTTATTCTCAATATTTCGACTTTATTCTCAATATTTCGACTTTATTCTCAATATTTCGACTTTATTCTCGACATTTCGACTTTACTCTCAATATTTAGACTTATTCTCGACATTTCGACTTTATTCTCAATATTTAGACTTTATTCTCTCTATTTCGACTTTATTGTCGACATTTCGACTTTATTCTCGACGTTTGAACTTAATTCTCGACATTTCAACTTTATTCTCAATATTTCGACTTGATTCTCAATATTTCGACTTTATTCTCGACATTTCGACTTTACTCTCAATATTTAGACTTTATTCTCGACATTTCGACTTTATTCTCAATATTTAGACTTTATTCTCTATATTTCGACTTTATTCTCGACATTTCGACTTTATTCTCGACATTTCGACTTTATTCTCAATATTTAGACTTTATTCTCTATATTTCGACTTTATTCTCGACATTTCGACTTTATTCTCGACATTTCGAACTTTAATTCTCGACATTTCGACTTTATTCTCATATTTCGACTTTGATTCTCAATATTTCGACTTTATTCTCGACATTTCGACTTTACTCTCAATATTTAGACTTTATTCTCGACATTTCGACTTTATTCTCATATTTAGACTTTATTCTCTACATTTCGACTTTATTCTCGACATTTCGATTTCGACTCTCAATATTTATTTCGACTTATTCTCGACATTTCGACTTTATTCTCAATATTTAGACTTTATTCTCTTTATTTCGACATTTTCGACATTTCGACTTATTCTCTTTCGACATTTCGACTTTTTCTTTATTCTCGACATTTATTCTCTCTATTTCGATTTCAATATTTTTATTCTCTCATTTTAGACTTTATTCTCGACATTCTTATTCGACTTTATTCTCAATATTTGACATTCTCCTTATTTCGACATTTCGACTTTATTCTCGATATTTTGACTTTATTCTCAATATTTAAACTTTATTCTCGACATTTCAACTGTATTCTGGAAACTACATTTCAACTTAATTCTTGACATTTCGACTTTCTTCTCAATATTTCGACTTTATCCTCAATATTTCGACTTTATTCTCGACATTTCGACTTTACTCTCAACATTTAGACTTTATTCTCTCTATTTCTACTTTATTCTCGACATTTCGACTTTATTCTCGACATTTCAACTTTATTCTCGACATTTCGACTTTATTCTCGACATTTTGACTTTATTCTCAATATTTCGACTTTAATTTCGACATTTCGACTTTATTCTTGAAATTTCGTCTTTATTCCCGACATTTCGACTTTATTCTCGACATTTCAAATTTATTCTCAACATTTTGACTTTATTCTCAATATATCGTCTTTATTCTCGACATTTCGTCTTTATTCTCAACATTTGGACTTTCTTCTCGTAAGTGAGGAATGAAAAAAAAAAAATCATTGCCCACAACTTTTTTTCTAAGTTTGGCCCTAATACTCCGTCGTACTTTAGTGTAATGTGTGTCAGTCCTGAAAGAGTTTAATCTACGTCGCCATTTTAACAGTAAACACGGAGCTAAGTATGCTAAATTTAGCCTGCAAGAAAAACAAAGAATCGCTACTGCTTCTAAAACCAAGGTACTCTAAAATCAAGGTACTCTTACAACCACAAACCCTGAGTTTAATATAATAATGACTTAAATATTTGAAACTTAAATACATAATAAATACAGAAACCATTATTTTACATTTATAATAAGGTGTAGTTTAATTTATTTTGAATTAACCATGATGCTGATGTGACTCAGTGAAAATGAGTCTGACACTCCTGGTTTAGGTCTTTAAAGGTCTTTGGGACGGTTCCGACCCGTCTGGCGTTTCTGGGTCTTTACGGTGTTTTTCCCGACCTTCCGGGGATTTTGGTGTCATCCTGTCGTCACTGAAGGTCCCAGCTGAGGTCCGATCAGCTGTTGGCCTCTCAGGTTTCTTCCCACAGCTTCCAGTCAGCCAGGCGGCGTTTCCTGTTGGGAGAACTGGAGAATCCTCCAGGGTGTAATTTAAGCTCCAGTCTGAGGGGAAGTCCAGGTCCCAGTTTACCCCCCCAGGAGCCCCAGCAGACCAGTTCAGGGAAGATTTGGAGATGGAATCGCCAACCAGATTAAATCCTGAAGGTTCTGGGTTGGTTCAGACCCAGTCAGGTGATCCGTTTTGTTTGACTTTTATTTGTCCTCCAGTTAACCTGAAGTTGGTCTTCAGAGCTTTGATTTACAGCCAGTCAGACAGGTGACAGGTGAGACACGCTTCAGTGTTGGAACCGCTGCAGCTGTCAGACTGGAGTCAGACTGGAGTCAAACTGGTGTCAGACTGTAGTCAGACTGGAATCAAACTGGAGTCAGACTGGTGTCAGACTGGTGACAGGTGAGACACGCTTCAGTGTTTGAACCACTGCAGCTGTCAGACTGGAGTCAAACTGGTATCAAACTGGTATCAAACTGGTGTCAGACTGTAGTCAGACTGGAATCAAACTGGAGTCAGACTGGTGTCAGACTGGTGACAGGTGAGACACGCTTCAGTGTTTGAACCACTGCAGCTGTCAGACTGGAGTCAGACTGGAGTCAAACTGGAGTCAGACTGGAGTCAGACTGGTGTCAAACTGGAGTCAAACTGGAGTCAGACTGGTGTCAAACTGGAGTCAGACTGGTGTCAAACTGGTGTTAGACTGGAGTCAAAGTGGAGTCAAACTGGACTCAAACTGGAGTCAAACTGGTATCAAACTGGAGTCAGACTGGTATCAAACTGGAGTTGGACTGGATTCAAACTGGTGTCAGACTGGACGCAAACTGATGTCAGACTGGTGTCAGACTGGTGTCAGATTGGAGTCAGACTGGAGTCAAATTGGAGTCAGACTGGTGTCAGACTGGAGTCAAACTGGAGTCAAACTTGTGTCAGACTGGAGTCAGACTGGTGTCAGACTGGTGTCAAACTGGAGTCAGACTGGAGTCAAACTGGTGTCAGCCTGGTGTCAGCCTGGTGTCAAACTGGAGTCAGACTGGAGTCAGACTGGAGTCAAACTGGAGTCAAACTGGTGTTAGACTGGAGTCAAACTGGAGTCAGACTGGTGTCAAACTGGTATCAGACTGGTGTCAAAGTGGAGTCAGACTGGTGTCAAACTGGTGTTAGACTGGAATCAAACTGGAGTCAGACTGGTGTCAGACTGGTGACAGGTGAGACACGCTTCAGTGTTGGAACCGCTGCAGCTGTCAGACTGGAGTCAGACTGTAGTCAGACTGGAATCAAACTGGAGTCAGACTGGTGTCAGACTGGTGACAGGTGAGACAGGCTTCAGTGTTGGAACCGCTGCAGCTGTCAGACTGGAGTCAGACTGGAGTCAAACTGGAGTCAGACTGGAGTCAGACTGGTGTCAAACTGGAGTCAAACTGGAGTCAGACTGGTGTCAAACTGGAGTCAGACTGGTGTCAAACTGGTGTTAGACTGGAGTCAAACTGGAGTCAAACTGGACTCAAACTGGAGTCAGACTGGAGTCAAACTGGTATCAAACTGGAGTCAGACTGGTATCAAACTGGAGTTGGACTGGATTCAAACTGGTGTCAGACTGGACGCAAACTGATGTCAGACTGGTGTCAGACTGGTGTCAGATTGGAGTCAGACTGGAGTCAAATTGGAGTCAGACTGGTGTCAGACTGGAGTCAAACTGGAGTCAAACTTGTGTCAGACTGGAGTCAGACTGGTGTCAGACTGGTGTCAAACTGGAGTCAGACTGGAGTCAAACTGGTGTCAGCCTGGTGTCAGCCTGGTGTCAAACTGGAGTCAGACTGGAGTCAGACTGGAGTCAAACTGGAGTCAAACTGGTGTTAGACTGGAGTCAAACTGGAGTCAGACTGGTGTCAAACTGGTATCAGACTGGTGTCAAAGTGGAGTCAGACTGGTGTCAAACTGGTGTTAGACTGGAATCAAACTGGAGTCAGACTGGTGTCAGACTGGTGACAGGTGAGACACGCTTCAGTGTTGGAACCGCTGCAGCTGTCAGACTGGAGTCAGACTGTAGTCAGACTGGAATCAAACTGGAGTCAGACTGGTGTCAGACTGGTGACAGGTGAGACAGGCTTCAGTGTTGGAACCGCTGCAGCTGTCAGACTGGAGTCAGACTGTAGTCAGACTGGAATCAAACTGGAGTCAGACTGGTGTCAGACTGGTGACAGGTGAGACAGGCTTCAGTGTTGGAACCGCTGCAGCTGTCAGACTGGAGTCAGACTGGAATCAAACTGGAGTCAGACTGGTGTCAGACTGGTGACAGGTGAGACACGCTTCAGTGTTGGAACCGCTGCAGCTGTCAGACTGGTGTCAAACTGGTATCAAACTGGTGTCAGACTGTAATCAGACTGGAATCAAACTGTAGTCAGACTGGTGTCAGACTGGAGTCAGACTGGTGTCAGACTGGTGACAGGTGAGACACGCTTCAGTGTTTGAACCACTGCAGCTGTCAGACTGGAGTCAAACTGGAGTCAGACTGGTGTCAGACTGGAGTCAAACTGGAGTCAGACTGGTGTCAAACTGGTGTTAGACTGGAGTCAAACTGGAGTCAGATTGGTGTCAAACTGGAGTCAGACTGGTGTCAAACTGGAGTCAGACTGGTGTCAAACTGGTGTTAGACTGGAGTCAAACTGGAGTCAAACTGGACTCAAACTGGAGTCAGACTGGAGTAAAACTGGAGTCAAACTGGTATCAAACTGGAGTCAGACTGGAGTCAAACTGGAGTCAGACTGGTATCAAACTGGATTCGAACTGGATTCAAACTGGTGTCAGACTGGACGCAAACTGGTGTCAGACTGGTGTCAGATTGGAGTCAGACTGGAGTCAGACTGGAGTCAAACTGGAGTCAGACTGGACTCAAACTGGTGTCAGACTGGAGTCAAACTGGAGTCAAACTTGTGTCAGACTGGAGTCAGACTGGTGTCAAACTGGTGTCAGACTGGTGTCAAACTGGAGTCAGACTGGAGTCAAACTGGTGTCAGCCTGGTGTCAAACTGGAGTCAGACTGGAGTCAAACTGGAGTCAAACTGGTGTTAGACTGGAGTCAAACTGGAGTCAGACTGGTGTCAAACTGGTGTTAGACTGGAGTCAAACTGGAGTCAAACTGGACTCAAACTGGAGTCAGACTGGAGTAAAACTTGAGTCAAACTGGTATCAAACTGGAGTCAGACTGGAGTCAAACTGGAGTCAGACTGGTATCAAACTGGAGTCGGACTGGATTCAAACTGGACGCAATCTGGTGTCAGACTGGTGTCAGACTGGAGTCAGACTGGAGTCAAACTGGTGTCAGACTGGAGTCAAACTGGTGTCAGACTAGTTGCCTGCGTCAAAAGTTACATTTTCAACCATACCCGTTTCAGCGTGTTCGTCAGCCAATCGAGTTGCGGCTACACAGCTGGAGCTAGCCAATGGAATCGTTCATGGAGCTTATTTGAGTAGTGAGCAAGAAGAAATCTGATTGGTTGTTTGTCATATGATGGAGAAACCTCAAAAGCACCTTCTTCTTCTCTGTTTACCTGCAGTTGATAAACAGTGAAAGTTCTCAGAGTCAGTAGATCCCGCCGCAGGGTCGGACCTGTTACAGTTCCAGCCCCCAAGGTTTCAGCTCGGACTCCCCCGCCAATGGAAACGCGGCTCATGTTTGCTCTTGAACCAGTATACAGCCTGCAGTCAGACAGTCAGACTGGAGTCAGACTGGTATCAGACTGGAGTCAAACTGGTATCAGACTGGAGTCAAACTGGTATCAGACTGGAGTCAAACTGGTATCAGACTGGAGTCAGACTGGTATCAGACTGGAGTCAAACTGGTATCAGACTGGAGTCAAACTGGTATCAGACTGGAGTCAAACTGGTATCAGACTGGAGTCAAACTGGTATCAGACTGGAGTCAAACTGGTATCAGACTGGAGTCAAACTGGTATCAGACTGGAGTCAAACTGGTATCAGACTGGAGTCAGACTGGTATCAGACTGGAGTCAAACTGGTATCAGACTGGAGTCAGACTGGTATCAGACTGGAGTCAAACTGGTATCAGACTGGAGTCAGACTGGTATCAGACTGGAGTCAAACTGGTATCAGACTGGAGTCAGACTGGTATCAGACTGGAGTCATACTGGTATCAGACTGAAGTCAAACTGGTATCAGACTGGTATCAGACTGGAGTCAAACTGGTATCAGACTGGAGTCAAACTGGTATCAGACTGGAGTCAAACTGGTATCAGACTGGAGTCAGACTGGTATCAGACTGGAGTCAAACTGGTATCAGACTTGAGTCAAACTGGTGTCAGACTGGAGTCAGACTGGTATCAGACTGGAGTCAAACTGGCATCAGACTGTAGTCAGACTGGTATCAGACTGGAGTCAAACTGGTATCAGACTGGAGTCAAACTGGTATCAGACTGGAGTCAAACTGGTATTAGACTGGAGTCAGACTGGTATCAGACTGGAGTCAGACTGGTATCAGACTGGAGTCAAACTGGTATCAGACTGGAGTCAAACTGGTGTCAGACTGGTATCAAACTGGAGTCAAACTTGTATCAGACTGGAGTCAGACTGGATTCAGACTGGAGTCAGACTGGAGTCAAACTGCAGTCAGACTGGTGTCAAACTGGAGTCAGACTGTAGTCAAACTGGTGTCAGACTGGATTCAAACTGGAGTAAAACTGGAGTCAGACTGGTGTCAAACAAGTCAAACTGGTATCAAACTGGAGTCAGACTGGAGTCAGACTGGAGTCAGACTGGTATCAAACTGGAGTCAGACTGGATTCAAACTGGAGTAAAACTGGAGTCAGACTGGTGTCAAACTGGAGTCAGAATGGTGTCAGACTGGAGTCAGACTGGAGTCAGACTGGAGTCAGACTGGTGTCAGACTGGAGTCAGACTGGAGTCAGACTGGAGTCAGACTGGAGTCAGACTGGAGTCAGACTGGAGTCAGACTGGAGTCAGACTGGAGTCAGACTGGAGTCAGACTGGATTCAAACTGGAGTAAAACTGGAGTCAGACTGGTGTCAAACTGGAGTCAGACTGGAGTCAGACTGGAGTCAGACTGGAGTCAGACTGGAGTCAGACTGGAGTCAGACTGGAGTCAGACTGAAGTCAAACTGGTGTCAGACTGGCCTCAGTTGCTGGTCAGAGGAGCCCAGCTGATGGCGTTATGTGAGAGGATTATTTGGTTTTATGAAGGAACCAAACGTTTCAGGTGGGTGAAGGTCTGGACTGCAGGTGGATCAGCTCAGCACCTGAGGGCTGTACTACGAAGCAAGTTCGACACAGCCAGGCTTTCTTTGGGTGAGCTGGCTTAACAAACCTGAAAGTCGCGATCAGAGATAACTGGTACCACGACGGTGGTTATCAACTATCTTTGTTAACCGCGGCTTTCTGCTTTCTGCTCTGTGCGCGTTCACACGAAAGGGGGTGTTTGACGCGTCATTTGACACCTCTTCCAGATAAAATGGATAGATGGCGGTCCGTATATTTCAGTCAGGAGGAGCAGGTTTTAATAATGCAGGGCTATGAGGATTTCAAAGAAATCTTTACGGCCAAAAGCAATACTGTTGGTGCAAATAAAGCCAGAGAGGAGTGCTGGCAAAAAATTGCAGATCGTGTAAATTCGTAATGTGACAGTGTGAGGTCCTGTCACTGACCTCCGATTGATCACGTGTCCTGGCTACATGGCTCAGGGGATATGCCTTTGGCTGACTGGCAATTATGTGTGACTTGTCACCCGGGAGTCTGGGGATCAAACCCTGCCCGGGCCCTCTGGAGTGTCTCTTACCACAGTAAATTATATTTATTTCACCACTTAATACACCTTAATTAATCTCCCTCCCTCTTTTAGAGCGCTTAAACTTTAAACTTAATGCAGCAGATTTAAACATTATGTAGGTCTGACTGTCCCATTATGGATGATAAATAAAAATCACTTTAGTTTTTTGCTAAATCTATGTGAAATTAATTTAAGATTTAATATTATCTGTGATACCAATATACGTTCACCGGCCACTTTAATAGGTACCCTATCACCCTGGGGAATCTATGAATTATATTACAACATTTCACATGAAATTCCACGTCACACTGATTATCAATATAATGGACTATTAATTTATGTTACCTGCGATTTAGTAAAACGCTTCTTTTATTTGAAGCGTGGGCAGATGGCCAGGGAATACTACAAACATATTCAGCAGTTTAGTAAGAGCAAGTACAACCTTTATTCCAGTATTCTGGCTCAGATTTTCTGCATCACCAACTGAATGCATGTAGGTTCCCGCGGCAAAGAAACGCACACCGTTTGCGCTACTGTGAGCGCACGGCTGCGTTTGGTGGCGCTGCCAATATCTGGCTCTAGCAGATTACAAATGTAACGTATTCCCTCAGCTGGAAATCTCTAGCGTTCATAGAGAATATGGTCATGGGAAGCCAGCGGATCAGTCCGGTCTCTGAATACTCTCCCTCCATTGCACAATCCTGGCGCTCAGGTCAACGGGATTGGGTGAAAGTGAAAGGGTGGCGCTTGTTTATAGCCGATTTGAGCCTAAACTCTGCACATAACCTGCTCCGGACCAGGTTAAGTTTGAAGAGTAAGTTACCATGGTGATCTAGCCAGGTTAAAAGAGAGCCACCTTCGTGGTACCGGAAATCCTGGTTTTAGACTCAACATACCTCGCTAACCCTCTAATCTCGCTTCGTAGTACACCCCTCAGGACTCTTCTACGGTGAAACCAGGCCTTTGTAACGGCTGCAGGAAGTGGTTTGGTAACTTTGCCTCTAGTTGCCTGCGTCAAAAGTTACATTTTCAACCATTCCCATTTCAGCGTGTTCGTCAGCCAATCGAGTTGCGGCTACACAGCTGGAGCTAGCCAATGGAATCGTTCATGCAGCTTATTTGAGTAGTGAGCAGGAAGAAATCTGATTGGTTGTTTGTCATATGATGGAGAAACCTCAAAAGCACCTTCTTCTTCTCTGTTTATTTACCTGCAGTTGATAAACAGTGAAAGTTCTCAGAGTCAGTAGATCTCGCCACCCCCGTTGCTGCAGGCGGAGACACGACGGCTGAAAGTACAGCGGCAGGGGTCGGACCTGTTACAGCGGCTCATGTTTGCTCTTGAACCCGTATACAGCCTGCAGCGCTGATGTTTCCGTTCCAGATGTGCAAGTTGTCCCTTCCTTACCCCACAACGCACCTCCACACCATCAGAGATGGTTGCCTTTTTTCTCTTTGACTCTGTCCGTTTCTGATGAGCTCTGGTCCAGAGAAGACAGTCCAGTCATCCCTCTGACTGGGTCCATGTCCCCCCAGGTGTTTTATTGTTATTTTTTTACAGCATCACGTCCTTTTCCAGCTTCTCGTTTTGTTTTTAGACGTGTTGCTGCTGTTAAATTCAAAGTGATCTGCTGGAATGGTAAAAATGTCTCTCACCACCTGATTGGTTTTCTCTGGATTCTTCTGTGAGTTCACGAGGTTTGGAAATCAGTCTTTAACTGACGTTTTACACGGCAGCTTAACTTGTTTGGACATAAATGACTCTTTTCAGGCTCCACGTGGTCGAAACCGGAGGCCCAACAAGTGCGATCAGTGTGTTTTGGGTCATGTGACCGGCGTGTTATGGATCATGTGACCGGTGTGGTATGAGGCCTGTTGGCCTGAGACGTCCTCGTTAGTTCTGCTTCGTCACATGACGGTAAGCTGAATCTGTTTCTGGACCGGCTGGAGACTCGTGGGCTCATTAAAATACCTGCTCTTCACCACAACATCCTGGACTATATAACAAGAACTGGACAAAAAACCCCTGTGATGTCACCAGCTTCTGGCCTGGGTCCTACCAGGAAGTAAGACAAGCTGCAGTTCCTCCTTAACTGGCCACTAGTGGCTCTGGGACGCTCCTGTAGGAGCCTTTGCTTAAGCCCCGCCCCGCCCCGTCCTGATTGGTTTGCTGGGGTCTGTGTCCATGTGGGCCACATCTGGATTAAAAGTGGGCACCGCCCCCCTGTGGTCCCAGTGTTGTGGAGCACAGACAGGAAGCCAGCTTTGGCTGAATACACCCGTCTAAGAAAGAGGCGGGAACCCCCAGTCCCGTATAGTTTCAGTGACAAGCTCCACATCTGGAACTTAGCCAGATGTGCCACATCTGAAGGCCCTCATGGGCCTGGTTTAGAGTCACAAAGAAATTAGATGCTGCCTGGGTGGAACCAAACCCAGTTCAGGAGAGATTTCATACGGCGTAAATGAGCATGACGAGCCGGGCTGGGGTAGGAAGCGCTCGTGGGACCAGTCAAACTGGTATCAGACTGGAGTCAAACTGGTATCAGACTGGTATCAAACTGGAGTCAAACTGGTATCAGACTGGAGTCAAACTGGAGTCAAACTGGAGTCAGACTGGTATCAGACTGGAGTCAAACTGGTATCAGACTGGTATCAAACTGGTATCAGACTGGTATCAAACTGGAGTCAGACTGGTATCAGACTGGAGTCAGACTGGTATCAGACTGGAGTCAGACTGGTATCAGACTGGAGTCAGACTGGTATCAGACTGGAGTCAAACTGGTATCAGACTGGAGTCAAACTGGTATCAGACTGGTATCAGACTGGATTCAAACTGGAGTCAGACTGGAGTCAAACTGGTATCAGACTGGAGTCAAACTGGTGTCAGACTGGAGTCAAACTGGTGTCAGACTGGAGTCAAACTGGTATCAGACTGGTATCAGACTGGTATCAGACTGGATTCAAACTGGAGTCAGACTGGAGTCAAACAGGTATCAGACTGGAGTCAAACTGGTGTCAGACTGGAGTCAAACTGGTATCAGACTGGTGTCAGACTGGTGTCAGATTGGAGTCAGACTGGAGTCAAACTGGAGTCAGACTGGACTCAAACTTGGTGTCAGACTGGAGTCAAACTTGTGTCAGACTGGAGTCAGACTGGTGTCAAGCTGGTGTCAGACTGGTGTCAAACTGGAGTCAGACTGGAGTCAAACTGGTGTCAGCCTGGTGTCAAACTGGAGTCAGACTGGAGTCAAACTGGAGTCAAACTGGAGTCAGACTGGAGTCAAACTGGAGTCAGACTGGTGTCAAACTGGAGTCAGACTGGTGTCAAACTGGTGTTAGACTGGAGTCTAACTGGAGTCAAACTGGACTCAAACTGGAGTCAGACTGGAGTAAAACGAGTCAAACTGGTATCAAACTGGAGTCAGACTGGAGTCAAACTGGAGTCAGACTGGTATCAAACTGGAGTCGGACTGGATTCAAACTGGTGTCAGACTGGACGCAAACTGGTGTCAGACTGGTGTCAGACTGGAGTCAAACTGGAGTCAGACTGGACTCAAACTGGTGTCAGACTGGAGTCAAACTGGAGTCAAACTTGTGTCAGACTGGAGTCAGACTGGTGTCAAACTGGTTTCAGACTGGACTCAAACTGGAGTCAGACTGGAGTCAAACTGGAGTCAGACTGGAGTCAAACTGGTGTCAGCCTGGTGTCAAACTGGAGTCAGACTGGAGTCAAACTGGAGTCAAACTGGTGTCGGACTGAAGTCAAACTGGTGTCAGACTAGTTGCCTTCATCGAAAGTTACATTTTCAATCATACCAGTTTCAGCGTGTTCGTCAGCCAATCGAGTTGCGGCTACACAGCTGGAGCTAGCCAATGGAATCGTTCATGGAGCTTATTTGAGTAGTGAGCAAGAAGAAATCTGATTGGTTGTTTGTCATATGATGGAGAAACCTCAAAAGCACCTTCTTCTTCTCTGTTTACCTGCAGTTGATAAACAGTGAAAGTTCTCAGAGTCAGTAGATCCCGCCGCAGGGTCGGACCTGTTACAGTTCCAGCCCCCAAGGTTTCAGCTCGGACTCCCCCGCCAATGGAAACGCGGCTCATGTTTGCTCTTGAACCCGTATACAGCCTGCAGTCAGACAGTCAGACTGGAGTCAGACTGGTATCAGACTGGAGTCAAACTGGAGTCAAACTGGAGTCAGA
Organism: Hirundichthys speculiger; assembly: GCA_018398805.1. Lineage (NCBI taxonomy): Eukaryota > Metazoa > Chordata > Actinopteri > Beloniformes > Exocoetidae > Hirundichthys > Hirundichthys speculiger. The sequence goes on along the minus strand of JAGFBZ010000384.1, from coordinate 993,535 downwards.
CTGGTGTCAAACTGGAGTCAGACTGGTGTCAAACTGGAGTCAGACTGGAGTCAAACTGGAGTCAGACTGGACTCAGTTGCTGATCAGAGGACCCCAGCTGATGGAGTTTTGTGAGAGGATTGTTTGGTTTCATGATGGAACCAAACGTTTCCAGGTGGTGGAAGGTCTGGACTGCAGGTGGATCAGCTCAGCACCTGGACTCTACGGTGAAGTCAGGCCTTTGTAACGACTGCAGTGAGTGGTTTGGCCACTTTGCCTCTTGTTGTCTGCGTCAAAAGTTGAATTTTCAACCATTCCCACTTCCGCTTCAGACCAAATCATGGTGACACCTCTACCGTGCTTCGCCACTGGGAGGAGGTCTTGAGTATTTTTTGTTAGCGTCTCCAGGTGACCCTTTCCTCCTCCTGTCACCTCCGCAGGTCCACTCAGCCTCTCGGGGGCCCCCCCGCCGCCCCTGGGCCGTGGTTCTGACCGGCCGGCACCCCCTCTCTGACACGGAGGTCCGGTTGTACCAGCGGGTCCTGCAGCAGATGGACTACGAGGTGCACATGTCCAGATACGCTGAGACCAGCGGCGCCCTGAGGATGCAGCCGGGTAACACACACACCCCCACACACCCCCACACACGCACACACACACACTGCCCCGAAAACCGATCAACAGGTGCCGCTCACAGAGGCTGTGTGTGTCCAGCCGCCCGTGCCCTCAGAGGTGGGCGTCGCCCGTCTGTTTCCTGTGTTTCCTGTGATTTGGGCGGAGACTTCTTGCAGCTGGAAACGCTCAGAAACCCTGACAGCCAGCTGGACCTCAGCCATGATGACGGCGCTCCAGTCCACAATACCAATAAGATCACAAACAGCTGAACTGAAGTGATTTTCTCAGAATCTGAGCTTCATTAGAAAAGGTTTGACTGTATTAAAGATCTTTTGAATGCGTCGCTTCATAACTTCAGATGAGCTCACGAAGATGCTCTGCATTTAGAATAGAATAGTATAGAATGCCTTTATTGTCATTGTACCTTGTACAATGAGATAAAAAAAACTTCCAGGATGTCCAGGATGAGTTCCTCAGTTTTGGAGATGTTCGGCGCCTGGTTGTTGAAGGTGCACCACTCACTGAGTCTAAGGACCTCGTCTCTGTAGGCCGTCTCTTCCTCCTCTGTGATCATCCCCACCACCGTTGTGTCATCCGTGAATTTCACAGTGATGTTCTCAGGGTGGGAGGGGTCTGTGGTGGTGCATGTAGAGTAGAGTAGAGTAGTGGGCCCAGCACACAGCCTTGGGGTGCGCCGCAGCTTCACGTGCTGGGGTCGGTTGATCAGGAAATCCTTGATCCAGGAGCAGGTGCAGGGTGGGGGCCCCAGGTTGGCCAACTTGGTGCTGCTGGGCGGAAGTCGTTGAGATGGTTTGTGGGTGACTTCTTGGGCACTGGGATGATGGTGGCCTGTTTTAGGCAGGCTGGGACGATGGCTTGTTCCAGTGACAGGTTGAAAATGTCAGTGAAGACTGGTGCTAGTTGGTCAGCACATGCCTCGAGTACTTTCCCTGGTACTCCATCTGCTCCCGTGGCCTTTTTCTGGGGTTGACAGCATGGAGCACACGTCTCACGTCCACTGTCTCCACGGTGATCGGGGTGGTGTCAGAGGTTGGTGTGGGATATAGTGGAAGTTGGGGTGGTGTGACTGAGTACTGGGTAAAAGTACTAGGTAAAAACTGTTTAGCAGATTCAGACATGTGTGGCCCTAAGGAGATCTGTTTGAGTTCAGGTTCAGACACAGTTCTGACTCAGCTGTGACTCGACTATGATCCACCTGTAATCCAGCTGTGACTCAGCTGTGACTCGACTCTGATCCACCTGTAATCCAGCTGTGACTCAGCTGTGACTCAACTCTGATCCAGCTCTAATCCAGCTGTGACTCAGCTGTGACTCGACTCTGATCCAACTGTAATCCAGCTGTGACTCAGCTGTGACTCAACTCTGATCCAGCTGTAATCCAGTTGTGACTCAGCTGTGACTCAACTCTGATCCAGCTCTAATCCAGCTGTGACTCAGCTGTGACTCGACTCTGATCCAGCTGTAATCCAGCTGTGACTCAGCTGTGACTCGACTCTGATCCAGCTGTAATCCAGCTGTAATCCAGCTGTGACTCAGCTGTGACTCGACTCTGATCCAGATGTAATCCAGCTGTGACTCGACTCTCCAGCTGTGACTCGACTCTGATCCAGCTGTGACTGTGACTCGACTCTGATCCAGCTGTGACTCAGCTGTGACTCGACTCTGATCCAGCTGATCCAGCTGTGACTCAGCTGTGACTCGACTCTGATCCAGCTGTAATCCAGCTGTGACTCAGCTGTGACTCGACTCTGATCCAGCTGTAATCCAGCTGTGACTCGACTCTAATCCTGCTGTGACTCAGCTGTGACTCGACTCTGATCCAGCTGTGACTCAGCTGTGACTCAACTCTGATCCAGCTCTAATCCAGCTGTGACTCAGATGTGACTCGACTCTGATCCAGCTTTAATCCAGCTGTGACTCAGCTGTGACTCGACTCTGATCCAACTGTAATCCAGCTGTGACTCAGCTGTGACTCAACTCTGATCCAGCTGTAATCCAGCTGTGACTCAGCTGTGAGTCGACTCTGATCCAACTGTAATCCAGCTGTGACTCAGATGTGAGTCGACTCTGATCCAACTGTAATCCAGCTGTGACTCAGATGTGAGTCGACTCTGATCCAACTGTAATCCAGCTGTGACTCAGATGTGACTCGACTCTGATCCAACTGTAATCCAGCTGTGACTCAGCTGTGACTCAACTCTGATCCAGCTGTAATCCAGCTGTGACTCAGCTGTGACTCGACTCTGATCCAGCTCTAATCCAGCTGTGACTCAGTTGTGACTCGACTCTGATCCAACTGTAATTCAGCTGTGACTCAGCTGTGACTCGACTCTGATCCAGCTGTAATCCAGCTGTGACTCAGCTGTGACTCGACTCTGATCTACCTGTAATCCAGCTGTGACTCAGCTGTGACTCAACTCTGATCCAGCTCTAATCCAGCTGTGACTCAGCTGTGAGTCGACTCTGATCCAGCTGTAATCCAGCTGTGACTCAGCTGTGACTCGACTCTGATCCAGCTGTAATCCAGCTGTGACTCGACTCTGATCCAGCTGTAATCCAGCTGTGACTCAGCTGTGACTCGACTCTGATCCAGATGTAATCCAGCTGTGACTCGACTCTAATCCAGCTGTGACTCAGCTGTGACTCGACTCTGATCCAGCTGTGACTCAGTTGTGACTCGAGTCTGATCCAGCTCTGACTCAGCTGTGACTCGACTCTGATCCAGCTGTAATCCAGCTGTGACTCAGCTGTGACTCGACTCTGATCCAGCTGTAATCCAGCTGTGACTCAGCTGTGACTCGACTCTGATCCAGCTGTAATCCAGCTGTGACTCGACTCTAATCCTGCTGTGACTCAGCTGTGACTCGACTCTGATCCAGCTGTGACTCAGCTGTGACTCAACTCTGATCCAGCTCTAATCCAGCTGTGACTCAGATGTGACTCGACTCTGATCCAGCTGTAATCCAGCTGTGACTCAGCTGTGACTCGACTCTGATCCAACTGTAATCCAGCTGTGACTCAGCTGTGACTCAACTCTGATCCAGCTGTAATCCAGCTGTGACTCAACTGTGACTCAACTCTGATCCAGCTCTAATCCAGCTGTGACTCAGCTGTGACTCGACTCTGATCCACCTGTAATCCAGCTGTGACTCAGCTGTGACTCAACTCTGATCCGGCTCTTATCCAGCTGTGACTCAGATGTGAGTCGACTCTGATCCAGCTATGATCCAGCTGTGACTCAGCTGTGAGTCGACTCTGATCCAACTGTAATCCAGCTGTGACTCAGATGTGAGTCGACTCTGATCCAACTGTAATCCAGCTGTGACTCAGCTGTGACTCGACTCTGATCCAACTGTAATCCAGCTGTGACTCAGCTGTGACTCAACTCTGATCCAGCTGTAATCCAGCTGTGACTCAGCTGTGACTCAACTCTGATCCAGCTCTAATCCAGCTGTGACTCAGCTGTGACTCGACTCTTATCCACCTGTAATCCAGCTGTGACTCAGCTGTGACTCAACTCTGATCCAGCTCTTATCCAGCTGTGACTCAGGTGTGACTCGACTCTGATCCAGCTGTGATCCAGATGTGACCCAGCTGTGAGTCGACTCTGATCCAACTTTAATCCAGCTGTGACTCAGATGTGAGTCGACTCTGATCCAACTGTAATCCAGCTGTGACTCAAATTTGAGTCGACTCTGATCCAACTGTAATCCAGCTGTGACTCAGCTGTGAGTCGACTCTGATCCAGCTGTAATCCAGCTGTGACTCAGCTGTGACTCGACTCTGATCCAGCTGTAATCCAGTTGTGACTCGACTCTGATCCAGCTGTAATCCAGCTGTGACTCAGCTGTGACTAGACTCTGATCCAGCTGTAATCCAGCTGTGACTCAGCTGTGACTCGACTCTGATCCAGCTGTAATCCAGCTGTGACTCGACTCTAATCCAGCTGTGACTCAGCTGTGACTCGACTCTGATCCAGCTGTGACTCAGCTGTGACTCAACTCTGATCCAGCTCTAATCCAGCTGTGACTCAGATGTGACTCGACTCTGATCCAGCTGTAATCCAGCTGTGACTCAGCTGTGACTGTGACTCGACTCTGATCCAACTGTAATCCAGCTGTGACTCAGCTGTGAGTCGACTCTGTGACTCAACTCTGTAATCCAGCTGTGACTCAGCTGTGACTCGACTCTGATCCAGCTGTAATCAGCTGAGTCAGCTGTGACTCGACTCTGATCCAGCTGTAATCCAGCTGTGACTCAGCTGTGACTCGACTCTGATCCAGCTGTAATCCAGCTGTGACTCAGCTGTGACTCGACTCTGATCCAGCTGTAATCCAGCTGTGACTCGACTGTGATCCTGCTGTGACTCAGCTGTGACTCGACTCTGATCCAGCTGTGACTCAGCTGTGACTCAACTCTGATCCAGCTCTAATCCAGCTGTGACTCAGATGTGACTCGACTCTGATCCAGCTGTAATCCAGCTGTGACTCAGCTGTGACTCGACTCTGATCCAACTGTAATCCAGCTGTGACTCAGCTGTGACTCAACTCTGATCCAGCTGTAATCCAGCTGTGACTCAACTGTGACTCAACTCTGATCCAGCTCTAATCCAGCTGTGACTCAGCTGTGACTCGACTCTGATCCACCTGTAATCCAGCTGTGACTCAGCTGTGACTCAACTCTGATCCGCTCTTATCCAGCTGTGACTCAGATGTGAGTCGACTCTGATCCAGCTATGATCCAGCTGTGACTCAGCTGTGAGTCGACTCTGATCCAACTGTAATCCAGCTGTGACTCAGATGTGAGTCGACTCTGATCCAACTGTAATCCAGCTGTGACTCAGCTGTGACTCGACTCTGATCCAGCTGTAATCCAGCTGTGACTCAGCTGTGACTCGACTCTGATCCAGCTGTAATCCAGCTGTGACTCAGCTGTGACTCAACTCTGATCCAGCTCTAATCCAGCTGTGACTCAGCTGTGACTCGACTCTGATCCAGCTGTAATCCAGCTGTGACTCAGCTGTGACTCAACTCTGATCCAGCTCTTATCCAGCTGTGACTCAGCTGTGACTCGACTCTGATCCAGCTGTGATCCAGATGTGACCCAGCTGTGAGTCGACTCTGATCCAACTTTAATCCAGCTGTGACTCAGATGTGAGTCGACTCTGATCCAACTGTAATCCAGCTGTGACTCAAATTTGAGTCGACTCTGATCCAACTGTAATCCAGCTGTGACTCAGCTGTGAGTCGACTCTGATCCAGCTGTAATCCAGCTGTGACTCAGCTGTGACTCGACTCTGATCCAACTGTAATCCAGCTGTGACTCAGCTGTGACTCAACTCTGATCCAGCTGTAATCCAGCTGTGACTCAGCTGTGACTCAACTCTGATCCAGCTCTAATCCAGCTGTGACTCAGCTGTGACTCGACTCTTATCCACCTGTAATCCAGCTGTGACTCAGCTGTGACTCAACTCTGATCCAGCTCTTATCCAGCTGTGACTCAGCTGTGACTCGACTCTGATCCAGCTGTGATCCAGATGTGACCCAGCTGTGAGTCGACTCTGATCCAACTTTAATCCAGCTGTGACTCAGATGTGAGTCGACTCTGATCCAACTGTAATCCAGCTGTGACTCAAATTTGAGTCGACTCTGATCCAGCTGTAATCCAGCTGTGACTCAGCTGTGACTCGACTCTGATCCAGCTGTAATCCAGCTGTGACTCAGCTGTGACTCGACTCTGATCCAGCTGTAATCCAGCTGTGACTCGACTCTAATCCTGCTGTGACTCAGCTGTGACTCGACTCTGATCCAGCTGTGACTCAGCTGTGACTCAACTCTGATCCAGCTCTAATCCAGCTGTGACTCAGATGTGACTCGACTCTGATCCAGCTTAATCCAGCTGTGACTCAGCTGTGACTCGACTCTGATCCAACTGTATCCAGCTGTGACTCAGCTGTGACTCAACTCTGATCCAGCTGTAATCAAGCTGTGACTCAGCTGTGGAGTCGACTCTGATCCAACTGTAATCCAGCTGTGACTCAGATGTGAGTCGACTCTGATCCAACTGTAATCCAGCTGTGACTCAGCTGTGACTGACTCTGATCCACTGTGACTCAGTGTGACTGACTCTGATCCAACTGTAATCCAGCTGTGACTCAGCTGTGACTCAACTCTGATCCAGCTGTAATCCAGCTGTGACTCAGCTGTGACTCAGCTCTGATCCAGCTCTAATCCAGCTGTGACTCAGTTGTGACTCGACTCTGATCCAACTGTAATTCAGCTGTGACTCAGCTGTGACTCGACTCTGATCCAGCTGTAATCCAGCTGTGACTCAGCTGTGACTCGACTCTGATCTACCTGTAATCCAGCTGTGACTCAGCTGTGACTCAACTCTGATCCAGCTCTAATCCAGCTGTGACTCAGCTGTGTGAGTCGACTCTGATCCAGCTGTAATCCAGCTGTGACTCAGCTGTGACTCGACTCTGATCCAGCTGTAATCCAGCTGTGACTCGACTCTGATCCAGCTGTAATCCAGCTGTGACTCAGCTGTGACTCGACTCTGATCCAGATGTAATCCAGCTGTGACTCGACTCTAATCCAGCTGACTTGACTCAGCTGTGACTCGACTCTGATCCAGCTGTGACTCAGTTGTGACTCGAGTCTGATCCAGCTCTGACTCAGCTGTGACTCGACTCTGATCCAGCTGTAATCCAGCTGTGACTCAGCTGTGACTCGACTCTGATCCAGCTGTAATCCAGCTGTGACTCAGCTGTGACTCGACTCTGATCCAGCTGTAATCCAGCTGTGACTCGACTCTAATCCTGCTGTGACTCAGCTGTGACTCGACTCTGATCCAGCTGTGACTCAGCTGTGACTCAACTCTGATCCAGCTCTAATCCAGCTGTGACTCAGATGTGACTCGACTCTGATCCAGCTGTAATCCAGCTGTGACTCAGCTGTGACTCGACTCTGATCCAACTGTAATCCAGCTGTGACTCAGCTGTGACTCAACTCTGATCCAGCTGTAATGCAGCTGTGACTCAACTGTGACTCAACTCTGATCCAGCTCTAATCCAGCTGTGACTCAGCTGTGACTCGACTCTGATCCACCTGTAATCCAGCTGTGACTCAGCTGTGACTCAACTCTGATCCGGCTCTTATCCAGCTGTGACTCAGATGTGAGTCGACTCTGATCCAGCTATGATCCAGCTGTGACTCAGCTGTGAGTCGACTCTGATCCAACTGTAATCCAGCTGTGACTCAGATGTGAGTCGACTCTGATCCAACTGTAATCCAGCTGTGACTCAGCTGTGACTCGACTCTGATCCAACTGTAATCCAGCTGTGACTCATCTGTGACTCAACTCTGATCCAGCTGTAATCCAGCTGTGACTCAGCTGTGACTCAACTCTGATCCAGCTCTAATCCAGCTGTGACTCAGCTGTGACTCGACTATCCACCTGTAATCCAGCTGTGACTCAGCTGTGACTCAACTCTGATCCAGCTCTTATCCAGCTGTGACTCAGCTGTGACTCGACTCTGATCCAGCTGTGATCCAGATGTGACCCAGCTGTGAGTCGACTCTGATCCAACTTTAATCCAGCTGTGACTCAGATGTGAGTCGACTCTGATCCAACTGTAATCCAGCTGTGACTCAAATTTGAGTCGACTCTGATCCAACTGTAATCCAGCTGTGACTCAGCTGTGAGTCGACTCTGATCCAGCTGTAATCCAGCTGTGACTCAGCTGTGACTCGACTCTGATCCAGCTGTAATCCAGCTGTGACTCAGCTGTGACTCGACTCTTATCCAGCTGTAATCCAGCTGTGACTCGACTCTAATCCTGCTGTGACTCAGCTGTGACTCGACTCTGATCCAGCTGTGACTCAGCTGTGACTCAACTCTGATCCAGCTCTAATCCAGCTGTGACTCAGATGTGACTCGACTCTGATCCAACTGTAATCCAGCTGTGACTCAGCTGTGACTCAACTCTGATCCAGCTTTAATCCAGCTGTGACTCAGCTGTGACTCGACTCTGATCCAACTGTAATCCAGCTGTGACTCAGCTGTGACTCAACTCTGATCCAGCTGTAATCCAGCTGTGACTCAGCTGTGAGTCGACTCTGATCCAACTGTAATCCAGCTGTGACTCAGATGTGAGTCGACTCTGATCCAACTGTAATCCAGCTGTGACTCAGATGTGAGTTGACTCTGATCCAACTGTAATCCAGCTGTGACTCAGATGTGACTCAACTCTGATCCAGCTGTAATCCAGCTGTGACTCAGCTGTGACTCAACTCTGATCCAGCTCTAATCCAGCTGTGACTCAGTTGTGACTCGACTCTGATCCAACTGTAATTCAGCTGTGACTCAGCTGTGACTCGACTCTGATCCAGCTGTAATCCAGCTGTGACTCAGCTGTGACTCGACTCTGATCTACCTGTAATCCAGCTGTGACTCAGCTATGACTTAACTCTGATCCAGCTCTAATCCAGCTGTGACTCAGCTGTGAGTCGACTCTGATCCAGCTGTAATCCAGCTGTGACTCAGCTGTGACTCGACTCTGATCCAGCTGTAATCCAGCTGTGACTCGACTCTGATCCAGCTGTAATCCAGCTGTGACTCAGCTGTGACTCGACTCTGATCCAGATGTAATCCAGCTGTGACTCGACTCTAATCCAGCTGTGACTCAGCTGTGACTCGACTCTGATCCAGCTGTGACTCAGTTGTGACTCGAGTCTGATCCAGCTCTGACTCAGCTGTGACTCGACTCTGATCCAGCTGTAATCCAGCTGTGACTCAGCTGTGTCTCGACTCTGATCCAGCTGTAATCCAGCTGTGACTCAGCTGTGACTCGACTCTGATCCAGCTGTAATCCAGCTGTGACTCGACTCTAATCCTGCTGTGACTCAGCTGTGACTCGACTCTGATCCAGCTGTGACTCAGCTGTGACTCAACTCTGATCCAGCTCTAATCCAGCTGTGACTCAGATGTGACTCGACTCTGATCCACCTGTAATCCAGCTGTGACTCAGCTGTGACTCGACTCTGATCCAACTGTAATCCAGCTGTGACTCAGCTGTGACTCAACTCTGATCCAGCTGTAATCCAGCTGTGACTCAACTGTGACTCAACTCTGATCCAGCCCTAATCCAGCTGTGACTCAGCTGTGACTCGACTCTGATCCACCTGTAATCCAGCTGTGACTCAGCTGTGACTCAACTCTGATCCGGCTCTTATCCAGCTGTGACTCAGATGTGAGTCGACTCTGATCCAGCTATGATCCAGCTGTGACTCAGCTGTGAGTCGACTCTGATCCAACTGTAATCCAGCTGTGACTCAGATGTGAGTCGACTCTGATCCAACTGTAATCCAGCTGTGACTCAGCTGTGACTCGACTCTGATCCAACTGTAATCCAGCTGTGACTCAGCTGTGACTCAACTCTGATCCAGCTGTAATCCAGCTGTGACTCAGCTGTGACTCAACTCTGATCCAGCTCTAATCCAGCTGTGACTCAGCTGTGACTCGACTCTTATCCACCTGTAATCCAGCTGTGACTCAGCTGTGACTCAACTCTGATCCAGCTCTTATCCAGCTGTGACTCAGCTGTGACTCGACTCTGATCCAGCTGTGATCCAGATGTGACCCAGCTGTGAGTCGACTCTGATCCAACTTTAATCCAGCTGTGACTCAGATGTGAGTCGACTCTGATCCAACTGTAATCCAGCTGTGACTCAAATTTGAGTCGACTCTGATCCAACTGTAATCCAGCTGTGACTCAGCTGTGAGTCGACTCTGATCCAGCTGTAATCCAGCTGTGACTCAGCTGTGACTCGACTCTGATCCAGCTGTAATCCAGTTGTGACTCGACTCTGATCCAGCTGTAATCCAGCTGTGACTCAGCTGTGACTAGACTCTGATCCAGATGTAATCCAGCTGTGACTCGACTCTAATCCAGCTGTGACTCAGCTGTGACTCGACTCTGATCCAACTTTGATCCAGCTGTGACTCAGCTGTGACTCGAGTCTGATCCAGTTGTGACTCAGCTGTGACTCGACTCTGATCCAGCTGTAATCCAGCTGTGACTCAACTGTGACTCGACTCTGATCCAGCTGTAATCCAGCTGTGACTCAGCTGTGACTCGACTCTGATCCAGCTGTAATCCAGCTGTGACTCGACTCTAATCCAGCTGTGACTCAGCTGTGACTCGACTTTGATCCAGCTGTGACTCAGCTGTGACTCGAGTCTGATCCAGTTGTGACTCAGCTGTGACTCGACTCTGATCCAGCTGTAATCCAGCTGTGACTCAGCTGTGACTCGACTCTGATCCAACTGTAATCCAGCTATGACTCAGCTGTGACTCAACTCTGATCCAGCTGTAATCCAGCTGTGACCCAGCTGTGAGTCGACTCTGATCCAACTTTAATCCAGCTGTGACTCAGATGTGAGTCGACTCTGATCCAACTGTAATCCAGCTGTGACTCAGATGTGAGTCGACTCTGATCCAACTGTAATCCAGCTGTGACTCAGATGTGACTCGACTCTGATCCAGCTGTAATCCAGCTGTGACTCAGCTGTGACTCGACTCTGATCCAACTGTAATCCAGTTGTGACTCGACTCTGATCCAGCTCTAATCCAGCTGTGATTCAGATGTGAGTCGACTCTGATCCACCTGTAATCCAGCTGTGACTCAGCTGTGACTCGACTCTGATCCAACTGTAATCCAGCTGTGACTCAGCTGTGACTCAACTCTGACCCAGCTGTAATCCAGCTGTGACTCAGCTGTGACTCGACTCTGATCCACCTGTAATCCAGCTGTGACTCAGCTGTGACTCAACTCTGATCCAGCTCTAATCCAGCGGTGACTCAGCTGTGAGTCGACTCTGATCCAGCTATAATCCAGCTGTGACTCGACTCTAATCCAGCTGTGACTCAGCTGTGACTCGACTCTGATCCAGCTGTAATCCAGCTGTGACTCAGCTGTGACTCGAGTCTGATCCAGCTGTGACTCAGCTGTGACTCGACTCTGATCCAGCTGTAATCCAGCTGTGACTCAGCTGTGACTCGACTCTGATCCAGCTGTAATCCAGCTGTGACTCGACTCTAATCCAGCATTGACTCAGCTGTGACTCGACTCTGATCCAGCTGTGACTTGACTCTGATCCAGCTCTGACCCAGCTGTGACTCAGCTGTGACTCGACTCTGATCCAGCTGTAATCCAGCTGTGACTCAGCTGTGACTTGACTCTGATACAGCTGTAATCCAGCTGTGACTTGACTCTAATCCAGCTGTGACTCAGCTGTGACTCGACTCTGATCCAGCTGTGACTTGACTCTGATCCAGCTGTGATCCAGCTGTGACTCAGCTATGACTCGACTCTGATCCAGCTGTGACTCGACTCTGATCCAGCTGTAATCCAGCTGTGACTCAGCTGTTACTCGACTCTGATACAGCTGTAATCCAGCTGTGACTCGACTCTAATCCAGCTGTGACTCAGCTGTGACTCGACTCTGATCCAGCTGTGACTTGACTCTCATCCAGCTGTGATCCAGCTGTGACTCAGCTGTGACTTGACTCTGATACAGCTGTAATCCAGCTGTGACTTGACTCTAATCCAGCTGTGACTCAACTGTGACTCGACTCTGATCCAGCTGTGACTTGACTCTGATCCAGCTGTGATCCAGCTGTGACTCAGCTATGACTCGACTCTGATCCAGCTGTGACTCAGCTGTGACTCGACTCCTATCCAGCTGTAATCCAGCTGTGACTCAGCTGTGACTTGACTCTGATACAGCTGTAATCCAGCTGTGACTCGACTCTAATCCAGCTGTGACTCAGCTGTGACTCGACTCTGATCCAGCTGTGACTCGACTCTGATCCAGCTGTGACTCGACTCTGATCCAACTGTGACTCGACTCTGATCCAGCTGTGATCCAGCTGTGACTCAGCTGTGACTCCACTCTGGGTAAAAGCTGTTTAGCTCCTCTGACAGTGCCGCATCTGAGTCCCCAGGAATCGCAGCACAGGGAGGTGGAGGCTGTGTGGAAACGGTCCAGAGGGTTTTAGGGGAGATTTGAACCTTTAGGGGAGGAAATAGTTGAAAAATGCATTTTATCTGGCAGCATAAATGTGTAATTTTAGAAAGAACAAGACGCTGCGTTTAAATGAGCTGACTCCCATGAAACGGTCATGTGATCTTCAGACCCGTGAATAAACTCAGGGTTCCTGCTGAGCATCTCCTGCTGTAACTTCTGTTTCTGCTTGAAACTAAAACACGGTTGTTTCCAGGAGCCTCGCAGGAAGTGAACCAGCACTGGTAAAAGTCGTTGACGGCGCTACTTTTAGCTGTCTTCGCTGCTCTGTCGACGTTCCCGCTGCCGAACACGGCTCCGCTCTGGTTTTTCTCTTCCTCCTGGAAAAGGCCCGGGCCAAAAACAACCGCAGGACGTTTCCTGTCAGCTCCGCAATCACTCCCACATGTTTCTGTCTCCTGTTTTCACTCGTCCTCTGCTTTCCAACGAAAACAGGCTCTTGGCTCTCGCCCGCTCGGTTTTCACCCCCCCAGGAACGCTCCTGTTTCTACTTTAGAGGCGACCGAGCCGCCAGAGAGACGACTCTCTGACATGTCTTTGTTTCTGAGGAAGCTCCAGCGGCTCAATAATCCTCCTTGATCTGTGCAGCTCGTTAGCGTGTAGCGTTGACCGCCATCTAGTGGCCGTCCTCTCCTGACGCTGCTACAGACTGGATCTGTACCAGCAGGCTAAATCAACAAACAACACCAGGAGAGCAGATATAAAGGCTTAATTTCATTCATTTTACAAACTAGCTAACAGAGGCAAGGTTTGAATAATGTGATCATCTTTTTCTCTTAAATCTTTGCTGTTGTGCGTTGTGGCTGACCACTAGGGGTGTGAAAAAAAATAGATTTGGCAATATATCGCAATTTTCGGCCGCCCAATATAATATTGATTTTTCAGCTTCTAATATCGATTTATTTTAGGAAAATTCATGTATTCATCTATTAGACACATTGTGAATACTTAAATGTGCAAAAAACACTAAAAATTAACAATAAATAGGTTGTTTTGAAGCAAATAGTTTTGACTCAATTTGTCCTCTGAATGATCAATATCATCTGATGAACATATACAGCAACTTAATTTTTCATCTCTATATTTAATTTTAATATTAACTGGGTAGAATATTGCAATATATCGTGATATCGTGATAATATTGCGTCGTGACCCAAGTATCACGATACATATCGTATTGTGAGGTCCTTGCCAATACTCACCCCTACTCACCACCTCAGTGTTGCTGCCTGCATCTGTTTATATCGTCGTCTCTGTAGTTCAGAACATGGAATTACTTCACAACTTTTATTTTTACTGCTTCCTGTCCGTCTCCGTGGCTGCAGGTGCGGGTTGGTGGAGCCTCCTGCTGTGTCTCAGCAGCTCAGAGCGGAGCTGTCTGAGGAGGGTCGCCTTCGCTCGGCTGCAGCGGCGTCAGATGGTGAGCCACACCTGTCGAGGGTCACCTGGACTCAGTTGACATGCCCGATGACATCAGGGCTCACCTGTGTGCGTGTGTGTGTGTTGGCAGGTGAACCTGCGGCCAGAGCTGATGGAGGCGTTTTCAGACGTGGGCGGAGGTCTCTGTCGGTTCTACGTTCGCTCTCGGCTCACAGGTGAGTCCGTTCAAGGTAGATGGAGCGGGAGTCGGTCGTTGTCCAGGTGAACATAAAAAAAAAAACTATGAAAGTGAATCTGATACTGATAGCTCGTCCTGGAACACCCTGTTGCCATGGAGATGCATTAACCACTGTCACATGACTGATATTTGTCAGTTGTTTGAAGAATTTTAGAAATAAAAGCATACTGCTGTTCGAAACGTTTATTTCGGTTTAAAGTCGGTGTTAACGTCCACTGCTAAACCCGTTTCAGAGTCTGGTTTTCCCATGAAGCCTCAGGCCTGCAGATCCACCAATCAGAGGCTGCTCTTTCCTCAGGACAGGTACGTATGTCATCAACCCTCAGAGTAACTCTGCAGACCTGGAAATGGTTCTGCTGATCCAAATCAAAAAGTCTGGAGACGAAGCTGCTGAAATCCAGAATCTCAACGTTGTCATTATATGGATGTTGTGATCTTCGATACGTAACTTATTAAAGATAAATAATACAGATACAGACATGTGTGGCCCTAACGAGCTCTGTTTGAGTTCAGGTTCACGGTTCTGATCCAGCTGTGACTCAGCTCTGATCCAGCTGTAATCCAGCTGTGACTCAGCTAATACTAGACTCTGATCCAGCTGTAATCCAGCTGTAATCCAGCTTTGACTCGACTCTGATCCAGCTGTGACTCAGCTCTTATCCAGCTGTAATCCAGCTGTGACTCATCTTTGAGTCAGCTCTGAGCCAGATGTGACTCAGCTGTGACTCGACTCTGATCCAGCTGTGACTCAGCTGTGATCCAACTGTGACTCAGCTGTGACTCGACTATGATCCAGCCGTGACTGAGCTCTGACCCAGCTGTAATCCAGCTGTGACTCAGCTGTGATTCGGCTCTGATCCAGCTGTAATCCAGCTGTGACTCATCTGTGACTCGACTCTGATCCAGGTGTAATCCAGCTGTGACTCAGCTGTGACTCGACTCTGATCCAGCTGTGACTCAGCTGTGACTCGACTCTGATCCAGCTGTAATCCAGCTGTGACGAGGTACCGGCCCGACCATCTCGTTGCTCTGAAACAGCTTTGTGTTCACTGTTTGTCTAGCAATCACTCTCCTGTCAACGTCCCGCCTCCTGCTCTGGTTGCCATGGTGAACGTATACGTTCTGGTGACCTCTGTCACCCCACTGACATCCTTCCTGCATGACATCAGCGTGGTGATGACCAATCAGCAGCAGAGAGGGCGACCAATGAAGGTGAGGCAGCTGCTGATTCGTTTCTGTAGCAGAAACCACTTTGTTTAAACCTTTGTGGTTTTCCTCTCCTACCACCTACCTTCTCGTCTCCTCCACCTCCTCTCAGATAAGAGGCTTCCTCCTGCAGCAGCTGGGACCAGCCACCTCCCATCAGGCTTTGGGGCAGGTGAAGAAGGTGATTGGAGAGGTGCTGCAGGCGGCATCGGCCGATAAGAAGCAGGAAACGGTTGGCAGGTGACAGCTGAGCGCCAGCAGGTTTCATCATGGTTCCAGTCTGAGTCCTGAGGCGGACCAGAACTCTTTCATCAGCCCGCTGAACTGTCACTGTTGTGTTCCAGGTGTGTGTTGTGTTTCCAGCTGCTCACCTTCACTCTGCTTTTCAACGGCTCCATCACACCTGTCGTTGTCCAGGTAAGAGACGAAGCTCATCAGCTCCGTGTTGAACGTGACTGATCCAAGAAGACTTAGGGCCTGATTTACTAAAGGTTTGCGTGCGTAAAAACGTGTGCAAACTTGACACCACCCGCAAACCAATGCGCAAGCTGATTTACTAACAGCGTGCAAAGAGGACTGCGCCTCTCAAATGAGCAAAATAGCACACGCTGTTCATTTAGTACTTTTGCTCTGATGAATAAACAATATGGGGCGTACCCGCCAGAAAGCGCAAAATACTGGGAGGGGAAAATGCAAATATGTTCATTTACCACGCGCAATGAGATTTACCAACCCTGAAAGTAATTGCGGGGATTGTGATTGCGTCTGTATTTAATACGTTCGAAAAGAAGGTGCTAATCTGCCCAGCATTACGCACCGATGGCTGCTGTTATTGTGGCAAGGAGGCGACATCGCCAAAATCAAAGAATACGCAGAGAGAGAGTCTTTCGGACTCGTGTAAATTTGTTTGGAATGAATGAAAACCAGATAGTTGAAACTTAAGGGCTGATTTGGAGCCGGTCACAAGCACATGCAAAAGGAGAAATATTTTATTTGAATGTTAAATCGAGTATTATTCAGCAAAAGGTTGCCACAGGAGGCACATTCATTTTTTTATTTGTGATAATAAATAAATCACGTGTTTTCATGGAGAAAAAAGTGTTTCTTATTGTGCGCCTACCTTGTTCTGCAGTTGGCTCTAGCGTGTCATACCCCAGTATCCCTGTTATCTGCTCCTCGCAGAAGGTGAGCTGCACCTGCTGCTCAATGCTGGTTAGAGGCATCTCTTCCGCAGGCCCTCCACCTGTCTGTCTTGTTTGCGGAAGTTTTATTAAAGGCCACTTTTTCTTTAGTTCTTCGCCTTATATCTTGCCACCTTCTTTTAACCTCATCTGCCGTTCTTTTTGTTTTACCAACTGCATTTATTCTATCGCAGATTTTCTCCCATATTGCATTTCTTTTGGAAATGTTTAAATTTCTTTGCTGTAGTTCATGAATGTGTTTATTTGCCTCTTCCACTAATATCTCTAACTCCAACTCGTCAAATTTCATTTTGCGCTTGCGTCTATCCTGCTTTCCATCCAGACTCTCCATGGCGCAAACCTTAAGACACGCAACACCTCATTTAAATACTGCGGTTTGCACCCGTTATCAATTGCGCGAGCATTCTTAGTTGATCACCCGCAAAACACACAACAACAGCACGCGCAAACTTTTTCAGTGCACACGCAATTTAGTACTCTTTATTTAGGATCTTAGTAAATCAGGCCCTTAGTGTCTTCATCGTTTTTGACTCATTTTAAAAGTGTCTCAGAGGAACCAAAAACTGGTACGTTCATCTACCAGTCACTTTATCAGCTCCACCTGCTCCACCTGAGGATCTACCTGACCATCTACGTCCCTTCATGACCACAGTGGACCATCTTCTGCATCAGGATGATGCACCAGGATCATCTCAGACTGGTTTCTGGAACAGTGAGTCCACTGTCCTCCAGTGGTCTCCACAGTCACCAGATCTGAGTCCAGTAGAGCAGCTCTGGGATGTGGAGGAACTGGAGGTTCTCATCATGGATGAGCAGCAGCTGGTGATGCTGTCATGTCATCATGGACCAGAATCCCAGTTTCTTTCTCTTGAAGCTGTCTTTTAGTCTCTCTAGTCTCATCTGGTCTCATCTGGTCTCGTCTAATCTCGTCTGGTCTCGTCTGGTCTTGTTTGGTCTTGTCTGGTCTTGCCTAGTCTCATCTGGTCTTGTCTAGTCTCACCTGGCCTCGTCTAGTCTCATCTGGTCTTGTTTGGTCTCGTCTGGTCTTGCCTAGTCTCGTCTGGTCTCGTCTGGTCTCATCTGGTCTCATTTGGCCTCGTCTAGATTCATCTGGTCTTGTTTGGTCTTGTTTGGTCTCGTCTGGTCTTGCCTAGTCTCGTCTGGTCTCGTATAGTCTCATTTGGTCTTGTCTGGTCTCGCCAAGTCTCGTCTGGTCTCATCTGGTATGGTCTAGTCTTTCTGGTCTCATCTGGTCTCATCTAGTCTCGTCTGGTCTCGTCTCATTTTGTCTTGTATAGTCTTGTCTGGTCTCGTATAGTCTTGTCTGGTCTCGTATAGTCTTGTCTAGTCTCGCCTGGTCCTCTCTAGTTGTCTAGTCTCATCTGGTCTCGTCTCATCTCATTTAGTCTTGTCTAGTCTCTCTGGTCTAACCCGGTCTTGTAAAGTCTTGTCTAGTCTCGCCTGGTCCTGCCTGGTCGTGTGGTCTCTTTTAATCTCATCTGGTCTCTCTGGTGTTGTTCTGTCTTGCTTGGTCTTGCTTGGTTTCGTCTAGTCTTGCCTAGTCTCTCTCGTCTCATTTGGTCTCGTTTAGTGTTGTTTAGTCTTATCTGATCTAATCTTGTTTCACCTAGTCTAGTCTCATCTGCTCTCATCTAGTCTCCTCCAGTCTCATCTCGTCTTGTTAGGTCTAATCTGATCTTGTCTGGTCTCGTCTAGTCTCATGTAGTGTTGTCTGGTTTCATCTAGTCTCTTCTAGCCCCATCTAGTCTTGTTTTGTCACATCTAGTCTTGTCTGGTCTTATCTGGTCTCGTCTAGTCTTGTTTAGTCTTGTCTGATCTCGTCTATTCTCATCTGGTCTCATCTAGTCTAATCTGGTTTTGTCTGATCTTGTCTAGTCTTGTCTGGTCTCGTCTGGTCTTATCTGCTTTCGTCTAGGCTCATCTAGTCTTGTTTAGTCTTGTCTGATCTCGTCTAGTCTCATCTGATCTTGTCTAGTCTAATCTGGTCTCGTCTGGTCTTATCTGGTCTTGTTTAGTCTTGTCTGATCTTGTCTAGTCTCATCTGGTCTCATCTAGTCTAATCTAGTTTTGTCTGATCTTGTCTGATCTTGTCTAGTCTTGTCTGCTCTTATCTGGTCTCATCTAGTCTCATCTAGTCTTGTTTAGTCTTGTCTGATCTCGTCTAGTCTCATCTGATCTTGTCTAGTCTAATCTAGTCTCGTCTGGTCTTATCTGGTCTCGTCTAGTCTCGTATAGTCTTGTTTAGTCTTGTCTGATCTCGTCTATTCTCATCTGGTCTCATCTAGTCTCATCTGGTCTCATCTAGTCTTATCTGGTTTTGTCTGATCTTGACTAGTCTTATCTGGTCTCAGCTGGTCTCGTCTAGTCTCATCTGATCTTGTCTAGTCTAATCTGGTCTCGTCTGGTCTTATCTGGTCTCGTCTGGTCTTATCTGGTCTCGTCTGGTCTCATCAGGCCTCGTCCTGCCTCGTCTGGTCTCGTCTGGTCTCGTATAGTCTTGTTTAGTCTTGTCTGATCTCGTCTAGTCTCATCTGGTCTCATCTAGTCTAATCTGGTTTTGTCTGGTCTCATCTGGTCTCGTCTAGTCTCATCTAGTCTTGTTTAGTCTTGTCTGATCCTGTCTAGTCTAATTGGTCTTGTCTGGTCTCATCTGGTCTTATCTGGTCTCCTTGTCACCATCCCTCTTTCTGTGAATCCCTGTATTCTGGAAGATGAACCAGTTTTCTTATTTCTTATTTTCTTTATAATCTTTGCTGCTTTAACAGAAACGATTGTTTTGGAAACAAAGTGATGATTAACTGAAGGTGAAGCTCTAATTACTGCACTAACGAGGTCAGAGTTCACTTTAAGGAATAAAGGAGCCCGTTGTCCTCCATTGGTATGATCAGTAGAGTCCTGCAGGTCCTCCTTCAGTCCTCACTCCGTCCGGACCGAGTCAGAACTCTGGTTCTGTTCAGGTGGACTTGTGGGTGAGACTCTGTGGGTTCTAGGATTTAAACCGATCACCTGTGAGATCCAAACGGGACTCCCGGTGACTGATGTGAGTTCTCTGTTGGTCCAGGTAAACTCCTGAACCACCAGCCTCACCTCTGCTGACATCATCAGTAGGCGTGTCTTATCACCAACCGCTCTGAGGGCGGTGGCCTGAGGTGTGCTGCGGGTGAGCGTCCAGCAGGGGTCACTGTGTCTCTGAGGTTTGTCCTCTCACCTCCAGGTGGACACGGACGTGACCTTCTCTACTCTGAGTGACGACACCTTCGACCGACAGATCACCAGAGACCTGATCCTGGAGGACACGCTGCGCTTCCTGCTGTCCCCGGAGACGCACCTGTCCAAGAAGATGTGGCGGGACCAGGTGAGTCGGTCCAATTTTCAACTCGTATAAGAAGAACTGAACAAACCCTCAGTGATGTCATCTGCAGGTGTTAAAGCCTCTTTTTCTTCATACTCCACATTAAGTTCTTATTTAAGCTGAGCAAGAAAAATAAACCTTACTGTCACATGAAAGTGGGCGGGGCCTGTCAGAGCAGAGGGAGGGGTGTGGCCAGCAGACTGGTTTTACACGCAAACATTCACCGTTCAGAGTCCGTTCCAGCTGTGCAGCCCTGACGTGTCTTTGTGTCGGCTCATCTCCAGTACGGTGGCTGCAGAGGGACGGACGCCGTCTGCTTATCGGAGGACGAGTTCCTTCTTCTGCTGTCCTTCAACCAGCAGCTGAAGACGCCGTCGGCATTCCAGCTGGTACGTTTCTGTGCTTGTTTTGGTTGTTTTTGTGTTCAGACTGGACGCTAGGTCACGGTTTCTCTCTGCAGCTGTATCCCAGCGTCTCCTCGTCCTCGTCCTTGTCCTCGTCCTCGTCCTCGGCTCCTCCCACCGTCTCCGACCTCCTCCTCAGGATCGGCCGTTACCACCAGCTGAAGACCGACGGCAGCAGGTGAGAACCTGAAGGTTGCAAATGATCCGTCGGCTCCAGAAGTCCCAGATCAACACCGGCCAGGTGTTCCGGTTGACTCTTCCCCCTCTGACCTCCTACTTGACAGGTGTCCTGAGCAGCTGTCCCGCCAAAGAAGCCGCCTCATTTTAAAAATTTGCAATCTTGCGAAGTTCCTGATATTAAGACAGAATGTCAATTTTTATGATAAAGTTAAACTTTTTATCAAAAAATCACAATTTTGCAAAATTTGAGATTTTATGACAAGATTTAACATTTTTTACGACAATATCTCACAATATAACAAAATTCATAATTTTACAGCAAAAAATATTCATTTAAGTGAGAAACGTATAACAAAGTTGTCATTTTATGTCGTCATTTAAAAAGTCGCATTATATTATATCTAGGGCAAAGATTAAAAATTTTAATCGCAATTAATCGCAATATTTCCCTGATTAATCACGATTAATCGCATTGTATACCCGAAATCAAATAATGAATTCAAAAGAAGTGTCAAATGTACTTTTATTTAAATGTTCTGCTGCCATATGAACTAAAGTGTCATAACATTTGTTGTTCAAACACTTTTAACATCAGCACTGCAATACAATGCGATTAATCGTGATTAAAATTTTTAATCGTTGCCCAGCTCTAATTATATTTATATTATATTATATTATATTATAAATAATATAATAAATAAATAAGTGACCCTCTTCTCTCTGATTGGTCTGCAGTCACATGATGCTTCTTGTTCTCCGTAGAACCAGTGAGACGGACCAACCGACCAATCAGCAGTCAGCATTCCCTCAACACAAAGGTGAGTTGGAACAGAAAACAACGAGTATCTGACATCACTTCCTCCAGAGTCCAGCTGACCAATAGGAGAGCTCTGTTCTGGAATCCAGATGTTCTGAAGGAGCTCCAGCTGCTGGTCCTGGTCCTGTCCAGGTACCAGGTCCTGGTCCTGGTCCTGGTCCAGGTACCAGGTACCAGGTGCTGCTTCTTCTGCTTTTTCTTTTTCTTCTTCTTATCCATTCTTTTCTACTCTTCCTTCTGCACTTTCATCTTCTCCTTCTTCTAAACTTCCCTTCCCTCCAGAGATCCCTTCTCTCCTCTTCTTCCTTCTTTCTTCTGGGAGAAGGGAGGAAGAAAGAGGGGAAGGAGAAGGGGGCTTTCTTCTTGACTCCTCCTTTTCCTTCCATCTTACTCTGGCTTCTCCTCATCCTCCTCCTCCTTCCTCTTTCTCTCCTCCTCTCCTTTCTTCCTCCTCCTCCTCCTTTCTTTCTCCTCCCCCTCCTTACTTTCTCCTCCTCCTCCTTTCTTTCCCCTCCTCCTCCTTCTCTTTCTCCTCCTCCATCCCAGAATGATCTGGAACAGTGATCAGAGTTAGTGGTGTCAGGTATCACCTGTCAGGTATCACCTGTGTGTGTCTGTCTCGGCTGACTGGAGGATAAATGCTGCGGCGGCGGCGCCACCAGGGCAGCAGCTGGAACTGCAGCTGGACGGTCCGTCTGAGGTCACATGACCCCGGTCCCTGTCCACTTTCCTGGACTTCCCTGGTCCAGTCTTCTGCCTTTTCACAGTCAAAGCTGAACTTGACATGTTTTTTTATCCAACCGGATGAAAAACATCTGGAGCAGCTGCAGTGCTTTTATTTTGAAGGAGCGTTTGTTGACGCGGGTCAGTTGGTCACATGACACTCAGTTTGGAGGGAACGAGCTGCCACGTGACATTTGTCCTAAAAATGATAAGATCCTTGACTGTCAGCTGGTGTTCTCCAGCTGTTCAGGTTTCAGAACCAGAACCAGAATCAGAACCAGAACCAGAACCAGCAGCGGCCTTTAATGAAGTTTTGCTTCTGATCCGATTAGATCGCCGTGGCAACTCATCAGTCGATAATGATGACTGGGTCATGTGACTGTGTGCGTCTCAGGTGCCTGTGTGGACCCCCGCCTCCGTCAGATCTACACCGACCCGCCCCTCACCTTGACCCCGCCCTTCAGCCCCTGGGTGAAGGAGTACCGCGCCGAGGTGGCCTTTGACACCGCCACAGTCCGGATCCGCCCGGAGCCCGTTCGGCGCCGCCTGCAGGGTCCACCTGGACGAGCACCGAGGACCCAGGTGAGCCCCCCCCCACCTCCCCCGATACAGAGCTCTGAACTCACACGGGGCGCCATTAAGAGTGTATCCTCCTCCTCAGGATGGCGAACTACCCGGTCGGCCTCGGCAACAGCCGCATCAGCGTTCTGGTGGCGGACGCCAGCGGGCCGGAGACGGTTGTCATGGCGATCTACACCATCCACATTTACCGCGAGAGCCGGCCCAGCCTGCCCATGTTCGGGGACCACGTGACGTGCAGCTTTGTTCAGGTGGGTTCTCCGATCTGGAACCTGAATGTGTTTGTAGGTCCGGTTCCTGTCGTTTGGCGGACCTCCTCCCAGAATAAATGGTCTCTGGCTCCCATTTAGTTCTGGGCCCGAATTCACGAGCAGACCCCCGGCGGGACCGCCTGGACCGCCGAGGGAAGAAGCAGAGCAGCGTTGGCTGGAGACTCAGCAATTATTTGCTCATTTGCAGTTTCAGAGCCGTAAACATCATCTGGCTGTGATTTCAGACGGCTCCTCTTTTAATTCGCCTCACGTTGGCTTTAGCGCCGGCGGGGATGAAGGTAGCGTGAGCTAGCATACGGAGGCCGTAAAGCAGCGTCCACGAGCATCCAAGAAGCTGCTCTGCGTGCAGCAACAACAGCCGCAATAGGAAGTGGGTTTCTGTGGGCGACGACACCCCCCCGACATGACCTCCTGTCCGATCTGGAGCCGTTTACGTGGAGCTGAACCAGGACAAAGGCATCGCAATAAGTTCCTCAAAGGGAGATGAGCATATTTCTCCTTCTACACAATGACGTTAAAGAATCATGGACATCTAGAGAAGCTTCAGGATCTACTCTCAGACAGCCCTCCATCAAAAACCATCATTACAGTGATCCCTCTCCATTCAGTGCGTTTACATGGGAAGTTTAATTCCTCTTTAATTCAGAATTAAAGTTAAATCCGAATAAAAGTTACCATGTAAACACCTAATTCCATATGAAAATGTCAATTCCGAATTAAACTTAATTCCGAAGTAAGTGGCTGGTTTATTCTGATTTTAATTCCGAATTAAATAATTCCGCGGTCATGTTTACACTCATTCCTCTTTAAATTAATTCCCGTCTTTCTGTGCATGCTCGTTCTCTTGCCCGTCTGTCGCGATGACGCTTATATTCCGCGCTGGGCTTCTATTCAAAACAAAGTTTTAAAATGGCAGCACGCATTAAACGGTGGTCAAGAGCAGAGACGATTTATTTAATAAATAGCTTGGAGGAACTGGAAATAATTAAAAGAACAGATGGCAGGAAACATAAAAATTGTGAGCTTTCCAAAGTTGTAGCGGCTAGGTTAAATGAAGGAGGTTTCACAGATAGAGACGCCACCCAGGTCAAAAATAAGTGGAATGTTGTTGCTAACCTAGTTGTTGTTAAGTTTGTTTTCTTCCGGTAGATGTAAAGACGTCCGCCCCCCCATCCAATCAGAACCCTTCCCAACCCCCAGACCTAAAGCGGAATTGGATAAAGCCGAACAAACGTGTTTTCCATGTAAACCTTAATTCGGAATTACTATTTCCATGTAAACTCGAAGGAAAATAGTTTAATTTGGAATTATTTAATGCGGAATTATTAATTCCGAATTAAAAAACATCATGTAACCACAGCCGATTTGCGCTTTAAGTTCCGCGGTTTTTGTTATTCACGGATTTTTCAGAAATATATATAATACTTTTTTTTTTTTTTTAAATCACGGAAACATCACAGGATGTTGTGCGCGTTCTCTCACAGTGAAGAAATGCTGTGAGCCAGCCTGGCCATTTTAAGAAGGTGGCCTTATGGGTAATGGTGTGGCCTTATGGGTAATGTAGTGTGTGTGTCGTGGGATGGCAGAGTGAAAACGGGGTTAGATGAAAAGTGTAGTGAGCATCAACAGCACCCCAGCGTGTATAGATTTACATTCTCTGTTAACCATCTTGTTGTTGTTAGCGTGTTAGCCGCTAATTACGAGCCAAAAATAGCACAATAGCAGTGGTTTCTTTACTACAGTTCAGAGACCAGAGGCTGTGAAGGTAACAGAAAGACCACAGTTGAGCCTTTGTCTTGTTTCGCTGCAGTGCCACGGTACTTTTTTGTGGTTTTTATACATATTTTAAACACATTATTGAGGCTCGGGGGGCTCCGGCTGGTCCCCATTAACCGCAAAAGATAAGGGATTAATGAATGAATGAATGAAAAATACTTTATTTATCCCAGAAGGGAAATTCAACATTGTAGTAGGGGAGGAGTAGAGGAGTGGAGGAGCAGAGGAGTAGGGGAGGGAGGAGTGGAGGAGTGGAGGAGTAGGGGAGGGAGGAATGGAGGAGCGGAGGAGTAGGGGAGAGAGGAATGGAGGAGTAGAGGAGGTAGGAGTGGAGGAGCGGAGGAGTAGGGGAGGGAGGAGTGGAGGAGCGGAGGAGTAGGGGAGGGAGGAGTGGAGGAGCAGAGGAGTAGGGGAGGAGTGGAGGAGCGGAGGAGTAGGGGAGGGAGGAGTGGAGGAGCGGAGGAGTAGGGGAGAGAGGAGTGGAGAAGTAGAGGAGGTAGAAGTGGAGAGGGTAGGAGAGGAGGGGTAGGGGAGAAGAGGGGGGAGTAGGGAAGGAAGAGGCGGAGGAGTAGAGGGAGTAGGAGAGGAGTGGAGGAGAGGAGAGGAGTGGAGGAGTGGAGGAGGAGGTAGAGGAGGAGGGAGGAGTGGAAGAGCGGAGGAGTGGGGGAGGGAGGAGTGGAGGAGCGGGAGGAGTAGGGAGGGAGGAGTAGGGGAGGGAGGAGTGGGGGAGGGAGGAGTGGAGGAGCAGAGGAGTGGGGTGAGAGGAGTGGAGGAGTAGGGTAGGGAGGAGCAGAGGAGTGGAGGAGTAGGGGAGGAAGGAGTGGAGGAGCGGAGGAGTGGAAGAGTAGAGGAGTGGAGGAGCGGAGGAGTAGGGGAGGGAGGAGTGGAGGACCGGAGGAATAGGGGAGAGAAGAGTGGAGGAGCGGAGGAGTAGGGGAGGGAAGAGTGGAGGAGTGGAGGAGTAGAGAAGGGAGGAGTGGAGGAGCAGAGGAGTAGGGGAGGGAGGAGTGGAGGAGCAGGGGAGTGGAGGAGCAGAGGAGTAGGGGAGGGGGGAGCGGAGGATTAGAGAAGGAAGGAGTGGAGGAGCGGAGGAGTAGGGGAGAGAGGAGTAGGGGAGGGAGGAGCGGAGGAGTGGGAGGAGCAGAGGAGTAGAGGAGGGAGGAGTGGAGGAGCAGAGGAGTGGGGGAGAGAGGAGTGGAGGAGTAGCGGAGAGAGGAGTGGAGGAGTAGAGAAGGGGGGGAGCGGAGGAGTAGGGGAGAGAGGAGTGGAGGAGCGGAGGAGAGAGGAGTGGAGGAGCGGAGGAATAGGGGAGGGAGGAGCGGAGGTGTAGGAGAGAGAGGAGTGGAAGAGTAGGGGAGGGAGGAGTGGGGGAGTGGAGGAAGGAAGAGTGGAGGAGCAGAGGAGTAGGGGAGTGGAAGGAGTAGGGAGGGAGGAGTGGAGGAGCAGAGGACTGGGGGAGTGGGAGGAGCAGAGGAGCGGAGGAGTAGGAGAGGAGTGGAGGAGCGGAGGAGTAGGGGAGGGAAGAGTGGAGGAGTGGATGAGTAGGGGAGAGAGGAGTGGAGGAGTAGAGGAGGAGTGGAGGATTGGGAGGAGAGGAGTGGAGGAGTAGAGGAGGGAGGAGTGGAGGAGTAGGTGAGAGGAGGAGTGGAGGAGCAGAGGAGTAGGAGAGAGAGGAGTGTAAGAGTAGGGGAGGGAGGAGTGGAGGAGCAGAGGAGTAGGAGAGAGAGGAGTGGAAGAGTAGAGGAGGGGGGACTTTTAGCGTGAGGAGGAGGGTTTTCTTTCTTCGTGGGGAGGGAGAGGAGGAGCTATGAGGATAGGAATGGAGGGTGAGGGAGGAGGAGTGGAGGAGCAGAGGACTGGGGGAGTGGAGGAGCGGAGGAGTAGGAGAGAGAGAAGTTGGGGAGGGAGGAGTGGAGGAGCAGAGGACTGGGGGAGTGGAGGAGCGGAGGAGTAGGAGGAGGAGAGAGAGGAGAGGAGAGGAGGGAGGAGTGGAGGAGTGGAGGAGGAGGAGAGGAGTAGGAGGAGGAGGTGGGGAGGAGGAGGAGAGTAGCGGAGGGAGGAGGAGGAGGAGTAGGGGAAGGAGGAGCAGAGGAGTGGAGGAGTAGTAGTTTTTTTTAACAATAAATAAATGACAGCAATAATAATGATATTGAATTGATAATAATAATAGTAGGTTTTATGTCTTGTTGTGGAGGCTGATGGCTGCTGGCAGGAATGATCTTCTGTATCTTTCCGTCTTGCAACGGACAAGATCGCTGTAATCCAAAGCTGCTGGAACCACTTGTCAACCACGACAGCACAGAGGAGCACCACAAGGCTCTGGATAAGGACCTCATCATTTCTTGACTCCACGTGCTCCCAGTCGGCGTCCTCTTGTGTTCATTGTTACAGACGTCAGTTTATATGCAGATGACACTCTGGTCTATGTTTCCAGTCAGTGTTACAGGTTCTTTGTGCGCCGTGTACACCGGACCAAAGAGGTAAAGGAGCATCCGGACTGTTATTGGACGTGAGTCCAAGAAGCCAGGGGGAGGGTGGATCAATGCTCCTGCCAAAGATTACTGTCTCCTCTGTGAAGGGAGCATCAATGTCTTTGAGACCACATTAGAGGTCTTCGGAACAACCCAACAACCCGAAAACCCGAGGTTCCGACCCGACCCGAATCGGGTCTCGGATCCATTCAAAAGACGTGACTCTGGGTTCGGGTCTGAATTGGTCTCGGGTCCGGTCGGTGCTCTCTGACAGGCTGGGTCCACCTTTACTCAAGAGGTAAAAATATTGGCGGTGGCAGCCAATGTCAGGACTCAGAGCAGTTTAATTAATTATTAATTAATGTGGCGTGTTTGTCATGAAACAACCGTGTTGCCGTAGCGTGTTATTAGCGGTTTGCCCGACAGCTGTAAAGCACAACGGATCACCAACATGACAATGCTGGATGAGAGAACATATTCACCACATGTCCTGACCGGTGTAGGCTATTAGCGTTAGCAGTTGCTACCAATAGCATCTGTATCTAAAAAGAAAATAACGAAGTGGATTTATTGTTGTTTACATCACGTAGCCTATGTAGCAACTGAACCAGTAGAAGAAGACAACTTTAGGTAAGAAAATCAAGTTTTATTCAATGCTAGACAACTTGAACATGAGCAACTATGGGCTGAATTGTCTCGGTTCTATGCGGGTAACTCGGTTCGGTTCGTGGTCGGAAACTAAAGACTCGGGTCGGTTTGGTTCCAGGTCCGAATATTGTGGGTCCATTTGGGTTCAGACTCCCGAACTTATGATAATAGCTCGGGTCGGGTGGGTTTCGGGTCGAATTTTCACGGGTTCATTCGGGTTCAGGTCCATGAAAGTGGACCCGTGAAGACCTCTAGACCACATCCTTTATAGCGGAGTTCAGCTTTCCAAATACGAAGTTTACATGCACAAGTCCCAAATGCGGCAGTCAGGACTGGTTCTGACTGGTGCTGCCAACTAGAGGACGCCTTTGTTGCAGCGCTCATGTTGTTGTCAGGAGGGCTTCTCACACGGGTCACGGGGGTTTCAGGTCCGGAGCTTCCCAGTAATCAGCCAGACTCACAAGGACTCCCCCCCCCCCCGACTCTGAGAAGGTCATGTGACCTCATCTGAACTATTTTCAGCCTCAGTGACTCGAGCTATGTGGCTTCAAGGAGGATTTGACCACTCCACCCCCAGGTGGTCCCCCTGGCCTCTCTGATCCACCTGTACCTCAATTACAGGGGGAACAGGTGCAGGGAGCAGGCGCTAAGCGGGGTCGGCGGGGGGCCCCCCAGGTCGGGTCGACCTGCCCCCCCCCCCCCCCCCCTTTAAGGGGCCGCTCTTTGAAGGGGTCGCTCTTTGAAGTCACGTGAAGATGAAAGGAGAGGAGGAGCTGCAGGTCCTGAACCCGGCGCTCCTGAGGTTGCAGCTGCTGATGATGCGGCTGTGACATCACCGATCAGGCGCCAGCGTTCCCAGGAAGCAGTGATTCTCCTTGTTTACATCCAGATGTCCCTCAGCTCTGATTCACGCAGCCGTCGTACGTCCAGCTTCCTCTTCTGGGGCATTCGGCGCTTCTGTCCATTCACGTGTTTGACCAGCAGGTGGCGGCAGAGAAGCTGCTGTCCAACCTTTAAAGCTGCAGAGACGCGTGGGGGACGTGGAGAGACGGAGGGTGGTAGTTCACCTGGACGGGGACAGAAAGGAGGGCGGCTCCAGACGACCCAGAGAGCCTGAGGATCAGGTTACCGTCATGGCTGCTGCCTGTGTTCCGCCTGGTCTCCATTTCCTGGTTGTGGTAGCGGTTATCTGATGGAGCCTGAAACCTGAAGCTGCAGCAGAACCAGAGCTGATTGATCAGGAAACCATGAGTGGAGACGCCGAGGGACGATTTGACCACCAGCAGCCGAGGGACGATTTGACCACCAGCAGCCGAGGGACGATTTGACCACCAGCAGCTGAGGAACGATTTGACCACCAGCAGCTGAGGAACGATTTGACCACCAGCAGCTGAGGAACGATTTGTCCACCAGCAGCCACAAACACATAAATCTGATGACATCACGGCTGTTTTTAATGTTGACAGTCTTTTTTTCCATTTATTAAACCAGTAAATTCTCCCTCTGAGGTATAAAATATCTTTTCTCAACTTATTTGTCCAACAAAGCAGCCGTACAAACTACAAACTAAGCAGAGGATTATTATTGCTCATAAAACGGACTGTTTATCCTTTAATTCGTTATATTTTCGATAGACATGTCCCTGTAGCTGATTCTGCGTCCAACAACCAGGTTTCATGACTAAAAGTAAAAATCTAGTTTTTCACACAAAAGTCAGAGAAGAAGAAGGAAAGTTGTTTCGTTCCTCCAAACACTGATGGAGAGAATCTGACGGACCAGAGACAGAAACACAGACAGAGATGGAGATATATAGTTCTATATTTATACCAGAGCATCAGCATATAACAGTTATTTCTAATTCCAACCCACATTCACTTAAATTAAATATTATCCACCCTTGCTCCTCCACTCCTCTACTCCTCCACTTCTTCCTCCCTTGCTCCTCCACTCCTCTACTTCTTCCTTCCTTGCTCCTCCACTCCTCTACTCCTCCATTTCCTTTCTCTCCTCCCTCTTCCCTCCTCCTCCCTCTCCTCCATTCTTCCTCCCTTTCCCTCCCCTCCTCCTTCCTCCCTCTCCTTGCTCTCACTCCCCCACTCCTCCCTCCTCTCCTCCACTCCTCCCCTCCCCCCGCTCCTCCTCAACTTCTTCCCCCCCTCCTCTCTCCCCCCTCCCCTTCCCCCCTCCTCCTGAAACTCCTCCTCCCCTCCTCTCCCCCACCTCCTCCTCCTCCTCCTCTCCTACTCCTCCCCCACTCCCCCACTCCACCCTCCCTTGCTCCTCCCTCCTCTACTCCCCCACTCCTCCCTCCTTTACTCCTCCACTCCTCCCTCCCTTGCTTCTCCCTCTTCTACCCCCCAATCCTCCCTCCTTTACTCCTCCACTCCTCCCTCCTCTACTCCCCCACTCCTCTACTCCTCCACACCTCTGCTCCTCCACTCCCCCCCTCCTCTACTCCTCCACTCCCCTACTCTTCTCTCCTCTACTCCTCCACTCCTCCCTCCTCTACTCCCCCACTCCTCTACTCCTCCCCTCCTCTGCTCCTCCACTCCTCCCCCCCTCTACTCCTCCACTCCCCTACTCTTCCCTCCTCTACTCCTCTGCTCCTCCCCGCCTCTATTCCTCCACTCCTTCACTCCTCCCCTCCTCCGGGGCTCGGCTGCAGGCCGCTTGCCATCATCTCCAGGGTTCTGCTCCATCGGAGCTTCAGCAGCACCTTCAGAAACCTGCTGGTGACATCACAAGCATCTCACCTGGTTCTTCTCCAGTCGTTGAACTCTGAGCCTCTGAAACCCGTTAATGTTTGAATCTAAACGTCTGGACTGTGAAACCAGCAGTTCAGGCCACGGCTGCTCCCAGAATCAGGAACCTGACACCAGAATCACTGAGCTTCGGGTCGGATCAGGACACCGAGCGAGCGGGTCCCGGCGGACTCGGATCCAGATCCGACCGGATCGGTCCGGGCTGCCATCTGCCAGCCCGCCGTCTGAGCGCGTTTGTGTCTGCGGGATGTGAAGCGTCGGCTCGGAGCTGCTTTTCATTCCTCGCCTGCAGAGAACAAAATGTTTCTGGCAGCGACCCGGTGACCTCTGACCTCCCGTGTGAGTCTGCGCGCAGCGACGCACAACAAACAACACGGCGAGTCCAGAGCTGGACTGGAAACGCGGAGCAGCCGCCAGAACCGTGACCGGGCCTCCAGGCGTCGGCTCCAGAACCATCCAGAACCAGAACCATCCTCTGTGGACTGAAATCACATAAAATAAAACAGATGGAGTTATAAAACATTCACGCAAACATGTGAAGACAAGAAAATGTAACTTCACGAACAGACTCCCAGAAAATGTTTTAATGCTCAAACGAGCGACGAGCGTCTCCGTAGACGTACCTGCACCTGACCAGACACAAGTTTAAAATAAAATAAGTCCTAAATAATTTAGGACTTGTGTTCTCATCACCACGTCTGCTTGTCTTCAGCTGTTGCTTCTAAACGGGTTCATTATTATGATCATGTCCCGAAACTCTGTGGAGTTTTTTTTTTTTAACTTTAGTTTTATTGTGAGTGAAGCTTTAATAAATTCTTTTTCTGAACAGAACTAAAGTTGTCCTGTTCAGTTTTACTCCGGATGATCCAGCTCGACTTAATCAGGACAAACAGCCCCGATAACATTTATATTGTTGCCAACACGGCAGCATCTCCCCCCCTCTGAAACCCAGCAGTAAATGTTGTGTTCAAGTGACATCGGCAGAATCAGAAAAACGATTTCTCAATCAGGAAAATCAAGAATACCCCCTCGTGCCAGAAAACAACTCGTTAACTCGGTCATCATTTTAGTAGTTGCTGACTTGAATCGATATTCGCAGTATTTTCCCACATGTTACACATAAAAATAGAAAAAATAGAAAAGGCCGAAAGAACGACTAGCAAACGAGGAAACGGAGGAATTTACGTTACACCTTGAATGCAGCCTGCAGCACAGAGTGCTGATGAAAACAAACATGGCGGCCAATAGCATCTGTATCCACAAAGAAAATAACGACGTGGATTTATTGTTGTTTACATCACATAGCCTATGTAGCAACTGAACCGGATACAGATGCTATTGGTAGCAACTGCTAATGCTAATAGCCTACACCGGTCAGGACGTATTTACAATACGTATTTACGATACATCCTGACCAGTGTAGGCTATTAGCGTTAGCAGTTGCTACCAATAGCATCTGTATCCACAAAGAAAATAACAACGTGGATTTATTGTTGTTTACATCACGTAGCCTATGTAGCAACTGAACCGGGTAGAAGAAGACAACTTTAGGTAAGAAAATCAAGTTTTATTCAACACTAGACAACTTTAACATGACCAACTATGGGCTGGATTGTCTCGGTTCTATTTGGGTAACTCGGTTCGGTTCGTGGTCGGAAACTAAAGACTCGGGTCGAGTTGGTTCCGGGTCCAAATATTGCAGGACCATTCGGGTTCGGACTCCCGGACTTATGATAATAGCTTGGGTCAGGTCGGTTTCGGGTTGAATTTTCACGGGTCCATTTGGGTTCAGGTCCATGAAAGACTTCTACTTTAAAGCATTTAGGAACCCATACAGAGTCTACATGCGTCCACATCTCTGCAGCAACTCAACGGGATCGACCATTGTTCAGGCTTCACCGACCTTATTGGACGTCATACCCAAGACCGAGCAAATGAAGTACGACATCGTTTTGGCGCTGAAGTAGAAATCGGGCCTCGTAGGCCGGCGTGCAGTTTGCAGATTTCCCGGTTTGCTCCGGTTTTTTTCTCTACATTGGAACGTTTCTGACTTCCAGACCTTGGCAGTTCTGGGTCGTGGAGTCGAGATGTTTGTGAAGCCCAGACGCGAGCAGGAATGTCTGCCGTCGGCCCGGAGGCCGCGGGAGATCCATCCTCCCGTCACGGCCACTGTCAGAACAATCCAACACTTCCTGCAGCCCGCCGAGCCCGTGGACCGCAGAGACTCCCGCTGCGTTCTTCCCTTCAGGTGTTCGGACCGGTCTCTGGTAGTCTGCTGTAAATCCTCCTCCTCTGTCTCGGCCGTTTCCCAGAGAGCGTGAGCGATCTGATGAGAGCTAATCCGGATAATCCCAGTCTCGTACCGGATCGCACCTCTTTGATCAGCAGAGCTTCTGCTCGGTTCTGACGGATTCGTGCTGACGGATCTGGAACTCCTTCAGCCTGCTGGAGTCGTCCAGTTACAGTTTCCAAAATAAATCTGATACCAGGAGTCTTTTTTTTATTTGCTGATGATAATGATTATTATTACAACCGCAGTTCCAAAACAAATTTGGGACACTAAAATGTAAATAGAAACAAGATGCGATGATATTTTTATATTTTTATTCACAGGCGACGATAGAAACCAATCTGGAGCTTTGATCCAGAAGCTCACGTCTGCTTCACGGGTCACGTGACGGCCGGAGGTGAACTCAAGGCGAGTCCAACAAAGGCTCCCCGAAGGAGGAGAGTCGGGCGTTCGAGAGCCGCCGCGAACGTTGCGTAAATCTGCCGCACGCTTGCAGACATGTGTTGGAGACGAACCAGAGGTTCTGACTTCCAGAAACGCCAGTTTTTTGTGAAGTTGTGGATGTTTCTTGCGTGTAGATTCTTTCTAGCTCGGCGCTGAAGCTAAAATCACCTCCCATCCCGAGACTTCACGGACCGCTAACAAACAAAAACTTCACCTCACTTTCTTCAGGCCAACTCTGAATTCAGCCCCACCTTCGGTGTTTCACCATCATGAACTCTGTTCTGGTGGAAAACTCTTAATTCATGTAATCCCGTGTCTCTGTGTCAGATCGAAATCATTTTTTCACTCTGATGAAGAACACCTCCATCCCATCCATCCTTGATCCCTCGTCTTCATGCTCAGGGCTACCAGGGTCTGCTGGAACCAGTCCCAGAACCAGAACCAGTCCCAGCTAGGGTTGGGCATCGTTTGGATTTTAACGATTCTGATTCTGATTCCGATTCTCTGTTTCGATTCCTGTTCAAAACGATTCTCGATTCTGAACAGGAATCGAAACAGAGAATCGGAATCGGAATCAAAATTGTTAAAATCCAAACGATGCCCAACCCTAGCTGGAACCAGTCTTAGCTAGGGTTGGGCGCCGTTTGGATTTTAACCATTCTGATTCCAATTCCGATTCTCTGTTTCAATTCCGATTCTCTGTTTCGATTCCGATTCTCTGTTTCGATTCCTGTTCAAAACGATTCTCGATTCCGATTCTTTGATGTGTAGGTCAACAGATCGCGACTTATCTAACAGTAGAATTTTTTCATTAAAAAAACTGAGAAGGGGAGGAGCCTTCGTGAGCCAACGTGAATGGGGCGTCACGTTGTTTGTTCAGTTTGGGAAAAGGAATAAAAATGTCCCTCCAAACGTTCTGGACACCTCGAGTCACTGTTGCAGGTCCCCAGCAGCAATATTCCACCACGGAGTTATTATAGTATAATATTAACACTGATGATACACATCGGAAAAATAGCAAATTAACACAGTCCTTAACGCAGGAGCAGAAAGTTTGTCCGACCTTGCAACAGTAACTAGGGAGGGGGCGGTGCTTACCGAAAAGTCAACTAAATACGGTACACTCGCACCCGCAGGTGTTGCACTGCGCCAGGTAGCCTTCATTTCCCGGACTGAAATGCAGCCAAACTGGAGAGCGGCGTGTCTTGGGATCCATGTTGTGGTGAGTGAAGTCCCGTCCGCGACGGACGTAACGTCGACACTAGCGCGGAGTTGAGTACGACGGGTGGAGTAACATCAACAAACTAGCGCAGTAAATCAAAACAAAACAAAAAGAAAATCGCGCGGACTAGGGATGCACATGGTTCACTGTTTAACCGTTAACCGATAACAGTAACTCTAACCGATAAGAGATACGCAAGAGATACGTTTAGTAAGTTTAGCTAGTTCGTGATTGTCGCTCTTGCGTTGTGGCGTGGAATAACATAGCAGAGACCACGCAAGTATAAATCAAAAGTGACGGCGGCATCTCTGCGACAAGCTAACGGCGACACATTGCTACGAGAGTATACATGGGGGAGTGTCCGCATGCGTCCATGACAACGCGCGCAACATCGCGACAACCAACCCTCTCGGACTTATCGGTTAACGGTTATTAATCGTAAAGGGCGTCGGTTAATGGTCATAAAAAAAATCCAAAATGTGCATCCCTAGCGCGGACATTTAAGAACCGAAAAAAGGAATCGAAATTCAAAAATCTTCCAAACGACTCCAGAACCGGACGTTAGGAACCGATTCCTACTTGGAATTCGTTTTTCGGTGCCCAACCCTAGTCAAAGCTGCCTTCAGGTGAAAGGCAGGTGTACACCTGCCAGTAATTAAAAGCATCTATGTTTTTGGAAGCCACAAACACTGGGATTCAAACCAGGAACCGTCTGCCCACTACCAGGAACTACGTTGAGGAAACGTAGTCTTTCCTCTGGAACTGGACAGTTTCTGATGGGATGTTGATCTGTGATCTGTTGGAGCTGTCAATCATCTATTCCTGAGATACGGCCTTGAAGAGGAGGACTGAACAGAACTGACCAGAACCATCGACGACTTAAATCATGACAGCAACTGGAACTACTCATTTCCCTTCAGCGATTCATAAAGTATTAATAAAGTTAGTACGTTTACATTAATTCAGAATTAAAATTAAATCAGATTTAAAATGATTAAAAATTACCATGTAAACACCTAATTCCGAATGAAAATGTCCTTTCTGAATTAAACTTAATTCCAAAGTAAGTGGCTGCTTTTTTCTGATTTTAAATCTGAATAGAATAATTCCGCGGTCATGTATACGCTCATTCCGCTTTAAATTAATTCCCGTCTTTCTGCGCATGCTAGTTCTCTTGCCCATCTGTCGCCATGACGCTTATATTCCGTGCTGGGCTTGTTTTCATCGACAAAATCGTCTGCATGATGTTGTTGTGTAAATATAAAATCAAAACAAATCCAAAAAGGACGCTAATAATGTAGTCCTCCATGTTGTTGCTAATCGAGTACGTTTGTTTTCTTCCGGTAGACGTAAATATGTAAAGACGTCCGCCCCCCTATCTAATCAGAACCCTTCCCAACCCCCAGACCTTAAGTGGAATTGGACAAAGCCGATCAAACGTGTTTTCCATGTAAACCTCAATTCGGAATTACTATTTCCATGTAAACTGGAAGGAAAATAGTTTAATTCTGAATTATTTAATTAATTATTATTATTATCTTAATTAAAAAACATCATGTAACCGTGGAGAGTGTTTTGGAACTGGGTTGAGAGATGTTCTCTTCCCAGTTGTCTGGTATCTGCTGCAAACCTAAACATTTTAGTGTCATTTAGTCACAGATTTACTCTAATTGGTTCCTGATCATCTCATTTTAATTTAAGAAAGTTATTTTCCAGCAGGAATCTCTGAAACGGGCCTCGTTGGGAAATTGTCAGGAAACGTCTGAACGCAGTCGCAGTCTTTTAAACTGCTGTTTTCGTTTCCCCGCAGCATCTTTGGTTTTCATTTCTTTTGTCTTGTGCACGGCTGACGGCAGCGCCGCCATGTTTTCGTTCCGCCCAGTCGTTTCGGATGTTTCAAAGCCGCAGCCGCGGGTTTTCCCTCCTCTGAACGGACTGGGTGAAGCAGTCTGGTGGACGTGGCAGCGGCTCGGCCTGAAACGGCTGCTTGTTGTGGGATGAAAGCCTCGGCGGTGTGGCGGCTGATCTCAGAGCAGCGTCCGGCCTGTTCGACTGTTTACACTGAGCTCAGGTACGAACAAGAAAATCCCTGTTAAGTTTTCTTGTCGCACTTTGTTGCGAGCTGTGACGCCGCCGTGCAGAATGTGCCACCGCTGCGATGAACCCTGCAGTAGCAGAGGAGGAAAGAGGGGGAGGAGGAGATGTGTGGTGGCGGCGGCTCTGAAGCCGAGGCCAGACGTGGCAGCGGTTGGGGGGAGGGGGGGGAGGGGGAGGGGGGGCCTGAGCCGAGCCAGAGGGATTTATCTGACCTCCGACCTCAGAACAGAGGAAGACGATGGCCTGAGGAGGAGATGCAGCCTCCACATCTGGACCAGCGGGTACCACATCTGTACCAACGGGTGCCAAATCTGGACCAACGGGTGCCAAATCTGGACCAACAGGTGCCAAATCTGTACCAGATGGTACCACATCTGGACCAGCGGGTACCACATCTGGACCAGCGGGTACCACATCTGGACCAGTGGGTACCACATCTGGACCAACGGGTACCACATCTGGACCAATGGGTACCACATCTCGACCAACGGGTACCACATTTGGACCAGTGGGTACCACATCTGGACCAACGGGTACCACACCTGGACCAGCGTGTACCACATCTGTACCAGCTGGTACCACTTCTGGACCAACGGGTACCACATCTGGACCAACGGGTACCACATCTGGACCAGCGGGTACCACACCTGGACCAGCGGGTACCACACCTGGACCAGCTGGTACCACACCTGGACCAGTGGGTACCACATCTGGACCAGCGGGTACCACATCTGGACCAGCGGGTACCACACCTGGACCAGCGGGTACCACATCTGTACCAGCTGGTACCACCGGGTACCACATCTGGACCAGTGGGTGCCACATCTGGACCAGTGGGTGCCACATCTGGACCAACGGGTGCCAAATCTGTACCAGCTGGTACCACATCTGTACCAACGGGTACCGCATCTGTACCAGCTGGTACCACATCTGTACCAACGGGTACCACATCTGGACCAGTGGGTACCACATCTGGACCAGCTGGTACCACAGCTGGTACCACATCTGGACCAACGGGTACTACCCCTGGACCAGCTGGTCCAGATGTGGTACCACATCTGGACCACATTGGTCTAGACCAGCTGGTCCAGATGTGGAGGCTGCAACACAACCAGCACACATTCATCCACCATCATTGTCTTCGTCGTCGCCGTTCCTCGTATCAGGCTGTAAATACGTTTATTTCCGTTGGACCGTCTCGACCTGGAGGTCAGTTGGGTCACGCTCTTTTTTAGAGACGACACCTAGTGGTCAGTAGAGGAGCTGCAGCATCTCATAGATCCACAAAGGCTTCAATGCAGAAGTGGTGATGCTGCCACCTGGAAAGATCTGAAACAAATTACCTGAAGAAGGTTGATGTGAACGTCAGGTACCCCTGTCCTCCTCCCCCAACCCTCCCCCCTCCGTCCCTGCTGTCCCCGTTTCAGGACTGCGGTCTCCTGGTCCGGCCGGATCTCCCCTGTGGCCTTCAGCTTCACGTCTCGTCTCAGAGTCCGGTTCAGACCTGTGGGTCTGGAGACGTTCCAGGTAGGCGCCGCCGAAACTCACACGACAACCGCCTTGTTTTCCGCTGTTTCTGACGGCGACGGCGCGTCACACCTGTCCCCTCCCCCGTCCATCAGGTCGGTGGGTCGTTCCGTGTCTCAGCTGCTCCGACAACAGGACGTGTGATTGGAGGGAGGTCGCCTGGCAACCCGACAGCTGTCACCACCCGATCGTTGACCGCCCCTCGCTGGAGAACTGCATGACGGGCAGGAAGGTGTGGTCAGCTGATCGCGGGTCACGTGACCCAACACCAGTCATGGCTTCGAGCTTTCTACAAGTCAGCTGCTGTGGTTTCTCCTCAGGTGATGTTCATCGGGGACTCGACCAACCGCGGGATGATGTACTTCCTGATGGAGCGGGTCAACTCCAGCCTGGAGGACTGGGGGAAAGCCCACGACACGCTGGTCTACCAGAACCTGAACGGAGGACGGACTCAGGTCAGCTACTCCTATTATCCTCAGTTCTGGTTGGAGAGAGACCAGCGGCCGA
Source organism: Hirundichthys speculiger (assembly GCA_018398805.1). Lineage (NCBI taxonomy): Eukaryota > Metazoa > Chordata > Actinopteri > Beloniformes > Exocoetidae > Hirundichthys > Hirundichthys speculiger. Next base: position 954,712 of record JAGFBZ010000384.1, on the reverse strand, counting down.
CGTTCAGGGAGGCACTGGTGCAGCTGCTCGCCAGGTGAGAAGAAGTCACCTGTCAGTGGGGGCGGGACCGTCTTCATTCCATTTGTACCACTTGAAACTTGGTAGTTTTGTCAGAACCTCTTCTCCGTGTGTGGTTACCTCCGTACAGGTCCAGACCTCTGGTGAACTCTAATCTGACGGTTCTGGTGGTGGGAGGAGTCCAGTGGCTCAACACCAATCACCTGAGGACGGTCCAGGAGGTGTTGGACAGGTAAGGACACACCAACAACCCCAGCAGAGTCACAAACAGGCTTCCCCACCCAGAGACCGAACATCAGGAGACCAAACATTGATCCCTGTGGAACACCAACTACCTGCAGTCTTAGATACAGCACCTCCTGGACCGTCCTCGGGTGATTGGTGTTGAGCCACTGGACTCCTCCCACCACCAAAACCGTCAGATTAGAGTTCACCAGTGGTGGGAGGAGTCCAGTGGCTCAACACCAATCACCTGAGGATGGTCCAGGAGGTGCTGGACAGGTAAGGACACACCAGAGACCCACCCAGAGACCGAACATCAGGAGACCGAACATTGATCCCTGTGGAACATCAACTACCTGCAGTTTTAGATACAGCTCAGATCAGTGGTGTTGATGTTGGTCTGGTCACTCCTCCTCCTCCTCCTCCTCCTCTCCAGAGAGTCTCTCGGTAACATCCTGGTGGTGGTGAAGTCTTTGGGGATGGGCTTCCACCTTCCTGTCGACGGGATCCGGTCTCTGAGTCTGGTAGGGTCACGTTTTCCTGCTACAAGTGATCTGTTATGATTAACAGATAAGGACATTTGAAATTCACACTGATGATGGTTTCATTTTCCCAGATGGAAATACAAAACCTTTCCAGGGAGAACGGTGACATCATCGCCACCGCAAAGCATCTTGGGTACGAGGCGATCGACACGTTCAGCATCACGATGGGCCGATACAAAGAGTTCCTGCAGGGTCAGTGCGCCTGCCACTTCCACGAGGTGGAGGTGCTTAGGTACTTAAAGCCCTCAGAAGACGCGAAACCAACCAGCAACGGGACCAGAACCACCCGACTCGGACCCGGGCTCAGGAGCCAGCCAACCATGCTGGACGCGGACCAGGAGGCGGGACCCGACCCCCCCACCTACCACATCAGGGGACCGGTAAACCAGGTGTACTCCGAGATCCTCCTGAGCCGCCTGTGTCCCAAATCCAGAGGGGCAGCGACCAGGTGAGACTCACCTGTGTCCTCCAGGACGTGGACCGAGAAGGTCCAGAATCATTCTGCCCTTTTTTTTTTTTTTTTAATCGATTCCAGCTGACAAACAAAGATTTAAAACTGGACATCCAGGAGGAGCAGATCTGAGGACGGTCGCTGAGGGACAACGTGTCCCGAGGACAAGAAGAAACAAAAACCTGTTCTGCTGAGTTCTGACCCGTTTCTGTCGATGCCACAGCTGCGTCAGTTTAACCTCTGATGGAAAGTTTCTGGAAGTTTCCTGGAAGTAGCTGGTGTTGACGGCGACTAGTTTCTGGTGCCGATCAGGTTCTGATGTCCAGATGTTTATCGTCTCCTTGCTGCTGTTTTCTCTGCTTTATATATATATTTTTTTCTTAGTGATTAATTGTGTATTTTGGATAATAATCAGCACCAAAGAGTCGATAAAAATTCTGCCTGTTGTATATTTTCTATATTTTTCTACAGATGTTTATCTCTGACCATGTTTACATGCTGGAAATGACCATATTTATATGAATGTGATGCTTTTGAAGGATGAACGCAGCTGTGAAGAAACGGAGATTCCTCGTAACCCGTCACGCAAAAACAAAAAAAAAAAATGCCACCATGTCGTCATGAATGTAAAACTATCAAACTTTTTTTGTTTAGCACTTTTCACGCAGCCTGTGCTACACAAAGTGGTTTATAGAATTAAAACGATGAAAGCAACAAACTGTTTGACTCATTCATTCACATAAACATTCATTCATTCACCAACAAACACGCAGAAGTTCAGGCAGTCTGTGAGGTCATGGGACCACCACAGTTACCACGTTAGCTACTTTAGCTCAGCTCCTGCTAACGATGCTACGGTGCTAACTGTCGTTACCGTACATTTATTCTAACTAAACCCATCCTCCATCCAGATGTTATCATAATGGCATCTGTATAAAGGGCCGATGCAAGGACGACCAGAGTCACGTTAGCTACTTTAGCTCAGCTCCTGCTAACGATGCTACGGTGCTAGCTGTCGTTTCCGTACATTCATTCTAACTTAGCCCATCCTCCATCCAGATGTTGTTATCGTAATGGCATCTGTATAAAGGACCGATGCAAGGACAACCAGAGTTACGTTAGCTACTTTAGCTCAGCTCCTGCTAACGATGCAACGGTGCTAACTATTGTTACCGTACATTCATTCTAACTAAACCCATCCTCCATCCAGATGTTATCGTAATGGCATCTGTATAAAGGACCGATGCAAGGACGACCAGAGTCACGTTAGCTACTTTAGCTCAGCTCCTGCTAACGATGCTACGGTGCTAACTATCGTTACCTTACATTTGTTCTAACTAAACCCTTCCTCCATCTAGATGTTGTTATCGTAATGGCATCTGTATGAAGGACCGATGCAAGGACAACCAGAGTCACGTTAGCTACGCCGAGCTACGTAGTAGCCGCACGGCTGAATGAGCGAAGCTGCTCCCGCTGAGGCTCCTTCATGGCTGGAAACTTCCAGACCAACCCAGAGCCAGTTCCTGCAGTCTGTCCTCATTTAAAGACAAAACAGCTTGTTATGCTCCTAACTCTGGTGGATGCACACAGCGGCGCTGTGCTAGCGTCCCGCTGGTGGCATTTCTGACCAGCCAATCAAATTTCTTCCTGCTCGCTACTAGGGGTGTGAAAAAAAGTCGATTCGGCAATATATCGCGATTTTTGACCCCCTAATATAATATCAATTTTTCTGCTCCTAATATCGATTTTTTAGGAACATTGTTTAATTTTCACATTTAAATTGTTTAAAATTTAAATGTGCAAAAACACTAATAATATTAATCAAAAAGTTTTGACTCAATTTGTCCTCTGAATGATCATATCATCTGATGGACATATACAGCAACTTGATTTTTCATCTCTACTTTTAATTTTAAGATTAACCGGCTAGAATATTGCAATATATCGTGATATTGTGATAATATTGTATCATGATACATATCGTATTGCGAGGCCCTTGCCAATACTCACCCCTACTCGCTACGCAAATAAGCTTCATGCTTTGAACAGAGGCTACCTGAGTACCAGAACGTGACGTGTAAAAGTGGATTCATGCTTCAGTGTAGCCCTACGCCATCTCTACTGTTTATACTTGGCGTTATTGTTTGCGTTGCTCTGTAATTCCACCACCGACCACTAGATGGCAGTGCGGGTTTATCCTGTAGCACCGTAGCTCGCAGTGCCAGGTTTCCTTTCTTTTACTTCCTGTATGTAGCTCAAACTTAGCAACGGAGCAGACAAAGTTTATTTTACGTGAGTTGGCGCTAATAAACGCTGCGCGTCAGCTGTTTTTACGGACGCAAATTAGCAGGTGATACCAAGATCAAGAACAACACATCTACCAATCTCATTTCTTGCAGTCCACGTCAACACAGCGTGCAGTTACATTTGTAGAGGTGCATGTCAGGACATGCCGTAGCGTTCACACCTACAGCGTAGCCGTGGCATCGCTAGCTTCCTTTTCCTTCCAGAAATGACAGGAACGTAGCCTGGAGTTTCTTGTGAGGTTCGACACGTCTTCCTCGTCTTGTCCTTCCTCCTACGCTGAATCAGCGCTGTCCATCGTCTCTGCAGAGACGTCGCTCAGCCATGAAGGGACAGAGGCGGAGCTTCTTTGCTGTGGATCTCTGTGATTTACACTCTGCAGCATCGCAGTTGTTCGACACCTGAGAGAGTTGGGGGTTAAACTGACAGCTGGGCAGTGTTGTACCTGAACACATTCATTGAACGAAAGTTCACCAACTAGTTCATATTTTTCGCGAACGTGAACTGAGCGCGCTCTCTTTCCCCTCCACCAGCGTGGGGCGTGAACGAGTTTATTTGGGCAGTTGTGAACGATGCTCTTTCAAAGTTCACACACAGTCACAACTAGTCCAGGTTTCCTGCGAACCCCATAGGCGTAGTTTGACTTTTGCGTCAGGGGGGGCAAAAATTGTTAAGCACTTTTAACAAACGGGCGCACTCTCACGCGAACCGGCGCGCATGCACGCGAACTGGCGCGCATGCACACATATGTGCAAACTCGCGCGCACATGATGGCACACAAGATACACTCACCACGAAACTATGAAGTCCAAGATTAGATGATGTCCAAAACCAGTAGTTGCAACAGGATACAGTACACAGTAGATGTTATAAATGTTAATGTTAATGATGTTAAATGTATTAAGAAACAAAATATAACATGATTCATTTAACTGTCACAATATACTGCAGTTTATTTTGGACTTAAAAAAAAACATTACGGTCAAAAACATTTATTTATTTTTGCCAGTTCGTTGACAATGCAATTACATATTTCAGCCACCAGGGGGAGCAATGCTCCCCCTGCCCCCCGCAAACTCCGCCCATGGCGCACCCCATTTAAAATCCACCACAAACGAGCCTGATATGTATCTGAGGAAATCAATCAAACATGCCAACACGGCTGTTGCTGCTGTCACGTTAACAATTGCGTCATCAAATGTTTAAAACAAGGAGGAGCCCCCCGACTCCCGACTGGGATTGAAATATTGAAATGGGAGGCAAAAACATTTGCACCTTAAGGACCTGTTTTTGTTTTATAATAAAGAACATTTGGCATCAAGTTTTTCCTCATATTTTTAATCTACTGTAGACCAGTGATTCCCAAATTGTGGGCCACGGCCCCCTGGTGGACCGTCGTGGGACTGCAGGTGGGCAGTGAGAGGTCATTAAAATTAAACAAATGTGTTTTAAATCCTCGATCTTTTTTATATATATTTTTAATTACTGTAAAATATTCATGACATGATTAAAAAACATTAAGAAGTAATAAAACAAACCAGTTAAGTGTTATTCTACTGTCATCTTAGCTTAATATGACAAGTGTCACCTTATTTGTTGACCCCTCACATTAATATCGGATCATGGTTCCTGGTCCTGTATGTTGATCACAGTTGTGATTAAAGGTTCTGGTGGGCTGTGGAGATTTTTCACATTTTAAATTGGGCCTTGGTGTTCTGAAGTTTAGGAACGGCTGCTGTAGAGAGAAGCTGAAACGGAAATTACAGTTTTACATGCTAATGCTAATGCTAATGTGAACCCTGGTTGGTTCAGGATTCTGAATTGGACCAATAGTTTTTGACAGTTAAAATGGAAAAAAAAAAAAAATGCCATTTGTGGATGTGTAGTATATGGGCAGCTGCAATCATTTTGACAAATAAATTGCTCGCAGCAACTTTAAAAACGAATTTTAAAAAAAATGAACTATTTAGTTGATTTTTTGAAACGGTGAACTGAACTAGTTCATTTTAATTTCTATGAACTGAACTGGTTCCTGTAGAAAGTGAACTGGTCCAACACTGCAGACGGCTGCATCTGGATCTAGTTTGGCCTGGAATGGTTTAGCTGAGCAGCTGGTCCAGATGTTCCAGAACCAGTGATTTATTTAGCTGTGATACTGATTCCAGTACCTGGGGTTTGGATGCTCACCAATACTGATTAATGATCCAATGCTGTTATTTACTGTAGAAATAGTTTTTTCTTCTTCTTTTTTAAATTAGATATGCTTACTAATGAGTTACTGCAGCTAAATACGTTTAATTAAGTAGCAAAATCCAACATTTTCAATGACTGGTTGATGCATTTTACAACTTTCTTTGGGGAATTTCTCTCATTTCTGAAAAATGAGAACCAATCAAATGACGATTGGTTTACCTGTTGGTACCTTTTGGTACCTGTGGGGTTTGAAAAGCATATTTTCAGGTTTAAGTGTTGCTTTGCTGAATGTAAGATAAAATGTAAATAACATATGTTAAATTTTAATGATAGAATTAATCATTTTGTCTGATTTTTCGTCACTGAACGTTCATCCTGTACAGTTTGTGTTGCTGCTGTTTGAAGCTGTAGATGAACCCGAACTTTCTGGAAGAAATGCAGCGTGTTTGAATTTTACTTTTGGACCAAACTGACAGAAAGTTGCTTCAAAAGGAGGTTTTCTTTGCCGCTCTGGAGCGGTTCTGGTGTTTCCATCCTCTGTTTGCTGTCAGATCAGAAGCCAGCGGGTCTCACGTCTCTGATCCGTCCGGCCAATTAGAGTCCGGCTGTGACGTCAGCCCCGGAGCTGGTCCAATGAGGGCGGCCCCCTGGACCGGGACTGCTCGGCCCCCGGACCGGGACTGCTCGGGTCCCGGGACTGCTTCTCCTCCTGCAGAGTAAAAGACTCGCGCGCGGCGGCAGGACGCATCATCTGCGCTCAGCGGGGACCGGGACGCACGCGCGGCTGGACCGGGACCGGGTCCCGGCATGACTCAGAGCCGCCCGGAGGTCTGATGAGGAGGGATGGAGGTCCGGACCTGCGGGCTTGGACGCATGGTCGCGCTGACCCTGCTGCTGGCGGCCGCGTGTCCGATGCGCTGCGGCGCCAGCTGGATGTGAGTACACGCGCCCTGCCGGGCGGGAAACGCACGCGTCATTTATACGTTTACGGCTCTTTTATTCCAAAAAAAAAAAAAAAAAAAAAAAAAAAAGTCACAAGTGGAGTTTAACTGGAGCTGAACAGAAACGGGCCGGTCTCACCTGAACGCGCGCCCCCGGACCTGGTCAGGTAAACCGCGCGCTCTGAAACCAGGTGGAGTTTTTATCGTCGGACCCGGTTTTGCAGCAAAAGTCACGCCAGCGTGCGCGCTTCCAGTCCACATCCAGCGCGCCAGACCAGCAACCCACCTGGTTAAACTTCATTTCTGCCTGGACGCTCCAGAATTTGGCGCCGCGGCGAAGTTGGTTTCAGGTTGGATGCGCTCGGATCAATATCTCTGAATCAATAGATCCCTGACCACGTGACCCAGCGGATCCAAACCCGAGGCCAAGTCCAGCACCAGTTCTGAGATGACAAATGCTACAGTCTGTTTTAAATTCAGAGAAATAAAAATTAAAATGGAACAGAAATGTTCCAGTTTTATTTTATTTTTTTTATTTTTTTACAGATGTTTTTCTAGACAACTTTTCAAATCAGATGTTCTTGTGCATTTAGACACCAAATTATGAAACTAGTTTAATTCAATTTATTTCTCACTAAACGTCCCATTTCCTCTCAATTAGAGCAGTTTTTTTCAGCTGTGCGCCCCCTGGTGGAGCAGTCACTGAGCTGCAGCTGCTTAATGATGGAGCTTTAATGTTCAATAAAACCCATCAGGTGTGACGGATCCACCTGTTCAGGAATTATAAAAATAAAAAAAGACCGTTTCTAAGATGCTGCTTGTATTTGTTCCTACAAACAGAAACGGTCTCTGGGCACAAAAATGATTTTTATTCGTCACAGAGACTTTGGATTATCTGAATGAAGTGCAGATTTTCAGTGAAATCTGCTTTATGATGGAAAAACATCAAAGTTAAGAGAGAATTCAGAGATGAGCCGTAAGAAGTGAAGTTGTTTTTCTTTTATTTTTTTCCTCCTTGGCTGACAGATCAGTGAGTTTTTTATTTTACAGTAAAAGCAGACTTTTGTTTGTTCTCTTCACTGCTGCTGGAATTTAACACAGAATGATTTTTGTTCTTTTTTTTTTTTGTCGTTTAGTCGAAGCCAAAAGCTTCCAAACCAGGAGAAGTGAAAAGGGGTGTGTCTTTATTGTCTTTATTGTCTTATTTGTCTGTTACCGTTGGGCTCAGGTTTGGAGCCAGGTGGTCACATGGTCTGGATCCTGCTCGGAGGCGGAGCCTAGGTTAAATAACTGACCTGAGGGCGTCGCCCTCCTGCAGCTGCTCTGCCGTCAGAAAACAGTTTATGAGCCGCCTGCGTGTTTTTGTTCGCGTGATCTAGTCTAAAGTGGCTGCAGGAGCAATTTAATTAGAAGGAACTCGATTACGATTTAAAAAAAAAAGAAAAGTCTGATCGGAGCTGCCAGAGGCTGCAGCTGTGTGTTCGGGTCACTTTCTTTCCCTCAAGTGTTTCCTGGAAAAAACACAGAAACTTGTGATTTAAGTTAATAAATGTGAGTTTTCAGACAAGCGGCGATACAAATACTGGAAGAGAAGTCTGTTGACAACGTTTACAGCTGATTTAACCTTCAGGGCCTCCTGGGCAGGACTCTGTTGAATAAGAACGTTTGCAAAGGAAAAAGTCATCGTGACCTTAAACATGTTTTCTGCAAATCTGAGGTTTTAAATATGTTTGTGTCTCATTTCATTTCTCTGCAAACAGGGACTTTGGGGCTATTGGGCCTTACGGGGCCATGCAGGACCTTGTTGGACCTTGCAGGACCTTGTTGGACCTTGCAGGGCTTTATGGGTTCTTGCAGGGTCTTATGGGACCTTGCAGGGCCTTATGGGACCCTATGGGTCCTTGCAGGACCTTATGGGACCTTATGGGACCTTGCCGGACCGTAAGGGCCCATGCAGGGCCTTACGGGACCATGCAGGAACCTTGCAGGGCTTTATGGGTCCTTGCAGGGCCTTACGGGGCCATGCAGGGCCTTGTTGGACCTTGCAGGACCTTGTTGGACCTTGCAGGGCTTTATGGGACCTTGCCGGACCGTAAGGGCCCATGCAGGGCCTTACGGGACCATGCAGGAACCTTGCAGGGCTTTATGGGTCCTTGCAGGGCCTTACGGGGCCATGCAGGGCCTTGTTGGACCTTGCAGGACCTTGTTGGACCTTGCAGGGCTTTATGGGTCCTTGCAGGGTCTTATGGGACCTTGCAGGGTCTTATGGGACCTTGCAGGGCCTTATGGGACCTTATGGGACCTTGCCGGACCTTAAGGGCCCATGCAGGGCCTTACGGGACCATGCAGGAACCTTGCAGGGCCTTATGGGACCTTGGGGGACCTTGCACGGCTCCTGTGCATCCGTCCAGTCTCCTCGTGGACGGATCAGATCTGTGGAGGAGCAGCTGCTTGTCTCTGTCCTCTGAAACTGTCCCGTCTGTCTCCAGTTGGCTAGGCGTGACCTCAGCGGGGGCGCCGGGCTGCGCGGCGCCGCCCCTGAGCGCCCGGCAGCGGGAGCTGTGCCGCAGGAAGCCGTTCCTGCTGCCCAGCGTCCGGGATGGCGCCCGGCTGGCCGTGGCCGAGTGTCAGAACCAGTTCAGGCACGAGCGCTGGAACTGCTCCACCTCTAAGAAGCCGCCCGGGTCCGGACCAGGGTTCGGATCCGGGTTTGGACCCGAGCTCACGAGCGGTCAGTGGCGCACACACACACAAACACACACACGTTCTCCTCCTGATGTTTCATCTCCTGCTGATGACCTTTATTTGTATTATTTTGTAAAAAATTACATTTAAATTTTAAAAAGTAATATTTTATATGATGAACATGTTGAAAATATTAATATTTTCATATTTTATTTATGTGTTATTTATTTGATAAATAAATAAATGTGTTATTTATTTATTTATTTAGTAAAAACAGCACTGTTGGAAAACTAACCTGACAAAACTTGTTATTGATATTTTATATTTATATATAAAAAAACATTCAACAGAAATGAGCTTCTAACAGTTTTCAGATTTTTATTTTATTATTTATTCTCTTTTTATCTTATTATTGTTGTTCTTTTTTTCCCCTTTACTTATTTTATATTTATTTATTTAGCAAAACTGTAGAATTTTTAATTGAAATTTATTTTGTTTTTTGTTGTTTTGTTTAACTATTTTTTTTATGTATTTATTTATTTTTTTTCCTTTTGATAAACAAGACAAATGATACTAATGTTTCATTTTCTTCCTTTTTAAATTAAATACAAATTTAAAACAAATCTAAAAACCCTGTTGGAGGATAAACTGACTTCAGGTCTGGTGTTAATTTTAAAACAGTTATTTATTTATTATACATTTATTTTACATGGTTTTATTCATTTATTTATTTATTTATTTATATATTCATATTCATTTCATTTCATTTTACAAATTGATTGAATTTTATATGTTTTATCAAAATATTGCATTTAATTAATTTGTTTGGTTTTTGTTTAGTTGTTTATTTTAACTTTTGTTTTCTTAAACAAAAAACAAACAAGGTGATGATGATAATAACTTTCTCAGCTGATCTTTTTTTTTTTTTTAATTTGTGATCTAAAAACACTTGGAAAATAAACTTCCTTCTCCTTTTTATTTTTCCAAAAATGTAAAGTTTTCTTTTAAATATTTTCTTTCTGGCTCTCAGCTGCATAAAAACATCTCGTTCACTCAGAAACGTCAAAGTTATGAAACCAAATCAGAGTCGGTTGTTTTCCAGTTTTTAATTGCTGAAAATTAAAGCATCACTGAGGACTTTAATTAGGCATTCATCCTTTTTTTTTTCATTTTATTATAAAGTAGTTACTTAATTAATATTCTATTTAATTTTTTAAAATTGATTTAATCTTCTTATAATGTAATAATGTAATATAATAATAATAATAATAATAATAATAATAATAATAATAATAATAATAATAATAATAATAATAATAATAATAATAATAATAATATAATTAATATATATAATAATAATAATAATAATAATATATAATTATTATTATTATTATATTATTATTATTATTATTCTTATTATTAATTTATTTATTTATTTTTTTTAAGTTTTTTTTTTGTTTTTGACTGTTGGAAAAAACAAACAAATTTGAAAATAAAAATGTTCTCTTTTGTCATGATTTTAATCTATTTTTCAAATAAGGTGACTTTAATTAATTGATTCACGATGGTCTACAGGGACCTGAATCCTGAACCCAGTCTGCCCTCGTGTGGCCGAACACAGGAACTGCATCCGTCCTGATCCCAGACCAAAGTCTGACCTTCAGGTGGATTTAAAAGCTCCTCCTACCAGAGTGTCATCGATACCTCACCTGTAATTATCTCCCTGGTTCAGGTCACAGTTCTAGAACGTTCTGGAAAACAATCTCATAACTCAACTCGGCTTCTTGTGTCAGTGAATTTGATCCAAGTTTATTCTGACAGGAAGTTCATCCAGAGACTAAAACAATAGGTGGATCATTGCAGCAGATCAATGTGGTCTCTACGGGTCCGTCGTGGTGCGTTCACTGACCCCCACTGATGGTCACGAACTGTGGGTGTCAGCTGAACTGGACTCCCTCAGAGATCAGCACCTCCACCTGGAGAAGAGCCAACAGAGCCGGTTCCAGCATCTGTGATTGGAGCATCTCTAACTGGCAGAAGGCTGTGGGACACACCCACAACGTGGTGGAAACTCCTCCCACAGAGGAACCGGAGTGGGGGGGGATAAGGAGGTCTGAGCTCTGCTTCTGATGCTGCTCCACCTGAACGTGGACAAGCAGAAGCTGATGGATGGAGGAAACCCTTTCCCTCGTAAAATAAAAGCTTTTATTTTAAAATGTCTCCGCTGCAGCTGCTGTGAGTTTGAAGCTCCGTCAACGTTTGCTCTTCGTGAACGTAGAAAGGAGCTGATTGGACAGTTGAATTTGGAATTTTGATCCGTGGTGTCAACAAGTCTGCAGCCATCTACAGCGGGTCAGTTGGGTCCAGGTCAACTGGGTCCGGGTCAGCTGGTTCCAGGTCAACTGGTCAGCTGGGTCCGGGTCAGCTGGTTCCGGGTCAGTTGGGTCCAGGTCAGCTGGGTACAGGTCAGATGGGTCCAGGTCAGCTGGGTCCAGTTTAGATGGGTCCAGGTCAGATGGGTCCAGGGGTCAGCTGGGTCCGGGTCAGCTGGGTCCAGGTCAGTTGAGTCCAGGTCAGTTGGGTCCAGGTCAGATGGGTCCAGGTCAGCTGGGTCCGGGTCAGCTGGTTCCAGACCAACTGGGTCCTGGACATCTGGGTCCAGGTCAGTTGGCTCCAGGTCAGATGGGTCCAGGGGTCAGCTGGGTCCGGGTCAACTGGGTCCAGGGGTCAGCTGGGTCCAGGTCAGATGGGTCCGGGTCAGATGGGTCCAGGTCAGTTAGGTCCAGGTCAGATGGGTCCGGGTCAGATGGGTCCAGGTCAGTTAGGTCCAGGTCAGATGGGTCCAGGTCAGTTAGGTCCAGGTCAGCTGGGTCCAGGTCAGATGGGTCCGGGTCAGATGGGTCCAGGTCAGTTAGGTCCAGGTCAGATGGGCCCAGGTCAGCTGGGTCCAGGTCAGATGGGTCCGGGTCAGCTGGGTCCAGGTCAACTGGGTCCAGGTCAGTTAGGTCCAGGTCAGATGGGTTCAGGTCAACTGGGTCCAGGTCAGCTGGGTCCAGGGGTCAGTTGGGTCCGGGTCAGCTGGGTCCGGGTCAGTTAGGTCCAGGTCAGATGGGTCCAGGTCAACTGGGTCCAGGTCAGCTGTGTCCAGGTCAGATGGGTCTGGGTCAGATGGGTCCAGGTCAGCGGGGTCCAGGTCAGCTGGGTCCGGGTCAGCTGGGTCCAGGTCAGTTGGGTCCAGGTCAACTGGGTCTGGGTCAGCTTTCCAGGTCAGCTGGGTCTGGGTCAGTTGGGTCCAGATCAGCTGGGTCCGGGTCAACTGGGTCCAGGTCAGCTGGGTCCAGGTCAGTTGGGTCTAGGGGTCAGCTGGGTCCAGGTCAGATGGGTCCGGGTCAGCTGGGTTCAGGGGTCAACTGGGTTCAGGGGTCAGCTGAGTCCAGGTCAACTGGGTCCAGCTCAGCTGGGTCCAGGTCAGATGGGTCCAGGTCAGCTGGGTCCAGGTCAGCTGGGTCCAGGTCAGATGGGTCCAGCTCAGCTGGGTCCAGGTCAGATGGGTCCAGGTCAGCTGGGTCCAGGTCAGGTCCAGGTCTGCTGGGTCCAGGTCAGCTGGGTTCACGGCGTCAGAAAGAAGTTTCAACAGAGTTCATGTCGTCTTCCTGACAGAAACCTTCTTGTCCTGTAGGAACCAAAGAGACGGCGTTCATCTATGCGGTGATGGCGGCAGGTCTCGTCCACGCCGTCACGCGCTCCTGCAGCCAGGGCAACATGACGGAGTGCGGGTGCGACTCCCGGCTGCGGGGAGGTGGCTCCGCGACGGAGGGCTGGCACTGGGGCGGCTGCTCGGACTACATCCAGTACGGGACCCTGTTCAGCCGCAGGTTCATTGACAACACCGCGAAGAACGCATCGGTTAGCAGAGAAGACTACACGCTGGCCACCATGAACCAGCACAACAGCGAGGCGGGACGACAGGTGAGCAGCTCTTCTACCTGACTTTAGGTGCAGATTAAAACCAAAGTCGTTTGAAGTGGTTTGTAGTTTGAGATCCTTCGGTAGCTATTTGATCTACGAAGCGAATAGCTACCGAAGGATCTCAAACTACAAACCACTTCGGTAGCTATTCGCTCCGTAGATCAAATAGCTACCGAAGGATCTCAAACTACAAACCACTTCGGTAGCTATTTGATCTACGGAGCGAATAGCTACCGAAGTGGTTTGTAGTTTGAGATCCTTCGGTAGCTATTTGATCTACGGACGAAACTCCTGACAAACCATCTGACAATCTTTGTCCTGCAGGCCATCGACCGGACTATGTCCACAGACTGCCGCTGTCACGGCGTCTCCGGCTCCTGCGCCGTGAAGACCTGCTGGAGGACGATGGCGCCCTTTGAGCGTGTCGGCGCCTACCTGAAGGAGCGCTACGAGCACAGCATTCAGGTGCAGGGTCGGTCCAGGAAGAAGCCCAGGAGGAAAGAGCAGCGCCGGCCTGTCGACAAATACCAGCTCATCTACCTGAACAAGTCTCCGAACTACTGCCTGGCGGACAAGCGCCGAGGCATCGCGGGCACCAGGGGGCGCCGCTGCAACCGGGCGTCCGCGGGGCCGGACGGCTGCAACCTGCTCTGCTGCGGCAGAGGTTACAACACGCACGTGGTGAGGAACATCCAGCGCTGCGAGTGCAAGTTCGTGTGGTGCTGCTACGTCCGCTGCAGGCGCTGCGAGAGCATGAACGACATGCACACCTGTAAATAACACCTGGGATGCCATGGCGTGCCCGGAGACGAGGACGGAGCGCCTGGACCATGCCTGGACCACGCCTGGAGCAAACCCTCGAGTCAAGGACGGGACACCCCGATCACATCACATCTGGAACACACCTGGAGACCAAAGTGGCACCTGGAGACACTGACACACCTTGAAAAATTCGAGGTTTTAAAGAAGCTGCGAGAACATGATACCCACCTGGCTGAATAATGGTGACGTCACTTCTCTGGGATTCTTACCGATGTCAGAATAAACCACATAAGCAAGTTAATTGTAATGGAGCAGTTTTAATTAGAACAAATCCAGGTAAGACCAGATCGGAACGAACAATGCCTCCTTTGGCTCCGCCCAACCCTGATTAAACCAATCATGGGCTATAATGCTAACTAACTAACGTCGCCTCATTTTCATTCTGACTGAGTCTGTTCATGTCCAGAGAGCTTGTATCGACAGCTCTGGGTCAGCCCACCAAGACCCAAACCTCCTCACACCTTACCTGTACGGCCCCACCTCCAAACGAGACTATGGTTCTCAGTCAGAAAAGGCTGGTGGGTCTCCTCTGGGTTTCAAGTCCAGGAGTTCTGAGCATCTCAGGGTCTGGTCCACTAGTGAGCAGGAGATCAACGGGCAGCTTGGTGAGGACGTTCCAGTCCTCTCCTGTGGAACTCTGGGTAATGAGATCATGGTTTTCATGCTCATCAAGGTTGATACAGAGATGGGACTGGGACTCTTGGGCCCCGATCGTATACTTCCCCTTACCCGTTAACACTAGCCGCTACCCACTAGCCGCTACTGTCAACCTGGGACTCTTGGGCCCCGATTGTATACTTCCCCTTACCCACTAGCCGCTACCCACTAGCCGCTACTGTCAACCTGGGACTCTTGGGCCCCGATCTTATACTTCCCCTTACCCATTAACACTAGCCGCTACCCACTAGCTGCTACAGTCAACCTGGGACTCTTGGGCCCCGATCTTATACTTCCCCTTACCCGTTAACACTAGCCGCTACCCACTAGCCGCTACTGTCAACCTGGGACTCTTGGGCCCCGATTGTATACTTCCCCTTACCCGTTAACACTAGCCGCTACCCACTAGCCGCTACTGTCAACCTGGGACTCTTGGGCCCCGATCTTATACTTCCCCTTACCCATTAACACTAGCCGCTACCCACTAGCTGCTACAGTCAACCTGGGACTCTTGGGCCCCGATCTTATACTTCTCCTTACCCGTTAACACTAGCCGCTACCCACTAGCCGCTACTGTCAACCTGGGACTCTTGGGCCCCGATCTTATACTTCCCCTTACCCATTAACACTAGCCGCTACCCACTAGCTGCTACAGTCAACCTGGGACTCTTGGGCCCCGATCTTATACTTCCCCTTACCCGTTAACACTAGCCGCTACCCACTAGCCGCTAGTCTGCCCTCGTGTGGCCGAACACAGGAACTGCATCCGTCCTGATCCCAGACCAAAGTCTGACCTTCAGGTGGATTTAAAAGCTCCTCCTACCAGAGTGTCATCGATACCTCACCTGTAATTATCTCCCTGGTTCAGGTCACAGTTCTAGAACGTTCTGGAAAACAATCTCATAACTCAACTCGGCTTCTTGTGTCAGTGAATTTGATCCAAGTTTATTCTGACGGGAAGTTCATCCAGAGACTAAAACAATAGGTGGATCAATGCAGCAGATCAATGTGGACTCTACCGGTCCGTCGTGGTGCGTTCACTGACCCCCACTGATGGTCACGAACTGTGGGTGTCAGCTGAACTGGACTCCCTCAGAGATCAGCACCTCCACCTGGAGAAGAGCCAACAGAGCCGGTTCCAGCATCTGTGATTGGAGCATCTCTAACTGGCAGAAGGCTGTGGGACACACCCACAACGTGGTGGAAACTCCTCCCACAGAGGAACCGGAGTGGGGGGGGGATAAGGAGGTCTGAGCTCTGCTTCTGATGCTGCTCCACCTGAACGTGGACAAGCAGAAGCTGATGGATGGAGCAAACCCTTTCCCTCGTAAAATAAAAGCTTTTATTTTAAAATGTCTCCGCTGCAGCTGCTGTGAGTTTGAAGCTCCGTCAACGTTTGCTCTTCGTGAACGTAGAAAGGAGCTGATTGGACAGTTGAATTTGGAATTTTGATCCGTGGTGTCAACAAGTCTGCAGCCATCTACAGCGGGTCAGTTGGGTCCAGGTCAACTGGGTCCGGGTCAGCTGGTTCCAGGTCAACTGGTCAGCTGGGTCCGGGTCAGCTGGTTCCGGGTCAGTTGGGTCCAGGTCAGCTGGGTACAGGTCAGATGAGTCCAGGTCAGCTGGGTCCAGTTTAGATGGGTCCAGGTCAGATTGGTCCAGGTCAGATGGGTCCAGGGGTCAGCTGGGTCCGGGTCAGCTGGGTCCAGGTCAGTTGAGTCCAGGTCAGTTGGGTCCAGGTCAGATGGGTCCAGGTCAGCTGGGTCCGAGTCAGCTGGTTCCAGACCAACTGGGTCCAGGTCAGCTGGTTCCAGACCAACTGCCCAACTTACCCATTAACACTAGCCGCTACCTGCAAATTTATGATCCTCCGCTAACTGCTAATGCAATCTTCCACTTGCTAAAGCCGCTACCAGTTATGCTGACTCCCTTATGCACATTGTAGGTGTGGCAATGGGCGTGTCTTTTGCCCTTTCTGCAAACTCTCTTTGCAGCAATCTTGCGATCGCGGGTTTAGGGTAGCGGGTGTGAAAAAAAATCGATTTGGCAATATATCGCGATTTTTGACCGCCCAATATCGATTTTTCAGCTCCTAATATCGTTTTTTTTTAGGAAAGTTGTTTAAAATTTAAATGTGCAAAAACACTAATAGTAAACAATAAATAGGTTGTTTTGAAGCAAATGGTTTTGACTCAATTTGTCCTCTGAATGATCAATATCATCTGATGAACATATACAGCAACTTGATTTTTCCTCTCTACTTTTAATTTTGATATTACCTGGGTAGAATATCCACCTCTGGAATTAACTCTCGTATAAAAAAGCGTGATTTGGCTTCAGTTGGACCCCTGAGGATATGGCAAAGATCGTCTTAAACGGCTTGATCATCAGTTAAACCATAGACGACCAGAGCGTGTTTACTGGGAGGACACCAACTCTCTGGGACTTTCAGGTAGCTGATAGGAATCGCGGTTAGCGGGTAGCGCAACCTGCTCTTAAAGGCAACGGCTAC
Organism: Hirundichthys speculiger; assembly: GCA_018398805.1. Lineage (NCBI taxonomy): Eukaryota > Metazoa > Chordata > Actinopteri > Beloniformes > Exocoetidae > Hirundichthys > Hirundichthys speculiger. Next base: position 937,393 of record JAGFBZ010000384.1, on the reverse strand, counting down.
TGACGCACTGATTGGTTTAACAGGTGGAACGCCCTAACCACTCCTATGGATAATGTAGCGGGTAGCGCAGGTGGGATAGCAGGTTTAGCAGGATGGAAGAGGTAGACCACCCCTCCTGCTACCCGCTATCCCTTAATAGCGGCTTTAGCAGATCTGGCGGAAGATCGGGCCCTTAGTTTTCTCTTGAATGGCATCAGGTTGCGTTAATTAACACGTCATTTCGAGTTGAACTTTAATTGGCTTGTAAGCAGACGGGAGTCAGGAAGCCTTTGGTCACAAGACCAGTGAGACGCTGCCATCAAACCGCTCACATAGCAGAAAGAGGACAGCAGATTTGGACAAAAAAAACGAGACATCCCCACGATTCTTCCACGACGGAGATCTTTCGTCTGGAACATGCCAGAAGTCCTCCAGCATGAAGGAACCTTTAGAGACGTTCAGACTGAGTCGCTGCGAAGTCTTTCACAGCGGATCAGGCATCTGGATACGATCCCTCCTGGATCAGACCCTGGATCAGACCCTGGATCAGACCCTGGATGTGCTGGAGAGGTGATGTTTCTCAGCTGGTCTGGGAAACATCACCTCGCTTTGGTGTTCTGGTCTGGATGTCTCTGCTCCAGGACCCAGAGGAGGGGAAGCTGGGAAGCTTTCTCCTCCAGCTGTTTCAGACGTACAGACCTCTGCTGTGTCTCAGGCTGGGACCAGTAGTCCTCATTTCATGACTCACTGTTTCTGTAGAGATGTCTGACAGATTTGATCAGAACCGACGGAGGCTGGCATCACCTTCAACCCTGGATCCTTCTGGACTGACCCAGAGCTGCTCACTGCAGTCTTTTAGTACCGTAGCATGACGGGGGAAGTTACAGTCAGCTGAGACTCGAGCTGTGATGCGAGGCCATGTCTTGAGGTCATCCTCCCAGTCGTTGACAGCAGGGGGCAGCGGTACGAGCGAACCACCCTGATGGAGGTTTGGCTGCCTGGTATCAAAGTGGCGACCGGAGAGATGGGTTAGGTAGCGACGGCTCGGCGACATTTGTGGACTGGCGCATATCAGCAGCGGACGTACGTCATCGGTGCGAGTTAGGAGCACAAACAATGATGAAATTAACCGCTCAGAACTTTACTGGAAAGACTAAGGGAGTTACAGTGATGGCAGCAACCTGTTTTATGCCACAGACTGAAATGATGTTTTCACTCATAAAACCCTGACCCTAATTATGCAAAAATCATTGTAACTTATGGTGAACATAAAAATTCCCCCCCTGGATGGTTGTGATGGAATCTACACAAAACTGACCAAAACTGTTTTTGTACCAAACTGTAAATATGTTTATTTTTGCTGTAAAGTTGAACATTTTAACATGAAACTCAATGGAGACTCACTGTTGGAGACAGACCCTACTGGACAGTACAGGAACCGCAGCCTCTAGTGGCCAAAAGAACTGCAGCCTCTAGTGGTCGGTGGAGGAACTGCAGCCTCTAGTGGTCGGTGGAGGAACTGCAGCCTCTAGTGGCCAAAAGAAGAACTGCAGCCTCTAGTGGTCGGTAGAGGAACTGCAGCCTCTAGCGGTCAATAGAGGAACTGCAGCCTGTAGTGGTCAATAGAGGAACTGCAGCCTCTAGCGGTCGGTAGAGGAACTGCAGCCTCTAGCGGTCGGTAGAAGAACTGCAGCCTCTAGCGGTCGGTAGAGGAACTGCAGCCTCTAGCGGTTGGTAGAGGAACTGCAGCCTCTAGTGGTCGGTAGAGGAACTGCAGCCTCTAGTGGTCAGTAGAAGAGCTGCAGCCTCTAGTGGTCAGTAGAGGAACTGCAGTCTCTAGTGGTCGGTAGAGGAACTGCAGCCTCTAGTGGTCGGTTAGAGGAACTGCAGCCTCTATTGGTCGGTAGAGGAACTGCAGCCTCTAGTGGTCGGTAGAGGAACTGCAGCCTCTAGTGGTCAGTAGAAGAGCTTCAGCCTCTAGTGGTCAGTAGAGGAACTGCAGTCTCTAGTGGTCGGTAGAGGAACTGCAGCCTCTAATGGTCGGTAGAGGAACTGCAGCCTCTAGCGGTCGTTAGAGGAACTGCAGCCTCTAGTGGTCGAACTAGAACTGGCTGCTGAGGGAGTGCAGCTCCTCTTTTAACTCAACGCAGATGTTAATCCAGATGTTTGAGGATGATGAACATGGAAGGAATTCATGAACAGGTGGAAGGTTTGATGTTCATTCTGGTGTCACAACTGGACTTCAGATCTTTATTCATTTCCTGTTTTACAGCTGATGAGCGAAACAATTGTATAAAACCTGCTGCAACAGACAGACTCATAAAGTCTGTTTTTACTCTTTGGAAAAGAGGAAATAAACTTATTTATGTGTACATAAATCTGGAGTTTTTATTGTTTTTATTTCTTCTATCTCTTTATTCAGAACATCAGTCCTCATGACTGATGAGGTTTAAATAAAATACCTCAAATCTGTCTTTAAATCTTGTTTTCCCGCCTTAAAGCACAGAAGAGGAACATGCTAGGTGTAATGTTGCATCATCAGACTCACTTTGATCATTTGACCAAACCGGTTTGAGCCGGTCCAAATGGACGGATGTTTCTGACGGTGTGAACAGCTGCCAGTCAGATTCACGCAGAGACAGGTAGGTAGACTCCAGGTGGCGCACAAGCTCCGCCCCCTCCAACCTCCGGCTGATCTTCCTGCAAGAAAGTGATCTGATGTCAAAACGCTGGCAATTTTACCAGAGTCACAATTTTTGTGACAAAATTGATAAGATTTAAATGTTATTGAAGAAAAAAAATTGATGTGAAAAGTTGATTGTACGATAAAAAGTTGAGACATTATGAACATTGTGATTTTAGAAAAATAGTGACTTTAAGATATTCAAATATAATTATACAAAAGTCACGAGTTGTCAATATAAAGTTGTTTTGATCAAAAAATTGTGAATTTTGATCAAAACATGAAGATTTTGTAAATTTCATGAAAAAGTTTTGATTTAATATCAAAATGTAATGTTTTAAAAATCAGAGATTTTAAAAGAAAATTGTGATTTTAGTTTTTTTTTTATGTTTGATTAAATTTTTATGAGAAGAATTTCTGTCAAAGTCAGAATTTTGTGAAATTTTGCTTTTTACAACAAAAAAAATTGTGACACATTTAAAGTCCTGATTTATAAAATTCAAAACAATAATTTAAAAGTTGTGATTTGATTTCAAAAATGTAATTTTGGAAATTTGAGATTTTAGGACGAATATTTGCTATTTCAGAGAAAGTTGAGACAAACTAAAAATGTGCAATTTTACAACAAATGTTCGGAGTCAAAAAGTTGAAAGCTGATATTTTCTGGATAAAAAGTAACATTAAACTTAAATTTTCAGTTTGGCAAAACATTTAATTTTAGGAGAAAATACAAAGATTATTGGACATAAATTCTATTCAACTTTATTTGTATCGAGTCTGTTACAATTAGAGTTACGGTTAATAAGAACCCTCCTCCTCCTCCTCTTCCTTCTCCTCTTCCTCCTCTCCTCTCTCTTCCACTTTCTTCTCCTCCTCCTGATTCTCTTCCTCCTCTCTGCTCCTCCTCTTCCTTCTCCTCTTCTCCTCCTCCTGATTTTGCCTTCTCCTCCTCTTCCCTCTCCTCCTCTCCTCTCTCCTCCTCCCCCTCCTGATTCCTCTCCTCCTTCTCCTCCCTCTCCTCCTTCTCCTGATTCCTCCTCCTCTTCCTTCTCCTCTTCCTCTCCTCCTCCTGATTTTGCCTTCTCCTCCTCCCTCTTCCTCCACTTTCTCCTCCTATCCTCTCTCCTCCTCCTCCTCCTGATTCCTCCTTCTCTTCCTCCTCTCCTCTCTCCTCCTCCTCCTCCCCCTCCTGATTCCTCTCCTCCTCTTCCTTCTCTCTCCTCCTCCTCCTCTCCTCTCTCCTCCTTCTGATTCCTCCTTCTCTTCCTCCTCTTCTCTCTCCTCCTCCTCCTCCCCCTCCTGATTATTCTCCTCCTCTTCTTTCTCTCTCCTCTTCCTCCTCTCCTCTCTCCTCCTCCTCCCTATTCCTCTCCTCCTCTTCCTTCTCTCTCCTCTTCCTCCTCTCCTCCTCCTCCTGATTTTGCCTTCTCCTCTTCCCTCCTCCTCTCCTCTCTCCTCCTCCTCCTTCTTCCCCTCCTCCTCCTGATTTCTCCTCCTCTTCCTCCTCTGTTTCCTGAAAACCAAACTGCTGAGTTGAATCTTCTTTATCTCTTTTCTCTCAGGAAGTCAGATCAACTCTGAATGTTTCAGAGCTGCTGTTCCTGCCAGTTAACAACATCACACTTTTATCGCTGCGTCATTATTCATTTAACAAAAACTGAATTAAAAGAAAAAAACCAACAGCGGGTCTCCTGCTGGATGGTTCAGGGAGAAGATCAAGTATTTAGCTCCTGATGGAGCTCAGAGGTTGAAGGAAAAAGAAGATTCTTCCTGAAATGATATAAATGTTATATATAAATGTTATATATCATGTGATGTTATATAAATGTTCTTCCAGCCCATCAGTTCCTGTAAATGTTCAGAACATCTGGAACCTCTGAGCAGCTGCAGGAGACAGATGAAGACCGTCTGTCCAACAGGTTCCTGGTGAAGAGGACCGTCTGCAGCAGAGACGGTTGTCCACCCGAGCGTCCAGCTTCACCCTCTGGATGCTCCGGTGGACAGAAGACGCCACTGAGGTTCACACCAGGTCTCAGCAGCTGGTCTCCTCCTCTATCTCTCTGTCTCCAGGTCCAGGGCCAGGTCCTGGCTGTAGACCAGGTGATGGAGGTCTGGTTGAAGACCAGGTCGTGGAGGGTCTGGCTGTAGACCAGGTCCTGGAGGGTCTGGCTGTAGACCAGGTGATGGAGGTCTGGTTGAAGACCGGGTGATGGAGGTCTGGTTGAAGACCAGGTGATGGAGGTCTGGTTGAAGACCAGGTGATGGAGGTCTGGCTGAAGACCAGGTGATGGAGGTCTGGTTGAAGACCAGGTCATGGAGGGTCTGGCTGTAGACCAGGTCATGGAGGGTCTGGCTGAAGACCAGGTGATGGAGGTCTGGTTGAAGACCAGGTGATGGAGGTCTGGTTGAAGACCAGGTCATGGAGGGTCTGGCTGTAGACCAGGTCCTGGAGGGTCTTGCTGAAGACCAGGTGATGGAGGTCTGGTTGAAGACCAGGTGATGGAGGTCTGGTTGAAGACCAGGTGATGGAGGTCTGGCTGAAGACAGGTGATGGAGGTCTGGCTGAAGACCAGGTGATGGAGGTCTGGCTGAAGACCAGGTGATGGAGGTCTGGTTGAAGACCAGGTCCAGGAGGATGGACATCCTGCAGAAGCAGAAACTAGTGTTTCCAACCTGCTTATTGTCTTTTCTTTTGGTTTAAGTTGAATTCATGGTGGTCCAGTGAAAACATGAGGATTCTGGTTCTTGTGTCCATCAGACGGGTCAACCAGGATCCTGACTTCGGGGCCCCTGACACCTCTGTCCCCTGAGGAGACCCTGGAGCTTTTTAGAATAGCAGGAAATCCTGGAATGTAAATAAGAATCTGCCTGGGTTTGGTTTCTTTTCTTTCCCAGGGTTCGGGGAACTTTCTGCTCCGTCATCAAAGATAAAGCCACGTGGTTCTGCTGCCAGCTCTGCCGGACCTCCAGGGTCCTGCTGCAGGGGTCCAGACCTGAACCTTCCTTCCTGAGCTGCTGTCAGGCAGCAGCGCTGACTGTCCTCGCTGGAACTAAAATGTCCTGATTAGGAGGAACTGAGACGTCCCCAGGAAGAGGACACGTCCTGAAAAACACAGATGGATGTAAAAGAACCGAACTGGAGGACAGACAGGAGACATTCAGTTACACCAGGACTGGGATATAATATAATATAATATAAAATAATATAATATAATATAATATGATATAGTATGATATGATATGATATGATATAGTATGATATAATGTAATATAATGTTATATAATATAATATGATGTAATGTAATATGATATGATATAGTACGATACGATATAATATATATGATAATAAATATGATATGATACTATACATGATAAATAATACTGATATGATACGATATATATATGATACGATAATATGATACGATATATATATATATAATATAGTATATACATAATGTAAAATGTAAAATAATAAACTATGATGTAATGTGATATGGTATGATACGATGCGATACCTGGACTTGGAGAAGGCGTTCGACCGTGTTCCCCGGGGATTCCTGTGGGGGGTGCTTCGGGAGTATGGGGTGCCGGACTCCCTTGTACGGGCTGTCCGGTCCCTGTACGACCGGTGCCAGAGTTTGGTCCGCATTGCCAGTAAGTCGGATTCGTTTCCAGTGAGGGTTGGACCCCGCCAAGGCTGCCCTTTGTCACTGATTCTGTTCATTACTTTTATGGACAGAATTTCTAGGCGCAGTCGAGGTGTTGAGGGGATCCGGTTCGGTGGCCTCAGGATTGGGTCTCTGCTATTTGCGGATGATGTGGTTCTGTTGGCTTCATCGAGCCGTGATCTACAACTCTCGCTGGAGCAATTCGCAGCCGGTTGTGAAGCGGCTGGGATGAGAATCAGCACCTCCAAATCCGAGACCATGGTCCTCAGCCGGAAAAGGGTGGAGTGCCCTCTCCGGGTTGGGGATGAGGTCCTTCCCCAAGTGGAGGAGTTTAAGTATCTCGGGATCTTGTTCACGAGTGAGGGAAGGATGGAGCGGGAGATCGACAGACGGATCGGTGTGGCATCTGCAGTGATGCGGGTGCTGCGCCGGTCTGATGTGGTAAAGAAGGAGCTGAGTCGGAAGGCGAAGCTCTCGATTTACTGGTCGATCTATGTTCCCACCCTCACCTATGGTCATGAGCTTTGGGTAGTGACCGAAAGAACAAGATCGCGGATAGAAGCGGCTGAAATGAGCTTCCTTCGCAGGGTGGCCGGGCTCTCCCTTAGAGATAGGGTGAGAAGCTCGGTCATCCGGGAGGGGCTCAGAGTAGAACCGCTGCTCCTCCGCATCGAGAGGAGCCAGATGAGGTGGTTCATCTGGTTAGGATGCCTCCTGGACGCCTCCCTGGTGAGGTGTTCCGGGCACGTCCCACTGGGAGGAGACCCCGGGGAAGACCCAGGACACGCTGGAGGGACTATGTCTCTCGACTGGCCTGGGAACACCTCGGGATCCCTCCAGAGGAGCTGGAAGAAGTGGCCGGGGAGAGGGGGGTCTGGGCTTCCTTACTCCGGCTGATGCCCCCGCGACCCGACCTCGGATAAGCGGAAGAAGACGGTACGGTACGGTACGGTACGGACCCTGGACTCATTCAAATCATCACTCAAAAAACATCTGTTCACTCTGGCATTTCGTCTCAATTAGCTAGGCTGAGTTTTCCCGTAGCATGTGTTGTTGTCCTTTGTCTTTGTCCTCTGTTCTGTGTGTTACTACTCTGTAAAGCGTCCTTGGGTGTTCTGAAAGGCGCTATATAAATTGAATCTATTATTATTATATTATTACGGTACGATGCGATACGATACGATATGATACAATATATTTTAATATAATGTAATATGATATAATATAATATAATATATGATATAGTATGATATAATGTAAATATAATATAGTATAATATGATGTAATGTGATACGATATGATACGATACAATATAATATAATATAATATATGTACAGTACTACTCATTTTAAATAGTGTCACTTATTTCTACAACCATAAAATCACAGAGAAATTCCTCAGATATGTTTTCAAAAAAAAATTTTGCAAGACTGTGACACATTTACAGGAACTGATGGGCAGGAATAACATTTATAACATTAATTTCCTTAATTGGAGCTTATTTAGAGGTCATCGTTGCAAAACTGAAACATTTCAGTAAGAATCTTCTTTTTCCTTCAACATCTAAGCTCCATCAGGAGCTAAATACTTGATCTTCTCCCTGAACCATCCAGCAGGAAATGCGCTGTTGTTGGTTTATATTCTTTTAATTTCTCTTTTTGTTAAATGAATAATGACGCAGCGATAAAAGTGTGATGTTGATAACTGGCAGGAACAGCAGCTCTGAAACATTCAGAGTTGATCTGACTTCCTGAGAGAAAAGAGATAAAGAAGATTCAACTAAGCAGTTTTCTTTGAGTTTGGTTTCAGGAAACAGAGGAGGAGGAGGAGGGATCAGGAGGAGGAGAAAGAGGAGGAGGGATCAGGAGTGAAAAGAGTGGCAGGGACCAGTACAGATGACAGAAGAGATGGAGGTCTGTCTGAGTTCACGGCTGCTGGCTGACCTGGTCTTCATGACGATGATGATGACGATGATGATGAAGGAGACGAGGACGTCAGCTGCTGAGCAGCAGGTGAGTTTCCTTCATCCGTCTCAGGTAGATCCTCTGACTTTAAACCAGGAAAGCTTCAGGTCTTCTGTCACATCTGTTGGTGATTTCAGCTTTCATTTACAAAATCATTGCTCCTTTAATAATAATAATAATAATAATAATAATGATTCAGTTCCTGCAGAGATGCAGCAGTGTTGTGATTTCAGTGTTTAAAAAATAAAATAAAAATAAAATAGAGAATAAAGGATCGTTGACGTTTTCTTTTAACAGAAGTGCTACAGTTGAATCGGTTTATCTTTTATTTAATGTTCATAGTATTTTTATTTAGTTTAGTCGGTTTTATGTTATGTTTTGATTTTTTTAATTTATTTTTTGTTTTGAGTTTATTTTTTTTCATCTACATTTAATTTTAATTTTATCTTATTTTATTTTATTTTATTTATTTTTGAGATTAGTGAATTATTTTCTATTCTATTCTAGTTTATATTTTATTTTTAATTGATTTATTTTATTTTATTCGGTTAGTTTATTTTTAATATTCTATTCTAGTTTTTATTTATTTATTTTTTATTTTATTTTTAAGGTTAGTTTATATTTACTATTCTATTCTAGTTTATATTTTATTTTTTATTATTTTATTTTATTTTATTAGGTTAGTTTATTTTTATTATTCTATTCAAGTTTTTATTCATTTATTTATTTCTTTTATTTTTGAGGTTAGTTTATTTTTACTATTCTATTCTAGTTTATATATTTTTTTTTTTGAGGTTAGTTTATTTTTTCTTTTTTTATTCTAGTTTATATCTTATTTTTTATTATTTTATTTCATTTTGTGTTTTTATTTTATTTTATTTTCCTGTCTTGGATTTGGACGCGTTCAGTTATTATTATTTATTTCAACCGTTCTGTGCAGTCTCTATCCCAGACCATGACGCTACCACCGCCGTGCTTGACAACTGGTATATTGTTCATAGACAAAGATATGTGGACTCTGATGTTTTCTGAGTTCCTTCATGATTTATTTGAGATTATGCCACCATTATATCACACTATACATCATAGCATGATGCAGCCGCCACCGTGCTTGACAACTGACACATGGTTCTTGGAGTTTGTCCTCCAGAAATGCTGGAAACTTCTTTCTGTGGCCAAACAAGTCAGTTATTGTCTCAGTTGACCGTCAGAACAGAGTGGTTTTGTGTCCACCTCTAACTGGTAGTTTGGTTCAGTTGTTTCAAGGGATGTTGTTCAGAAATGGCTCTCTGGTCCAGTTTCTGCCGGTCTTCGGTTCTGCTCTGGTCTCTGACACCTTTGTAGAGCTGCAAGTAAACAGTTGAGCTTCCTGCGCCGCGGCAGGAAGTGCGATCCTGCGTTTCAGTGAGAGTTTCCTGGGTGGATCAGATGCAGCAGATAAACCGCGGCAGCTATTAAAACTGTTTTACTCACTTCCTGTTGCTGCTCCATCGGACCGACTTCAGCACCAGCTCTTCCCAGAGAAGATTCCCAGTTTGTGAGATGTTAAGAAGAGAAACTGGTGTCTAAAAGCTCTGGAGATTAATGAATTTAAGATTTCCCCCTTTATAGTCTTCGAATTTTGCATCAAAACCTTCAGGCAGCAGGTTCCAAAAAAAAAAACAAAAAAAAAACAGTTACGAAAGTAAAGCTGGGACCAATTTGCTGTGTTGCCATACTTTTATACATGATGCATGGTGGTGGTGCCATCATGCTGTGGGGCTGTCTAGCTGCTGAAAGTGAACAGAATAATGAAAGAGGAGGATGATCTCTGAAAGTCTCAAAGTCCAACTGAGCGGGAGTGACTCTAGTAAAGCTGTCAGCTGTTGAACACGGTGGTGGGAGCATCATGGTTGGTGTTATCTGGATGGAATAGAGACAGCAGGGCGTCGTTAATCCGTCCGCCACCGGCTGAGGCGGTTGCTAGCTGCTAGCAACGTTGGGCGGTGGTCCAGTTAGTGAACTCGGAAGAGTCATGATGCTAGTGCTGTAGTGATACACTAACCTCGTGATACTATACGATACGATACGATACACGATATTCAGCTCATGATACGATATATGAAATTTTCAGGCTACAAAACGCCTCACCGGGAAAATATTGTCTCTTGTTACAAAAGAAATTTCAGGATTTGAAAGGCTAAAATCCAGTAGCGCTGCTACTCGCAGCTCCCAGAGTTTACCGAACCTAAACATAGCTTTCCGCTCTGTATCTCGGTTTGAAAGCGGTGCGTCCGAGCTGCTCTGCCATTGGCTATCGCTTAGCATCTTCCTGGCATCCCATTGGCTAGGAGGGCCCCTTGTCTGTATGAGCGTAACCCAGCAACCAGGTAAACAAACAATTTTTACCCCCACCAAGGAGGTTATGTTTTTGGCGGCATTTATCTGTCTGTCTGTTTGTGTTCAAGATAACTCAAAAAGTTATGGATGGATTTTGATGAAATTTTTTTAGGAGTTGTCAGAAATGTGAAAAAGAAGAACTGATTTCATTTTGGGTGTGATCCGGAAGAAATCCTGGATTCTGGATCACTTTCAAACTTTCGATAATTGTTGCGTTTAGTGGAGGTCTGCACTCTCTGAGTGCTTTTCTAATTCTACTGCTTTTCTGTGGTGTTTATGTGTCGCCAGTAGTGAAGACGTAAGCGTCACTGAGACCTGATGTGCTTGTTTCCACCAGAACATCTGCTCCAACTCCACGGTTCTGAGGACCCACACCCCCTGCCACTCCTGCGGCATCACCATGATCACCCGCTGTCCGTCTGGCTACAAGATGACACCCGGATCCACCTCGCAGGGCTGCAAGTAAGCAACCCGGTGCGCGTGCCCGGCCCACAGCCCCCAGCTGTGGGCCGGGCCCGGGCTCTGGCCTCCGGCCCCGGACTCAGGCCCCCCAGCCCCCAGCCCCCGGCCCCAGGCTCTGGCCTTTGGCCCCGGGCTCTGGCCTCTGGCCCCGGACTCCGGCCCACAGCCCCCAGCCCCCGGCCCCAGGCTCTGGCCTTCGGCCCCGGCCCCCGGCCTCAGGCTCTGGCCTTCGGCCCCAGCCCCTGGCCCCTGGCCCCTGGCCCCCGGCCCCAGGCTCTGGCTCTGGCCTCCGGCCCCCGGCCCCCGGCCCCCGGGCTCCGGCCCCGGCCCATGGCCCCGGGCTCTGGCCTCCGGCCCCCAGCCCCAGCCCTGGCGAAGCCCTTGCAGTTGCCAACAAAAACAAACATTTCCTCTGGCTGCAACCTGCTGGAACATTTCGGCTTGTTTTCATGGTACATCTGCAGCATTGTTGAGACATTAAACCCGTCCATCTGTCCATCCCGCAGGTACACCGTCAGGACTGCCAGCTTTAACATCGCCGTCGCCGGCTGCTTCTTTGAGTGCTACAAAGAGGTGGAGTTGAAGAGCTGCTGTCCCGGGTTCTGGGGTCCGGACTGCATCGGTCAGTACACCGACCTTTACGTCCTTATCAGGTCTCTGGCACACGACATCCCATAATTCAACAGTCCCAGTTTCAGCCCGAGCTCCCGGACCTCACGGTCCACTTAATGACCACAAGGTGTCCAGATCATTAACGCTCCACCCCCGTGCTTCACAGTGGGCTGTTCCTGGTTAAATTATGCATTTGGTTCTGAACATTAAGGCCAATCAGCTCCACGCTGGTCTCGTCTGTGCAGAGGACATTGATCCAGAAGTCTGCTGGTTTCTTCAGATACAGTTTAGTGAAGCTCAGTCGTGTTTTTCATGATCTTTTTACAGCTTGTTCCTGGTGTTACGGCCGCTGTAACATCTCTGCCAGTCCCCAAGCAGCCGGTAGACGCAAGTTGAAATGCAGGGTTGATTTAAGCCGTAAGCTCAGACAGGAAGCTGCAGTTTAATTTTCAGGGGACAAAAGCCAAAACAAGAAAGAGAAAGTAGGAGGGTTAAGGGTCAGAATGAGTTAAAGCAATTAAATACCAACAAAGACCAGGCAGCAGCTCCACACACGACGCATCTCAACGTTTGCAGAGCCAGTGATGTCATCCATGGGTTAGGGTTATGGTTAGAGGTTAGGGTTAGTTTGATTGACCTGACTGATTTCTTCAGAGGTATGAAACTGGATTATAACAGTCCAGAACCGGGCCAGGGGTCTGGTCCGAGGGTCTGCAGCCGTCTCCAGCGGTCCCCTCGTGCCCAGAAAGACCTCCAGGTGACTGGTGTCTGCAGGATGCAGATCGTCCAGCAGGAATCGGGACTTCCTTCCCCTTTTCAGGCCCCGTCAGCAGGAACAGAAATCTGCTGACACACGCGTACCGGTCTCACTGGTCCCACTGGTCCCACAAACAGCCACATACCAGAACACTGCAGCAAACCTGGATCCAATGAACCTGAGATGTCAAACCGTGGAGCTCCAGTCCAACGTTCGATGCAGAAAATCACACGTACGACGTCCAGGACGGTCCAGGATGGTCCAGGATGGTCCAGGATGGTCCAGGGCGGTTGATGAGTGGTCCAGACCATGACTGACATTGAGATGCAGATGGATGTGGAATAATCTGACCGTATACAGACAACACGTGACCATAAACCTCCTTGGCGTGCGTCAAAACCCTTTTAAAAAAGCGTCAAAGGCAAAGGATGCTGGTCATTGTTGGGGAGAAGAGGCCAACTTTGGATTCGTGGCGCAAAGTCATAATAACTCATACGTCATTTCAAGTTGATGGGGGTAAGCAGACGGAGTTGAAGGAAGTTTAGATCAGGTAGTCTTTTGTCACGCCCCTGTGTGAATCCACCGTAAGACTAGAGAAAGGAATGAAGAAAGAGAAAACAAGAGCGTGAAGAAACAGACATGTTGTCATTATATTATCAGAGCTGATACCTGTCTTTACGGCTGATACATAAGGTCAATCAATCGGTTGATCTTTAGGTATATTACACCTCAAAGTAACCAGCTGGCACCCAAAGTGTTTTACATCAAGTGACAAGTGAAAAGCAGAAGAACAAAGATGTACAAACACAAACATTCAGGAGGTAAATTATTCCACAACTGGCGTTGTGACCTCTGTGCCTCTAAAACGTCAAGGTGTTCAATGACCGGACTGTAGAAGAACCACGGTGTTCGTATTATTGAACCTGGCCGTTGACCACAGGTTTGTTACTTGACTGAATGAAGAACTGGGCTGGACTTTCTGCCACAGTACTGAACTGGTGTGCAGGGTTTCCTGCAGGAAAAAACTTTGGCCGGGGGGGGGGTGTTCAAGCCGAGAACGGTAGCCGAGAACCAAAAAAAAGGATAAATTACTTAATTAATTAGATTGTTCAATTATTATTTTTGCCCTGAAAATATGAAAGAAGTTACTTAACAACAAACCCACAAACATGATGATGGAAAACACTATAAAGTGTAGGCTACCTCAGTTTCTTAACCAAAAGACTATGTCTCATTTACTCTACTACTGATCAATTGCATACCAGTAAATTACATAGTAGGCGTTACCTTTTTGACTGGGCGGACTGGTCATCAATCACCTCAGAGTGACAGCTGTCAAGTGAAGCTACGTGAGCTTGGAGTCCAGATGACAGGCAGTGCGCCCATTGGTCTTTATTTATTTATTTAGTTAGTTTAAATACCTAATGTTCTTTTTTTTCTTTTATAGACAAAGTTAAACATTATGTTGATTAGTGTGTGCGTGTGTCACTTTAATGAATTGGTGAACCAAAAACAAAAAAAAAACGGCAGTGAGAGGTCGCACTGTCTGGTCAAAACAAAAGCACCGGGTCTATTACGAATAAAGTTTACCAGAATCTCTACTGACTATAAATAATTAGGGACCGACATAAAAGCGAGCGGAGGAAAACTTGTATTGAAGTGAGACGAGATGTGAGCTGTCAAACGTGAGTGATCGACAGAGATATCACTGTGTGTGTGCATGTGTGTGTGTGGGTGGGTGTGTGTGTGTGTGTGAAAGAGAGAGAGAGAGGTGGCGCAGAATGCACTGCAGGCAAACAGCGCAGCACTAGAGAATCAACATTAATTCATTATAACACAAACCTATGTGCGCTGATCAGTTCTCAAGCGCTGCCGTATCGCTTGCATGCATTGCATTTTTTTTTTTCGCCCGACATTTTTTTTTCCCGACATTGTAGCCCGGGCGCTCGAGATTTCAGGCCGGGCGGGGCGCCTGGCCAAATAAGGTCTGCAGGAAACCATGGTGTGAGTCTTCCTTAAAGGCCAGGGACTACTGACAAAAAAAAATGACATGCGGAGTTCCCCAAGGCTCCATCCTGGGGCCCCTCCTGTTTAACATCAGCTCAGATTATAGTAGAAAACAAGACGAGTTACCATAACTAGGCAGATGACACACAGCTGTTCATTTCAAGGTCACCAGGTGACAATGAACCTGTACAAGCTTTGATGCTTAGAAACCAGCAAGTGGATGTGCCAGAATCTTCTTCAGCTGAACAAAAACAAAACTGAAGTAGATATTTTTGGACTCAAGGACGAGTCAGCACACAGATCAGAAATCTATGTGCAGTCATGGACCCAGACCTGAATCTTCAGAGACACATGAAGACGAAGTACAAAGTTGGCCTTTTGTCACCTGAAGAACACCTCCAGGATCAAAGGACTTAAGTCTCAGCAGGTCTTGAAAAACGTGACCTTGTCAACACTCCTCACCAAAACTGAGGGAGGAGATCTCACCAGTCCAGTTCTGAGGCCTTCGCACCAGCTCCATGTCTCAGAGACTTAAAAATGCTTCTTGTAGACCACCGGAGCCCTTCAGAGACCTGCTGTTGCCATGTCCCCCATCCAGACCATTCAGGTCTTCTGGTTCAGGTCTACTCTGGTCCCCAGAACCAGAACCAGACAGCTCCTCACATCTGGAACAAACTCCCAGAAACCTGTCCAGGTTCTTGGAACCACGAAATGCTGAAGAAGAAACTAAATTACAGGAAGGAGTGAAAAGTTGCAGATCTGAAGCCACTGGAGGAGAGGAAACAGACGCTGGTTAGGTGATGACATGAGGAGATAGGAGAGGAGGGAGATAAAGGGAGAAGAATGGGGGGACAACCAGGAAGGAAGGAGGGATAGATGGGGTGGGTTGGTTTCCTCACAGAAGGCATAAAAACGAGCATGCTGCAACATCAGCTTCCTGTTGTTCTGTTCCAGAGTGTCCTGATCGGGCCGAGCGGCCCTGCAGCAGCAGGGGGGTCTGCTCCGACGGGCTGGGGGGCAACGGCACCTGCACCTGCCAGGTGAGTCCACGTAACTGTCACACTGTTAACATCAGGCGCTGAGGTGCACATAGATGTAAAAACATAAGAAAAATGAACCTGGGCTCCCAACAACCCACCAGAACCACCTGAAGGTCCTGAGAGCTTCTTCTCTGATCAGTTGTTGTTGTTGTCAGAGTGCAAATTATACAATGACAATTGGGGGGGGGGGGTCAACATTTTCCTAGAGATGACAAAAATGACAATTTGTCCCTTCTTTAGGGGGGTCGAAGTTGTAATTTGGGGGGTCAAACCCCCCCAAACCCTCCCGTAATTCGCACTATGGTTGTTGTTATTGTTGTTGTTGTTGTGAGGTTTGTTTATCTAATCTACTCAGACCATGTGATCAGATCACTGTTAATATGTTTTCTTACATCTTTCTTACTAACTTTCCTGTTCGTTACTTCAGGACGGTTTTGCAGGAACAGCCTGTGAGGGCTGCACACCTGGACGTTACGGACCCACCTGTAGCTCAGGTAAGATCAGATCAGACATCCCTGAATGAATGGATGAATGAATGAAGGAATGAATAGATAGTTGGATGTATGGATGGATGGATGGATGGATAGATGGATAGATTAATGAATGAATGAATGGATGGATGGATAAACGGACAGATTAATGAATTAATGGATGGATGAATAAATAGATGAATAGATGAATGGATGAATGAACGAAGGAAGGAATGAATGAAGAAATGGATGGATGATGGATGGATGGATACATGAATGGATGGATGGATGGATAGATAAATGAATGAATGAATGGATGAATGAACGAAGGAAGGAATGAATGAAGAAATGGATGGATGGATGGATGGATGGATGAATGATGGATGGATAAATGAATGGATGGATGGATGCATGGATGAACAAATAAATAAATGAACGAATAGATGAATGGATGAAGGGATGAATAAATGATTGGATGGATGGATGAATAGATGGATGAATGAATAGATGGTTGGATGAATGGATGAACAAATGTCATCTATGCTCCTGTCATGAGTCTAATCGGCTGTTATGAGTCTCATCTGCTGTCCTCATGTCTCCTGTCCCAGAATGCACCTGTGTCCACGGTCTCTGTGACTCTGGGCTGAAAGGCAGCGGTCAGTGCACCTGCTTCTCTGGATACAAAGGACCAAACTGTGACCAAGGTAACGGCTGCAGAAAACACCGGTGGCCTTTTTCTGCTCTCTGTCCTCTTCTTGACCTTGACTCACTCAAATCTTTATTAATTTTTTAATCACGCATGACCCCAATTCAAAAAAAGTCGACTGTTTTTTTTTAACTCAAACCTGCAGTTGATTCACATGAGAACACGGAGAACATATAACATTAACATTGTAAACCAAATATGAGCTTGTTTTGAATTCAATGGCTGCAGCGCGTCTTGAAGAAGTTGAGCGACGAGAAGTTTTAAAAGTAAGTGTTGCTAAAAAGAAACACGTGGAGGAGCATCTACAACCAACGAGGTTAAACGTCAGCAGGTCAGTGGCTTGAAAAGAGAGTCAGACTCACTCAGAAGTGAAGAAAGTTTTAGAATTATCTTCTCCTGACCCGACTTGAAACCCGTCTGAAACATAAAACAGAGGCGTTAACGCTTTAGGCCTGAAACTACCTACTACTGATGACGAGACTCCAAGTTAACGTCCAGACTAGATATGTACTCTGTGGTCTGTTGTGAAGACAAATATAACTTTATGAGATCTGCAGAGCACCGTTTCCTGTTTGTCCCCATCGTCCGATACCTTTCGTCTTTTCTTCGGTGTTCGACCCGCATGTTTATCCTGAGAAGCAGAGTCTGTTTCTGCTGGGAGCTGCTGTTTCTCCATCACCTCTGTTGTCGCCTGCCTCGGTTTCAGAGTTACCTGCGTGTGCGGCTCTCAGCTGTCAGCAGAACTCTCGCTGCATGGAAGAAGCTCTGACGGGAAAGCTGGAGTGTCAGTGTCTGCCGGGCTACCAGAAGTCCGGGTCGGAGTGTGTATGTAAGTCCACATCCAACAGAAACCTCCTGATTACAGCTGCCAGACTTAGTACCTGATATCAGCTTTTACCTGCTTCATTTGTCTTGACGTAATGAGGCAGTGGACCAGCCCGGTCCAAATATTTTAGCACCACTGAAACTGGGGGTACTTTGTTCGGGTTAGGGTTAGGGTTAGGGGTTAGGGGGTTAGGGGTCAGGGTTAGGGTTAGGGTTAGGGTTAGGGGTTAGGGGTTAGGGTTAGGGATAGAGGGTTAGGGTTAGGAGTTAGGGTTAGGGTTAAAGGGTTAGGGTTAGGGTTAGGTGTTAGGGATTAGGGATTAGGGTTAGGGGTTAGGGTTAGGGATAGAGGGTTAGGGTTAGGGGTTAGGGTTAGGGGTTAGGGTTAGGGTTAAAGGGTTAGGGTTAGGGATTAGGGATTAGGGGTTAGGGGTTAGGGTTAGGGGTTAGGGCTAGGGTTAAAGGGTTAGGGTTAGGGGTTAGGGTAAGGGATTAGGGGTTAGGGTTAGATGGTTAGATATAGGGTTGGGGTTAGGCATAGAGGGTTAGGGTTAGGGTTAGGGGTTCGGGGTTAGGGTTAAAGGGTTAGGGGTTAGGGTTAGGGGTTAGGGTTAGGGGGTTAGGGTTAGGGTTATGGGTTAGGGTTAGGGGTTAGGGGTTAGGGTTAGGGTTAGGGATAGAGGGTTAGGGTTAGGAGTTAGGGTTAGGGTTAAAGGGTTAGGGTTAGGGGTTAGGGGTTAGGGTTAGGGTTAGGGTTAGGGGTTAGGGGTTAGGGGGGTTAGGTTCGGGTTTGGTTCGGGGTCGGGTTAGGGTTAGGGTTCGGGTTCGGGTTCGGTTCGGGTTCGGGTTAGGGTTGGGGTTAGGGGTTCGGGTTCGGGGTTAGGGTTAGGGTTCGGGTTGGGTTCGGGTTAGGGGGTTAGGGTTTTAGGGGTTAGGGGTTAGGGTTAGGGTTAGGGTTAGGGGTTAGGGGTTAGGGGTTAGGGTTAGGGTTAGGGTTAGGGTTAGGGTTAGGGGTTCGGGTTAGGGTTAGGGTTAGGGGGGTTAGGGTTTTAGGGAGGGTTAGGGTTAGGGTTCGGGGGGTTAGGGTTAGGGGTTAGGGTTAGGGTTTAGGGTTGGGGGTTAGAGGTTAGGATTATGGGTTATGGGTTAGGGTTAGGGGTTAGGGTTAGGGTTAGAGGGTTAGGGTTAGGGATAGAGGGTTAGGGTTAGGGTTAGGGGTTAGGGTTAAAGGGTTAGGTTTAGGGCTTAGGGGTTAGGGTTAGGGTTAGGGTTTACCCTAACCCTAACCCCTAAGCTGAAAGCCTGCGCTCTGATCACACCTTGAATGTTTTTTTTCTAACCCCTTCTGGTGGCGTGTAAAGGTAAAAATCATAAAAACTCTTCAAATGTCCAAATACTTCTGAGCCTGACCGCAGCTCCGAGGGTCATTTGGACACACAAAGTCCGATTCAAGGAGAGTATCTGGTCAACCAGGGAGTCTGTTTGGGCATGAACAACCCAGGAGATGGTCCGGGATGCACCAGAGAGATTATGGTCCCGATTATACACCTTCCGCTAGTCGCTACCCGCAAATTGCGGGTTTAAGAACCTCCGGTAACCGCTAATGCAATCTTCCTTTCCCTAAAGCCACTATCCTGCTATGCCGACTCCCTTACACTTTGTAGGTGTGGTAATGGCCGTGTCTTTTGTGCTTTCTGCAAACTTGGTATCTTGTGATCGTGGATTTAAGGTAGCGGGTAGTGGGTGGTTGTCATGAGATCTGTTCCGATCTGGATGAAAAGACACTATAGCGGTTTGCAGGTATCAGTTTGTGGGTAGCGGGTAGCGCAACCTGCTCTTAAAGGCAATGGCTACTGACGCACCTGTTTAACAGGTGGAACGCCCTAACCACTCCTATGCATAATGTAGTGGGTAGTGCAGGTGGGATAGTGGGTTTAGGGAGGTGGAAGATTGCGTTCTTTGCGGGGAACCGCCCCTCCCGCCACCCGCTATCCCTTAATAGCAGCTTTAGGAGGTTTGGCGAAAGATCGGGCCCTATGTCTCCTGGCTGATCTGGGAACACCTCAGTATCTTCCTGGAAGAGACGGTCTTGTTGAGGAGAAGGAAGTCTGTATTTCGTCTGCTTAGGCTGCCTTCCCTTGACGCAAACGCAGATGACGGGAATCAGTGGACGGACAGATTTGACGGGACTGTAGAATTGACACAACTCAAAAAAGACTAAAGTGGATTGAAATTCCAGTGACTGGTATTGACCAGAGCTACCTTTATTTTTTGGGGGCTGAAAACATTAAATGGTGTCTCTCTTCTGTTTTCTTCAGCCAAAAATCCATGTCTGCAGCAGGTCTGTCACGTCCACGCCTCCTGTGTCCACACGGGTCCAGACCAGCACCTCTGCGCCTGCAACCAGGGCTACAGTGGCGATGGACGGGTCTGCATGCCCGTCGATCCCTGCCAGACCAACTACGGAGGCTGCTCCCTCGGATCGACCCACTGCATCTACGACAGCCCGGGGAAGGTAAGCTTTACCCTGGATCAGGAGCAAGACCCGAGGCAGGAACGAGTTGCCGTTCAAAATCAGGATTAGTTTCGGGTACAGGGACAGAGAGGGTCAGGAACCAGCTGGGGATCAGGGTCAACACGGTGCACAGGTTCATGAATGGAAGAAGAGGTGAGAATGGAGGTCAGATCAGAGGTTGGGATTTAGGCCAAGAACGAGATCAGCGTCATAAAGAGAAGTCGGATCAGGAACAGAAACAAGAAACATCCAAAACTAGGAGATCAAACTGAGGAACGTAACAGCACAAGAATTAGAGCCAAGACCCAGACTGGAATCAGGTACTAAACAGCAAGAACATCACCATCATCATCAGGAACCTGATCAAGAACAGGAACCACGGTTCGGTTCAAGGACTGTGTAGGAAGAACTGGACAAACCCTCTGTGATGTCATCGATTTGTTTCCTGCAGAGTGGCTTTGAAGCCTCTTTGTCCTCGTACTTAGCAGCACCATGAACCAAAGAGGTGGAACGAGCAGACCTGGAAGCTTTCAGTCACCAAAGTCAGCTATTTTAGCTCGGCTGTCTTAGCTTATGCTAACCTGTGATGCTAATGAATATCACTATATATTTATTCTGATCAAATCTGATCCAGACATCCTCATTCAAGAGTCGCTAATGAAGCAACATCTGAAACGAAGGCTAGCAGAGACCTGCTGGAACCAGAGCTCCACTTGGAAGATGCAAAAACTTCCATCCATCATCTATACCTGCTTAGTGCTGTGCAGGGATTAGGCTCTTGCCGATTGTGCTAGCATAATTTTTAGCATAATCTGAGAAATTGAGCATAATTTTTGCCCTTTTTCCAAAAGTAGCACTGCTAGCATAATCAGTATATTTTCTCTTAATAGCACAATTTTAGAATAATTCAAGAAAATGAAGATCTCAGCTACTAAAAACGATAGATTACTATTAACAGTTGGTTCCACTCCTATTTTGCGATTGCTTTTTAGTTGTGTTGAGATACCGCGGGAATTTGATGAAACGGAACCGGACGTCTGTGTCTTGGTCCCAGACTCCTTAGTCTTTCTCCCAGTGCGTCTTTCAAAATGACGGCCACCACGCCAAACGTATAGGCCTAACCACCGGATAGTTACCCAGGTTTTGAACAACCGGGCCCAGAACGTCAGGTTAGTGTTAATAAAATACATTTTCAAACTTGTCTTGTGAGTTGTGAAGTTTGTGCACAGAATAATTTTTTTTTAAAGTAGCATATTTTGAAAAGCGAGCATAATTTGAGCATAATTTGGGCAAAAACGAGCACTGCCACTAGCATTATATGCCACTTTTACTAGCACAATCGGAAATGCCTAGCAGGGATCTGCTGGAGCTTATCCCAGCTCTCCTTGAGCAAAAGTGTAAATCCTAGGCAGGTTGCCAGTCCACCAGTCCTAACCATAACCCCATGTAGACAAGTCCTATGGGCAATTTAAAGTCACCAATTAACCGAATGTGCACATCTCTGGACTGTAGGAGGAGAAGCCAGAGAACCTGGAGAACCCAGACAAGCATGGGGAGAACAGGCCAACTCCACACAGAAGGGCCCCCACAGGGGTTTGAACCAGGAACCCCCCCTTCCTGTGAGGCGACAGTGTTGACCACCAAGCCACCATGCTGCCAACAAAACTTTCAGTAAAAAAAAAAAAAAAAACAACCAAAAAAATGAAACAGTGTGAAATTCCCGCCGATTCGGAAAGCAGTGAGAGTTCTGGCCCGTTACGCGACATATTCTGCGGTAGTTGGGTCGTCCCTATGGATCACAACGCGCTGGCGCACCGATGAAGCTTATTCATCTGCACAAATCCCAGACGAAGCCTGGCATGGAGGCTACTCGCTTCTGCTGCTCCGGGGACTTATCCCTGCGATGCTGGACGCTGGACGCTCCAGTTTGTGCCCGGTTTGTGGTGATTTGCGGTCGGATGTCGACATACTGTCTGCGGGGGGCGGATCGGTCCTCTTGCGGCTGGTGGAGACCTGCCGCCGCTGAGATGGATGGTGTCGCTGGAGGCCGGTTCGGGAAAGCTAAGTAGTCCTGAACTGCTACCCACGGCAACCACCACCACTGGATCCGGGCTGCAGCGTCACTGACCCGGGACGGGAGCCCCCGACGTAGCAGCGGTGGCGTGGCCGTGACCGGCAAACAGCTGCTGCCTCTGTCCAGCAGTCTGCACGCCGGATGGGTCAGCTGACCTGGCAGGGGCCGTCTGGTGACCTGGTGGGGCCCAGCACCGCCGGGGGAGACGACAACGGCCTGGTCCGGTCGGCATGATGAAACGGGCTCTGGGACGCTCGGCTCCGTCGCTCGCCGGACTGAATGGAGCTCAGTCTTCCCAGAGGAGACGGTTTGGTTCATCGGTGTTTCCTCCTCTGACCTGGAGATATCTCACTTGTCATCATTATGGAGATATACTGGTTCTAACGGCTGTTAACTGTTTTACCGGTTGTTAACCGCTGTTACCTAGAGTTAGCACTCGGACCACGGGACCAGGCATGAAAAGGAGCGCTGGACGCTAGCAGCTCCTCTAGTACACCAGACTGGTGTACTGAAACTTGAATTTCCCCCTTGGGGGATT
The DNA here is from genome assembly GCA_018398805.1 of Hirundichthys speculiger. Classification (NCBI taxonomy): domain Eukaryota; kingdom Metazoa; phylum Chordata; class Actinopteri; order Beloniformes; family Exocoetidae; genus Hirundichthys; species Hirundichthys speculiger. Next base: position 914,714 of record JAGFBZ010000384.1, on the reverse strand, counting down.
AATAAAGTATTTTTGAATTTTGAATTAAATTACCTGCCCAGGAACCATCGTATCAGGAGCTGTCAAGGTGCAGACCACCCCGTGAGTTTCACGTGATCTTTGAACTTTAGGGTAAACTCGTAATCTTGCGAATCCAGCTGGGCGGACGGCGCTGGCAACTGCTCCGCTAGCTTGGAAATTAAAAGCATATTAATGTTGTTGACTGAACGTTTGCTGGTCCACAAGCTGAGTTTTAGCTCCAATAAATCAATCTACAGGTAAAGGGAACTTTCAACAGCTGACTTGTTAAAGAAAAATGTTATTTCCAGTGTTTCGGTAGATTACTAGCACTCGTCAAATTAGACCACTTGGGTATAATTATTCAGTAAGTTGCCATCGTGTCCAAGTAGCTTTAGGTGCAAATGGGACATCTAGTTTCAAGGTCATGTTCTGCAGGACACAGCAAGCCAATATTATTTTGCTCACCTTCCTGGGTTTACACCGCTGCTCGCCTTGATGACGCCATTGATGTCTCTTTATGACGGTCTGAGTCACTGTGTGGGTCCATTTAATCAATTTAATCACTTTACTGGGATTTTAAGAAGCATCTGAAGCTTTATTCATTCTCATACTCTGAACTAAGCCCTTGGTCCTGTTGTCCTCTCCAGTCTCACTGCGAGTGTCTTCCTGGCTTTGACAACCTGTCGGGCGGCGGCTGCAGCCTGAAGGAAGCCTGCAAACCCGATTCCTGCCACAAGAACGCGAAGTGCGCCACCTTGGCACCCGGAGGAGTCCAGTCAGTCGCATCGCCACTCTCTCTGCAGCACCAGTCGGATGTTGAACCTCAGGCAGACCGGGATGTCGCAGCTCTGATCGTGTCTTCTGCTCTGTCCCTCAGGTGCACCTGTCTCCAGGGTTACGTGGGCAACGGTAAAGTATGTTACGGAAACATCGTGGAGCGTCTGAACGACCTGAACACAGAACCTGGCGGAGAGTGGAGCGGTCAGCTGAGCAACGCCATCTCTCTGTTCGGTACCGGGACGACTCTCTTACTGTCATCAAAACTGTCATAAATACATTTAATCAGTCCTCAGTGAACACAACGATGTGATTCACGGCTAACGACTCCAACCCAGGAAGACGATTGGACAATTAAATACAGATGACTTGTGTGCAACTCCAAGTCCAAAAAAGTTCAGACTGCATAAAATGTGAATAAAAACAGAGTATAATAATGTGCAAATGGCATAAAATCCTTTTTTATTCACAATAGAATGTGTAAAACATATAAAATTTAGGGCTGGGCAAGATAACGCGTTATTATCGCGTTAACGCATTAATTTATTAATGTGTTAACGCGATAATAACGCATTAACGCATTAATAAATTAATGCGTTAACGCGTTATTATCGCGTTAACGCATTAATAAATGGTAAACATGCGGAAAAGCTAAAACAGACAAGGAGAACGGTAAAAATCAGTGAACTTTACAGTTCAGGTAGCATCTCAGGTAGAAATATTAACAATTTTGTCTAAAAAAAAACAAACTTCCAAACTCCTTTGTTCAAGACGATCACATCATTCCTCCATGTTCCATCAGATCTGCTCCATGTGTTCACTGTCCTGCTGTTCTCTAGCTGGTTACTGCAGTGCGGCTCCATCTAGTGGCACAGGTGTGTAATGACAACAGAAAGTCTATTCCTTTCTGGCTCACGTAAACCAGACAATAAACTATTAAAAACAAATTCAGTCCCGTGGCCAGTTTGCTAAAATTAAAATATAAAAAAAAAGGCTTTTTTTTTGTTTGTTTTTGTGTTAGATTAAAAAACAGAAAGAAAAATAAAAAGTCACTTTTTAAGTTTTTAAATTTCTGATTGACAATTGAAAATGGAAAAAAACAAATGATACACAGATAATTACAAATTGATAAAGTTACATTTCTTTAACATGGACATTTTTTTTAAAGTTCTCCCAGACGGAGGATTCAACAGAAACAAGGTTATTTGAAACAACTGACAAGTTGAACTCCCCATTAAAAGTTTCTGCTGTTACCTCAGAAATTACCTGTTTTAATGTTATGATTGTGGCCTCTAGATTGTTAGGATTTCGTTTGTAGACTTTTTTCTTACTTTTCAGAAAAAAAACAGGATGACATTAATGCCCTGGCAGTGGCAATAAGCTTTATTTTATTTGACATTTTTAAGATGATATTTACACTGAATATGTGTTACTGACAAGTGCTGATGTTAAAAGTGTTTGAACAACAAATGTTATGACACTTTTGTTCATATGGCAGCAGAACATTTAAATAAAAGTGAGCTTTACACTCCTTTTGAATTCATTATTTGATTTTCCGTAAACAATGCAATTAATCGTGATTAATCAGGGAAATCATGCGATTAATCCCGATTAAAATTTTAATTGTTGCCCAGCCATAATAAAATTATTATATTATGTAAATGTCAACGCAATGCTACAAAAACCCAGAACATCAAGAAAAACAATAACTTCACTTTCTACTGCCCAGCTCTAAATCTGGACTTGCTATTGCTGTTTCAACATCATAAATCATATTCCAGCGGAAAACTACACTTGACTCATCGCAGGTATTTATCATAAACATTCATGGTAGTTCTTCTTTACGTCTTTTTCAGGTTCTCTCTCGTGGCCTCTGGAGAATTTGGGTCCTTTTACAGTTTTTGTCCCGATCAACAAAGGCTTCAGGGGAGTTTCGGTGAGAATCAAATCCATTTGAAAGAGCTGCCCGCCCCTCTTTTAGAAAGAACCAGAATTTCATTCCTACTTAGTCAACATTTCAGGCTGACTAAAAGTAAATTTTGACCCTTGTTGTTCCTTTGCCAGATGAGGACTCTGACAGCGGACCCGTCCAAGGCTAAATACCTTTGTAAACTCCATATGGTTGCTGGGGCGATGCCGTTCGCCAGTCTGAAGACGTCTGATGTCTTCTACACCCTGACGGGAAAATCGGCAGAGACGGACACAACCGGAGGGGTGAGAGGCTGTTCAGAGTCAGATATGGACCCGGACAGATGTAGCTGACTGCTGACTGCCGTCTGCGTAGCAGTGAACAATCATGCCTAAATATAGTAGTCAATGGAAGCATATATAGAGTGAAAAGTAATGGTACAAGTACAGAACCCTGTAGGACACCAGAACCAGCTCTGGTCTGTGAGGAAGACTCCTCACTCACATGAACAACCAGGAATCTATCAGATAAATATGCCTTAAACCAATCTAATGTGGTTTCTTTAAAGCCATTAACACGTTCAAGCCAAAGGCTGTATCAAAGAACTGGACAAACCTTCTAACGTTTTCCTAAAACCCGTTCTGACTTGACCGTGCATCACAATTTCTGTTGTCATTTGAAATGACTGCTGCTGGAGCTGAAGCTGGCTGTTACAGCTGCTGCCTGTGAGGGTTTATGGGTAATCAACTCAGAAGGTCCACGTACGAGAAGAGCTTTGGTTTAGAAGTGGCAAAGAACATTTCAATTGAAGCTGCTCATCTTTTTTTATATGTATAGTCGTAGAAAGAACAAGATGTGATGAGGTATGTGTGTTTAAACAAGCAAGACTATCGTGCGGTTCCCACACGGCCTTGAAAGCTTTGGGTAAACTCATAATCTCACATATTTTCAAATTCAAAATTCAAATTCAGATTCAAAAATACTTTATTAATCCCCCAAGGGGGAAATTCAAGTTTCAGTACACCAGTCTGGTGTACTAGAGGAGCTGCTAGCGTTCAGCGCTCCTTTTCATGCCAGGTCTTGTGGTCCGAGTGCTAACTCCGGTTAACAGCCGCTAACAGCCATTGAAACAGTTAACAGCCGTTAAAACCAGTATATCTCCATAATGATGGCAAGTGAGATATCTTTAGGTCATTTTAACATGGAGGTCAACGGACGTTGAGTTGCTTTTAGAGCCAGCCACTAGTGGTCAGCAGAGGAACTGCAATTTTCTTCACATCCCAGTTTGCTTCAGTCTAACGACCCCCCAGCAAGTCATTTGGTTCCAACATGGCATTTCAAGTAGATCAGCTCTTTATTAAACAGGTGCATCCTACAGGTGTATCAGATATGGGCCAGCTTTGGGACAAATATTCTTTTCAGAAGAAAGTCCAGAAAGTCATGTGTCTTAACGACTGATAATCTGCTGGAGTTTTACGTGAAACATCTGTCTGTTTTGGATTTTTTGACATCTTCACACCAAAAGCTAAAAACACCAAAGACAAACCATTAAAACAGGATCAAATATGGACCAAACTGAATCTCTGACATAGTTGACGTCTGATGTCTTTGTGCACCTGAGATGACTTTAGGAGCTTCAAGATGCTAAAAGTCTCATAGAGCATGTCAACAATGTGTTTTTTTTATTAGTTAACCCCTCAACAAATCATCTTCTTGTTTCTTTCTAGGACTCTCAAACCAAAATCCGTATCCATGGCAGCAGAAAGAAAGGCACCATTGTCTGGTCGGACCTGGTTGCCTCCAACGGGATGATCCACCTGATCAGCAAGCTGATGGACAGCGTCTCGGCCACTGTGGAGAGCAACACAGAGGTTTCCAAAGTCACAGTGGGGAGGGTGGGATGGGCAGGATGCTAACACAATGCCAGCAGGAAAAGATGTCAGTGGTGGTTTTAGAGATGTGACTGTTGCTGCACGTCCATCTGGAAAGGGTTACGAAACCTTTTCTGCTCTTACGTCTGGGTTGTAAGGAGTACCACAAGGCTCTGTACGAGGGCCTCTGCTTCTTTAGACCTACGCACCAACACTCTATGTCATCTTGCTTTATTTAATACAGATAGTTGTGAGCTCTGGATAGGGGTGTGAAAAAAAATTGATTTTGGCAATATATCGCGATTTTTGGCCGCCCAATATAATATCGATTTTTCAGCTCCTAATGTTGATGTTTTAGGAAAATTTTATTCTATTTATTTTATTTTATTTATTTATTAAATGTGCAAAAACACTAATAATAAACAATAAATAGGTTGTTTTGAAGCAAATAGTTTTAACTCAATTTGTCCTCTACATGATCAATATCATCTGATGAGCATATACAGCAACTTGATTTTTCATCTCTACTTTTAATTTTGATGTTAACTGGGTAGAATATTGCAATATATTGTGATATCACAATATCGTGATAATATTGTAAGTATCAAGTATCATGATATATATCGCAATGCGATATATGTATCATGATACTTGATTTTTCATCTCTACTTTTAATTTTAATATTAACTGGGTAGAATATTGCAATATATCATGATATCACAATATCATGATAATATCATAAGTATCAAGTATCATGATACTTATTGCAATGCGATATATGTATCATGATACTTGAATTTTCATCTCTACTTTTAATTTTGATATTAACTGGGTAGAATATTGTAATATATCGTGATATCACAATATCGTGATAATATTGTATCGTGACCCAAGTATCATGATACATATCACAAAACGACACTGTGCTCACTTTCAAAGACGTGGCTGAGGAAGAAGAGGGTTCAAGAGAAATTTGAGCACCTAAAACCAGAACCAGAACTTGCCTTTTAATTGTGCGGGAGGAATGGCAGCATTGCAAAGTTAAAAAATAAATCCTTATTGTTCCAACTTTTTTTCTGGAACATCAAAAAGCAGATGTGTATTGAAGTTGATAAGAAAAAAAAAACCCAACAGGTTTTACTGCTTCACTCGTTCATCTCTTCATTACATTCATTTTTTTTTTTTTTTTTTTTTTTTTTTTTGTTTTTTTTACAGGAGAACCTGATGAAGATCATCTCTGATTACGGCAAATTTGAGACATTCAAGTCCTTACTGGAGGTGCAGTAATCAGATTACATCTCTTCTGCACATTGTGACCCTGGATGTTAAACTGACTCCAGTAAAATCTCATATCTGGAAACACCAGATTATTTTTCTTGTTGGTCTGGGTGTTTTTCACTTTTTACAGTGCTGTAGCCGGTCTATTTTTAAGTAATTTGATCAAAAATTCATTCATTGTTTCAGACCCTTGAACGCCTGGCGTATTTCTTGTATTTTAGCTCATGTTTTCTGCAGCCTGAAGTGCACATAATATGCTTTTCCTGAGCCTGACTGGTTTAGAAAGGTAACAGCAGAGTGAGCGTGGAGCAGTGGGGGATGGAGGACAAACAGGGTGCTCACCAGGTGGGAAATAGAAGATTCAGGCTGCAGGATGTAACAAACCCAGAGAGTTTTTGAGCCAAGTTCAAATTAAACGATTCTATGGTGGTGCTGATCAATATGAATATGGATAAAACTTGGATGATATGTGACTGTTAATGAGTGTAGAGGAAGTAATTGTAGTTGGTTGTATCCTGTTACGGCTTGTGTCACATTTAAGAGGCGTGTACTGATCCTGAGGAACAAGGCTCTCTGAACTCGTCCCTGTCTGTCTTTTTTTTGTTGTTTGTTTCATTCGTGGCTTTGACAGATAATAAAGCGCTAATGCTCGCACTTCCAATCCATGTTGGGAATTTATCGATGTGTGGATGACTTCCTTCCCGCAGAAAACCAATCTGGCTTCCGTCATGGACCAACCCGGACCCATCACAGTCTTAGCCCCGCCCCGACCGCTGCTGCAGCGTTCAACGCCATGCTGGAGGGACACCTGCAGTACCTCAGCAGTCCAGACGTGAGAACGGCTTTTTAACAGCTTTAAAAAAAAAAACAGCCTCCATATCTGACGGTAAAGTTAGGAATCAGACAGCAGACACATTTGAGCCATATCTGGGTTACTTGTGGATAAGTTAGAGCACTTCCCAGAGCTACGTGGGCCAGATGCGCCCCAAAGTTCATAAACTGGGCCCAGCCTGGGTTTTGGCATTTGTTGCTAGATGTGCGTTGTACGGCCCCAAAGTCCATAAACTTAGGGGTGCACGATAACTATCGGGCCGATAACAGGAAATTATGATGTCATCCTGATAAGTCCGATATCACGACAAATAGCCCCGATAACATATATATTTTTGTCAACACGGCGGTGCCTCGCTCACTCTGACCCTTGAATGACCGGCAGTAAATGTTATGTTCAAGTAACGTTGGCATAATCAGAAAAACGATTACTCAATCAGGAAAATCAAGAATACCCCCTCATGCCAGAAAACAACTCGTTAACTCTGTCATAATTTTGGTAGTTACTGACTTGAATTGATATTCGCAGTATTTTCCCTCATGTTACACATAAAAATAGAAAAGGCTGAAAGAACGACTAGCAAACAAGGGAACATGGGAATTTACGTTACACCTTGAATGCAGCCTGCAGCACAGCGCAACCTGCAGCACAGCGCTGATCACAACAAACATGTTGTTGTGATCTTCGTGGAACTTCGTTAAAGTTTCAGAAGAAGATAATTTGGTGGTTATTTGTGACGAATCCTCCGAGTGAATTCTACGAGGAGGGAAGCACAAGCTTTAATACGTAAAACCTGATCAGCCACCTACAACATAACAATCGCTTCCGTGGAGTTTTAAAATCATGCTTACGTGAGCTAACGGAAGCTAATGCTAACGTGCTCCTCTCCCTCATTCCTCTCATCTAAAGCTTCCATGAGATTAAAAAATAAAAAACTACTGAACCTCATTTACTTTATTTAAAGGTATTATTTAAATGGAACCACAAGCCAAAATCCTTTAAATGTTAATCTTTTTCAGTTTGTAATTTTGATGCATGTATTTCCATCAGTTCAAGGAGCCTTTATTTTTTATATCAGTCAGTAATGAACCTTATTTAAGTTAATGTGAGATATCAAATAGGTTTGTTTGATAGCTTTACAAAAATGTTTGAGAGGCTTGCCAATAGTTTTTCATTGGAAAAAATAAATATCTGTTCATTTAAAGAGTCCAAATTATTTTTGGTTTGTTCATAGTATTGATGTAATGATTTTAGGTATATGTGTGTGTTATTGGTTATCGGTTATCGGCCTTTAGGCGCTGAAAGTTATCGGTTATCGGTATCGGTTTTAGAAAACAGTTATCGTGCATCCCTACATAAACTAGTTCTGAAACAGGATGTGTCAAGTATCGAGAGTGTCAGGTGAAGCCCAAAGGCCCAAGAAAATGAAGAACTGGGTCTGGTGGATATGTGCTCAAGTTCAGGCAGCCACACTCACCTCGAGTCGAAACTGTTCAATCAAAGCCACGTGTGGACCAAAGAAACCTCCAAATGACAAGAGCCAAAAGGTTGGGCCATCTGAGACCTGAGGATTTATTTTAAGACACACTTTAAAAAAAAAAAAAAAAGCATCTCGCTGCATGGCTAAAATTTAAAAACAGCCAAGATGATGATGATGTCCAGAACAATCAAAGAAGAGAGTATCACTGTCTGCATCAACAACATCCCAATTGGGAGGCACGGGGGTGGCAGTATCATGCTGCTGGGCTGTTCACAAAATAAATGGCATAATTGAGGCGAAATCTAAAGACACAAGCCAACGCGTTAGAGGTGTGACTCCAAACGCACCTCTAAATTAACTGCAAAGTGTCTTAAGGAGAAGAACGTGAAGGTGTTGGAGCAGCCATCACCAAGCCCTGGTCCCCATGTAGAATAGACCCACAAACTGGACCCAGATCCACCAGTTCTGTCAGAAGGAAAGGACCAGAGTTACAGCAAGATATTGTGGAGCTAGCAGAGGGCTAGTAATAGCTAGTAATGGCGTAATAAAACATAAACTTAAGGTTTTTCATCTAAAACACTAAGTGGTCATTTGTTCTGAACTTCCAGGGTCACAACAAGCTGGTGGAGTTCCTGAGGAATCACATCATCCAGTCCACCGCGGTGAGTTTAACCGTGACACCGCCTGCCGCTGTTCTTGCATTTCCTCTGACGCTTATCGTTTCTGCTCTCCTGAAAGCTGGAGGTCTACAACGCCGTCTCGAGCCCCACGATCGTGACGATGGCCAACCAGGCTCTGACGACCAACGTGACGGGAAATGTGAGCGTGGAACTCAAACATCTCGCAGCTTCAGTTTGTCGTCGGTCCAGAACGAGCCTAGCGACCGCAAAAATATGAGGCGGGACGGGGGTGGTGAGGGGTCAGCCAAGTCGTGAAAAAAATACAAATTTTACCGTCATAAACTAACTAATATTTGAGAGAAAATTAGGAATTTCTGATTCTATTAGCTAACGAATTTGCAAAAAAAAAAATGATTTCAGAATTTCGGACTTTAAAAATTCTCAAATTTGTTTCAGAAAGCAGATTTTATGAGGTAATTTTCAAGAGAAAACTCCAAATTTTTTGCACTTTATAGACTTTATTCACACAAATCTGTAGGAGAAAACACAGAAATTCAGATATTGTAAACTCAGAAATCCAATTCTGAAAATTCACATATTTGAAAAATAAAATCCAGAATTTATGTCTTATATATATATATATATATATATATATATATATATATATATATATATATAAACTTGAGAATGAACTAAACAAAACAAAATGAGAATTTCTAGGTTTAAAAATACAAATTTACAAGAGAGTTTAGTACTTGATAAACTTAAGTGTGAGAAAATTTAGATTTTTTTTTAGTTAATCAGAATCACAAATTTTCAAGAAGAAATTCAGAATTTATGGATTTTATGGACAAAGTTATTTGAAAACAGAATTTCTGAGTCGACAGACTCACAAGAGTTTTTGATTTCTTATTCATCTACTGAGATGGTGACAGAAAATTCAGAATTATAAAACCTCATAAACTCTGAAATTTAGATTTTTTTTTTAAATCACATATTTGTGAGACAAAACTAATAATTTTGGACTTTATAAACTCCCAAATTTGCAAAGCAAAAATTTTGATTTTGAGTTCCATCCATCCATCCATTTTCCATACCCGTTTCATCCTTGAAGGGTCACGGGGATCTGCTGGAGCCTATCCCAGCTGTCTACGGGCGAAAGGCAGGGGTACACCCTGGACAGGTCGCCAGTCCATCGCAGGGTGATTTTGAGTTCATAAACTCAAATTTCCAAGATAACTGAATTTCTGACTTTATAAACTCCTAAAATTTGCAGAAGAAAATTTTTTAGTTTATAATCTATGATCTGAAATTCTGACTTTATAAACTTCAGATCACAGCATATTTGTGTCTAATCTAATTCAGGACCCAGATGTTCTTATTTAGACGTCTACAGATAAAGACTGTTGGGGTTGATACTGGAACACAGGCGCCCCCCAGTGGCTACAGTCTGGTGCTACAACACGTTTTTCAGTTCATCAGTCTTTAAACAGAAAAGGTCTTGAAATGTGTTCTGGTTCAGGGTCAGATTCTGGTTAACGGAGCGGCGGTGTTGGAAGCTGCCGTGGAGGCTAAAAACGGACGTCTGTACGTGATAGATGGTGTTTTGACTCCGCCCTCCATCCAGCCCGTGCTGCCGCACCGGTGCGACACCACGGAGGTGAGGGTCGTCAAGGTGAGCCGTCCTCCTTGCGGTTTTTCGTGGAGCTTCCTGGGTTGTTCCTCAGATGTTTGAACGGCACTTATTTTTCAGGAGAAATGCGTCGCTTGTGCCAAAGCCAATCAGTTCAGGTGCCCGTCTGGAGAAGACTCGGTAAGACCCGGATCACCTAGATCACTCTGCTGCGTGTTTGAGTATTTACCGACCCGTGCTTTGCTGTGGTTCTGACACAAAACATTTTCATCCATCAGATCTTGTCCGTCTTCGGATGCCAGTACGAACTTTACCTCTCCCCTTCAAGCAACCGTCCTTGGATCACGTCGAAGGGCTGCTCACCCGTCTGCAAAGCAAACGTGACGGTACACAAGCACACCCGGCTTCGCTTTCGGTTTTACGCTGCTTTAAACACCGAGCCGTGAGCACAACCTGTGTGTTTTCAGACGCCGGCGTGCTGCAAAGGTTTCTACGGGCCGGACTGCACACCGTGTCCAGGTGGATTCCAGACACCCTGCTCCGGACACGGCCAGGTACGACCCGCCGCATCATCGTTCAGATGTTGAAACCGCCGCTGGTGTGAGGATTTCGTCTCAGTCGCTCGAGCTCGTAGCCCGGTGGGTTGGACCACCTTCCTCCTCCAGAACCCATCTCAGTTCTTGGTGTCATAGATTCAACCAGCTGTTGGGAATGTTCCTCAGAGGTTCTGGTCCATGTCGACATGACAGCATCACCAGTTACATCCCAGAGCTGCTCTACTGGACTGAGATCTGGAGACTCTGGAGGCCACTGGAGGACAGTGGACTCATTGATCCAGAAACCAGTCTGAGATGATCCTGGTGCATCATCCTGCTGGAAGAATCCATCAGAAGATGGTACACTGTGGCCATAAAGGGATGGAGATGGTACCATGTTTACGTTCTGAAATCCAGACTCATCAGACCAGACAAAGTTCTTCCAGTCTTCTGTGGTCCAGCTCTAATGAGTCCGAATTGTAGCCTCAGTTTCCTGAGACTCCTGCTGTGGTCTTCTGCTGCTGGAGAACATCTGCTTCAAGGTTCCAGTGTTGTTCAGAGATGGTTGAGTTCCTGTCGTCTTTCTATGATCTCCAACCAGTCTGGGCGTCTTCTCTTTCTGGGACCATCCTCTGGAAACCCTGGAGATGGTTGTGGAGAAGACCCCAGTAGACCAGCAGTTTCTGGAACACTCAGACCAACAACCAGGACACGTTCGTTCTTCTCCATCCTGATGCTGGTTTGAACTTCAGCAGGTCTTCTGGACCACGTCTACATGAACAAATGTACCGAGTTGCAGCCATGTGATTGGCTGATCAGACATTTGTGTTAACAAGCAGCGAAAAGTAGCTAAAGTAGCGACACTGCAGTTGCTGTGATTGGTTTTGTTGTTTGCTGTTGGTATTTTGAGGAGGCTAAAGGCAGCTGAGGTAGTTTTGTTGTCTTTTCAGTGCATGGAGGGCATTGAAGGAAATGGGTCGTGCATCTGTGAGCCCAACTTCCGAGGCTCTCGGTGTCAGTACTGCACCTCCCCCGACAAATATGGACCAAACTGCGACAAAAGTAAGTGCGGTCGATCTTTACGACGTGTCTGGGCCCTCGGTGCCTTCCAGCTAGGTGTTGGGCTTCTTGTTCTACTCATTTGCTCATTTTTGGGTCAGTCTGGGTTGGGAGGAGTCAGCTCATGCTAATATGGTCCGATCCAGAGGGACGATAAACAGGCCTCGGAGCTACTCTTCAGTGTCCACTTAAACTTCCTTTGTCCTCAGCCTGTCCCTGCATCCTCGGACAGTGTGACAACCGTCCACTCTCAGACGGTCGGTGTAAACCGGACTCCTGTCGTCCGGGCTACGTCGGTCGCTTCTGTGAGCGGCGGACCTCCGTCTGCGGCACCCGGGCCCAGTTCTGCCACGCACACGCCGGATGCGACTTCAGTGAGGGAACAGTCAGGTGAGTGTACCTGCCTGAGGCTTAAACTCTCTCAAAGAGTCAAGGCAAGACGCATTTTCCAGTCCAGCTACCGTGTGCTCTTCCAGGTGTGTTTGCAATCCTGGTTTCCAAGGCGATGGCATCACTTGTGTGGAGTCGGACCCCTGTGCTCCACCTCTCCGAGGAGGCTGCAGCGTGAATGTAAGTCAGAGATTTCCTCCCGTAACCCTTTCTAATCCTACACCCGTCCTTCTGAGCTCGTTGGTGACGTCCTTCTGCCCCCTGCAGGCTAAATGTATAAAGACGGGCCCCGGGACGCACACCTGTCAGTGCCTGACCGGATGGATGGCGGACGGAGACGAATGTCAGTCGATCAACAACTGCCACAGTCTCGACCGAGGAGGCTGCCACCAACGCCACCTGCATCTACGTCGGCCCTGGACAGGTGACGTGGATCAGCAGACCGCCTGTAGAAGCTTCCGTAGAGGCGTCACCGAAATCCATCAAGTAGAGGTCTTCGGAACAACACGACAACCCGAAAATCCGAGGTTCCAACCTAGAGGTGTCCCGATCCGATATTCGGATCGGATCGGCCGCCGATATGAGCAAAAAATGCGGATCGGTATCGGATCGGCAAGCCCTAAAAATGCCGATCCAGACTCCCGATCCAGTTTTTTTCCAAAGTCCGTTCCGGGTTTTCCAGCGCACCGCGCAGCGCATTATTCAGATAACCCAATCCAGGTCTTGCTCTGTGTTTCCCTAATATCCGGTCCGCATTTTCCAGCACACCTTCAGGAGGAGCTCGAGTTGTCTCGCGCGGGGGGTGGGGTGTTTGGTTTGTGGCTGTGCACTGTGCCCGACAGAGAGAGAGAAAGAGAGAGAAGCGCGGCTCGCGAGGCAGACAGCAGCCATCAGCGGCCAAGTGATGGGTTCAAACCTAGCGGTTTGAGTGCCAGTGAGTCGCTAAATTACCAGAAAAAGTTGCTAGATTTGTCGCTAGTCGCTTTTTACAGATTAAGTCGCTAAGGGGGTCTGGAAAGTCGCTAGATATAGCGACAAAGTTGCTAAGTTGGCAACACTGCTCTCTCTCTGTCGGGCACAGTGCACAGCCACAAACACCCCGCCCCCCGCGCGAGACAACTCGAGCTCCTCTCCACACCCCCCCCCCCCCACCCCCCCCCCCCCCCCCCCCCCCACCCCCGTTTGGGACGTTTGGGAATTGTGACAAACTGCCACTGAACAGTGTCGAAGCACAGGTACTAATGCTGTTAATAGACGGTTAAACTCAGGTTGTGTTTGCTTAATACAATTAACAATATTATCTGCACTTATGGCTTGTAAAGCCGTGGTTTACTGATGCCATTTCTGTTTGTTATTTATCATTTTGTCTATTTTGTGTTGATTTGTTAAATAAATAGGTCCGTTTCTCGTTACCAACCAATGTGTATTATTCAAATGCACCTAATTCAGCTGGCTAGTTATTATCAGGAGTAAAACCCTATTCAGCATGAGTCTGACAACAAAGTAAGTTGGTTAAATGACTTAAAACTTTAATACATGCTCAGATAGGCCGGTATCAGTATCGGCAGATATCGGTATCGGATCGGAAGTACAAATAAATATCGGTATCGGATCGGAAGTTCAAAATGCTGGATCGGGACATCTCTATTCCAACCTGACCCGAATTAGGTCTCTGGTCCATTCAAAAAGACGTGCCTCCGGGTTCGGGTCTGAATTGGTACAGTTAGTCTCGGGTCCGGTCGGTGCTCTCTGACAGGCTGGGTCCGTGTTTACTCCAGAGAGGTAAAGATATTGGCGGTGGCAGCTAACGTCAGGACTCGGGGCAGTTTAATTAATTATTCATTAACGTGGCGCGTTTGTCATGACACAATCGTGTTGCCGTAGCGTGTTATTAGCAGTTTGCCCCGCAGCTGTAAAGCACAACGGATCGCCAACATGACAACGCTGGATGAGAGAACATATTCACGACACGTCCTGACCGGTGTAGGCTATTGGCGTTAGCAGTTGCTACCAATAGCATCCATATCCACAAAGAAAATAACAACGTGGATTTATTGTTGTTTACATCACGTAGCCTATGTAGCAACTGAACCGGGTAGAAGAAGACAACTTTAGGTAAGAAAATCAAGTTTTATTCAACGCTAGACAACTTTAACATGAGCAACTATGGGCTGGATTGTCTCGGTTCTATTCGGGTAACTCGGTTCGTTTCCGGGTCCAAATATTGCGGGTCCATTCAGGTTCAGACTACCGGACTTATGATAATAGCTCGGGTCAGGTCGGTTTCGGGTCGAATTTTCATGGGTTCGGGTCCATGAAAGTTGACCCATGAAGACCTCTACCATCAAGCCATTCCTGAGATGTGGCCTACCACGAACGCCCACGGCCCAGTTCCACACATACCAAAACATGGTTTGGAAAAACCTGCCATAGCCATGGCTGGATGAATACTGACAGCTGGAAGAGGGAACACATCAGTCCAGTCCTTAGACCCTCATACGAGCTTCCAGTTGAAGGATTCTGTTGTTGGCTGTAGCTCTCTGAGGTCAATGCTCAGACTATATCAGACACATTTTCTGCATGTGAGCCTGGAAGCCGTCGTGGATCTGTAGGGATCTGCAGGGACCTGTATGGATCTGTAGGGACCTGTATGGATCTGTAGGGACCTGTAGGGATCTGTAAGGATCTGTAGGGACCAATAGGGTTCTGTAGAGACCTGTATGGATCTGTAGGGACCTGTAGGGATCTGTAGAGACCTGTAAGGACCTGTAGGGATCTTTAGTGATCTGTAGGGACCTGTAGGGATCTGTATGGATCTGTAGGGATCTGTAGGGACATGTATGGGTCTTTAGGGATCTGTAATAATCTGTAGGGATCCGTAGGGATCAGTAGGGACCTGTAGGGATCCGTAGGGATCTGTAGGGACCTGTAGGGATCTATATGGATCTGTAGGGACCTGTAGAGATCTGTAGGGATCTGTAGGGACCTGTATGGATCTGTAGGGACCTGTAGGGATCTGTAGGGACCTGTATGGATCTGTAGGGACCTGCAGGGACCTGTAGGGACCTGTAGGGATCTGTAGGGACCTGTATGGATCTGTAGGGACCTGTATGGACCTGTAGGGATCTGTAGGGACCTGTAGGGATCTGTAGGGACCTGTAGGGACCTGTAGGGATCTGTAGGGACCTGTAGGGACCTGTAGAGATCTGTAGGGACCTGTAGGGACCTGTAGGGATTTGTAGGGATCTGCAGGGATCTGTGGGAATCTGTAAGGATCTGTAGGGACCTGTAGGGATCTGTAGGGACCTGTAGGGATCTGTAGGGACCTGTAGGGACCTGTAGAGATCTGTAGGGACCTGTATGGACCTGTAGGGATCTGTAGGGACCTGTAGGGACCTGTAGGGATCTGTAGGGATCTGTAGGGATCTGTAGGGACCTGTAGGGACCTGTAGAGATCTGTAGGGACCTGTAGGGACCTGTAGGGACCTGTAGGGACCTGTAGGGATTTGTAGGGATCTGCAGGGATCTGTGGGAATCTGTAAGGATCTGTAGGGACCTGTAAGGACCTGTAAGGATCTGTAGGGACTGGTACACGCAGGGTTCAAACAGGGCGAAGAGGATTTCAGTCATGATGCTGCCCTCTGCTGGAATCAATTCCCCATAGCACTGAAGTTAATAGCCATCTTTAAAACCAGATAGAAGAAGTTGCTTCTTGTACATTTTTAATTAAAACACCATTTGTAACTTTTAAATGTTGACATACACTATATTGTCAAAAGTATTGACTCACCGGCCTTGACTCTCATCTGAGCTTTAGCTCCTCCCATCCCTAATCAATATGAGGTGGCTCCATCTTTGCAGCTAGAACAGCTTCAACTCTTCTGGGAAGGCTGTCCACCAGGTTTAGGAGTGTGTTTATGGGGATTTTTGTCCATTCTTCCAGAAGAACATTTGTGAGGTCAAACACTGATGTTGGACCAGAAGGTCTGGTTCTCAGTCTCTGCTCTAATTCATCCCAAAGGTCTTCTATCAGGTTGAGGTCCTTTCGAGCAGGAACCTCAAAAATAGACCTTGGTTTTATGGGAGTGGTTAGTTCCCAACACACAGTCCATGACAGCTGGATTTGACCTCAGACTCAACTGCTGAACGCTACGTTTGGTTCTTATTTTTATTTTTTCCCTCTCAGAGCGACTGCACGTGTAAACCCGGCTACAAGGGAGACGGACAGACGTGTGAAGCCGTGAACCAGTGCGTGACAGCCCGCGGAGCCTGTCACTACCTGGTGAGGTCTCCACATACCGTCCTCAGGCGTCCGGTTCTGACCCAAAACTCTTCTGATTCACGGCAGTGTCATGTCTTCAGGCCAGCTGCCGCCTGCTCGACTCCCAGTGGACGTGCGTCTGCGACGACGGCTACATCGGAGACGGACATGTCTGTTACGGCACGGTTGAACAGGTGGGCGCCGGCCGCGTTTGTCCCGCTTCGCTTTACCTTCATCTCCGGCCTGATTGGGTTTTTTTTTGTTCGTTTGTTTGCTCCTGGCAGGAGCTGTTGACTCTGCCCAACGTCACAGACTTCCTGACCTGGACAACTGTGAGTGTCCCACGCTTTTTTATGACTTCATTAGTGTCTCACGTGGTTGTAGAGGAGTTCTGGTCCATTCTACTGGCAACGTTGCTTCAGGTCATTGAGGTTTTTTGGATGCTCCCTTACTCACAGCTCTCCGAAGGTCCCACCATGGCTTCGTGAATCCCCGTCTCACATGAGCCAACAGCTAACGTAGCTAAAGGATGGGACTTCATGCAAGATAGTTACGCTTAGAAGTCTCAAACGGACACCTTCTAGTCACCCTTTGTTTTCAGAGATGTTCTCAGATAACAGAGTTAAACACTTGACCCGTCATGTAGGGGTGTGAAAAAAAAATTGATTTGGCAATATATCGCGATTTTCGGCCGCCGAATATAATATCGATTTTTCAGCTCCTAATATCGATTTTTTCAAAAACACTAATAATAAACAATAAATTGGTTGTTTTAAAGCAAATAACTTTGACTCAATTTGTCCTCTGAATGATCAATATCATCTGATGAACATATACAGCAACTTGATTTTTCATCTCTGCTTTTAATTTTGATATTAACTGGGAAGAATATCACAATATATCGTGATATCGCAATAATATGGTATCGTGATCCAAGTACCATGATACATATCGTATTCAAATTCAAATTCAAATTCAAAATTCAAAAATACTTTATTAATCCCCCAAGGGGGAAATTCAAGTTTCAGTACACCCGTCTGGTGTACTAGGGGAGCTGCCGGCGTCCAGCGCTCCTTTTGATGCCCGGTCCCGTGGTCCGGGTGCTAACTCCAGTTAACAGCCGTTAACAACCGTTAAAACTGTTAACAGCCGTTAAAAGCAGTATATCTCCATAATGATGACAAGTGAGATATCTCCAGGTCAGAGGAGGAAACACCGATGAACCAGACCGTCTCCTCTGGGAAGACTGAGCTCCATTCAGCCCAGCGAGTGACGGAGCCGACCGTCCCAGAGCCCAGTTTATCAAGTGGACCGGACCAGGCCGTTGTTGTCTCCCCCGGCGGTGCTGGGCCCCACCAGGTCACCAGACGGCCCCTGCGACTCCCAGACTGTCCTTTCCCGGCTCCGTGACACTGCAGCCCGGATCCAGTGGCGGTGTTTGCCATGGGTAGCAGTTCAGGACTACTTAGCTTTCCCGAACCGGCCTCCATCGACACCGTCCATGTCCGCGGCGGCAGGTCTCCACCAGCCGCAAGAGGACCGATCCGCCCCCTGCAGACAGTATGTCGACATCCGACCGCAAATCACCACAAACCGGGCACAAACTGGAGCGTCCAGCGTCCAGCGTCCAGCGTCCAGCGTCGCAGGGATAAGTCCCTGGAGCAGCAGCGAGTAGCCTCCATGCCAGGCATCGTCCGGGCAACAACAGTATTGCGAGGTCCTTGCCAATACTCACCCCTACTGTCATGCAGGGGGGAGTCTCGTCAGTGCAGCTGCATCAGGATCAGTGCTCCAGTCACAGAATGTACTGAAATACATGTGATGTCTGACTCCGCTTAACGTTTTATGAGCTGGTGTCACTGCAGCAGCTGTCTTCCGTCCCGTCAGGAGTCCGGTCTGTCTGGCTCCCTGTCAGATGAGAACATCACGCTCCTGGTCCCAACGTCTGCCGCCGTCGCTAAAATGTCATGGGAGGACAAAGACTTCTGGACCACGAGGGGGAACCTGCCAAGTCTGATCAGGTTTCAGTTTAGACTCTGGTCCCTGGGTCTCTGGGTCAGTGTGCCGGAGATTCTTCAGATGTTTTCTGACAGCAGCTGGGTGTTGTGTTTCTGACAGAAACCACGTGGTCCCTGGAAACTACCCGATCTCCGACTTGAGGGGGGCGACCTCCGTGACGTCTCTGCTTCCGGCAGCGCTTCCTGTTGCAACCAGCAAAGAGGTGAAAATCTCCAGACTGATGGAGAACATTAACGAATGACGCATCAAATCAGGTTCGGTCAGTCTTTTGTGCATTTGTTCATCAGATCACATCTGTCGGCGGCGCGACCATCGTCACTTCAAACATAGCAGCTACAAACGGACTGATCCATCTCATCGATAAGGTACGGAGCCGAGAAGACTCTGCTGCCTCGCTACACTGCCGATTTTCCTCTCCATTGCTTCAGTTCTCCTCTCACGTCTCCGCCTTCAGGTTCTGGTTCCGGACAGGAAGCTGAGCGAAGGCCTGCTGGCGACGCTGGCGCTGAAGCCCGAGTTCTCGCGCTTCCGATCGTATCTCATCGTACGAACGCTCCGCACACGCTAGCACGCTCTGGAGCTGGATGTTGGAGGCCTTTGTTCACCCTCTGCCTGTTTCTCCGGTGCTCCCCCCGCAGGATTATAATCTGACGACCGAGATCGAACGGGCCGACGGGTTCACCGTCTTCGCTCCGACGGACGCTGCCATCTCCGAGTACCTCCAGAAGAAGGCTGCGACCGAGCTGGTAAGTCTGCGCTTTCATGGTGACCTGTGTGGGGCGGGCAAATCCAGTCCTCAAGGGCGGGAGTCCTGCAAGTCCTAGAAGTTTCCCTGCTTCAGCGCACCTGATTCAAATGAACGGGTCGTTAATGGTCTTGTGCAGACCTGGATGACGAGCTGATGGTAATCCAATCATCAGAAGCAGGTGTGTTGTGGCAGAAAAAACGTCTAAGACATGCAGGACTGCGGCCCTCCAGGACTGGGATTTGGCACCCCTGTTCTAGACTGTATAAAGACTGCGCCGTGACGTCAACCGGATTGACTCCTCCTACTGCACAGCGCAGGGTTAGGGTAAGGGATTAGGATTGGGGTTAGGGTTAGGGGCTAGGATGGGGTTAAGGTTAGGGTTAGGGGCTAGGATGGGGTCAGGGTTAGAGACTGAGGTTGGGAATTGGATTGAGGCTAGGATGGGGTTAGGGATTAGGATTGGGGTTAGGGTTAGGGTTACATCTATGGGTGAAGTCAGAGTTTGTTCAGTTCTCCAACCAAATTTGACCTTGACCTTTGACCTTGACCTACCCGAACAGGATGCGAACACGACCCGCTACCATATCATCCCGTCGGAGCGCCTGCTGAAGACCGACCTTCAGCCTGGAGGATACAAGCAGACGCTACTGGGTCGTTCCTTCGAGCTCGGCGTGTTCCCTCGAGACGGAAAGGTCTGAGCCGTTAAACCGGGGAGTCGATCCCTCCCGTTGCACGACGAGTCAAACCAATGCAGCCGCTGTCTCTGTGTGTGCCCCTCCCCCCTCAGCTGTTCATGAACGACGCTCAGATGAACTCCTCCAACATCCTGAGCGGTAACGGGGTGATCCATGGTCTGTCCGCCGTCCTGGAGATCAACAGAAACCGCTGCGACAAAGTCACGTACCAGACAGTGGTGGTAAAGACCGACGCAAACAACAGGTCACGTGGTTGTTCGGAGGCGGAGGACGATCTGTTGTGTTGCTGATTATCATCTGTCCTTCTTTCTTTTCAAAGGGACCATGTGTCCACTGCCTGTTCCACCAAAACAAGGTCTGCCCCAACGGCAGCGTCCCAAATGTAAGACTTCACCTTCACAAACACTGAACATACGGAGCAGACGATGGTTAATGCAGCAGTTTCTCACTGTGCCACATTTAAAAACTAAACAGAAAAGATCATGCAATCAATCATAATTACCAATTTACTGCTTATAAAGGGTTCAAGAAGATATGTCTCTAGTAAGTTAGTGAACTCCCCAAAAGTGGACATTCCAGCGGATTCACTGCGAGGTCGGACCGTGAAAAGCCTGAAGAAGAGTTCAGGTCTAAAAGCTCTTCTGTTTTAAGAGAACAAGGAAGCAAGACTGAGGTTCACCAGAACTGCACCTGAACAAACCAGGAGACTTCTGGAACAACGTCCCCTGGACATATGAGACCAGAGAGACCAGAACCATTTTTGGAGGAGACAAGCAGGGACTCCTCAAATCCTCTGAAGCACGGTGGTGGAGGGTTGATGGTACACCAGAGCACCAGGAACTAATGAGACACCACTTGTTTGACAGCCAAAGCTTGGCTGAAACTGGGTCATGTGACAGGACGATGATCCCAGATCTGCACCAGAATGATAGTCAGTGTTCTGGAGCGACCTGGTCAAAGTCCAGACCTCCACCTGAGTTTCAGAGAGATGAGTAGCCAATGGGATGCCAGGAAGATTCTGAGCGATAGCCAATGGCAGAGCAGCTCGGACACACCGCTTTCAAACAGAGATACAGAGCTGACAGCTATGTTTACGTTCAGTAAACTCTGAGAGCTGCGAGTAGCAGCGCGTATTTTGAAATTTTTCGCCTTCGTAACCTGGAATTTCTTTCGTATATGGATGCAATATTTTTCCGAAGAGGCCTTTCGTTAGCTGAAAAGTTCGTTAATAGATACGTTTATAAGTAGAGGTACCGCTGTAATCTCAAGTTCCAAAAAAATGTCGACTTTTTAATCAAAATTGAGACTTCTGTCCTGAAATCCCAAATTTTTCCTGTGAAATTGAAGATTTAAAAAAAGCATTGTGACTTTTGTTTTTGGAAAAAAAAAACATTTTTTTGTTGTGAAGTTGAAACAAATTTTGTTGAATTAGACTTTTTATTCTCAAACTCAGACTTTTGTCACACTGTCGTGACTGTTTTTTGTAAAATCTTTGCAATTTAAATTTACAATTTTTGTAAAACTACATTTTTGTGAAAACACTTTTTTTTGTGAAAATTTGCCTTATAATCACAAGCTTTATAAAACCTTTATAAAAAGAAATAAAAAATTTGATAAGATAAAACAACAATTTTTGTTGTAAAATGTCAGCTTTGATTGAATCTGTGTATCTGCAACTTTTTGTCCTGAAAATAAAATTTTTATTAAAAAGAAAATCTAATTTTACAAAACGTAAAATCATGACTTGTGGATTTTTGTTTTATGATAACAAACTGCTACTTTTCATGGTAAAATTGTAACTTTTTTGGTTAGCATCTTAAACCAGCCAGTCTCGCGCCACAGCGACAGAGACCATCTTTTTTAACTGAATTGTGTCATGGAGGGTTTTAAAGAACCAAAAACATCTTAAAGAGACGGCTGGACAGCCGGAAAACTGGATACATCAAGTGAGGAGAATATTTTAGGAAAGCTTCAGATAAAAAGTGGCACAGTGAAAAAAGGTTGCATGTTGTTTTTCCTCCGAGACTGAGTTTGCTTGATACCGAGTGCTCATCTTTTCCTGCTCTGTGCAGAAGCGAATCGGGTCCAGGAGGTGCATGTTCTCGTGGGATTTCAAGGGCGAACGGATGCTGAGCACCGGCTGCAAGGCCACCTGCCTGAAGGAGAGCGTCGTACGTCTCCCGCCGCCGCGGACATATAAGCTGCGCTCACGACAGCCAGTAAAGCCGGGGCTGACGCGTTCTGTGTTTGCAGGAGCGCAGGTGCTGCGGCGGGTTCTTCGGGGAGCACTGCGAGCCTTGTCCCGGTCCGAAGGACCAGCCCTGCTTCGGCAACGGCGTTTGCTCGGACGGCACCGGCGGCGCCGGGGTCTGTCAGTGCAGCAAAGGCTTCAACGGGACCGCCTGCGAAACCTGCCAGGACGGCAAATACGGAGTCCACTGCGACCAAGGTGGATGGTTGAAACTGGCAGGAAACCGTCAGATGAACGGAGCATCGTCCTCACCTGTGTGTCTTCTCTGCAGAGTGCCAGTGCAGGAACGGACGCTGCAGCGAGGGATTGAACGGAGACGGAACCTGCGACTGCGACGTCGGCTGGAGGGGCATCCACTGTGACGAAAGTACAGAAATAACGTATTTTTACAACTCTCTTAGTCAGTGGAAGGTATTTTAAAGTCACTCCATGTAGCAGTACCATTTCTGACCACATGGGGGCATAGAGAGTAAAGGAGGAACTGACCAATCCTACATGACGTCACCCACAATTTTGGGGTGACTTTAAAGGCTGATTTAGGTTTCTGTAGCAGCTTCGTAGAGACGACAGACTGAACCGACTGAACCGCTCTGTAATTCCATCACCAGCTGCTAGATGGCAGTGTGGGTTCGTTTCCTCAGCGCTGCAGCCTGCAGTGCCAAGGTTCCTTTTGTCTTCCTACATGTTGCTCAGACTTAACCCTAAGTTAGCCCAAAATTGCGACAAGCAGCATTGCTGAATAAAACAGGCAGTATCTATAAATGTGATGCCGAATCTTGTAACTACTTTTCACCAGGAGATGGCGGACATGTATGCCTGTAATCTGAGAACCATTTTTGGTGGTGGCGCTATTCAAAGTTTTACCGTAAAATGAGAGACGCGCGGCGCAGAAGTGGTAGTAATGCGGAGCGTAGCGAGAGCAGAGCAAAGTAAAAGAGTGTTTCTTCATTTACTTACGATGTCAAAAGGTCGGTTTACCTTCCACGAAGTACTTTGTCAGGTTCTAGCTAACTCCGATTTAGAGGAGGAAGACATGCAGCTGTCCAGTGAAGCAGAAGTTAGTAGTTAGTAGTTAGTAGTGATGGCGAGTCCGCGCGTCATAGTCCACAATCAGCACATCGTATATTGGATGCTTCAACTCAGTGTGGCCGGGGTGGAAGCATTCTGCGATTCGCCAAGCAGGTCGAGGTGTCAGGGGGGCTCATAACACCACAAATATGGAAAAATGTAGCGAGGATGAAAACAACCAACCTGGCAGACGCGGGAAAAAACACACCGCTAATGGCACACCAGAAATCACGGTGATGATGATGATGATGGTGGCAGCTGAGAGTTCTTGAGAGAAGAGGAAGAGTATTGAAAGTGGAGCCTAAATTTTGATGAGCCTGTTGGTTTTTGTGGGGACGATTTGACAATTTCTGAGCCCATTGATTTCATCCCTTTTCCACATGATAGATTCTGGAGCCTCATCACCAATAAAACAAACAGATATGGCCACCAGTTCTTTGAAAGGGAAATATTGAAACCAAACTCCAGATTTCATGACTTTATGATGTAATTGTCCCTGAAATTAAAGCTTTCATTGTGCACCTATGGTTTAGCTGTGACGCAGGAGCGTAAATCAGCCGTAAAGCCTCCATGTTCGAGGAACTGACATCACTGAACCCCAGTTAACCTAAAAACGGGTAGATGAGTTAGGAGGGTTAGGTCAGCCGTGAATGACTTAAGCTCCTCAGAAAACCCACGTATGACATCACAGGGGGCGTGTCCAGTTGTCTTCATACAGTCCATGTTGGGGACGGTCGGGTACTGTGTCTTATACACAGCCAGGTTGACTCTGGTTCATGTCTCGCTCCGTCACGTTTGTCTCGTTGCAGAGATCGAATTCAAAGCCGACGAACTTTGCGGCTCGGTGAAATGTCACACCAGCGCCAAGTAAGTCAACACTCGCGCCCGGACGCACTCGCGCGTGATAACCGAGCCGCTCTTCATCGCTCTTCTTCAATCTGATTCGCAGCTGCGTGATCCGAACATCCGTCCCTCAGTGTCTGTGCGCTGCTGGATTTGAAGGAAATGGGACCTTCTGCAAAGGTGAGAACCACAACGCTGAACAAGCTGGTGGATGGATGGATGGATGGATGCAAGGATGGATGGATGGAGAGTGGATGGATGCAAGGATGGATGGATGGTGGATGGATGCATGGAGGGATGGGTGGTGGCTGGATGAATGGATGGATGGGTAGGTGGATGGATGGATGGTGGATGGATGGATGCATGGATGGATGGATGGATGGATAAATGGATGGATGAATGGATAAATGCATGCATGGATGGATGGATGGAGAGTGGATGGATGGATGGATGGTGGATGGATGGATGCATGGATGGATGGATGGTGGGTGGATGGATGCATGGATGGATGGATGGATGGATGGATGGATGGATGGATGGATGGATGGATGAATGGATCGATGGATGCATGGATGGATGGATGATGGATGGATGGATGGATGGATGGTGGATGGATGGATGCATGGATGGATGGATGGATAAATGCATGCATGGATGGATGGGTGGATGGATGGATGGATGGATGGATGGATGGATGGATGGATGATGGATGGATGGATGGATGGATGGATGGATGATGGATGGATGGATGGATGGATGGATGGATGGGATGGATGGATGGATGGATGGATGGGGATGGATGGATGGATGGATGGATGGATGGATGGATGGGATGGGATGGGTGGATGGATGGATGGATGGATGGGTGGATGATGGATGGATGGATGGATGGATGGATGGGTGGGTGGGTGGATGGATGGGTGGATGGATGGATGGATGGATGGATGGGTGGATGGGATGGATGGATGGATGGATGGGTGGATGGATGGATGGGTGGATGGGTGGGTGGGTGGATGGATGGATGGATGGATGGATGGATGGATGGATGGATGGATGGATGGATGGATGGATGGATGGATGGATGGGTGGATGGATGGATGGGTGGGTGGGTGGGTGGATGGATGGATGGATGGATGGATAAATGGATGGATGGATAAATGGATGAATGGATGGGTGTATAAATGGATGGATGAATAATGGGGTAAAGAAGATGACTCTGATGCTCCTGCCTGCAGCGGTGGACCCGTGTCTGGTGGGTAATGGCGGCTGCAGCATCCATGCCGTCTGTAAGAGGACTCGACCCGGACGCAGGGACTGCACCTGTAGCGGCGGCTACAGCGGCGACGGATTTGTGTGTGTCGGTAGGTTCGCCTGTTCAAGTCAGTGGGTCAGCTTCTTCGATTCTTCTGATTGATCATCGTTTCCCTCTCAAGCTTAAAACAAGAATTTTACCTGATCATGAAGACCTAAAGTTAATGGAGGCAGCGGTCCAAGCAGGCGGGACTGGACCTCTCTCTACCGAGCCATCTCAACCAGCTCCTCCAGAAGCATGCCGAGACGTTCTCTGGCCAACTGAGAGATGTGACCCGGGCCTTCCCTCAGTTGGAGGTCCAGGAGGTTTCCTGACCTGGAACCTGAACCATCTCAGCTGGCTGGTGGGGACGCCTCCTGGTCCGCTTTCTGGGGAGGTGTTTCAAGCATGTTCAACTTTGAGAACAAGGACAAGCTCTCGGCTGGCCTGGGAACGCCTGGACAGAGGGAGGTCTGGACTAGAGGTCTTCACAACAACCAGACAGCCCGAAAACCCGAGCTTCCGACCTGAATCGAATCGGGTCTCAGGTCCATTCAAGAGACGTGACTCTGGGTTCGGGTCGGAATCGGTCCACTTAGTCTCGGGTCTGGTCGGTGCTCTCTGACAGGCTGGGTCCACGCTTACTCCAGAGAGGTAAAGATATTGGCGGTGGCAGCCAATGTCAGGACTCGGTGCAGTTTAATTAATTATTCATTAACGTGGCATGTTTGTCATCAAACAACTGTGTTGTCGTAGCGTGTTATTAGCGGTTTGCCCGGCAGCTGTAAAGCACAACGGATCGCCAACATGACAACGTTGGATGAGAGAACATATTTACGACACATCCTGACCACTGTAGGCTATTAGCGTTAGCAGTTGCTACCAATAGCATCTGTATCCACAAAGAAAATAACGACGTGGATTTATTGTTGTTTACATCACGTAGCCTATGTAGCAACTGAACCGGTAAAAGAAGACAACTTTATTTTATTCAACGCTAGACAACTTTTACATGAGCAACTATGGGCTGGATTGTCTCGGTTCTATTCGGGTAACTCGGTTTGGTTCGTGGTCGGAAACTAAACACTCGGGTTGGGTTGGTTCCGGGTCCATTCGGGTTCGGGCCCCCGGACTTATAATAATAGCTCAGGTCGGGTCGGTTTCGGGTTGAATTTTAATGGGTTCGGGTCCATGAAAGTGGACCCGTGAAGACCTCTACCAATCAAGCCATTCCTGAGATGTGTCCTACCACGAACACCCACGGCCCAGTTCCACATGGGGCCGCATGGTACACATAGAAACCCTGAACAGCCCTGTTTGAAAGGAATTAATACAGGGTTGGGTCGGTTCCGGGTCCACTTGGGTTCGGATCCCCGGACTTATAATAAAAGCTCGGGTCGGGTTGAATTTTCACGGATCCATTCGGGTTCGGGTCCATGAAAGTGGACCCGTGAAGACCTCTAGTCTGCTGCCCCACGAACTGAACCCAGATGTGCAGAGGACAATTGACGGATGGATGACGTATAAATATAAGTAACTAAATTAACTGAGGTAAGGTGGGCGTGTTCATTCCACCTGTCGGACTGGAGGTTGGACGTTCGTCCAGTTCTGTCTCACAGTCCATGTTTCCACAGAGATAAACCCATGCCTGGAGGGGAACGGAGGCTGCCACGCCAACGCCGACTGCGTTCACGTCGGCCCGAACAAAGTAAGAACTGTGAGTCTATGAGGTCACTGCTGGTTTTCATATGAACTCTCACCTGAACGTCTCGACGTTGGCAGACGTCCTGCGTCTGCGGCGAGGGTTACTCCGGCGACGGGCGCAACTGCAGCATGGTCAACCTGTGTAAAAAGGTGGGTCCTGCTGAAGTCTTGATGTTCGTTCAGGTTAGCATGTTTGATCTGAGCTGCTGATGATGCTGATGCTGCTGCAGAGAAACGGCGGCTGTCACCAGTACGCCCGCTGCAACATGACGGGCCCCGCCACCCGAAACTGCACCTGCATAAGGAACTTCGTCGGCGACGGCGTGATGTGTAAAGGCACGGTGGATCGGGTGAGCAGTGACAGGTAAGCGTGCAGGTAGCTCTGTGGACGCCTGGGGACTAATGAACCGCTGACTCTTTCAGGAGCTGAGGACCATGGGGCTGACCAACTTTTACTTCGCTATATTGGTGAGTGATGAGATGTCCCCCCCGTCTGACACCGACGCTGGTCGAAAACGCTGTAACTGCAGTAAACTCTGGTTTTAGATCGTGGAGGTTTCCCTGAAAGGTCGCGGTCCGTTCACCGTCTTTGCACCGAAAACAGAAGTCTTTAAACCCAGCGTTTCTCCGAGGGTGAGTCAGGTTTCATGTTATATGAAGGTCAGGCAGAAGCAGGGGACACCTGCAGCCACTAGGGGACCCCTACAGCCACTAGACTAGGGGGACCCCTACAGCCACTAGGGGACTCCTGCAGCCACTAGGGGACCCTGCAGCCACTAGGGGACTCCTGCAGCCACTAGGGGACCCTGCAGCCACTAGGGGACTCCTGCAGCCACTAGGGGACTCCTGCAACCACTAGGGGACCCTGCAGCCACTAGGGGACTCCTGCAACCACTAGGGGACCCTGCAGCCACTAGGGGACTCCTGCAGCCACTAGGGGACTCCTGCAACCACTAGGGGACCCTGCAGCCACTAGGGGACTCCTGCAACCACTAGGGGACCCTGCAGCCACTAGGGGACCCTGCAGCCACTAGACTAGGGGGACCCCTACAGCCACTAGCGGGATTCCTGCAGCCACTAGGGGACTCCTGCAACCACTAGGAGACCCTGCAGCCACTAGGGGACCCCTGCAGCCAGTGCACGTAGACTGGGTCTGGCGTCATGTTTGTGTGTTTTTTCCTCTCCAGATGAAACTCTTGTCTAAATACAGAGAAACCTACGCCAACCTGCTGCGCAGCCATGTGGTCATGTGTCAGACCCTCCTGCCGCTCGACTTGAGTCGACCCCAGAACCTTACGACTCTGTCGGGCCTCGTCCTGACCATCAACCCCAGCAAGGTGAGCGATCAGAGAACCGGGCCGATGGCTCCTGATGACACTCTCTGAGTGCTTCTCTAGTTCTAACATGTATTTTTTATAGGTTTTTATGTCATTTTATGTATTATTTATATGGATAATACATAAAAAAAAATACAAAAAATTATGTTAGAATTTTGAGGGGCTTGGAACGGATTAGGGCAGTGGTGCACAGCAGTGGCGGCTGGTGCAAAAAAATTTTTGGGGGGCGCAATTTACCTTGGATTACATAGGGGTATAATGATACACAGAAGTCACGGTTCGATGCGAGCTTGATACAATGGGGTACAAAACAAAGCTAGAACATAATATTTTGGTCCTTTTTATTTTGAAAAATGTAAACAAACAATGGCTCATTAGTCATAACAGTACATACATAACAATAATGAAGCTGTTTAATTATTTATATTATTTTCAAAATAATTTTTTTTCCTTTCAGGTATTTTATAATATACAAGATCGAATATTCTATAATATATGTATGTGTGTATATTATGATTCCTATTTGAACATGAATTTTGCCCTCCTTTCTTTCTGTTCTGCAAATTTTTCTATGACCTTCTTGTTGAAGTCACTAATCTCAGTCACCAGTCTCTTCTCCATTGACAGCATAGCCAGTGCATCGAGCCTCTCCTGGGTCATGGTGTTTCTGAGAAACGTTTTGATCCTTTTCAAAGTTGAGAAACACCTTTCAGCTTCTGCTGTCGTCATGGGTGTAGTGATGAGGATTTTCAGGAGTGTCACAGTCTCTGAGAAGACTTCCTCAAGGTTGTTCTCCATGAACAACTGGAAGAGGTCCACAGCACCACGACAAGCTTTGAACTCGTCCTTGCTGTAGATGAGACTCAGCTCCGTCTTCAGCTTGCCTCCATCCAGCTTAGGGTAGGCCTTCACGGTGTTGACCAATGCATCTTCAGGGAAGGCATTGTTGTGCTCCGCAAACCTGTCACCCTGCAGTAAGGTGGCACTGATGAGGTGGTTTGTGAAGGCGAAGCGTTCCCTGGCATGTCCTAGGATAGTATTACAGACCTTCAGAGAGAAAAATATATATATTTTTTAAAATAGCAAAAAAAAAAAAAAAAAAAAGCATTTCACCTTCATCGCCTTAAGTTACCCAAAGGTCAGTACACGTTTTAAATATTGTTTATATTTTATTTTAGTTTTTAAGACTTACATTCTAAAAACGTATAAACAATAGATAAACATTAACTCGTCCAATTATACTGCCATCTGCTGGACAAAATGTGAATGCAAATGCAAACATTATTCCTTATGTACTGGACAAAAAAAATAGTATACTATAGTAGATAGTACTATAGTATAGATAATGAGCTGATCTTTTGAATCAAGTGTGTTGGAAGAGGGAACTATTTAAGACATGCAGGGTAGTGGGTCCCCAGGATAGGAGTTGAGAAACACTGCTATAATATATATTGTCGTATAATATACTGTGAAACTTTGAAATTGTATTAATCATGGGTCTGATTCTAATGACAAACTTATTTACTTTGTTTATAAACTTATTTTCTGGATCATACTTTTATCTTAGGTGCTAGAAAATGATGGCTATTAAATGTTTACAGGCCTAAGATTCTTACCACATTCTTACCGCTTACCACAATTGCCAAATTAGCAACATAGAGTAAACTCACCTCTTCCGCAATACTCTCTTGTTCCTGTGCACTGAGTGCACGACGTCTCTTTGCTGGTGGAGGACCACTGCTTTGCCCAACCATGGAAGGTAGAGAATCTCTGTAAAAACAAATATTGAGAACAATATATATATATATCATGAAATAGTAAGAGCAGATAATAGCTGTACTAAAGCTTCAATCATAAATTGAAAAAATAATTGATTATTTGATTCACCCAACTATTTTGATAATCATTCAGTAAAATCATTCAGTAAAAAAACAGTAAAAATTGAGTAAAATTGTCAAATTTCAGCTTCTTAAATGTGAATATTTTCTGGTTACTTTCCTCCTATAAGACAGTAAACTGAATGTATTCAGTGAGTGTGTAGAACAGAATATTTATGTCATGATTGGTTTCAGGAAACACTGAAATTTTTCTGATATCTTAAAACAATTGAATTTAAAAATATTAATTAGCATAATATCACAAATTAATTGACAATGAAATTAATTGCAAGTTTATCATATTAGTAACAGAAATATCTCCCTACCTGATTCTTTGAATGTCCTGCTGGAACTGCTGGATGCATCCTTTGATATGGACCGAATCCACATCCTTCTTCTGGAGTTTGGCGTAGAGAAGGTCCACATGTGGCATGATTAGGTGAAAGAGAGTCAGGAAGAACTTGAAATCCTGATCATCAAGAAGCATTGCAAAAGCACCTGCTTCTCTGACTGTGGCAGGGTCAAAGTCACCTGAGTCTCGAATGGTCTCAAAACAGTGGATGAGGTCCTCTCTGTGCTCAAACACAGTGTTGATGACACGGCTGTGAAAGTTCCACCTGATGTTCCTGGATGTTGGCAGTCGATGGGCCACCACTTCATCAAGGACAGAGGTCCGCTTGGGTGACTTGGAGAAGAAGCTGGCAAATCCACCAAGGTCAGAAAAAAAAATTCTCACCTTGGATAGGTGAGAGGTGGCCTGTCGCATGATCAGATTGAGCTGATGTGCGTAGCAGTGGATGTAATGGGCATAAGGGTACTCATCCTGTATCTTCTTCTGTACACCTGCAGTGGCACCTCTCATCACACTGGCTCCATCATATGCCTGGCAGATGAGCTTACTTTTTTGGTCCTCTGGAAGGATGGCAGCAAGTCGTTCTCCTAGTGCTGCAGCAATAGACTCAGCTGTAGCTGACGTCAGACGGATAAACTCAAAAAATCTTTCCTGCACAGTGTTTTTCCCATCGATGTAACGCAGCACGAGCACAAGTTGGCACTGTGTGGAAATATCCATGGTCTCGTCTGCTTGTATTGCGATGAAATCGCTACTCTGGGCTTCTGTGATGATGTGCTCCCTCACAACAGACAACATACAATCCAGCAGTTCGTTCTGCACTGTTTTAGAAGTCCCCTTAAAAACTGTGGCGTTCTCAATGTGCTCTTTCAACACACCATCAAGGGACGAAACAAAATCAACCAACCCACGAAATACTCCAGGATTGTCTGAACTCTCACTCTCATCATGGCCTCGCAGAGCTAGCTCAAAGGCGCCGCAAAATTTCACACAGTCTACGATTCTTGACAGGATGTGCCGATTTTTGCTCACCTCTTCATTGTGCCTTCGGATGCCGATCCTGTAGCCCTCATCCAGCTGTTCAGCGATGCTAAGTCTACCGAAAAAGTTTAGCTTCATGCTGCTATCCAGGTGGCTGCGGCTCTTTTCGTGTCGTTTACATTTTTCCGACAGATGTTTAAGGACCCTTACCCCCGTAGTTGTCCATAATGTATCCGTGTCGGGACTTTGAAAAAGCAGGCAGGGAAAACAATAAAAGGCATTGCTAACGCCACATCCAGTTAGCCATCCCCTTTTATCATAGCAGGTACGGGACAAGCCCCGAGTGTAAGCCCGTCCGCGGTCGCTTGCGTGCTGCAGAATTTTTAAATCAGGTCGGTCGGGCCCAAGCTCCTTTACCTCCCGTTTTTCCTCCACTGAACGCCTTGAGAATGGGTGGTTGAGTAAAGAAACAACCGAGTTTTTCTTGGCTTCCTCAATTAGACTTGCGTCTGCCATTTTGCTCAGCTACTAAGAAAAAGACCGGGAAAGAATTGCCCTTTACATTAGATTAAAAAAAAAAAAAATACACATGACATGAATCTGATTCGCTGATTGGCTGCTGATAAACGTGTCATTTGCTGGGAGGCACCAGGGACGCAGACTGCTGCGCCCCGTGAAGAATCTGACTCAAACCAATTAAAACTCAGCCTCATGTCAGCTGATCATCAAATGTTCGAGGGCTTACATTGGAATCCGTTTACCGGCGCCCCGCACCTCCGGAAGTAGATTAAAAAAAGAGTAAAAAAACATATTGAAACCAAATCAATTTTTAAACATTTAAAAATTGATGTTTTTTGTGGATTGACAGGCATCCACAGACTGAAATAACACCTTCATTTCGTTCTTTTTTTTTTTTTTTTTTTTAATCTCTTAATTTGATGGGGGCGGCGCCCCAGCGCCCTCTACTGACCAGCCGCCACTGGTGCACAGCCTGTGGTATGCGTACCACTGGTGGTACGCGAGTGCTCTCTGGTGGTACGCGGGGGAACGTCATGACTTGTCAATGCATGACGATGCATTATAAATACAATGTTTGAAATGAAATTTAGGTAACAATAAATAACCACAATAAGGAATAAACATCTCTCCTGTGTGTTTAAAGCTAATTGAGAAGATATATATGGCTATATTTTAAAATTTCTCAGGTGGTACGCGGCATTAAAAGTTTGAGAACCACTGGATTAGGGCATTTACATGGTCGCGGTGGAGGATGGATAGGGGTGAGTCCTGGCAAGGATCTCACGATACGATATTTATCATGATACTTGGGTCACGATACGATATTATCAGGATATCATGATATCCCAGTTAATATCAAAATTAAAAGTAGAGATGAAAAATCAAGTTGCTGTATATGTTCATCAGATGATATTGATCATTCAGAGGACAAACTGAGTCAAAACTATTAGCTTCAAAACAACCTATTTATTGTTTATTATTAGTGTTTTTGAAAAAAAATGATATTATATTGGGCGACCAAAAATCCCGATATATTGCCAAATCGATTTTTTTTTCCATACCCCTGAGGATGGATGGGGGGGGGGGGGGGGGGGGGGGGGGGGGGGGTGCAGCAGAAAATAATTGAGAAGCACTGCAGTAGTAGATGATGTTGCAGTTCCTCAACTGACCACTAGGAGCTCGAGTTTTGGTCTCTGTAGCTACACAACTGTGCACAAATGTAAAATAATGTTTTAATATTTTCAGGGAAAAATTTCCGTCAACCAGGCGAACGTGACGAAGAGCGACGACCTCAGCGTTAACGGGATCATCCACGTGATCGACCAGATTCTGTTTCCTCCCGGCGTCGACAAAGACAACATCCTGCTCATCCCCGTGAGTCCACGCCGTTTCTGACGGATCCGTCCACCGGCAGCAGGATTGGTGTCGTACGTCTGGATAAATACCTGGAGCAGTTAGACGAGTTTTAGAGCTCAATGTCGATGTTTTTTCTGCAGGACTCAAATGCGCAGAACCTCACAAATGTCGCTGAACACAACGGTTACAGGACCTTCTACAAACTGCTGGAGGTAAAACGGCACCAACTGGGCTTTTACGGACTTAAACAGGAGGGGTCAAAGGTTTTTATGGGAACGCGCCGACCTCGGGACTGAACTCAGTCGTCTCTATTTCAGGACACGGGAGTGATGGACCTGATTCAACGATGGGATCAACGAGCCGGTGACCGTCTTCATGCCCTCGGACGCCGCCATGGCGTCTCTGCCACAAGAGCAGAAGGACTTCCTGTACCACCAACACAACAGGCCGCAGCTT
The DNA here is from genome assembly GCA_018398805.1 of Hirundichthys speculiger. Taxonomy (NCBI): domain Eukaryota; kingdom Metazoa; phylum Chordata; class Actinopteri; order Beloniformes; family Exocoetidae; genus Hirundichthys; species Hirundichthys speculiger. The sequence goes on along the minus strand of JAGFBZ010000384.1, from coordinate 880,571 downwards.
CTGGAGTACCTGAAGTACCACGTCCTGCAGAGCCAGAAGGTGAGGACGTCGAAAACAGGAGAAAACAGTAGAAAACAGTGGAAGCGCCGCAAATTCAAAGTAATATTCAGTAGTTCAAACCAGTGGAGGCTGGTGAAAAAGGTCTCGGTGGGGCTGGTGTGCCAACATTTTTCCCTGCCTAATCTCGCATAAGCATTAAGATGAACAGTCGGAAAATGACAACAGGTCCACAATAATAATTTAATTTCAGTTTCCAGTTTTACAGAAGAAGTAACAATTTACAGCTATATTAGGGCCAATTCCAATTCCTCCCTTAACCGTCAATCTCAACCCTCCAAAGTAAGTGTCAGGACTATCTCGTGACTTAGAAATGGGACACCCCTTGAGTGCAGTTACGTCTTCAGACTGTGGGGGGCGGCCTTACGCCAAAGCTACGTCCAGTCTGTCATGAAAACGACGACAAAGAAGAAAGAGAAGAAGACATAGAAGAAGAATAAGAAAACATAAATATATATAACGAAGACAGTAAGATAGTTTCGTAATATTTATATCTTTATTAGCTACGAAAATACGTACTTTTGTAGCTAGCTTTTCTTCGGTGCCATCCTTTTCGAAGACGTCTTGGCGAGAATACGCAATGCCTTCTGGGTAGCCCTTACTTCCAAGGGTCGTGCCAGAGAATCTCAATATTGAGGGCGATACAGCCCCTAAACTTGTCCCTCAACTTGACTTTCTAAGAATCGGGACAACACTTGCACTTCACGGGAGCGCGCATTTTTGAGATTAAGGGTTGAGATTGAGGGTTAAGGGAGGAACTGGAATTTACCCAAAGGTTTTATGCTATCAAATACTATATAATCAAGGGAGCCTCTCCAATAAGGCACCAGCTATTGAATCTGCTCAGCTGTTGGGTAGCTTCATGAACCCATAGAACCGCTCCTGTATATTGTTGCGTCCATCGATGTCCCTCAGGACCAGGACTAGCTGACATCATGTCCCCACATTGCTCATTCAAAAGCACCACAAAATTTAACACAATTGATTATCTTGGATAAAATATAACGGTTTTATCTACCTCTTCATTGTGCCTTCTTTCAGCAATGTGGTGCCCATCATCTAGCTGCTTTGCTATGCTAATCTTTCCGAGCACAGCTAGCTTTACGCAGTTTTCCATGTGAAATTTGGATCTCTCATGTTTCTTGATCCGTTCAGAGGTGCTTTAAGTCAGTTAGTCCAGTCTTTGTCCAAGTCCAATCACATCTGTCACTTCTGAAGAGGATACAGGGGAAACAGAAAAGTACAGTACAGTAATTTCCATTGCCCGGACGACACTTTGCATGGAGGCTACTCGCTGCTGCTCCGGGGACTTATCCCTGTGACGCTGGACGCTCCAGTTTGTGCCCGGTTTGTGGTGATCTGCGGTCGGATGTCTACATACTGTCTGCAGGGGGCGGATCGGTCCTCTTGCGGCTGGTGGAGACCTGCCACCGACGACATGGATGGTGTCGCTGGAGGCTGGTTCGGGAAAGCTAAGCTAAGTAGTCCTGAACTGCTACCCGCGGCAACCACCGCCACTGGATCCGGGCTGCAGTGTCACGGAGCCGGGAAAGGAACCCCCGACGTAGCAGCGGCGGTATGCTGCCCACGTCCAGCAGTCTACACGCTGGATGGGTCAGGTGACCTGGCAGGGGTCCTCGTCGCTGTATCTTTTTTCTCCCGACGTAGGACAGAGTCTGGGAGTCGCTCTACGAAATAAAACCATCGCTGGCCCTTCACGTAGCAATCATAAACCTTCACGCATTTTACGTAGCAGTTGGGGCTACATTTCCAGCACCCCATCAGAGTTAAATTTGGTGACGCTGATTGTCAATAATTTTTTCCTAGCAACCATAACTGGATTGGCTATTTAGCTGCAGGTCAGGGGCGCCTGATGCTGAACAAATAAATAAATAAATAAAAATAAAATAAAATTAATATTTTTCCCTCCACAGTTGGTGGGACAGCCGCCTCTGGTTCAAACGTACCTAATCATCTCATCTCATTTGTCTCCAGTTCTGCAGCTTCATGCTGCTCATTGAAACTGTGGATTAGAAATGTTGTGGTTCCTGCCGGCCACCAGGTGGCACCATTAAAATCAGTTAGGGTGATGTCTTTTCCATCGTCGAGCCAGATTCCCGCTACTCACTTCTTTAAATGTTCCCCATCTCAGGTCTACGCCGAGGAACTGATATACCTGGACTCGGCTCGGACGTTGCAGGGCTCGCCGCTGTCCTTCTCCTGCGGCGGGCCGGATAACGTCGTAAGTAGATGGAAACGTGAAAGAACGAAAGGAGAAGAGACGGAGCGGGCTGTGGATCAATAACTGTTTTCTATCCATCAGGGCGACATCTTCATTAACGGCGGAACGTGTCGGATCGTCCAGAGACATCTGATCTTCAAATCTGGAATCGTCTATGGGATCGACTGCCTGCTGAGTCCGCCCAGCCTCGGAGGACGCTGCGATGAGCAGACGTCCTTTGATCTTCAGGTGGGCTCTAACTGAAACCAACCTGGTTGACATGACAGCGGGCATTCAAAGAGTTGCAGTTCCTCCACTGTCCACTAGAGGCTGCCGTTCCTCTACCAACCACTAGAGGCTGCGGTTCCGCTATCGACCGCTAGAGGCTGCAGTTCCTCTACCGACCACTAGAGGCTGCAGTTCCTCTACTGACCGCTAGAGGCCGCAGTTCCTCTACTGACCACTAGAGGCTGCAGTTCCTCTACCGACCGCTAGAGGCTGCAGTTCCTCCACCGACCGCTAGAGGCTGCAGTTCCTCTACTGACCACTAGAGGCTGCTGTTCCTCTTCCGACCGCTAGAGGCTGCAGTTCCTCTATCGACCGCTAGAGGCTGTAGTTCCTCTACCGACCACTAGAGGCTGCGGTTCCTCAGAAGCATAAATCCATTTTTCTTTGACCAAGTTTTAACCATCTGCCAACATCTCCACTTCTGAGTCCTACCAGAAAGCAGATTTTACTGCAGTTCCTCTACTGACCACTAGGTGCTGACTTCAAAACATTGACCTCCACATTCAAATGCTCAACTTTATGGCAGAAATAAACATCTATATTTAAGAAAACTACTCCGCAATCCCTGCAGCCATCTCCATGTTGGATGCAGACCAGTACAGGAGTTTGTCCACGAACTTGAATCGTTGAGTCCACGGTGTTTCCGGCAGGAACTGAACCTCCCCCTTGTGTACGTGGTTAGCAGCGAGCCAGAGGACTCATAGGATCCAGGTTCATGGAGACTTCAGACTCGTGTTTCCTGATACAGTACCTCCATTCAAATCTTTAACGGTGGTGATCCAGAAAGTAACCAACTCCAGTGTTGTAACCAGAGATGTTCTGGAGCAGCATCTAGTGGTCTTCAGTGGTATTGATACGTGTGAATAAAACTAGCAGCTTCCTGGTCAGATGACGACAAACATCTCAGTTGAACTTCAGATCCATCAAAGATCTTGACATCAGTTGGTTGCTGAGTGGCGACATCAGCTCGGACTGCTCTGAAAGATCTCTTTTTCTTCTTCTTCTGTGGTAGATGAACTGCGGCCCGTGCAACACAGCTGCCACCCGGTGTCCCCCACAAACCAAGAAGAAGGTCAGAGTCCCTTCCTGCCGATAAACCTGCTGCTGACCCCTGAAGGAGCGCCGCTCTGATGGTGTCCGTCTTCTTCTGTGTTCAGGAGGTGCAGACGTGTGACCTTCCCACCATGTTCGTCAGCAGGAACTCCGGCTGCCGCCCCATCTGCACCTACAGCTTATGGCAACCGAAGTGCTGCCATGGTTACTACGGGCAACACTGTCTGGGTGAGATGTCAACCTTTGGGCTTTTGGTTATTTTTTCTGGTTCAGTGGCGAGAACAAATGTCAGGAGCTTGGAATTCATCATGTGCTACATAATAAGACCTGCTCTTCTAGCTGCTTTGGTTGATCCTGGAAGACCTCTGAAGACATATGATCAAGACAAGTTGATCTGTTTTGAGGCTGGAAAGGGATCCAAAGTCTCATGGTGTCTCGGCGTCCATCAGTCCACAGCTGGTTTACCCTGATTTACCCAACCAAGATGACTCCAAAGACACACAAGAAGAACCCAAGAAGAACAGCTCAAGACTTGGAGGCATCACTGGACCTGGAAGCAGACTTGGACAGACAGGGTGTCCCTGGAAGAAGACCGAAAACTCAGCAGCGTATGTGTCGCTAAAAGGGCACGACGTTCATCAGAACATCATCTAATAAAAAAAGCACGGTGGAGGGAGTTTCATGATTTACTAACTCGCCGTCCCAAGTTCAGTTCGTCAGGGTCTCTGTCCGCTAGAGGTCTTCGGAACAACCTGACAAACTGAAAACCCAAGGTTCTGACCCGAATCGGGTCTTGGGTCGATTCAAAAGACGTGACTCCGGGTTCGGGTTGCAATCGGTCCAGTTAGTCTCGGGTCCGGTCGGTGCTCTCTGACAGGCTGGGTCCACGTTTACTCCAGAGAGGTAAAGATATTGGCGGTGGCAGCCAATGTCAGGACAATGTCAGTTTAATTAATTATTCCTTAACGTTTGTCATGAAACAATCGTGTTGTCGTAGCGTGTTATTAGCGGTTTGCCCGGCAGCTGTAAAGCACAACGGATCACCAACATGACAACGCTGGATGAGAGAATATGTTCAAGACACGTCCTGTTAGCTTTAGCAGCTGCTACCAATAGCATCTGTATCTACAAAGAAAATAACAACGTGGATTTATTGTTGTTTACATCACGTAGCCTATGTAGCAACTGAACTGGTAGAAGAAGACAACTTTAGGTAAGAAAATCAAGTTTTATTCAACGCTAGACAACTTTAACATCAGCAACTATGGGCTGGATTGTCTCTGTTCTATTCAGGTAACTCGGTTCTGTTCGTGGTCGGAAACTAAACATTTGTGTCGGTTCCGGGCCGAAATATTGCGGGTCCATTCAGGTTCGGACCCCCAGACTTATGATAATAGCTTGGGTCGGGTTGGTTTCAGGTCAAATTTTCATGGGTCCATTCGGGTTCTGGTCCATGAAAGTGGACTCGTGAAGACCTCTACTGTCCACCAGCTGAAGCTCAGTAGACATTGGGTGATACAGCAGGACGATGGTCCTGGTCCAGACCTTAACCCCTGAGATACGCTGTGGAGCTCAGCAGAACTGTTCACACCAGACGTCCTACAGATGAGTCTGGGCTGAAGCAGTTCTGGAGACGGGACTGGTCCAGAGGGGGGTCACCTACTTTTTCCTGCCACTGGGTGGCGCCATTATAACAGTGACTTCTGTGTTTGGTAAAAACATGGAAGCTTCATCAGATTAACTTGGTCAAACGTAAGGTTCAGTGGTTTTAATTGACTTTAAAGAGCCAACGGGCAAAGTTCGAACTTTCAGGTCGAGTCTAATGTGGAACCAATTCCTAACGACTTCAGAGGTAACTGGAGAATCACAGTGACCCGCCAGCACTGTCCTCTGTCTCCAGTCTGTCCAGGAGGAGTCCGGTCTCCCTGTAGCAACCATGGGAAGTGCGACGACGGTCACCTGGGTAACGGGACCTGCACGTGCGACCAGGGTTTCGAGGGCACGGCCTGCGAGCTGTGCGGCACCGGGTTCTACGGACCCACCTGCAGAGGTGAGCGGTAGACCGAGCCTCCTCCTCAGAGGAGTCCCGGGTCTCCAGGTTTTACTGTCCTGCCTGGTTTTCTTCCAGCCTGTAACTGCTCCGAACACGGGTCATGTGACCAGGGCCGGCGAGGAACCGGTTTGTGTTTCTGCGATGAAGGATGGACCGGAGATCGATGTGACGTCCAACAGAGTGAGTTGATCGTTTATTGAGAAGTCATGTTGTATCACAGCGTTATAATCTATTAATTTACTTTTGCTTTCATGTTTTTAAATGTTTACTTTAAGAACACACAAACAAAAGGAAGGAACATAAGTGGACCTCCTGTCCATCATCTGTCCAGTCTTCAGTTGGTGGTGGTTCAGTTTTGAACCATCTCCTCCTACTTGCAGCCAATTAAATATACACATTTTTCATCATTAGAATTAAATTCACCCACCGGTATTTTACACAAAAATATGTTCTCAAAGGTTAAAGGAAAAACAGACAAGGAGACATTTAGTAAATGTGCATGTATTAGAGACCTGTAGTGATGGGTGGTCTGCAGCTGGAGGTCATTTCAGTAGCAACATTTGACCTGAAAAAGATTCTAGACCTGAAAATGATTCTAGACCTTAAGATGATTCTGGACCTGAAGAAGATTGTAGACCTGAAGAAGATTGTAGACCTGTAGAAGATTTTAGACCTGAAGAGGATTCTAGACCTGAAGAAGATTCTAGACCTGAAGATGATTCTAGACCTGAAGAAGATCGTAGATCTGAAGCTGATTCTAGACCTGAAGATGATTCTAGACCTAAAGAAGATTCTAGACCTAAAAAATATTCTAGACCTGAAGATGATTCTAGACCTGAAGAAGATTCTAGACCTGAAGAAGATTCTAGACCTGAAGCTGATTTTAGACCTGAAGATGATTCTAGACCTGAAGAAGATTCTCGACCTGAAGATTAATCTAGACCTGAAGAAGATTCTAGACCTGAAAATGATTCTAGACCTTAAAATGATTCTAGACCTGAAAAAGATTGTAGACCTGAAGAGGATTCTAGACCTGCAGAAGATTCTAGACCTGAATAGGATTCTAGACCTGAAGAAGATTCTAGACCTGAAGCTGATTTTAGACCTGAAGATGATTCTAGACCTGATGACGATTCTAGACCTGATGATGATTCTAGACCTGAAGAAGATTCTAGACCTGAAGATGATTCTAGACCTGAAGAAGATCGTAGATCTGAAGCTGATTCTAGACCTGAAGCTGATTCTAGACCTGAAGATGATTCTAGACCTAAAGAAGATTCTAGACCTGAAAAATATGCTAGACCTGAAGATGATTCTAGACCTGAAGAAGATTCTAGACCTGAAAATGATTATAGACCTGAAGAAGATTGTAGACCTGAAGCTGATTCTAGACCTGAAGAAGATTGTAGACCTGAAGCTGATTCTAGACCTGAAGCTGATTTTAGACCTAAAGAAGATTCTAGACCTGAAAAATATTCTAGACCTGAAGATGATTCTAGACCTGAAGAAGATTCTAGACCTGAAGATGATTCTAGACCTGAAGGTAATTCTAGATCTGAAGGTGATTCTAGATTATCATGAGCCAGTAAAGATAGAACGGTGGTTTCAGGTGACTGAACTAAGGTGGCTGTTTCCCAGCTGGTCTCCAGGCTTCACCTGGCCATTTGCAACATGACGCCCTGAAGTATCAGGGCTGAAAAACTAGAGCTTCAGAAGTATTCTGACGTCACAGGAGGTTTGAAAACCTCATGAAAAAACATGGAATAAGACCATCATACTTGCTGTGCCTGCAGCTGAGGTGTTCCAGTGCTCGCCGCCGTGCTCTCCAAAGGCCGTCTGCAGGGAAAACAACACCTGTGAATGCCGGCTGTTCTATGAGGGAGATGGATACACCTGCACAGGTACGTACAAATGCACCAGTCCACGACAAGGCTGTATCCTGCAGGGCGGATCCGTCGTCTGAGCTTTGCCGTCTCTGCAGTGGGGGACATGTGCAACATCTGGAATGGCGGCTGCCACAAAGACGCTAAATGTACTCAGAAAGGAGAACAGGTGAGCTGCACCTGTCCGAAGGGCCACTCCGGAGACGGCTTCATCTGTGTGCCCGTGGACCCTTGCGCCTCCGGGGACAACGGCGGCTGCCACGAGCACGCCACCTGCACCATGACGGCTCCGGTGAGGACAACCCAGCGCTCTCTGAGGCGCCATCCTCCGTCGGGTGCGTCGTCCGTCCCAAACTTACCTACGTGTTTGTGAGCAGGGGAAGAAGAGGTGCCTCTGTAAGAGCGGCTACATCGGAGACGGAGTCACCTGTGAGGTCAAAGAGCTGCCAATCAGCCGCTGTCTCCAGGACAACGGGCAGTGCCACCCCGATGCCAAGTGTACCGACCTCCACTTTGAAGGTAGACGCCCCTGTCAGGCTAACGAATAGCCCGTCTACCGGCCAGGTGTCCTGACCGGTTTCACGTTTGTTCACAGATGCAACAGTCGGCGTCTTTCACCATCGGTCGCAGAAAGGTCAGTACAAGCTGAACTATACCACGGCTCAGCAGGCCTGCAGCGATGAGGGGGGCAGCCTGGCCACCTTCTCTCAGTTGGCCCACGCTCAGCAGGTCAGTGAACGCGCCGCGGCCAAGTTCCAGTTCTGATTCAGCCCGCCGAGTCGCGCGTCGCTGCCAATTAAAACTCACATCGATCGCGTCTCCTCCGCAGGGCGGGCTGAACCTGTGTGCTGCCAGCTGGTTGGACCAGGCTCGGGTCGCCTACCCCACCACCTACCCCAACCCCAACTGTGGCTTCGGGCACGTGGGTATCGTCGACTACGGCACCCGCAAAAACCTGAGCGAGACCTGGGACGCCTTCTGCTTCCGGATGAAGGGTGAGGGGTGGGACACAATATAAAAGGAAAAAAGGAATTAAATGCTTTGAAAATCTCTTTTATTCACAGCGGAACACAGAAATGTTAAAAGTGAGGAAATGTATGTGGTTTAGAGCGTTTTCTCATTATGGGGTGAAAGGTAACGGTCCAAGTACAGAACCCTGTGGAACACCATCACCAGCTCTGGTGTCTGAGGAAGTCTTCTGGTTCACATGAACACGCTGGAATGGACTTCAATCAGGCCAGTTGGTGCTGGCGGACTCGAGACGCAAATCCCAAACTTAGGAACTGAATCTCAGTACTGTTAATGGGTCCAGCTAATTAGCCATTTCAGCTTGGCCAGCTTAGCTTATGATAACCAATGATGCTGATAAATATTACTTTAAACGTTGCACAGCATCAACTCTTTTGTCTCATCAAGGACTTTGAGATTGTGTCGTGTGTTTCAGAGGTGAAGTGCGAGTGTAGGCCAGGTTATGTTGGAGACGGTTTCAGCTGCGTCGGTAACCTCCTGCAGGTCCTCAGGTCCAAACCCACCTTCTCCAACTTCCTCACGGTGAGTCTCCGTCTGTCTGGCAGGGCATTAAAATCGCGACCAACTGGTCGCCATATGCGACCCAAATTTAACGATTTCGACCGTTTTTTTCTGCCCTGTCGCCAGTGGCGAGGGACACAAAATCCACCATCAACTTAGGAATTTTTTTTTTTTTTTACGATTTCAGCACATTTGTCATGTGTCACCTAGGCAAACATATCCAAATAACTTAGAAACAAAGTTAATTTAGAACTTCAGAAACAAAGTTTTTAATTAGATATATATTATATGTCGGAAAGTGGCCCTGTTTTGGGTGCACGTCGTTTGCCGGAAGTCATTACTACACATGCGCCTAACCCAGCGATTTACAGGTGGACTTTTGCATTCGTCTTCAGTTTTGTCCATCACAGAATCTACTCCATAACAAAATGGATCATTCTGGTAAATAACCTCATAAAAATACACAACAGAATAGTTAACAGTAGAACCGCCAAGATTCTAAACATCCTAGAACCGCAGAGGGCGGTCATTTTCAGCCCATCGCTGCAACAGCGTCAGTGATGCGAACATGTCATTTATAATAGTTGTAACGTGGCTCATTCCTGAATATTTCGGAAATGATAATGATGGACACTAGTCAAAATAAGTGTTTAAAATGTATATTTTTGCGAGCTTTTTTCTACGTAGCTGAACGCTGCGCCCGCTCTCTCTCTCAGCCCCACAAATAAATACATCGGTACGTTTATCATCAAACTGTAGGAGCTGAATGCTAACACAAACATGAAAACAACAACAATCGAATGACAGACTATTTACAATACAAAACAACAGATTTCAGATGTCAATCACAGATATTTTAATAATTCTGGAAAAACGGATTAACGCTGCGTGCTCCCCCTCACGCACACATGACTCCATTCCCAGCCCTCCTCTCCACCGGCGCGACTCCGCCACCGTACAGGTACAGGTGTGCTGTATCACCTGGTCCATCAAGTACATGAACACATTCATGGGGTCGTCAATGTTGCGGCGCGCGTATGCAGTTGGACCACCTGTCTCCACCGGGACATTTGTGGACTGGGCTCTCCCGGTCCGCAGTCCCAGCTTTATGGGTCTCCAAACGGTTCCATCCTTGGCCGCCTCATGAAGCTGACACACAGGTTGAGCTCTGATCAATGTAAATATTTATGATTAGATCAGTCAGAGTCGTAGCCTCGCTAAAATACCAAATGATTAGAACCAGAGGAAACTAAAACGCTTGACTTCTGAATTAGAGTTTTTCCGCGAGCCCCCACTGTGTCTGAGGACAGAATGTATGTGGCGGTGACCCCTCACTTATAGAAGCCAGGGTCTTTTTCATAAATTCCCTCCTCATCCTCAGTTGATGTCGTATCACCTGGTAAAAATGACAGGTCATTGGTCCCCCCCCCCCGATTCTCCGCTCTATCTGACTCCTTCACTCAAATCCTGGTACAACAGCCAGGCTGTTGTTTTTGTTGGATTCATGTCTTAAATTTTGCTGTTTGTTTGAAAGATTTAGTGATGACAATAACTGTCAAAGTCCGATAACGCCATAAAGTTTGAGCGTTGCCAAGCAACGGGCAGTGGGGCGCGGAGGGGCGTGGCGCAAAAAATGACAGCTGTATACAGCGTTTATATGAGGGGGTGAAAATGACCCACCTCTGTGGTTCCAGGTATAAATGGTTATATTCATCTTTCACACTCACCAGAATTCACTGAATAATTAATAAATCAATTTAAGAAAAAGTCATGAACTTACAGATGTAGGGGTTTTATTTTAACAGAAATACAAACATTTGAAAATGCTAGGAGGTAAAAATGACCTACTTGGCGGTTCTGGTGTTAACAAAAAAGATATAATATTAGTTTTCATAGTAAGCATCATGGAAACAATAAAATGTGCTTTCATGCTTGCATGATTTTTTTATGTACATGTTTGTTTGAAATAAATTCTAATTCAATTCAATTCAATTCAATGCTTGTAAATGCTTCTGAAATGTAGTGATAGTAGACAAAAATAGGAGTTTTTCATAAATGACAAATGCTGCTGGTGCCATATTAACCCCTGACCATGTTGTTGCCCTCATTCCCTCAACAGATACGAACAATAATAGCTCTCAGAGAGCGACACAGAATGACGCTGGTGAGACAGATATGACTTCTGGTGACCATGCACCCACCACTGAAATGGACCACAATACACCGGATGACAATAACTCTGGCCCAAAAATACACCCCTTCTTCAACAGGAACTCTACAGCAGCACTAAAGCGACCTAGACAAAATGTATCAAATTTTCTGCCTGATCAAAAGTCAAAAAAGAATCGCAAAATACAAAATGAGTGGTTTCAGTTGTATCCTTGGCTAGAGCGTGCATCTGATGACCAGGACGCCTTGACATGCATGTACTGTAAATCAACTCCAACACTTGCTGGAAAAACTGATTTTTTAACGGGAAATAAATCATGCAAGAAAGAATCCCTGACCAAGCATGATCAATCCAAAAGTCACATAGCATGCTATAATTCCTACATCAATAAGCAAAAAAAGCCAATTCAAATGGCAGCATCTCGGCAGGTCCTTCAAATTGACGAAGCAACCAAACGGGATCTTGAGGCCAAATTTAATATTGCCCTACACTATTGCTAAAAATGAAGAACCCTTCACGAAATTTGGTCCATGGATAAAAACGCATGTGAAAAATGGAGTCAAATTATCTCCAAAGTATACTAACCAAATGGCATGTGCACAAATGGTTTCATTCATATCCGAGACAATGGAAGATGAAATTCTGTCAGACATAAAAAATGCACGATACATATCGGTGATTGCTGATGGAGCCACAGATAAAAGCATTGTTGAAAATGAGGCTGTTTGTGTGAGATACATAAAACAGGGATCCCCAAAAACAACTTTTGTGGCACTACAAGCAGTTGAGCATGCACACGCAGATGGAGTGCTTGATGCGATCTACAAAGCCTTCAACAGTCTGGGGTTAGAGAGTGATGAACTGAAAGACAGAATTGCATGCTTCACAGCAGATGGAGCATCTGTGAACATGGGTGTTCGTAACGGTGTTCAAGCCAAACTTAAAGAGTTCAATCCTTCTTTAATTGATTTCTGGTGCCTCCCTCACAAACTAGAGTGTGCTGTCTCATTACTGCTGAAGGACTGTGCCTATGCCGATACAATCCTGGACACCATGCAGTTAATCTATAAAACATACCACTACTCGTGCAAAAACAGGCGTGACTTGGAAACACTGGCAGAAGAAATGGGGGTGGATGTCAAGATACCAACGCGTGTCAAAAGGACAAGATGGGTGCCGCATGTGCGAAGGGCTCTATCCTGCATGCTGACTCCACCAAAGACCGGCGACCAATCTCAGTTCAGTGCTGTGTTCACACATATGGAGCACCTTGCAGCCACACACCCAACACCAGATATAAAAGGAAGAGCAAAGAAGATTGTTTCTCAGATGTCTACAGTGAAATTTGTTGGCTACTGTCACGCCATGCTCGATGTGTATAATGAGTTGGCTGCATTTAGTCTGTCTCTGCAGAAGAACACAGCGACTCTTCCTTTTGCTTGTGCAAGACTAAACTGCTGCATTGCATCTGTTGAGTCCTTGATTGTAAACCCAGGGGAAAACTTTTCCAAGTTTTCCAACTTTTGTCAGTCCAGCACAACTTCAGGACAGGGACGATCCACAATTAAAGTGAACTTCCAAGGCATCGATCTTCAAGGAAGAACAGTAGATCTTCAAAACTTGTGCACTCAGTTGTATAAGACTACAACAGATGCCTTGAAGACAAAGTTTGAGAATCTGCTGGTGCCACAGGACACAGAAATCCCAGGAATCGTCAACACAGCACAAGCTGTCAGAAAGCTTGTACAAGCCTTTGATGTGGACAGATGGCCTTCACAAACAGAGGGGGCAGCTCTGGTGAACTTTGCCAATGAAGACATTAAAGATCTCACAGCCTTCTTCAAAAGAAGACTTGAACAACAGGGAGCAAAAATTGAGGCGATCCCTCTGCAGTGGCGTTCAATGAAGTTTGTGATAGTCGAAATGAGGAGGGCAAAACAGTTCTCAGATTTGTGGGAAACAATGTTCACTGCAGAACCATACAAAACTGAGTATGCAGACATCCTGCACTTGGTAGAACTTATGCTTGCCATCCCAGTGAGCAGTGCAGAATGTGAGCGTATAATATCTGCTCAAAACAGAATCAAGACTGATGTGAGGTCCTCCCTCTCTTCCGTCACCCTCAGCCACTTGATCCGAATAACAAAACACGGTCCATCAATTGAAGACTTTGATCCAAACCCTGCCATTACAAAGTGACTCTCCTCCGGACAAAGGCCCAGGAACTGCCAGTACACTTCCTGGCCAGAACACTGATAATTTCGTATTATGGTATAAGTATTGTGATGTCACTTTTCTGATCTCAGTATAGATGTGTGTTCAATAAAAGTTCTTATCGTTGTATTCTAAGTGTTTCTTTATTTCACAGAGACATACACACAGAGATAAAACAAACAGAACAATATATATGATATAACTTGCATGCAGCATAGAACAAGTAACTTCCGTACATTTGCTTTTTATAAATGATAATTCCGAATTTGCATTGTTGCTAGGTGATCTGAGTTTATATTTTGGTTGTTGAAAATTCAAATGTAGTATTGACAGTACATGTAAGTCTGTTTCAAGTCTGTGTAACATGCTGGGAGTGTCCATGATGATGTCAGCAGTCTACGGGGGGGCCTATAGGGTCACCTATGGGGCGACGAAAAACACTGGCGACCAAAATTGCTAGCTGGCTACCAACTTCAAAAACCTGGTAGCCAGGGGCGACTTGGTAAAAATTCTAATTTTATGCCCTGTCTGGGGCTCAGCCCACATCTGGCCACATCTGACCCTCACGTCTCCACGTCTGTTCCGACGCAGCAAATCCTGAACTACTCCGAGGTGTCCGAGTCCGGGCAGAGGTTCGTGAGGCGGCTCGGCGACCCGGCGGTGCAGTCCACCCTGTTCGTACCTGACAACAACGGCCTGCCTGACAACCAGGTAAAACCTCTGGTTGACCAGCATCCACGTTATTATTTCCGTCTAAATGTCTGCAAAAAGTGGTTTTTAACCCGTTGCCATTCCGACGGCCCGCCCTAATTTACACAGCTCATATTCTTGACCACGAACATCCGGGCCACTGAACACATCCGGGCATGCGTGGGCCATAGCAACAATGCCAAACGCTCACTATTGCCGATGAATTTTGCATTTTGTGCCTGTGCTGTCTGATTTGGTATGATTCCTAGCGAGGCTACTGTGCCTGAAAGAAGAAAACGACTGCTTGCTATTAACAAAGCAGACAAAAATAGTCCAGGGAAATAATGGGTGCCCAAATCAGACTACACGTATTTTTGTTCAGCACACTTTGTAACAGGTAAGAAATCAGGAAATAGAGGAAGGGGACTGAAGATGCTCAGCTTGTGACCCAAACTCGTTCAACCAGAACTTGATGGATTGTTGTTTTTCATTGTTTTTGTCTTCAAATTATCAGTTGATTTGATTCTAAAGCACTTTGTTCAACGTCTCGACCGCCTCGACCTGCAGACGCTGTCGCAGCGAGACATCGAGTTCCACCTGTCTGAAGGTCAGGCTCTTCCTCTCAGCCAGATGAAGAACGGCAGCCACATCAGGACCCGGGTCGGCAGCCTGACAGTCCTGGGAGTCGCCGACCTCCTCGACCCCTCCACGCTGGTCAGACCCACATTTCAGCAGAAACACTAGAGGGAGAAATCAGCTTCCAGGAACTCTGAAACCGTTTTGTCTCCGCAGGCGTCCCGTTACATCAACAACCGCTTCGTCACCGAATCCGACATCCTGGCCTCCAACGGGGTCATCCATGTCATTCTGGGACCGCTGGAAGCTCCGCCTCCTCATCAGAAGGTGCGTGATGTCACGATGATGTCCCAGTCTCTCTAAAGCAGAAGTCTTCACGGGTCCACTTTCTATGGACTCGAACTCGAATGGACCCATGAAAATTCAACCCGAAACCGACCTGACCCAAGCTATTATCATAAGTTCGGGAGTCCGAACCCAAATGGATCTGCAATATTTGGACCCGGAACCGACCCGAGTCTTTAGTTTCCGACCACGAACCAAACCGAGTTACCCGAATAGAACCGAGACAATCCAGCCCATAGTTGCTCATGTTAAAGTTGTCTAGCGTTGAATAAAACTTGATTTTCTTACCTAAAGTTGTCTTCTTCTACCCGGTTCAGTTGCTACATAGGCTACGTGATGTAAACAACAATAAATCCACGTCGTTATTTTCTTTGTGGATACAGATGTTAATGGTAGCAACTGCTAACGCTAATAGCCTACACCGGTCAGGACGTGTCGTGAATATGTTCTCTTATCCAGCGCTGTCATGTTGGCGATCCGTTGTGCTTTACACCTGCCGGGCAAACCGCTAATAACACGGTTGTTTCATGACAAACACGCCACATTAATGAATAATTAATTAAACTTGATTTTCTTACCTAAAGTTGTCTTCTTCTACCCGGTTCAGTTGCTACATAGGCTACGTGATGTAAACAACAATAAATCCACATCGTTATTTTCTTTGTGGATACAGATGCTATTGGTAGCAACTGCTAACGCTAATAGCCTACACCGGTCAGGACGTGTCGTGAATATGTTCTCTCATCCAACGTCGTCATGTTGGTGATCCGTTGTGCTTTACAGCTGCCGGGCAAACCGCTAATAACACGATTGCTGCCACCGCCAATATCTTTAACTCTCTCGAGTAAACACGGACGAAGCCTGTCAGAGAGCACCGACCGGACCCAAGACTAACTGGACCGATTCCGACCCAAACCCGGAGTCACATCTTTTGAATGGACCCGAGACCCGATTCGGGTTGGGTCGGAACCTCGGGTTTTTGGGTTGTTCCGAGGACCTCTACTCTAAAGCCGAACACCTGACCTGTGACCCGCCTTCTTCCCGATCGTCTCCGCAGATGCCCGCAGTGCACCAGGCGGGGATGGGCGTGGGAGTGGTGCTGCTCATCGCCTTGGCGGCGGGAGTCGTCTTCGTTGGATATCGCTTCTACAGCCACAAAAGCAAACCCTTCCAGTTCCGTTACTTCAAGGTGAGTCAGCGTCTGCAGTTTTAACCTTCATCCACGTTACCGGTTTAACACCTGCTGTGGTTACACAGGAGGAGGAGGAGGAGGAGGAGGAGGAGGAGGAAGCATCTGCAGCAGCAGCCGCCAACTACAGTCGCAGCGTCTGTAACCCGCTATACGAGGAGGGTCCAGAACCGGCCGAGTCCGGGTCCAACACGCCAGCTGCCACAGTGAGTTAAAGGGACTGCAGGATGTTATCACTTCACTAAAGGTCTTAAACATCCTACATGTTTATTGTGGAAACATCTGGTGGGATCATTGGTGTCCATGCGGATTCAAACCGACAGCAAACCACAGCTCAACGTCTTCAATGAAGCGTCTAGTCCACATTATAAAACATGCAGAGACTTTGGGCCTCTGATTAATCAGAAGTCAGAAGCAAGGTTATTATCGTTAACGAAAACGAACGAAATAACGAAAACTAGAATTGAGAAGACATTTTCGTTAACTGAAATAACTGAAATAAAATAAAAACGTTTTTTTAAGAAACGATAACTGAAACTGAATTATGTGTTTATAAAACGAACTAAAATTAACTATAATAATGTCAAGAACGTCCTTTGTTTTCGTGTTTGTAATTTTTTTTTCCTCAAAAGTTTGATATCTATTAATTTCGCTCCGCCGTACAACAACAACCGCAAAAAAACAAACTAAAAAAAAGTGATCAGCAGTGATGGCTGCAGCCAAATTTGGGAGAAAGCCATAGGCGTAGTTTGACTTTTGCGTCAGGGGGGGCAAAAATTGTTAAGCACTTTTAACAAACGGGCACACTCTCACGCGAACCGGCGCGCATGCATACATATGTGCAAACTCGCGCGCACATGATGGCACACAAGATACACTCACCACCAAACCATGAAGTCCAAGATTAGATGATGTTCAAAACCAGTAGTTGCAACAGGATACAGTACACAGTAGATGTTATAAATGTTAATGTTAATGATGTTAAATGTATTAAGAAACAAAATATAACATGATTCATTTAACTGTCACAATATACTGCAGTTTATTTTGGACTTAAAAAAAACATTACGGTCAAAAACATTTTTTTATTTTTGCCAGTTCGTTGACAATGCAATTACATATTTCAGCCACCAGGGGGAGCAATGCTCCCCCTGCCCCCCCGCAAACTCCACCCACGGAGAAAGCGTCTCAGTCCTATTTAGGATTTCTTTGACTATGACTGTGTTAACGATAAAAATAAGTGCCTTGTTGTAGAAGCAGGTGATACAATGTGTGAAATACTTCTCAAGGAGAAAAAAACCCACAAATCTGAAAGTCCATTTGAAAAGTTCGCACAAGAAGGCTATCCAAGACTAGCTGGATAAGCTAGCCTAAGCTAGCCCCCTGGAAAGAAGCTACAGCTGCAGGCCAGTCAGCGTTGGGAAGGAACGGGAGAAAACAGCAACTATAATGGACTGTTTCCACGGAGACCAGATAGCTGCTGGTCAGTAAATACGCGGGAACACCACAAGAGGGAAGACGCATTGATAAATATGTTTATTGAGACCAGAATGTAAACACGACTATGTGATTCGATAGCCTTCAAAGAGTTCAGTGCTTCACTCCAACCAGTAGTCGAGTTGTAAAAAAAATTCAGGGGGGATGGTCAATGTTTTTCACTTAAAAAAAAAAAAGTGGCAGGGGCAGGGGTGTAAATTCATTATCAAAACAAAACACTGTAAATAAGACTTCTGAATCCTCTCAAATCAAGTCAAGCCCAGTTTATTTTAAGTGCAAAATCCTAACAATTATCTCTTTTTTTGTGTTATTAAAGACAGTACAGAAGTACAGAAACTCTCTCAACATTTTACAATACTTTTCCTTTTCTCCCCTCTGGTGCACAGTTTTTAGTTTCTCAGTTTCAAGTCTCAGTATCTCATAGCAGTTTCCAAAGACTGTCGTAATCATGTTTTTTGTCGACAATTTTTCGTGTTCTTGCTTTCTGATTGTTAGCTAAGCAGTGACTTTGAAGATTAATAGATTAATGTGCCTTATAGCCACTGAAATAATGAGCTACATACTAATAGGCCTACGTATGAATTGAAAAGAGTAAGTGTAAACTAGAGGTTGCACTAGACTTTTTTTGCAATTGGTCATTTTGACAGTCATGAAAATTTTATTATCAGTTTCTACATTAAAAATGATTTAATTACATTAAAAGATTACTAACAGTCTTCAGATTTTTCAATTATTGTGAGGGGAAAAAAAGTCAATTACAGGGAATCCCCAGTTAAAATAACCCCTGGTCTAAACCCTAAAGGTTTAATAATCAAACCTGTACCTTCTGCTCTTGATCCTCCTGCTTCCTGGCCATGGCTTTCCTCTATGTGAACAAAATAACATTATAGGGTTTGATAGAATGTGCAGACATGTCATGCTAAAAGCACATGACCTTGCTCTTGGATAATAGACAGAAAGTACAGTATAGGTTAAACTCACATTTATCATATTCACTGTAATATTAAATTACAGGTCACAGCAACAGGCCCCAGGAGGGGGGAAAACTCTTTAATGTCACCTGCCTTGAAGATCTGAATTTTAGCTAACATCTTCACTTATTTTTGTTGCCTGACGAGTCCTATTGATGAAAATAATATAGCCGTGTGAAGAATATTTCATCATTAATTCTGGTCAAATATTTGAGACAAACTCTCGTCTAACGCTAACAGTAAATATCTGTTTTACGTTTGCCACGCTCATAAACCAGAATCTAATGTGACTGAATGACAAGTCCTGTGTTTCATCAAACTTGTTAACAAGTGAGATGAACGTTAACATGAGTTCATCTCAGCTAGTTTGCAGGCTACACGGCAAGCTTGGAAAACTAGCTGGGTTGATATTGTGCAACCTGTGGCGAGTCTGGCGACTTTTGTACAGATTAATAAAAAGTAATGATTGAGATTCTTGATTTATAGCTCACCTGTCATTTTAGTCTTTTTAACAAACTCCCTGACATCTTGTTGTCCAGCCGCTCGTTTCCTCATGCTCACATTGGAGTGCAGTCAATCCTCAAGATGTCGCTCTGCGCAGCAGCTCGTGCCGCTCCCTCAGGCATCAATTAACCAATTGAAAATAACAATCATGTTGCGTCATTGCATGTTCGCGTGCCCCTGTGCCCTCAGATTTTATTATTTCTTTTGCTCAACATGCGAACTACTCTCTAATGATGAAATAATTATAAGTTATATTCCCAACATTTACTGTAAAAAGGGGAGGGATGGAAAGGGGGGATGGCAGTTTTACAGGGGGGATGATTTTGATCGTTTTTATTTCAGGGGGGATGCCATCCCCCCTCACCTCGAGTACTGACTCCAACCAAAATTACAACCCTAATTTACAAAATAAAACTAAAACTAACAGTGAAACTAATAAAAACTAAAATAAAACTAAGTATTTCAAAACAAAAATGAATAAAAATTAGCAAAACTGCTCTAAAAATGAATTAAAACTAACAATTTGGAAAAACTAAATAAAAACTAAAACTAAATCTAAAACTATGTCATCTGTTGGATTTACACTTTCCATTGTCGCCCTGTAGAGGAGCGCAGGTTCATTCCTGCAGCGTTTAACTTCCTTTTGTTTACCTCCTTTATGTGTATTTTATGCAAGTTGGCGCCTATAAATGTCGAGCGTTGCAGCAAACCATCGTTCTACCCAACGAAGGTGGAGCGGGACGGTAAGTGATGGAAGAACTACAGACTGAACTGAAACTGGCCTCGTCACATCAGGAATCAGTTTAGCGGTGGCGCTACGAGGAATCGATACCAGACAGGACCCGGCGTTAGCTGGAGGTCGGGCTGCAGTTTGGAACTGGGTTGGTTGGTTCAGGGAGTCCTTACGGCCGTCTCCAACTTGCGTCTGCAGGTGGAGGACAAGCACGAGGTGGTGGACGGAGGCACGTACGACCTGCTGCAGGACAGCTGAGTGTCAGACCGCGGCTGCTGGACTCGAACCCTCGACCCAGCACCGGGCCGAGACCCTCCAGAGAAGAGAACGAATAAATGACTGTGTGTTTGTGCCGTTACGACACTTTGAACCAGATGTGCTCCTGCTACAGTTTTTGAAAAAGTGAATAAAGAATTATCACCCTGAGAGTTAAATTTTAATAACTAAATCTTGTGATCCTATGTGGCTCGTCTGCATAAGCGTCTTTTTAGAACTTGCTTCGTTTCTTTTGATTAGGAACCGTTTAGAGGTCGGATAACCAAACGTGCTTAAAAGCCATTTGAAGGACGAAACTGTTCCAGATGAGCTTCAGAGTTAAATCCAGTTTATTTCCAGTCAGATGTCGTCGGTGACGTCTGTGATCCAGGAACGATACTCGGGTACTCTGGTGAAGACAGCCGGCTTGTCTGCGCTGCAGCGCCAGCTGCCCCACGTGACCACGCCGAACAGGAAGTAGGCGTCACGTTTCCGACAGAACAGAGGAGCTCCAGATTCCCCCTGAAGAAGAGAAGAAGTCATTACCACAAGCTCCGCTTGTTACCGTAAGTGCAATAAAACCCTCAATGGGGAGAAGTCGGTCTTGAACGCAAGTTTAAAAGCTCAAGTTTTAAGTCAAAGTTCTGCATGTCAGGACTCTTAGGGTTTTGTTACCAGGCAGGACGCAGAACCGGCCGGATGTGAACAGATGTGACCATCAGTGATGAAGTCGCCCCACTTCTCCAGACAGGCGGTCTCGTTGACCAGGGTCAGACCAGCGTGGTGCATCCGGTCTGGATTTAGGTGGCCTGCATTTAAAAAAAAACAACATTTAAATAAAACAGAAACCCAGATTCAGCAAAATTAGACGGCAGCTCTGAGTGTTTCTGCTGCTGTTGGTTCAGCTGTTCAGGCAGAACCAGAACTAAAACCTTTGACAGAAATTCACACTGGATCAAGTTGCAATTTTGCAAAATAACGCAAATCGCAGTTTTAATAAGAAATTCTTGATTCTTGGACAAAAAGTTGTAATATTAAGACAAAGTTAGTTAAACTTTTATTTCTGAATTTACATAAAATTCTTGGTTTTGACAGAAGTTAGAATATTAAGTTATTTAAGCAACAAAAGTGTGCACTTAAAAGTGAATCTGGTGATTTTATGACAAAGCAACAAGTTTTGATTTTATAATAAAATTTGATTTTTATGCCAAAAGTTGCAGTTTTGCTAAATTCGTGATTTAACAACAAATTGTAGTGATTATTGGACAGTTACAGTTGACAGTCTTTCATCAGAAGTCAAAATTTGATATTTTGACAAATTTTCATTTTTAAAAATGTTATTTTTGTGCAAAAAATTCCAAATTGAGACAAAGTTACAATTATACAAAATTCTTAATTTAAACAGGTCAATTTCTTGTTTAAAAGTCAAGCTTTATAATGAAAAAAGTTGAAATATTAAGTTGTGGTTTTGCATGATTTGGAACAAAAATGTTATTGTCTAATTTTTCATTGTCGACATTTTTTTTGTACAATTGTACAGCGTTTTTGTCGACTCAGCAGTCTAAATGTGGCAAATACATTTTGACTTGATAAGACATACAGCTAAACGACAATTATAAATAATTCATTTAACTGCATTCTAGTACCAGCCCCTGAAAGAAAGAAAATGTTTATCATATTTTTTTAAATGATGTGGGCTGAATCCTGGTTCATACCTGTATCCACGTCTGTCGTGTTCAAATGTGGATTTTACTGGTGACAACTGTTATGTTCATTGATCCATAAATGGAAAACAACCAATAAAATCTCAGAACCAACAGGGAGTCCAGGTACCTGGATGACCGAACCTCGACACCGGTTGGTTCAGGGATGCTGGAAGACCGCAGGTAAAGAGTTTTCTACACCGAAAGTAGAAATGTTGAGCTCACCCGTCGCTTTAGTTTGTCCCCACCCAGCTGTGACGCAGGACCAGCTGTCGTCCAGCTCCTCGTCTTCCTCGGGGACGCAGATCGGAGACACCTTCTGGCCTGCAGACAGGACCGGGGGACACACTTAACCCACCTGTGTCATAAACGAAGCTCAGAACCGCAGGGCCCGATCTTCTCCGTACCGAGTCTGGCGGGCACACGGAGGCGGAGCAACGACAGGTCAGACTGGGGCGGGAAGCTGGCGTCATGAGGGGGATTGAAGACCTCATCCACGGGGACGGTCTGAGCCGAGTCCCCCTTGAGGTCATGGACTCCCAGGATCACCACGTCCTCTTGAGCGCTGCAGGGATGCAACAGTGAGGGTGGCAGTACCAGCAGTGGGAGGAGACTGTTACCTGAGACGCGGGTTCACCTGACACTGCAGTGCTTGGCGGTGACCACCCACCGAGGGTGGACCAGGGCGCCGCTGCAGTAGTGCTTCCCATTGGACTGCAGACTGACGACCCACGGCCAGGAGAAGGCGCAGGCCTCCCTCACGTTCTCCAGAGACACCGTCCCGTCCTTGGACGACGAGATCCCGGCCAGGCCCGGAGGACGATGGCAGGTGTCCCGGCGAGGCCTGCCGCAGCTTTGCTCTGATCAAACACAGCATTGGTTACCCCCCCAGAGCAGGTACCGACATGTGGCGCATCGGTGAAAACCTACCTCCCTCAGCGAAGCCAACATCACTCGTCTTCACCTCATCTGGAAACGAAGAGCATTCGTTGAAGAGCCGAAAGCAGCTTTTCCAGATCTAAGAACGAACTCCGGACTCACTCATAATGTCAGAAATCCAGTGCAGGTGCTGCTGGATTTTGGTGTAGACTCCTGGTCTTTTGGCTCGACCGCAGCCCACCCCCCAGCTCACCAATCCCGCCAGCTTGTGTCTGGTTCCGGTGAAGCAGGACAGCGGACCTCCAGAGTCCCCCTGAGGTCACAAAGGTTCAGGAGACACGATACCAAGGTCAATGTGGCAATACCGCTTCTGACCACATGGGAGCAGCATACAGACTCGGGGCTCATGAATCAGCCCAAGTGGAACCTCTAATGGGGGCGGCGAAGTGGTATTACAACAGGACATGCTGGATGTTAAATGAGAATTTGGATATCTTTTCACTCGTAA
Source organism: Hirundichthys speculiger (assembly GCA_018398805.1). Classification (NCBI taxonomy): domain Eukaryota; kingdom Metazoa; phylum Chordata; class Actinopteri; order Beloniformes; family Exocoetidae; genus Hirundichthys; species Hirundichthys speculiger. Next base: position 857,252 of record JAGFBZ010000384.1, on the reverse strand, counting down.
GAATTATTATTGTGCACTGGTGAAGGAGTCAATTCGGTTGTTAAACAAGGCACTGACAAACGACGGAGGTGCAAAACGAGTCTATTCTCTAAGTCTGCAGATTCAGAGCAAGGTCATTACAGAAAGGTGGATCATTCAGAATGACAAAGACAGAAAGGCGGGCAGTTCATTTAAATGACAAGTAGAAAACAAAGAAACCATGGGATCTGTCAAGACGTAACTTAGCTACTTGATGAAGCTAGTACCCAAACAACCGGTGGCCTCAAATGAGGCAGGATTTGAGGCTAAAAGTCATGGCCTTAGGTCACAACACAGCAGTTTTAACAAGTTTAGGCCTCAGAATTAACTTTTACATTACACTGGACCAGCCCACCTCGTTAGCATCATAGATATCCTACACTAGGTACCGCATCGCCACTGTCAACAGCATACGACCTTCCAGACCTCCCAGTACTAGATTAGCTAAACTGGTGTCATCTCAATCCGGCGATAGTCCTGACTCATGCTCATCCTCTGGTCTCCTAGTGTTTGACATCCATGATTGGCACAGTCTTGTCAGTGGTTCTTCTGTCACCACAGAGCTTTATGCCCCCATGTGGTCAGAGGTGGCATTACTTCACAGAGCGGTTTCACAGTTGCTAAATCACCGAGTGTCTTCACTGCCAGAAACCATCACAGCTCCTTCAACATTTATCTCATTTTAGTTTGTTTTTCTTATGTTTTTTGCTTCACATCTTTTTATTTACCGTCAGTTTGAAAAAGCAACAGTGGCACACCGCCGCCACCAGGTGGTGTGGGGTGGCAAATCACCAAGTCAGTGGATCCTACCAGCTCCGACGCTGTTAGCAGAGACACGACCACTAAGAACCGCGGAGGAGGTTGGTCACATTACAGTTCCAGCCTCAAGCGTTTTACTTAAGACCCCCATTGAGCCCCCCCTCCCAGAGCTGGGGGAGCGCCCGACTCCTGGGGGGGATTGAAATATTGAAATGGGGGGAAAAACATTTGCACTTAAGGACCTGTTTTTGTCTTATAATAAAGACCATTTGGCAGCAAGTTTTTCCTCATATTTTTAATCTACTGTAGAGCAGTGATTCCCAAAGTGTGGGCCGCGGCCCCCTGGTGGGCCGTCGTGGGACTGCAGGTGGGCCATGAAAGGTCATTGAAATTAAACAAATGTGTTTTAAATTCTTGATCTTTTTTAAATATGTTCTTAATTACTGTGAAATTAATGACATGACTAAAAAAAACATTAAGTAATAAAACAAACCAGTTAAGTGTTATTCTACTGTCATCTTAACTTAATATGACAAGTGTCACCTTATTTGTTGACCCCTTACATTAATATCGGATCATGGTTCCTTGTCCTGTATGTTGATCACAGTTGTGATTAAAGGTTTCGGTGGGCTGCGGAGATTTTTTTCACATTTCAAATTGGTCCTTGGTATTCTGAAGTTTGGGAATGGCTGCTGTAGAGAGAAGCTAAAAGGGAAATGACAGTTTTACATGCTAATGCTAATGTGAACCCTGGTTGGTTCAGGATTCAGAATTGGACCAATAGTTTTCAACAGATAAAATGGATAAAATAATTGCCGTTTGTGGTGGGGTAGTATATGGGCAGTGGTAATCATTTGACAAATAACTGCTTGCAGTAACATTTAAAAAGAATTTTTTTTAAAATGAACTTTTTAGTTCATTTTTTGAAATGGTGAACTGAACTAGTTCATTTTAATTTCTATGAACTTAACTAGTTCATGTAGAAAGTGAACTTGCCCAACACTGATCTTTACGTAGCGCTACAGACGCCGGTCAAGGAAAGCACCGTGAATCTACATATCCGGTTTGACGTTTCTACGTGTGGTGGCCTGATCAGTCTTCAGTTGCGGAGGTGCTCCAGCGCTCACCTGACAGGCGTCGACTCCTCCTTCGTTCTTCCCGGCACAGAACATGGAGGACAGGATCCTCCCCTTGTAGTAGTTGTTGCAGATGTCCGAAGACAGGATGCTCACATTGACTTCCTGCAGCCTGTGGACTCGAGGACCATCTGGAGACGGAGACGAGAAGGGTTCAGGTTCGGCTTTAGAGGTCACCTACTGACTTAGCAGACTCACTTTCTCTCGTGGAGCCCCAGCCAGTGATGGTGCACTTCATGAACTCCGGCAGCGGGTTCGTCCAGACGTCGATGGGCCGGACGAACTCGTTGAACACCAGCGGACGCTCGAGCTTCAGCAGAGCCACGTCGCTCTCTTTGGTGCGGGTGTTGTACTGCTGGTGGACGCTGATCCGGGAGACTCCAACCAGCTGGAGGACAAGAAGACACCAGTCAGAGACGTCTTCGGTTCTTCTTCATAGGACAGTAGCAGGATGAGGAGAGACGTCTGTTGATGTCCAATGGGATATCACCAGTTTGAAAAAAACAACTCTAAAGTATGGAAAACCACAGTTCCTCCACCGACCACTAGGGGCTGGCTTCAAAATCTCCATTAAAGGTGGTCAACTCAAACAAACAAGCACCCAACATGAATGTAGATGTACGGTATGATGCGGGGGGTTCGGGTCAGCGTCGATCATCTCACCTGAGCCTCGGGCTCCTGAGGTTTGTCCAGGTCGTGTCTACCTGCCACCACCGTCCACAGAGACTCTTGGTTGTACCTGTTTGTGGGGGGGGGGGAGCGTGAGGCCGGTCCAGGCCACCGTCGGGTGTGAAAACCTAATGAAATCCCGCCAGCACCGACCTTTTGAAGCAGTGGGCGGCAGAGACGACCCACCCGGGTGCAATGACGGCGCCCCCACAGGCCGGTCTGGACGAGAACTGGAGGGACACCTGCCAGGGCCACGAGTGCGCCCAGGCCTCCTGGCCCCCGATGATCCTGGTCTCCTCCTCCTGCTCCGTGGGGAAGGAGCGGACCCCCGCCACCTCTGAAGACCCGAACACAGGTGAGCTTAGTGCTGGGCGGTATACTGGTTCATACCGAATACCGGTGTTTATATTCCTTATGATATGAACGATATATGTACTGTAGCGTACACAACGTTTGGAACGCCGCGCGGCGGAACGTAAGTGCCGCAGAACATTGTTTGACAGGGGATTGTTTTGCAGTTGCACTGGAGGCACAACACGCTACTAGCTTATGGTTAAACGGTGATGGCTGCAAACAGCGAAAGTCCCGAAGTGGAAGCTCCTGAACGGCAACATGAGACTGAGGAACTTCTTCCTGAACGAGGAAGAAGTTCTTTGGATTTAAAAAAGATGACGTCCAACAAACTACAATAATCTGCAAATGTTGCCAAGCTACAGTTGTAGCTGCGGGAGGCTACACCAGCAATCTGCTGCTTTATATGCTGCTACAGGATAATCCTTTTTTTTTTTTCAAAACTTGAATATTGCAAGTTGCATACTTTACTATTTATTTGTTGAAATATCTCGAGAACGTTGTTTACATTGTGTAGTTAATGTTGATTTTGTTGTGGAAAAAATAAGATCCGATCTCAATGAGAAAATCAGAATAGAATTTATTAAAGAGAAAAGAAACAAAAATACAAAAACCTTATGTGCACATAAGGAGAGCTGTCAGTCAGTGCTCCACAGAATACTGGATGAGGACTGTCAGACAGAGATGAGGGTTTTCTTTTATACCAAGACAAGAGGTGTTGATTCTTCTACAGGTTTTTGCATACAGAGTGGATCACAGCAGGTGGTGGTGAAGGCAAAGGGACATTTGTCTTAAAACAGACTGATTGAATTTAGGGACGTTATACAGTTCCTTGATCAAGAAGTTATTTACTTGATGTTGATTGAATTTAGGAATGTTTATTTAGAATCACAGCTGACCCCTGCTGTGTCTCCTTGATCAATGAATCACTTTTAAGCATATTGTTAAAGACAAATAAAATGAACAAAATTACAAGATGAGTAAACCAAATAAAAATTTCCTCCACAATTTTTTTTACAAAATGTTTTTTTTAAGTTGTTTGCAAAATGTGAAGAGTAAAAGGATTGTGTATTTTAACTGCAACTATCATCCATTCTGATTCCTTCACTTAATTAGAATCACGAGTGCCACCTCTTTGTAAATAGTATCATTTTGTGAGGCCATGCAAACCTGTATTAATACTAGTGTAGATATGAATGTTTTTCTACAATAGTCACTCCTCATGACAGTAAAGTAGGTCATTCGAAGCCATTTTACTGCAGCAATTCCTCTAAATGATTAGAAAATGTGGTTAACACCCAGTTGTGCCTTCAAAAAAAAAAAAAAAATACCATGATATACCTGTGAAACCGATATAATTTTAAAAAATACCATGATATAAATTTTTGGTCATACCGCCCAGCACTAGGTGAGCTTTCTCACAGGTGACTCTCACCTCCAGGTGAAGACTCTGATACTCACTGGTGAAACCGAACTGCTCAGAGAAGGTCAGGTTCTCCTGCTGGGTCTCATTCAGAGTCACGTTCAGCTGACTCAGGGTCTGGTTGAAGTTTTCATCTGAAGGAGAAGGAAACACGAATCAGGATCTCAGGACAACGCTGGTCTCTGGGAACCTGGTTCACTTCAGCCTGGAAGCTTCCATGTTTCCAGAAGTTTCCAGGTCCAGAACCATCAGCTGAAGTTCTACCCTCTTGTTGCTCCAACAGTCTCAGAATCTGCACCTCGCTTGAAGGGAATCCTTTTCTAATTGGGCGCCGTTGTTGCAGATCAGTTTAGGACAGTGTGTCTTTATGTAGTTACCTGAAGTCCAGAATCAAGTCTTTCTTCATTTTTTAGATTAAAATGACATCTAAAGTGAGACCTGCTCGACTCCAGATGAGCATCAAAACATAAATCCACTTTAAGATTTAGGAATGAGTCCTGCAGCTCCACTGCTGCTGTCTGACGCTGTGTGACTGAGCTCAGGTGTGCTGGCAGGTCTCACCTGTCCGGACGGCAAGCAGACAGGCTGACAGGAGACTGAGGACGCTGGACAGCATGTCTGTCTGACGGCTCTCCTCGCAGGACCGGCTCCGACATGCCGGGCCTCACCCTCATCAGCCAGCTGGCGGCCACACCTGTCTGATTGGACACACCTGCAGGAGTCCCGGCGCTGATCCAGGACCAGGCTTGGAGAGAACCTGGTACCAGGGGCTCAGCTGAAGAGACGGCCTCAAATCAGCCTCCAAGATGTTGATTGAACTCAGTTTTCCAACTGTTGTGAATATTTCTGAGGATTCAAAGCTGCTTATATTATTTCCATCTTTATTTTCAGTTAAACTCAGAAATCTATTACAATGACACCGAGACGAGAAATATATCAGTTTGAGAAGAAAAGCGCAATGTGTTCATTTCAGCTACAAAGTTGGACATTTTAACATAGAGAGACTCTAGTGGTCAGCTGAGGAACTGCAACTGTCCTGGATGGATTTAACCAAGAGGTCCTTCTAAATACAATCTAGATCAGCAGTACGCAAGCGCCCTCTGGTGGTACGTGGGAGAACGTCATGACTTTCCACATTTTTCCACATTTTCACTTAAAAAAAAAAAAAAACTGGAAATATACTATTCATTATAAATACAACATTTCAAATGAAATTCAGCCAACAATAAATAACCACAATAAGGAATAAACATATCTCCTGTGTGTGTGTAAAGCTAATTGGGAAGGCATATATGGCTATATTTTAAAGTTGTGGAACAATTTCTCAGCTGGTACGCCGCATTAAAAGTTTTAGAACCACTGGTTTAGATTAAGTAAAATCCTCATGTTCTGAGGTTCTCTGCTGGCAGAACCATTGAATGAAAACCCTCCTGAGACCCACGGGTTCTCCGGTTCTCCGCCTCAGTTTAGAGTGAGAACATCGTCCAGTTTTTCCAGCATCTATGGGAGACATTTTTAGGTCCAGAATCACTTTACTTAACTTTCGGTTTGTGCAGCAGCAAAGAGAGAGAACAAACGTTGAGACATGTTTCTTTATCGTGCAAATTAACTTTCATCCTTCTTCATCCTTATTTGTTAAATAACAAGACGACACTGGAGGGACCCTGATCAAGATGTCGAGAATGAAGTCGAAATGTCAAGAATAAAGTTGAAATGTCGAGAATGAAGTCAAAATGTCGAGAATAAAGTTGAAATGTCGAGAATGAAATCAAAATGTCGAGACTAAAGACGAAATGTCGAGAATAAAGTCGAAACGTCCAGAATAATGTCGAAATGTCGAGAATAAAGTCGAAATGTCGAGAATGAAGTTGAAATGTCGAGAATGAAGACGAAACGTCGAGAATAAAGTCGAAACTTCGAGAAAAAAGACGAAACATTGAGAATAAAGTCGAAACTTCGAGAAAAAAGACGAAATGTCAAGAATAAAGTTGAAATGTCGAGAATGAAGTCAAAATGTCGAGAATAAAGTTGAAATGTCGAGAATAAAGTCGAAATGTCGAGAATAAACTCGAAATGTCGAGAATAAAGTCGTTATGTCGAGACTAAAGACGAAATGTCGAGAATAAAGACGAAACATCAGGAATAAAGTCGTTATGTCGAGAATAAAGATGAAATGTCCAGAATAATGTCGAAATGTCGAGAATAAAGTCGAAATGTCGAGAATAAAGTCTAAATGTCGAGAGTACAGTCTAAATGTCGAGAATGAAGTTGAAATGTCGAGAATGAAGACAAAACGTCGAGAATAAAGACAAAACGTCGAGAATAAAGACGAAACTTCGAGAATAAAGACGAAACGTCGAGAATAAAGACGAAACGTCGAGAATAAAGTCGAAACGTCGAGAATAAAGTTAAAACGTCGAGAATAAAGACGAAACTTCGAGAATAAAGACGAAACGTCGAGAATAAAGTCAAAACGTCCAAAATAAAGTCGAAATGTCGAGAATGAAGTCCAAATATCCAAAATACAGTCGAAATGTCAAGAATAAAGACGAAATGTCGAGAATAAAGAAGAAACGTTGAGAATAAAGTCGAAACGTCCCGAATAAAGTCGAAATGTCGAGAATGAAGTCGAAATATCCAGAATAAAGTCGAAATGTCAAGAATAAAGACGAAATGTCGAGAATAAAGACGAAACGTTGAGAATAAAGTCGAAACGTCCAGAATAAAGTTGAAATGTCGAGAATAAAGTCGAAGTGTCGAGAATAAAGTCGAAACTTCGAGAATAAAGTCGTAATGCAGAGAATAATGACGAAATGTCGAGAATGAAGTCTAAATGTGCAGAATAAGGTCGAAACTTCGAGAATAAAGTCAAAATGTCGAGAATAAAGACGAAATGTCGAGAATGAAGTCGTAATGTCGAGAATGAAGTCGAAATGTTGAGAATAAAGTCGAAGTGTCGAGAATAAAGTCGAAATGTCGAGAATGAAGCCGAAATGTCGAGAATGAAGTCGAAATGTTGAGAATAAAGTCGAAGTGTCGAGAATAAAGTCGAAATGTCGAGAATAAAGTCGAAATGTCGAGAATAAAGTCGAAATGTTGAGAATAAAGTCGAAGTGTCGAGACTAAAGACGAAATGTCGAGAATAAAGTCCAAATGTCGAGAATGAAGTCGAAACGTCGAGAATAAAGTCGAAACGTCCAGAATAAAGTCGAAATGTCCAGAATAAAGTCGAAATGTCGAGAATAAAGTTGAAATGTCGAGAATAAAGGCAAAATGTCGAGAATGAAGTCGAAACGTCGAGAATGAAGATGAAACGTCGAGAATAAAGTCGAAACGTCCAGAATAAAGACGAAACGTCGAGAATAAAGTCGAAACGTCCAGAATAAAGCCGAAATGTCGAGAATGAAGTCGACACGTCCAGAATGAAGTCAAAATGTTTAGAATATAGTCGAAATGTCGAGAATAAAGCCGAAATGTCGAGATTAATGTCGAAATGTCGAGAATGAAGTCGAAACGTCGAGAATGAAGTCGAAACGTCCAGAATAAAGACGAAACGTCGAGAATAAAGTCGAAACGTCCAGAATAAAGCCGAAATGTCGAGAATGAAGTCGACACGTCCAGAATGAAGTCAAAATGTTTAGAATATAGTCGAAATGTCGAGAATAAAGCCGAAATGTCGAGATTAATGTCGAAATGTCGAGAATGAAGTCGAAACGTCGAGAATGAAGACGAAACGCCGAGAATGAAGTCGAAACGTCCAGAATAAAGACGAAACATCCAGAATAAAGTCGAAACGTCCAGAATAAAGCCGAAATGTCGAGAATAAAGTCGACACGTCCAGAATGAAGTCGAAATGTTTAGAATATAGTCGAAATGTCGAGAATAAAGCCGAAATGTCGAGATCAATGTCGAAATGTCGAGAATAAAGTCAAGATGTCGAGAATAAAGTCGAAATGTCGAATGAAGTCTAAAAATCGAGAAATAAAGTCGAGAAAAAGTCGAGAATAAAGTCGAAATGTCGAGAATAAAGACGAAATGTCGAGAATAAAGTCGAAACGTCGAGAATAAAGACGAAACGTCCAGAATAAAGTCGAAATGTTGAGAATAAAGTCGAAATGTCGAGAATAAAGACGAAATGTCGAGAATAAAGTCCAAATGTGAGAATGAAGTCGAAACGTCGAGAATAAAGTCGAAACGTCCAGAATAAAGCCGAAATGTCGAGAATAAAGTCGAAATGTCGAGAATAAAGTCGAAATTTGTCGAGAATAAAGACGAAATGTTGAGAATAAAGTCGAAAGTGTCGAGATTAAAGACGAAATGTCGAGAATAAAGTCGAAATGTCGAGAATGAAGTCGAAACGTCGAGAATAAAGTCGAAACGTCCAGAATAAAGTCGAAATGTCAAGAATAAAAACGAAATGTCGAGAATAAAGACGAAACGTTGAGAATAAAGTAGAAACGTAGAGAATAAAGTCGTTATGTCGAGAATAATGACGAAATGTCGAGAATGAAGTCGAAACGTCGAGAATGAAGACGAAACGTCGAGAATGAAGTCGAAACGTCCAGAATAAAGACGAAACGTCGAGAATAAAGTCGAAACGTCCAGAATAAAGCCGAAATGTCGAGAATGAAGTCGACACGTCCAGAATGAAGTCAAAATGTTTAGAATATAGTCGAAATGTCGAGAATAAAGCCGAAATGTCGAGATTAATGTCGAAATGTCGAGAATGAAGTCGAAACGTCGAGAATGAAGACGAAATGTTTAGAATATAGTCGAAATGTCGAGAATAAAGCCGAAATGTCGAGATTAATGTCGAAATGTCGAGAATGAAGTCGAAACGTCGAGAATAAAGTCGAAACGTCCAGAATAAAGCCGAAATGTCGAGAATGAAGTCGACACGTCCAGAATGAAGTCAAAATGTTTAGAATATAGTCGAAATGTCGAGAATAAAGCCGAAATGTCGAGATTAATGTCGAAATGTCGAGAATGAAGTCGAAACGTCGAGAATGAAGACGAAACGCCGAGAATGAAGTCGAAACGTCCAGAATAAAGACGAAACATCCAGAATAAAGTCGAAACGTCCAGAATAAAGCCGAAATGTTGAGAATAAAGTCGACACGTCCAGAATGAAGTCGAAATGTTTAGAATATAGTCGAAATGTCGAGAATAAAGCCGAAATGTCGAGATCAATGTCGAAATGTCGAGAATAAAGTCAAGATGTCGAGAATAAAGACGAAATGTCGAGAATGAAGTCTAAACGTCGAGAATAAAGTCGTTATGTCGAGAATAAAGACGAAATGTCGAGAATAGAGTCGAAACGTCGAGAATAAAGACGAAACGTCCAGAATAAAGTCGAAATGTTGAGAATAAAGTCGAAGTGTCGAGACTAAAGACGAAATGTCGAGAATAAAGTCCAAATGTCGAGAATGAAGTCGAAACGTCGAGAATAAAGTCGAAACGTCCAGAATAAAGCCGAAATGTCGAGAATAAAGTCGAAATGTCGAGAATAAAGTCGAAATGTCGAGAATAAAGACGAAATGTTGAGAATAAAGTCGAAGTGTCGAGATTAAAGACGAAATGTCGAGAATAAAGTCGAAATGTCGAGAATGAAGTCGAAACGTCGAGAATAAAGTCGAAACGTCCAGAATAAAGTCGAAATGTCAAGAATAAAAACGAAACGTCCAGAATAAAGACGAAACGTCGAGAATAAAGTCGAAACGTCCAGAATAAAGCCGAAATGTCGAGAATGAAGTCGACACGTCCAGAATGAAGTCAAAATGTTTAGAATATAGTCGTTATGTCGAGAATAAAGCCGAAATGTCGAGATTAATGTCGAAATGTCGAGAATGAAGTCGAAACGTCGAGAATGAAGACGAAACGTCGAGAATGAAGTCGAAACGTCCAGAATAAAGACGAAACGTCGAGAATAAAGTCGAAACGTCCAGAATAAAGCCGAAATGTCGAGAATGAAGTCGACACGTCCAGAATGAAGTCAAAATGTTTAGAATATAGTCGAAATGTCGAGAATAAAGCCGAAATGTCGAGATTAATGTCGAAATGTCGAGAATGAAGTCGAAACGTCGAGAATGAAGACGAAACGCCGAGAATGAAGTCGAAACGTCCAGAATAAAGACGAAACATCCAGAATAAAGTCGAAACGTCCAGAATAAAGCCGAAATGTTGAGAATAAAGTCGACACGTCCAGAATGAAGTGGAAATGTTTAGAATATAGTCGAAATGTCGAGAATAAAGCCGAAATGTCGAGAAATGTCGAAATGTCGAGAAATAAAGTCAAGATGTCGAGAATAAAGTCGAAATGTCGAGAATGAAGTCTAAACGTCGAGAATAAAGTCGAAACGTCGAGAATAAAGTCGTTATGTCGAGAATAAAGACGAAATGTCGAGAATAGAGTCGAAACGTCGAGAATAAAGACGAAACGTCCAGAATAAAGTCGAAATGTTGAGAATAAAGTCGAAGTGTCGAGACTAAAGACGAAATGTCGAGAATAAAGTCCAAATGTCGAGAATGAAGTCGAAACGTCGAGAATAAAGTCGAAACGTCCAGAATAAAGCCGAAATGTCGAGAATAAAGTCGAAATGTCGAGAATAAAGTCGAAATGTCGAGAATAAAGACGAAATGTTGAGAATAAAGTCGAAGTGTCGAGATTAAAGACGAAATGTCGAGAATAAAGTCGAAATGTCGAGAATGAAGTCGAAACGTCGAGAATAAAGTCGAAACGTCCAGAATAAAGTCGAAATGTCAAGAATAAAAACGAAATGTCGAGAATAAAGACGAAACGTTGAGAATAAAGTAGAAACGTAGAGAATAAAGTCGTTATGTCGAGAATAATGACGAAATGTCGAGAATGAAGTCGAAACGTCGAGAATGAAGACGAAACGTCGAGAATGAAGTCGAAACGTCCAGAATAAAGACGAAACGTCGAGAATAAAGTCGAAACGTCCAGAATAAAGCCGAAATGTCGAGAATGAAGTCGACACGTCCAGAATGAAGTCAAAATGTTTAGAATATAGTCGAAATGTCGAGAATAAAGCCGAAATGTCGAGATTAATGTCGAAATGTCGAGAATGAAGTCGAAACGTCCAGAATGAAGACGAAACGTCGAGAATGAAGTCGAAACGTCCAGAATAAAGACGAAACATCCAGAATAAAGTCGAAACGTCCAGAATAAAGCCGAAATGTCGAGAATAAAGTCGACACGTCCAGAATGAAGTCGAAATGTTGAGAATAAAGTCGAAGTGTCGAGACTAAAGACGAAATGTCGAGAATAAAGTCCAAATGTCGAGAATGAAGTCGAAACGTCGAGAATAAAGTCGAAATGTCCAGAATAAAGCCGAAATGTCGAGAATAAAGTCGAAATGTCGAGAATAAAGACGAAATGTTGAGAATAAAGTCGAAGTGTCGAGATTAAAGACGAAATGTCGAGAATAAAGTCGAAATGTCGAGAATGAAGTCGAAACGTCGAGAATAAAGTCGAAACGTCCCGAATAAAGTCGAAATGTCAAGAATAAAAACGAAATGTCGAGAATAAAGACGAAACGTTGAGAATAAAGTAGAAACGTAGAGAATAAAGTCGTTATGTCGAGAATAATGACGAAATGTCGAGAATGAAGTCGAAACGTCGAGAATGAAGACGAAACGTCGAGAATGAAGTCGAAACGTCCAGAATAAAGACGAAACGTCGAGAATAAAGTCGAAACGTCCAGAATAAAGCCGAAATGTCGAGAATGAAGTCGACACGTCCAGAATGAAGTCAAAATGGTTAGAATATAGTCGAAATGTCGAGAATAAAGCCGAAATGTCGAGATTAATGTCGAAATGTCGAGAATGAAGTCGAAACGTCGAGAATGAAGACGAAACGTCGAGAATGAAGTCGAAATGTCCAGAATAAAGACGAAACATCCAGAATAAAGTCGAAACGTCCAGAATAAAGCCGAAATGTCGAGAATAAAGTCGACACGTCCAGAATGAAGTCGAAATGTTTAGAATAAAGTCGAAATGTCGAGAATAAAGCCGAAATGTCGAGATCAATGTCGAAATGTCGAGAATAAAGTCAAGATGTCGAGAATAAAGTCGAAATGTCGAGAATGAAGTCTAAACGTCGAGAATAAAGTCGAAACGTCGAGAATAAAGTCGTTATGTCGAGAATAAAGACGAAATGTCGAGAATAAAGTCGAAACGTCGAGAATAAAGACGAAACATCCAGAATAAAGTCGAAATGTTGAGAATAAAGTCGAAGTGTCGAGACTAAAGACGAAATGTCGAGAATAAAGTCCAAATGTAGAGAATGAAGTCGAAACGTCGAGAATAAAGTCGAAACGTCCAGAATAAAGCCGAAATGTCGAGAATAAAGTCGAAATGTCGAGAATAAAGACGAAATGTTGAGAATAAAGTCGAAGTGTCGAGATTAAAGACGAAATGTCGAGAATAAAGTCGAAATGTCGAGAATGAAGTCGAAACGTCGAGAATAAAGTCGAAACGTCCAGAATAAAGTCGAAATGTCAAGAATAAAAACGAAATGTCGAGAATAAAGACGAAACGTTGAGAATAAAGTAGAAACGTAGAGAATAAAGTCGTTATGTCGAGAATAATGACGAAATGTCGAGAATGAAGTCGAAATATCCAGAATAAAGTTGAAATGTCGAGAATAAAGTCGAAATGTCGAGAATAAAGTCGAAACTTCGAGAATAAAGTCGTTATATAGAGAATAATGACGAAATGTCGAGAATGAAGTCTAAATGTCCAGAATAAGGTCGAAACTTCGAGAATAAAGTCGTTATGTCGAGAATAAAGACGAAATGTCGAGAATGAAGTCGAAATGTCCAGAATAAAGTCGAAAAGAATAAGTCGAAAGTCGAGAATAAAGTCAAAATGTCGAGAATGAAGTCGAAATGTCCAGAATAAAGGCGAAATGTCGAGAATGAAGTCAGAACATCGAGAATGAAGATGAAACGTCGAGAATAAAGTCGAAACATCCAGAATAAAGACGAAACGTCGAGAATAAAGTCGAAACGTCCAGAATAAAGCCGAAATGTCGAGAATGAAGTCGACACGTCCAGAATGAAATCAAAATGTTTAGAATATAGTCGAAATGTCGAGAATAAAGCCGAAATGTCGAGATTAATGTCGAAATGTCGAGAATGAAGTCGAAACGTCGAGAATGAAGACGAAACGTCGAGAATGAAGTCGAAACGTCCAGAATAAAGACGAAACGTCGAGAATAAAGTCGAAACGTCCAGAATAAAGCCGAAATGTTGAGAATAAAGTCGAAATATCCAGAATAAAGTTGAAATGTCAAGAATAAAGACGAAATGTCGAGAATAAAGACGAAACGTTGAGAATAAAGTCGAAACGTCCAGAATAAAGTTGAAATGTCGAGAATAAAGTCGAAATGGCGAGAATGAAGTCTAAATGTCCAGAATAAGGTCGAAACTTTGAGAATAAAGTCGTTATGTCGAGAATAAAGACGAAATGTCGAGAATAAAGTCGAAAGAAGTCGAAATGTCCAGAATAAAGTCGAAATGTCCAGAATAAAGTCGAAATGTCGAGAATAAAGGCGAAATGTGAGAAGAGAATGAAGTCGAAATGTCGAGAATAAAGTCGAAACTTCGAGAATAAAGTCGTTATGTCGAGAATAAAGACGAAATGTCGAGAATGAAGTCGAAATGTCCAGAATGAAGTCGAAATATCCAGAATAAAGTTGAAATGTCGAGAATAAAGTCGAAATGTCGAGAATAAAGTCGAAACTTCGAGAATAAAGTCGTTATGTAGAGAATAATGACGAAATGTCGAGAATGAAGTCTAAATGTCCAGAATAAGGTCGAAACTTCGAGAATAAAGTCGTTATGTCGAGAATAAAGACGAAATGTCGAGAATGAAGTCGAAATGTCCAGAATAAAGTCGAAATGTCCAGAATAAAGTCGAAATGTCGAGAATAAAGTCAAAATGTCGAGAATGAAGTCGAAATGTCCAGAATAAAGGCGAAATGTCGAGAATGAAGTCAGAACATCGAGAATGAAGATGAAACGTCGAGAATAAAGTCGAAACATCCAGAATAAAGACGAAACGTCGAGAATAAAGTCGAAACGTCCAGAATAAAGCCGAAATGTCGAGAATGAAGTCGACACGTCCAGAATGAAGTCAAAATGTTTAGAATATAGTCGAAATGTCGAGAATAAAGCCGAAATGTCGAGATTAATGTCGAAATGTCGAGAATGAAGTCGAAACGTCGAGAATGAAGACGAAACGTCGAGAATGAAGTCGAAACGTCCAGAATAAAGACGAAACGTCGAGAATAAAGTCGAAACGTCCAGAATAAAGCCGAAATGTTGAGAATAAAGTCGAAATATCCAGAATAAAGTTGAAATGTCAAGAATAAAGACGAAATGTCGAGAATAAAGACGAAACGTCGAGAATAAAGTCGAAACTTCGATAATAAAGTCGTTATGTCGAGAATAATGTCGAAATGGCGAGAATGAAGTCTAAATGTCCAGAATAAGGTCGAAACTTTGAGAATAAAGTCGTTATGTCGAGAATAAAGACGAAATGTCGAGAATGAAGTCGAAATGTCCAGAATAAAGTCGAAATGTCCAGAATAAAGTCGAAATGTCGAGAATAAAGGCGAAAGAATGAGAAAATGTCGAGAATAAAGTCGAAACTTCGAGAATAAAGTCGTTATGTCGAGAATAAAGACGAAATGTCGAGAATAAAGTCGAAATGTCCAGAATAAAGTCGAAATGTCCGAATAAAGTAAATGTCGAAAAGTAAAATGTCGAGAATGAAGTCGAAATGTCCAGAATAAAGGCGAAATGTCGAGAATGAAGTCGGAACATCGAGAATGAAGATGAAACGTCGAGAATAAAGTCGAAACATCCAGAATAAAGACGAAACGTCGAGAATAAAGTCGAAACGTCCAGAATAAAGCCGAAATGTCGAGAATGAAGTCCACACGTCCAGAATGAAGTCAAAATGTTTAGAATATAGTCGAAATGTCGAGAATAAAGCCGAAATGTCGAGATTAATGTCGAAATGTCGAGAATGAAGTCGAAACGTCGAGAATGAAGACGAAACGTTGAGAATGAAGTCGAAACGTCCAGAATAAAGACGAAACGTCGAGAATAAAGTCGAAACGTCCAGAATAAAGCCGAAATGTTGAGAATAAAGTCGAAATATCCAGAATAAAGTTGAAATGTCAAGAATAAAGACGAAATGTCGAGAATAAAGACGAAACGTTGAGAATAAAGTCGAAACGTCCAGAATAAAGTTGAAATGTCGAGAATAAAGTCGAAGTGTCGAGAATAAAGTCGAAATGTCGAGAATAAAGTCGAAACTTCGATAATAAAGTCGTTATGTCGAGAATAATGTCGAAATGGCGAGAATGAAGTCTAAATGTCCAGAATAAGGTCGAAACTTTGAGAATAAAGTCGTTATGTCGAGAATAAAGACGAAATGTCGAGAATGAAGTCGAAATGTCCAGAATAAAGTCGAAATGTCCAGAATAAAGTCGAAACTTCGATAATAAAGTCGTTATGTCAATATTATGTCGAAATGGCGAGAATGAAGTCTAAATGTCAAGAATAAGGTCGAAACTTTGAGAATAAAGTCGTTATGTCGAGAATAAAGACGAAATGTCGAGAATGAAGTCGAAATGTCCAGAATAAAGTCGAAATGTCCAGAATAAAGTCGAAATGTCGAGAATAAAGGCGAAATGTCGAGAATGAAGTCGAAATGTCGAGAATAAAGTCGAAACTTCGAGAATAAAGTCGTTATGTCGAGAATAAAGACGAAATGTCGAGAATGAAGTCGAAATGTCCAGAATAAAGTCGAAATGTCCAGAATAAAGTCGAAATGTCGAGAATAAAGTCAAAATGTCGAGAATGAAGTCGAAATGTCCAGAATAAAGGCGAAATGTCGAGAATGAAGTCGGAACATCGAGAATTAAGATGAAACGTCGAGAATAAAGTCGAAACATCCAGAATAAAGACGAAACGTCGAGAATAAAGTCGAAACGTCCAGAATAAAGCCGAAATGTCGAGAATGAAGTCGACACGTCCAGAATGAAGTCAAAATGTTTAGAATATAGTCGAAATGTCGAGAATAAAGCCGAAATGTCGAGATTAATGTCGAAATGTCGAGAATGAAGTCGAAACGTCGAGAATGAAGACGAAACGTCGAGAATGAAGTCGAAACGTCCAGAATAAAGACGAAACGTCGAGAATAAAGTCGAAACGTCCAGAATAAAGCCGAAATGTTGAGAATAAAGTCGAAATATCCAGAATAAAGTTGAAATGTCAAGAATAAAGACGAAATGTCGAGAATAAAGACGAAACGTTGAGAATAAAGTCGAAACGTCCAGAATAAAGTTGAAATGTCGAGAATAAAGTCGAAGTGTCGAGAATAAAGTCGAAATGTCGAGAATAAAGTCGAAACTTCGATAATAAAGTCGTTATGTCGAGAATAATGTCGAAATGGCGAGAATGAAGTCTAAATGTCCAGAATAAGGTCGAAACTTTGAGAATAAAGTCGTTATGTCGAGAATAAAGACGAAATGTCGAGAATGAAGTCGAAATGTCCAGAATAAAGTCGAAATGTCCAGAATAAAGTCGAAATGTCAAGAATAAAAACGAAATGTCGAGAATAAAGACGAAACGTTGAGAATAAAGTAGAAACGTAGAGAATAAAGTCGTTATGTCGAGAATAATGACGAAATGTCGAGAATGAAGTCGAAACGTCGAGAATGAAGACGAAACGTCGAGAATGAAGTCGAAACGTCCAGAATAAAGACGAAACGTCGAGAATAAAGTCGAAACGTCCAGAATAAAGCCGAAATGTCGAGAATGAAGTCGACACGTCCAGAATGAAGTCAAAATGTTTAGAATATAGTCGAAATGTCGAGAATAAAGCCGAAATGTCGAGATTAATGTCGAAATGTCGAGAATGAAGTCGAAACGTCGAGAATGAAGACGAAACGTCGAGAATGAAGTCGAAACGTCGAGAATAAAGACGAAACATCCAGAATAAAGTCGAAACGTCCAGAATAAAGCCGAAATGTCGAGAATAAAGTCGACACGTCCAGAATGAAGTCGAAATGTTTAGAATATAGTCGAAATGTCGAGAATAAAGCCGAAATGTCGAGATCAATGTCGAAATGTCGAGAATAAAGTCAAGATGTCGAGAATAAAGTCGAAATGTCGAGAATGAAGTCTAAACGTCGAGAATAAAGTCGAAACGTCGAGAATAAAGTCGTTATGTCGAGAATAAAGACGAAATGTCGAGAATAAAGTCGAAACGTCGAGAATAAAGACGAAACGTCCAGAATAAAGTCGAAATGTTGAGAATAAAGTCGAAGTGTCGAGACTAAAGACAAAATGTCGAGAATAAAGTCCAAATGTCGAGAATGAAGTCGAAACGTCGAGAATAAAGTCGAAACGTCCAGAATAAAGTCGAAATGTCCAGAATAAAGTCGAAATGTCGAGAATAAAGGCGAAATGTCGAGAATGAAGTCGAAATGTCGAGAATAAAGTCGAAACTTCGAGAATAAAGTCGTTTTATGTCGAGAATAAAGACGAAATGTCGAGAATGAAGTCGAAATGTCCAGAATAAAGTCGAAATGTCCAGAATAAAGTCGAAATGTCGAGAATAAAGTCAAAATGTCGAGAATGAAGTCGAAATGTCCAGAATAAAGGCGAAATGTCGAGAATGAAGTCGGAACATCGAGAATTAAGATGAAACGTCGAGAATAAAGTCGAAACATCCAGAATAAAGACGAAACGTCGAGAATAAAGTCGAAACGTCCAGAATAAAGCCGAAATGTCGAGAATGAAGTCGACACGTCCAGAATGAAGTCAAAATGTTTAGAATATAGTCGAAATGTCGAGAATAAAGCCGAAATGTCGAGATTAATGTCGAAATGTCGAGAATGAAGTCGAAACGTCGAGAATGAAGACGAAACGTCGAGAATGAAGTCGAAACGTCCAGAATAAAGACGAAACGTCGAGAATAAAGTCGAAACATCCAGAATAAAGCCGAAATGTTGAGAATAAAGTCGAAATATCCAGAATAAAGTTGAAATGTCAAGAATAAAGACGAAATGTCGAGAATAAAGACGAAACGTTGAGAATAAAGTCGAAACGTCCAGAATAAAGTTGAAATGTCGAGAATAAAGTCGAAGTGTCGAGAATAAAGTCGAAATGTCGAGAATAAAGTCGAAACTTCGATAATAAAGTCGTTATGTCGAGAATAATGTCGAAATGGCGAGAATGAAGTCTAAATGTCCAGAATAAGGTCGAAACTTTGAGAATAAAGTCGTTATGTCGAGAATAAAGACGAAATGTCGAGAATGAAGTCGAAATGTCCAGAATAAAGTCGAAATGTCCAGAATAAAGTCGAAATGTCAAGAATAAAAACGAAATGTCGAGAATAAAGACGAAACGTTGAGAATAAAGTAGAAAACGTAGAGAAAATAAAGTCGTTATGTCGAGAATAATGACGAAATGTCGAGAATGAAGTCGAAACGTCGAGAGAGAATGAAGACGAAACGTCGAGAATGAAGTCGAAACGTCCAGAATAAAGACTAAACGTCGAGAATAAAGTCGAAACGTCCAGAATAAAGCCGAAATGTCGAGAATGAAGTCGACACGTCCAGAATGAAGTCAAAATGTTTAGAATATAGTCGAAATGTCGAGAATAAAGCCGAAATGTCGAGATTAATGTCGAAATGTCGAGAATGAAGTCGAAACGTCGAGAATGAAGACGAAACGTCGAGAATGAAGTCGAAACGTCCAGAATAAAGACGAAACATCCAGAATAAAGTCGAAACGTCCAGAATAAAGCCGAAATGTCGAGAATAAAGTCGACACGTCCAGAATGAAGTCGAAATGTTTAGAATATAGTCGAAATGTCGAGAATAAAGCCGAAATGTCGAGATCAATGTCGAAATGTCGAGAATAAAGTCAAGATGTCGAGAATAAAGTCGAAATGTCGAGAATGAAGTCTAAACATCGAGAATAAAGTCGAAACGTCGAGAATAAAGTCGTTATGTCGAGAATAAAGACGAAATGTCGAGAATAAAGTCGAAACGTCGAGAATAAAGACGAAACGTCCAGAATAAAGTCGAAATGTTGAGAATAAAGTCGAAGTGTCGAGACTAAAGACGAAATGTCGAGAATAAAGTCCAAATGTCGAGAATGAAGTCGAAACGTCGAGAATAAAGTCGAAACGTCCAGAATAAAGCCGAAATGTCGAGAATAAAGTCGAAATGTCGAGAATAAAGACGAAATGTTGAGAATAAAGTCGAAGTGTCGAGATTAAAGACGAAATGTCGAGAATAAAGTCGAAATGTCGAGAATGAAGTCGAAACGTCGAGAATAAAGTCGAAACGTCCAGAATAAAGTCGAAATGTCAAGAATAAAAACGAAATGTCGAGAATAAAGACGAAACGTTGAGAATAAAGTAGAAACGTAGAGAATAAAGTCGTTATGTCGAGAATAATGACGAAATGTCGAGAATGAAGTCGAAATATCCAGAATAAAGTTGAAATGTCGAGAATAAAGTCGAAGTGTCGAGAATAAAGTCTAAATGTCCAGAATAAGGTCGAAACTTCGAGAATAAAGTCGAAATGTCCAGAATAAAGACGAAATGTCGAGAATGAAGTCGAAATGTCCAGAATAAAGTCGAAATGTCCAGAATAAAGTCGAAATGTCGAGAATAAAGTCAAAATGTCGAGAATGAAGTCGAAATGTCCAGAATAAAGGCGAAATGTCGAGAATGAAGTCGGAACATCGAGAATGAAGATGAAACGTCGAGAATAAAGTCGAAACATCCAGAATAAAGACGAAACGTCGAGAATAAAGTCGAAACGTCCAGAATAAAGCCGAAATGTCGAGAATGAAGTCGACACGTCCAGAATGCAGTCAAAATGTTTAGAATATAGTCGAAATGTCGAAAATAAAGCCGAAATGTCGAGATTAATGTCGAAATGTCGAGAATGAAGTCGAAACGTCTAGAATGAAGACGAAACGTCGAGAATGAAGTCGAAACGTCCAGAATAAAGACGAAACGTCGAGAATAAAGTCGAAACGTCCAGAATAAAGCCGAAATGTTGAGAATAAAGTCGAAATATCCAGAATAAAGTTGAAATGTCAAGAATAAAGACGAAATGTCGAGAATAAAGACGAAACGTTGAGAATAAAGTCGAAACGTCCAGAATAAAGTTGAAATGTCGAGAATAAAGTCGAAGTGTCGAGAATAAAGTCGAAATGTCGAGAATAAAGTCGAAACTTCGATAATAAAGTCGTTATGTCGAGAATGATGTCGAAATGGCGAGAATGAAGTCTAAATGTCCAGAATAAGGTCGAAACTTTGAGAATAAAGTCGTTATGTCGAGAATAAAGACGAAATGTCGAGAATGAAGTCGAAATGTCCAGAATAAAGTCGAAATGTCCAGAATAAAGTCGAAATGTCGAGAATAAAGGCGAAATGTCGAGAATGAAGTCGAAATGTCGAGAATAAAGTCGAAATGTCGAGAATGAAGTCGAAACGTCGAGAATGAAGATGAAACGTTGAGAATAAAGTCGAAACGTCCAGAATAAAGACGAAACATCCAGAATAAAGTCGAAACGTCCAGAATAAAGCCGAAATGTCGAGAATGAAGTCGACACGTCCAGAATGAAGTCAAAATGTTTAGAATATAGTCGAAATGTCGAGAATAAAGCCGAAATGTCGAGATCAATGTCGAAATGTCGAGAATAAAGTCAAGATGTCGAGAATAAAGTCGAAATGTCGAGAATAAAGTCGTTATGTCGAGAATAAAGACGAAATGTCTAGAATTAAGTCGAAACGTCGAGAATAAAGACGAAACGTCCAGAATAAAGTCGTTATGTCGAGAACAAAGACGAAATGTCGAGAATAAAGTCGAAATGTCGAGAATAAAGTCGAAATGTCGAGAATGAAGTCGAAATGTCGAGAATAAATTCGAAATGTCGGGAATAAAGTCGAAACGTCCAGAATAAAGACGAAACGTCGAGAATAAAGTCGTTATGTCGAGAATAAAGACGGAATGTCGAGAATGAAGTCGAAATGTCGAGAATGAAGTCGAAATGTCGAGAATGAAGTGGAAATGTCGAGAATGAAGTCGAAATGTCGAGAATTAAGTCAAAACTTCGAGAATAAAGACGAAACGTCGAGAATAAAGACGAAACGTTAAGAATAAAGTCGAATGTCCAGAATAAAGTTGAAATGTCGAGAATAAAGCCGAAATGTCGAGAATAAAGTCGAAATGTATAGAATAAAGTCAAAATGTCGAGAATTAAGTCAAGATGTCCAGAATAAAGTCGAAATGCAGTTTCAGAATTCCAGACTCGGTATTGTTTATTTTTCTGAATAGACACAATCTCTTCAAAGTTCGAATACTTATTATAATACCTTTCGAAATTATGTTGGTAGAGTAAAAATAAATCTTAAAGACAACTTTATTCATGCATTTTGATTTTATGCTCAACGTTTCAACTTTATTCTCCACATTTTGACTTCATTCTCTAAGTGAGGAATGAAAAATAAATCATTGTCCACATGTTTTTCTCAGTGTGGCCCTGATACTCCGTCGTAGACCCTCGCAGACTTGGGGGGGGGGGGGGGGTCCGCGGGCTTTTATTGTGAAGGTGCGGGATCGTTCCGGCCCCGCCCTTCCCGGTCTCCTCCACGTCCTCGCCCCCCCGCCGTCGCCTCCTCCCCCAGTCGCCGTGGAGCCTGAGAGGAGAGGACATGTCCAGCGTCGGTGCGGTGGTGTCTCTGGCTACCAGCTGCCTGTGCGGCAGCGGGGGGGCCATGCAGCTGCTGCAGCTGCAGCAACATCTGGAGCGGCGCTGCAGCATCACCGAGGAGCAGTTCATCTACGTCATCGAGGGCAGCTCGCGCTTCCTCCTGGTTGGCGGGCCGCCCCCGCGGGACATCACGGTGGTGGCCCGGACATCCCTGCGGCTCTGCCGGAGCTACGGGCGCGAGGAGCCGTGCGGGGACTGCGGCCAGCTGCACCTCTGCAAGTTCTTCGTCTACGGAACCTGCAGGTTCGGGAAGGGGAGGTGAGGCCCGCGGAACCGCAGAGTGGGTTCTTGAGTGAACGTGCGCAGGTTCTGACGGTCCACGTAGACGAACGTCAGCACGAGCACAAAAACAAAACCCTTTATTTTCCTTCTGTTATCGGGACTATTTTAACCTCCCTGCGCACGGATACACAGTTAGTGCTGCGGTCACGAGACAAAAACGAAACTTAAGGAAAAGAAACAGCAGAAATGTCATCACTGTCATTGTTCTCTTTATTTATTATTATTGATGATAATAGTGTTTTCATCAAACTGATGAAGATGTTGCGATAATAATAATAATGATAATAATAAAGCAACTCTAGGTTTAAATTAAATGTGTTAAAAGGTGTTTGAGGCTGTTGGCTAACGTCATAGTGACGTCGGTAACCTGAAGCCCCGTCCAGTAAGTTTTAATTTCCTCAGAAATGAAATCTGAGATTAAAGCAGCTCCTGCCACACCCATGTCTGTGTGGTCCGCTGTTGTTAGGAGACAAAAAAGACAGCAACACTTTGGTAAATGATTAAAAAAATAAAAAAGGGATTTGAAAACTGTAACAACATACAAAGTCTGTTTTTTGTTAAATATACTTGAGTTCCTGGTTGTGAATGAAGACCTCAAAGACGGATGGACTAGTTGAGCGTACGGAGGCGTGGGTTCGAGTCCTGGGTGTCATCCTTTGCTCTGTCTGTCCCTGGTTTTCTGTCTCCGTACTGTCCAACGAACAGCACCGATGCCCAGAACCACTCTACATCCAGGGGACCAGAACCAAAGCAGCTCCTCTGGCCCCTGGTCCAGGTCCAAACCAGAGGACTATTATAACCCTGGGCTGGACTGCTGGACTGCTGGTTTCTGGCTTCATTTAGAAGAACAGCTGAGTGTCATCTGGATCAGTGAAAGCTGATGCTGCGCTGCCTGGAAGTGACGCCTCACTAGAGAATGTACATGGATGGAAAAGCAGTGGTCCAATCAAGTGCAGAGTCCTGTGGGACACCAGGACCGACCCTGGTGATGTCTGCTGGGTCTTTACAGATAAACCTGTCTGGTCTGAGTTCACCTCTCTGCTGCGTCTCACTGAAACGTGTCCTCAAGGGGTTTGAAATCTCATTTCGAAGCACAACTCACCGCAGATCTCCCTCCACCGCAGGAAACCCTGCAAGTTCTCCCACGACCTCCAGTCCGATCACAACTACGGGCTGCTGAGAGAGTGCACGCTGCACGAGCTGAAGGAGGACGAGCTGTTCGCGCTGCTGCTGCAGAACGACCCGTCGCTGCTTCCCGAGGTAACGGCTGCACCTGACGCACCTGAGACGGCGGTGGGGGGGGGGGGGGGGGGGGGGTTTGCTAAAATCCCAGGACTTTTTAAAATAAAATTCCATGAGAATTGATGGTAGAAATGCAGAGATTTGGGAAAATATAAGTGGAAAGAGAAAGAGGAAAGTTTCAGAAGTTAACGGACAGTAACAGGGACGTTAGACGCTCGAGCATCTGTCTCTGTGCTCTGATCTTCTCAGTTTCAGTCTGCAGGCGCTGCAAGGGCGGGAAGCGTTTAACGAAGGACATTTACGACACGACAGCCGCCGTTTGACGAAGTCGCACCTTCCGGTGAACACGAGCGAGAGATTCGTGTCGAGATCGGAGGGTTCGATAGAAGGAAGAACGGCGTATCCCCTCCGGTCCCGTAGGGTTGGTTCGGGTTCGGCGACGGGTTTTATTTCCGCCGGAGCTTCAGTCCTGCGCCGCCGTAAGATTGAAGAACGACGAAGAGGACGAGGGGAGGATGAAGAGCAGACTGCAGAAGGAGAGAAGTGAAAGAGTTTAGTAAAGACGCAACGATAGAAAAGCTGTTTCACAGTAACGACGAGTCAGAAGAAGAAGAAGAAATGGAAGAAAAAATAAACAAACCCAAAAAAATATAGAAAAAAAAGAAATAAAACAGGAGGTCTGAGGTAAAGTCTAATTCTTTACTCTCTGTTTCAACTGTTCATGTGATAATTATCACTTTAATATGTCAATCAACACTTCAGAATTTATTATTTAGCTTGTTTCAAGTTACGCCTCATTCACAGAATAATGTCCTTCCAGGATATTCAGCCGAGTTTACTGAATAATTTAAATGAAATTTAAAGAAACACGGACGGTAGAACTGATACTTTTTATACATTAAAAAATGTTAATCTTTTATTTTGAAGTTCTCAAAATCACAGACTAAAGCGGTTTGTTCTTAGAGAAAGTGACAGATGTCAAAGCAATGTTTGTGCGACGTGTCTCCTGATTGGTCGCATAGCTGGAGGCTTGGTAGTGGGCGGAGCTAGTGGCTCACAAACAGGCGTGGCTTCTGAAGCGGATCAGACATACTGATTTTTTAATTATTTTTTACCTGTGAAGGCTGAATGTTGGAGGTGTGTTGAAATGGACTGAGTCATAAAAAGTGAGCAGCCAAGAAACAGAAAAGACGATGACGCTGCCAGTTTACGTCCGACGCTGACGATTGAAGCTGCGTCAGCGCGACAGTCGACATGACAGTCAGAGCCTTGCTCCTGGTGTTTTATTTTGAAAATCAACAGGATTATTAATGTCATAACTTCCTGCCACCTCACCTGGTGCGGGTGAATCGATTACGGGTGTGAAAAAAAAAAATTTGTCCTCTGAATGATCAATATCATCTGATGAACATATACAGCTACTTGATTTTTCATCTCTACTTTTAATTCTGATATTAACTGGGTAGAATATCGTGATATTGTGATAATATCGTATCGTTACCCACGTGTCATGATGCATATCCCATTGCAAGGTCCTTTCCAATACTCACCCCGAGAATCGATGTGGTTTACCGGAATAAAGACGAGTCACACAGGGGGAAGATTGGTTGTGAAATATGTGAATCAGTCGTTCTCGTCAGTGACAGTCGTCTCCACAGAAGCTCCATGGAGCAGTTTCCAAACATCCCAGAAATGCTTGTCTACTCTACTCGTTTAAAAAAAACACACATCCAGTCTATTCTGGCGCTGAACCAGGTCAGTTCAGTCTTAGCAGACTTAGCAGAACTGGAGCAAGGCGCATCTTGGCTGGACCCGTGAGATTACGGGTTTACCCAAAGATGTCGCGAGAAAATGTTTTCCAAGAAGGTCGAGCCGATCTACAGGGAGGCGGAACTTGCTCGGTCCTTGCTGTGCAGTCGTTTACGCCCACTGTTAGACTGATCTGAAGCTCAGCACACAGAATAAGACCATACAAGGAAGCTCCACCCTCTATGACATCAGAGAGAGCTGAAGTTAGAAAAAACCCTCAGGAAGGACACGTTCTCAGCACTGAAATAAAGTATTTTCTGTAGAGGAATATTTATTTACCTTCTTATTTTTGAGCCTCTGGCCAAAATTATGATTATCGTTCATTAGTTTTATCGTAGAGTGTCATTCAGAATAAACAGAAAAATCTGATACTTTAACAAGAAGAAACTGCAATTTGAGTCATGAGCAGATGTTTCGTGCGAGTCGTCTGCTCGTTCCTCGTCTCTGCTCAGCTCTGTGTTGTGTCGACGCTCCTCCAGGTGTGTTTGAAGTACAACAAAGGCTCCGGTCCCCACGGCGACTGCAGCTTCCAGAACAGCTGCACCAAAGTGCACCTGTGCCACCACTTCGTCCAGGGCGACTGCATGTTCGGACTCAAGTGCAGGCGAAACCACGCCGTTGACAAGCAAGGCCAGAGGATGCTGGAGGGGAGAGGACTGAGCGGGGACATCATCCAAGATCTGCCTTACATCTACAGGAACATCCACCACCTCGCTACGGCCGCTGCTGCCGGTGCTGCCGGTGAGATTGAAGCCTCCAGCACTCTGCACATCCACCTGCATGCGCTTCTCCCGTACGATCGTTCCTTTCTCCGTAAATGTGCTTTACGTCTTCCGCGCTACCTCGAGCAATGGCAACATTTCATAAGCAGAGCATTTTACATTTGAAACAAGTAAAATCAGAATCAAAACGACAACCGGCGAGATGATGCTCTCTGCAGTTGTTGCTGTTGGCTCCCAGCTCCAGGAGCTGATGGAGGTCTGCAGCAGAACCTCCCGTTTTACATGTCTTTGCAATGGCGACATCGAAAATGGCTTCATCACAGCTTGGGTCTTAAGTGAAGGTCCGGGGAAAGTTGATCAGTCTGAAATACCTGGAGGACCTCCTACCTGGAGGATGGCTCCGCCGGAGGAGCCGGGACCCAGCTTGATGAAGCCCTGAAAGGACGTTTAGACCACGTACAGTTAGCACAGGTTGATTTTAAAGTTGGACATTTTAAAATTGTTGGAGCCAGACCCTAGTGGTCAGTAGAGGAACTGAAGTCTCTAGTGGTCAGTAGAGGAACTGCATCCTCTAGTGGTCAGTAGAGGAAGTGGAGTCTCCAGGGCATAAAATTAGAAGTTTTACCAAGTCGCCCCTGGCTACCAGGTTTTTGAAGTTGGTAGCCAGCTAGCAATTTTGGTCGCCAGTGTTTTTCGTCGTCCCATACGTCAGGGGTTAATAATCCACCAGCAGCATTGTAGCGTACCGTACCGTCTTCTTCCGCTTATCCGAGGTCGGGTCGCGGGGGCATCAGTCGGAGTAAGGAAGCCCAGACCCCCCTCTCCCCGGCCACTTCTTCCAGCTCCTCTGGGGGGGATCCCGAGGCGTTCCCAGGCCAGCCGAGAGACATAGTCCCTCCAGCGTGTCCTGGGTCTTCCCCGGGGTCTCCTCCCAGTGGGACGTGCCCGGAACACCTCACCAGGGAGGCGTCCAGGAGGCATCCTAACCAGATGCCCGAGCCACCTCATCTGGCTCCTCTCGATGCGGAGGAGCAGCGGTTCTACTCTGAGCCCCTCCCGGATGACCGAGCTTCTCACCCTATCTCTAAGGGAGAGCCCGGCCACCCTGCGAAGGAAGCTCATTTCAGCCACTTGTATCCGTGATCTTGTTCTTTCTGTCACTACCCAAAGCTCATAACCATAGGTGAGGGTAGGAACGTAGATCGACCAGTAAATCGAGAGCTTCGCCTTCCGACTCAGCTCCTTCTTTACCACAACAGACCGGCGCAGCACCCGCATCACTGCAGATGCCGCACCGATCCGTCTGTCGATCTCCCGCTCCATCCCTCCCTCACTCGTGAACAAGATCCCGAGATACTTAAACTCCTCCACTTGGGGAAGGACCCCATCCCCAACCCGGAGAGGGCACTCCACCCTTTTCCGGCTGAGGACCATGGTCTCGGATTTGGAGGCGCTGATTCCCATCCCAGCCACTTCACAACCGGCTGCGAATCGCTCCAGCAAGAGTTGTAGATCACGGCTCGATGAAGCCAACAGAACCACATCATCCGCAAATAGCAGAGACCCAATCCTGAGGCCACCGAACCGGATCCCCTCAACACCTCGACTGCGCCTAGAAATTCTGTCCATAAAAGTAATGAACAGAATCGGTGACAAAGGGCAGCCTTGGCGGAGTCCAACCCTCACTGGAAACGAATCCGACTTACTGCCGGCAATGCGAACCAAACTCTGGCATCGGTCGTACAGGGACTGGACAGCCCGTACAAGGGAGTCCGGCACCCCATACTCCCGGAGCACCCCCCACAGGAATCCCCGGGGGACACGGTCAAACGCCTTCTCCAAGTCCACAAAACACATGTAGACTGGTTGGGCGAACTCCCATGCCCCCTCCAAGACCCTGAAGAGGGTGTAGAGCTGGTCCATCGTTCCACGGCCGGGACAAAAACCACACTGAAAACCTCAATCCGAGATTTAACTATCCGACGGACCCTCCTCTCCAGGACCCCTGAATAGACCTTCCCAGGGAGGCTGAGGAGTGTGATCCCCCTGTAGTTGGAACACACCCCCCGGTCCCCCTTTTTAAAGAGGGGGACCACCACCCCAGTCTGCCAATCCAGCGGTACTGTCCCCGACGTCCACGCGATGCTGCAAAGGCGTGTCAACCAGGACAGCCCCCCAACATCCAGAGCTTTGAGGAACTCCGGGCGGATCTCATCCACACCCGGGGCCCTGCCACAGAGGAGCTTTTTAACCACCTCGGCAACCTCAGCCCCAGAGATAGGAGAGTCCGCCCCTGAGTCCCCAGACTCTGCCTCCTCATTGGAGGACGTGTCGGCAGGATTGAGGAGATCTTCGAAGTATTCTCTCCACCGATCCACAACGTCCCGAGTCGAGGTCAACAGCTCCCCATCCCCACTGTATACAGAGTTGATGGAGCACTGCTTCCCCCTCCTGAGACGCTGGATGGTGGACCAGAATTTCTTCGAAGCCGTTCAGAAGTCGTTCTCCATGGCCTCTCCAAACCCCCTCCCATGTCCGAGTTTTTGCCTCAGCAACCGCCGAAGCCGCGTCCCGCTTAGCCTGCCGATACCTGTCAGCTGCCTCCAGAGTCCCACATGCCAAAAAGGCCTTATAGGACTCCTTCTTCAGCTTGACGGCATCCCTCACTGCTGGTGTCCACCAGCAAGTTCTGGGATTGCCGCCGCGACAGGCACCAACGACCTTACGGCCACAGCTCCGGTCGGCCGCCTCAACAATAAAGGCCTGGAACACAGCCCACTCGGACTCAATGTCCCCTGCCTCCCTCGGAACATGGTCGAAGTTCTGCCGGAGGTGTGAGTTAAAGCTCCTTCTGACAGGAGACTCTGCCAGACGTTCCCAGCAGACCCTCACAACACGTTTGGGCCTGCCAGGTCTGACCGGCATCCTCCCCCACCATCTGAGCCAACCCACCACCAGGTAGTGATCGGTTGACAGCTCCGCCCCTCTCTTCGCCCGAGTGTCCAAGACATGCGGCCGCAAGTCCGACGATACGATTATGAAGTCGATCATCGAACTGCGGCCTAGAGTGTCCTGGTGCCAAGTGCACATGTGGACACTCTTATGCTTGAACATGGTGTTCGTTATGGACAGTCCATGACGAGCACAGAAGTCCAACAACGAAACACCACTCTGGTTCAGATCAGGGGGGCCCTGCCTCCCAACCACACCCCTCCAGGTCTCACTGTCGTTGCCCACGTGAGCATTGAAGTCCCCCCAGCAGAACGAGGGAGTCCCCAGATGTATGTTTTGTCCCAGCAGCATTGTCATATATGAAAAACTCCTATTATCGTCTACTATCACTACATTTCAGAAGCATTTACAAGCATGAAAGCGCATTTTATTCTGTTTCCATGATGCTTACTATGAAAACTAATATTATTTCTTTTTTGTTAACACCAGAAGCGCCAAGTAGGTCATTTTTACCTAGCATTTTCAAATGTTTGTATTTCTGTTCAAATAAAACCCCCTACATCTGTAAGTTCATGACTTTTTCTAAAATAGATTTATTAATCATTCAGTGAATTCTGGTGAGTGTGTGATCAAAAGAAAAATATGACCATTTATACCTGGAACCGCAGAGGGGGTCATTTTCACCCCCTCATATAAACGCTGTATACAGCTGTCATTTTTTGTGCCACGCCCCTCCGCACCCCACTGCCTGTTGCTTGGCAATGCTCAAACTTTATGGCGTTATCGGACTTTGACAGTTAATGTCATCACTAAATCTTTCAAACAAACAGCAAAATTTAAGACATGAATCCAACAAAAACAACAGCCTGGCTGTTGTTCCAGGATCTGAGTGAGGGAGAGTCAGAAAGAGCGGAGATAAGGCAGATGTGAGTGAGGAGGAATCGGTGAGGGGGGCGGACCGATGACCTGTCATTTTTACCAGGTGATACCACATCAACTGAGGATGAGGAGGTGAATTTATGAAAAAGACCCCTGCTTCTATAGGTGAGGGGTCACCGCCACATACATTCAGTCCTCAGACACAGTGGGGGCTCGCGGAAAAACTCTGACAGGTAAATTCAGAAGTCAAGTGTTTTAGTTTCCTCTGGTTCTAATCATTTGGCATTTTAGCGAGGCTACGACTCTGACTGATCTAATCATAAATATTTACATTGATCAGAGCTCAACCTGTATTGCAGCTACATGAGGCAGCCAAAGACGGAACCGTTTGGAGACCCATAAAGCTGGGACTGCGGACCGGGAGAACCCAGTCCTAAAATGTCCCGGTGGAGAGAGGTGGTCCAACTGCATACGCGCGCCGCAACATTGACGACCCTATGAATGCGTTCATGTACTTGATGGACCAGGTGATACAGCATACCTGTGACTGTACGGTGGCGGAGGAGCGCCGGTGGAGAGGAGGGCTGGGAATGGAGTCATGTGTGCGTGAGGGGGAGCACGCAGTGTTTATCCGTTTTTATTAAAATATCTGTGATTGACATCTGAAATCTGTTGTTTTGTATTGTAAATAGTCTGTCATTTGATTGCTGTTGTTGTCATGTTTGTGTTAACATACAGCTCCTACAGTTTGTTGATGAACGTACCGATGTATTTATTTGTGTGGCAGAGAGAGAGCGCGCGCAGCGATCTACCACGTAGAAAAAAAGCTCGCAAAAATATACATTTTAAACACTTATTTTGACAAGTGTCCATTATTATTATTTCAGAAATATTTAGAAATTAGCCATGTTACAACTATTAGAAATGACATGTTAGCATCACTGACGCTGATGGGGTGAAAATGAAGTTTGGAATCTTGGCGGTTCTAGAGTTAACTATTCTGTTGTGTATTTTTATGAGGTTATTTACCAAAATGATCCATTTTGCTGTGGAGTAGATTCACAGATTCCAAAGTTGATGGTGAATTTTGTGTCCCTCACCACTGGCGACATGGCAGAAAAAAACGGTCGAAATCGTTAAATTTGGGTCTCATATGGCGACCAGTTGGTCGCGATTTTATGCCCTGAGTCTCTAGTGGTCTGTAGAGAAACTGAAGTCTCTAGTGGTCGGTAGAGGAACTGGAGTCTCTAGTGGTCGGTAGAGGAACTGGAGGTTAACCTACTTCCTAGCTGGGATCAAACTAGTAAAGGTGTTGTGCCTTGGTCACAGGTGGGATGATGGAGGTTCAGATTAGTTCAGTTGACGGGTTGTAAGCCTAACCCTTATGTTGGTTCTTCCTGTCGATCAGCTCAAGCGGATGAGACGGAGGTCATCTGTATGCACTTCATCAGGAACAGCTGCAAGTTCAACGGTGAGTTCATTTCATTTGACTTAACTGTTACCACGGCAGGCAGGACTTGTGCGTGGGATAAACGACCCAACGGGTTTACATCCGGACATCTGTTTGGCTGCACGAAACTCAGGCATCGGGTTGTACTCTTTGAAGCACTGCCGGTCTCATTGGTTTCAACTCGGTATTTATCCCTTCTTGCGTGTTTGTGCAGATAAATGTCGCCAGGTTCACTTCCACCTTCCGTACAAGTGGCAGGTGCTGGACGGCGACACCTGGGTGGACCTCGAGAACATGGAGGACATCGAGCGCGAATACTGCGACCCGGCGAAGACGCACAGGTGACCAGTCACGTTTCTCCCGAGGTCAGCTCCAGACGTCACGAAGGCATTGTTGAACAGTCACATCTCTGTATTTGGTTTTCGTAGTGAATCTTGGTCGTTGGACTTCGAGGCGATGACCTGGGACTCGCTGCCCGTTCGCCGCCTCTCCACGGTCTCCTCGGTGACGAAGCCGGATCACTACACCCTGACGACGCAGTGGTCGTGGTACTACAAGGGGGATCGTGGGAAATGGGTGGAGTACGGAGAGCTGGTGCGTGGAGCTGAAGGGTCGTCAGCGGTGGCGGCGTTGCACAGATTGAAACTGAAGAAAGATTTCTGCGAAGGTTCGGTCGCTGCCAACAAACCTCAGAGCTCTCCTCGTGTCTCGTACAGGATGAAAAGCATCCCTCCCCGTCGGTGACATCGCAGACTCTAGAGAAGGACTACCAGTCTGGCAGAATAGCCGAAGTCGAAGTGAAGAAGGGCCAGAGGCAGTATGTCATCTGCTTCAAAGGTACCGCTTCAAGTCACCTCTCATCACCAATCTTGTTTAAGCTCATCAAGGTCTTGACCGCTCCGTCATCTGGTGGCCTGAAGGTCACCGCGGCGGAGCGTGGTTGGCTCCTTATCGGTTAGAACTCTGATATACTTGCAGTTTGATCATGAAGCTCTTCTGCAAAGGTTTCTTGTTCCGGTTCCATGTGGGCTGTACATTTAATACCAGAACTGTCCACCTGGCACCAGAATACAGACCCAGAGTCAGAAATGCTACCAATACAGCAGGAGTGTCAAACTGCTTCATCCCGGGACATTTCATCACCATGGTTACCATCAAAGGGCTGGTTATGCTTCGTCTCTGCAACCAGATGTGCCGTCAGATTTCCCGTTAGTTCCTGGACTCGGTCTACGATGGGGTTTCTTGACATTCTGATGCTAAACCCCTGTTTATATTAGTCCAGCTGGTTTAAAAATGTAGGTTCTGGAAGACACTTGGAGTTCTTGGTTCTTTGGTTGATTGTCTCAGTGGTGACGGTTCCCTGGTGTCAAAGCCCAACTGAGATTCTACAGCCAAAATTGCAACTTTTTGTCCCTAAATCACAAAATTTTGTTGCAAAATGATGAATTTTGCAGAATTGTTATGTTTAGTTTCGTTCTGAATTGTTGTCATGAAGAATACCAGCCTCTAGTGGTCAGTAGAGGAACTGTAGCCTCTAGTGGTCAGTAGAGGAACTGTAGCCTCTAGTGGTCAGTAGAGGAACTACAGCCTCTAGTGGTTGGTAGAGGAACTGCAGCCTCTAGTGGTCGGTAGAGGAACTGCAGTCTCTAGTGGTCATAGAGGAACTGCAGCCTCTAGTGGTCGGTAGAGGAACTGCAGTCCCTGCGGTCAGTAGAGGAACTGCAGTCTCTAGCGGTCAATAGAGGAACTAAAGTCCCTAGCGGTCAATAGAGGAACTGCAGTGCCTAGCGGTCGGTAGAGGAACTGCAGTCCCTAGCGGTCGGTAGCGGAACAGCAGTCCCTAGTGGTCAATAGAGGAACTGCAGTCCCTAGCGGTCAATAGAGGAACTAAAGTCCCTAGCGGTCAATAGAGGAACTGCAGTCCCTAGCGGTCAATAGAGGAACTAAAGTCCCTAGCGGTCAATAGAGGAACTGCCGCCTCTAGCGGTCGATAGAGGAACTGCAGCCTCTAGTGGTCAGTAGAGGAACCGCAGCCTCTAGTGGTCAGTAGAGGAACCGCAGCCTCTAGTGGTCAGTAGAGGAACCGCAGCCTCTAGTGGTCAGTAGAGGAACTGCAGCCTCTAGTGGTCGTTAGAGGAACTGCAGGTTTCAACTGTCTCCTCATTGATGTCCCTGCAGACATGTACCAGAGGAACCCCAAACACAACACCAAGAGAAGAGTCCGCCGCCGGCCTCGCTTCGTCTCCAGGTCAGAGGTCCAGAAGCTGGTGGCCGAGAAGAGTCAGGCGCTCTGTCCCGACTTCATCTCGTTGAGGTTCTGATCGTCGCCAGCGGGCCGTCGTTGTAGCTCACCTGGAGCTGTGGTTCCTGGTGAGTCTTCGGCTCCGGCAGAAACGTCCCGACGGCGTCCGGGTCGCTGAGGACGTTTCACTGAGACTCCTGACCGTGAACCCAGCTGGTCTGTTCAGGATCAGGATCATCGTTTCTCCAGCTTGACCAGTTTCTGTTACGTTGAGAATCATTTTCACACTCGTTATCTTTCTAAAGTGAGTCAAATATGAGTTTTGTTCTGTTCTGGATACACAAAGCAGAATTTATTTGAAGCAGAACTGTTTCCTGCAGCCACTGGGGGGCGCCCAAGATCAGCCTGGGTGTGAAGCACCTGGTAGAGATAAAGGACCCGTCTTCACATGTAGCCGCATAAATAAGCACCATAAACATCCAGAAACCTGAAAGGAGGTTTTTCTCTCAGATTTATGAACTT
This sequence comes from Hirundichthys speculiger, assembly GCA_018398805.1. NCBI lineage: Eukaryota > Metazoa > Chordata > Actinopteri > Beloniformes > Exocoetidae > Hirundichthys > Hirundichthys speculiger. The sequence continues at coordinate 822,959 of JAGFBZ010000384.1, read as the reverse complement.
GTAACGTTGCTGAATTTTCTTCCCTAAGTTTCTTAACAAACTTCATTTCTAAGTGTTTTTTTTGTTTGTTTTTTTGCAAATGCAAAATGCAGAAATGCCAACTTTTTTCTTTCATATTTGTGAATCACTAACATCAGAAATACAGGATTTTTATTTGTGATGCATTTTCACTCCACTGCTCATTTTTATTTCCTCAGACGAGATAAACGATGAGGATTTAAGTGAAACTGAGTTAATCGAGAACGTTTTTGTCAGACGCGACAGAAACAAGCGAAGCGGTGAGGAAGTGCAGCGATGAAGAGGATCCCGGAGGATTAAAGGACGTTTTTTTATAACGAACGTTTCAGATTTCTGACTGAAACGAAGCTTCAGGTTCGTAAACGTTGAAGTTCAGAGTTTTAGATGTTCAGATGCTCCGTTTTCTTTTAAACGTAACCTGTAAACTGGACCGAAATGTCCAGTGTCTCCAGAATTGTCTCGTTCAGCTGATTCCTCGTTAACCCTGAGGGTTAACAGCATTATGAATTAATGAAATAAAACCCACCTTTTCTGTACAAACATTTATCTATGTGAAGTTTTTTAAAGCTGCCGTCACTTTCTGGACCTTTTGTTTCCTGCTAACGTTTTATTATTGGTTTGTCTTATAAATGCACTGAACTGTTAACGAACTCGTTTACTGTCTTTTCTGCTTTGGTTTGTTTTTGTTTTTCTGAGCCGAAGCAGGAAAAAAAAAATTTTTGAGATGCTTTTTTTCTGTGAAGACGACTTTAAAACGGAAGTTTGGGTCTCTTTCTGTCTGGATTTACTTTCAAACTTTAAAAATAAATTTTACATGAAAGTAAAAACCTGTTTCTGTACTTTCAGGTTTGTGTGATACATACATACATACACACATAAATATATATATATATATATATATATATACATATATATATATATATATATAGATATATATATATATATATATATATATATATATATATATATATATATATATATATATATATATATATGTATATATATATATATTATATATACATATATATATACATATATATGTATATATATATGTATATATATACATATATATATATGTATATATATCATGTATAAATCTATGTTTAAAATATTTGTGTAAAAAAAATAAATAAGTGATATTTTAATGAACTTCACCTCCTGATTCAGAGCTGTGATGCACCAGGGGGCCACCAGGGGGCCCAGAGATGAGGAAGGAATAAATAAATGATGGAATAGTTAAATATGTACGATAATAAATACAGAAATGTATCAAAATAAAGGTATAAATACATAAATATTTGTGCAGAAAAGATACATCCACAAATAAATTTAAAATGACCAAAGTTTTCCAAAAAGCTGTAAATAAATAAATATTAACTGTTTGGACCTGTGAAGGGTCACAGAATAAATAGATATACAAATAAAAGTAGAAATCTGTAAATAAATAGATGACGATATAAATTCAGGGCCTTAGCTTGTTAAAGTATTGTTAGATAAATTATCCTCTTAAAGGTGATAAAGTTTAGTTTCTCTTCTGGAAGTGAATGATGTGATGTCAAATTAAAACAGGATCAAATGAATATTTAACTTAAATTACGATTTTTTTTTTAACCAGAACAGATTTATGCGTAAAATGAAGTTCCCTCTAGAACTTCTCCAGCAGAGTTCTGTAGAACTTCTCTACCAGAGTTCTCTAGAAGTTCTCCAACAGTTCTCTCTGAGGTTCTCCAACAGAGTTCTCTCTGAGGTTCTCCAACAGAGTTCTCTAGAACTTCTCCAACAGTTCTTTCAAAGTTCTCCAACAGAGTTCTCTAGAACTTCTCCAACAAAGTTCTGTAGAACTTCTCCAACAGAGTTCTCTAGAACCTCTTCAACAGGGTTCTCTAGAACTTCTCCAACAGAGTTCTCTAGAAGTTCCCCAACAGAGTTCTCTAGAACTTCTCCAACAGAGCTCTGTAGAACTTCTCCACCAGAGTTCTCTAGAAGTTCTCCAACAGTTCTCTCTGAGGTTCTCCGACAGAGTTCTCTAGGAAGTTCTCCAACAGAGTTCTGTAGAACTTCTCCAAAAGAGTTCTGTAGAACTTCTCCACCAGAGTTCTCTAGAAGTTCTCCAACAGTTCTCTCTGAGGTTCTCCAACAGAGTTCTCTAGGAAGTTCTCCAACAGAGTTCTCTAGAACCTCTCCAACAGGGTTCTCTAGAACTTCTCCAACAGAGTTCTCTAGAAGTTCCCCAACAGAGTTCTCTAGAACTTCTCCAGCAGAGTTCTGTAGCACTTCTCCACCAGAGTTCTCTAGAAGTTCTCCAACAGTTCTCTCTGAGGTTCTCCAACAGAGTTCTCTAGGAAGTTCTCCAACAGAGTTCTCTAGAAATTCTCCAACAGTTCTTTCAAAGTTCTCCAACAGAGTTCTCTAGAACTTCTCCAACAGAGTTCTGTAGAACTTCTCCACCAGAGTTCTCTAGAACTTCTCCAACAGGGTTCTCTAGAACTTCTCCAACAGAGTTCTCTAGAAGTTCCCCAACAGAGTTCTCTAGAACTTCTCCAACAGAGTTCTGTAGAACTTCTCCACCAGAGTTCTGTAGAACTTCTCCACCAGAGTTCTCTAGAAGTTCTCCAACAGTTCTCTCTGAGGTTCTCCAACAGAGTTCTCTAGGAAGTTCTCCAACAGAGTTCTCTAGAACTTCTCCAACAGTTCTTTCAAAGTTCTCCAACAGAGTTCTCTAGAACCTCTCCAACAGAGTTCTCTAGAACTTCTCCAACAGAGTACTCTAGAAGTTCCCCAACAGAGTTCTCTTGAACTTCTCCAACAGAGTTCTGTAGCACTTCTCCACCAGAGTTCTCTAGAAGTTCTCCAACAGTTCTCTCTGAGGTTCTCCAACAGAGTTCTCTAGGAAGTTCTCCAACAGAGTTCTCTAGAAATTCTCCAACAGTTCTTTCAAAGTTCTCCAACAGAGTTCTCTAGAACTTCTCCAACAGAGTTCTGTAGAACTTCTCCAACAGAGTTCTCTAGAACTTCTCCAACAGGGTTCTCTAGAACTTCTCCAACAGAGTTCTCTAGAAGTTCCCCAACAGAGTTCTCTAGAACTTCTCCAACAGAGTTCTGTAGAACTTCTCCACCAGAGTTCTGTAGAACTTCTCCACCAGAGTTCTCTAGAAGTTCTCCAACAGTTCTCTCTGAGGTTCTCCAACAGAGTTCTCTAGGAAGTTCTCCAACAGAGTTCTCTAGAACTTCTCCAACAGTTCTTTCAAAGTTCTCCAACAGAGTTCTCTAGAACCTCTCCAACAGAGTTCTCTAGAACTTCTCCAACAGAGTACTCTAGAAGTTCCCCAACAGAGTTCTCTTGAACTTCTCCAACAGAGTTCTGTAGCACTTCTCCACCAGAGTTCTCTAGAAGTTCTCCAACAGTTCTCTCTGGGGTTCTCCAACAGAGTTCTCTAGGAAGTTCTCCAACAGAGTTCTCTAGAACTTCTCCAACAGTTCTTTCAAAGTTCTCCAACAGAGTTCTCTAGAAGTTCCCCAACAGAGTTCTCTAGAACTTCTCCAGTGGAGTTCTCCAGATATTTAATTGTGTACAACATTGTGTCAAATCATTTTCACTTCATCTCCTGGATGCTTCGTTGAACGGATGGCGGCGGTTTGACTGTCTGGTCGCTCTGGTGAAGGAACCCTGGTCCGGTTTTGCTCCGACCTCGTGTCTCGGTGAGAGCGCTGCGTCCTCGGCTGGATTCATGAGATTATGAGTTTACGTGAAGGTTTTGAGATCAGGCGACAGTCCTGCTGTGATCTGTAGCTTCACCTTAAACGGTGGTTCCTGGTTGAGGTTCTTGCTGCTGAGATGAACCAGAATTAACCAACAATGAAAGAATTCTGGGTTCATGTGGAGCAGGTTTTTAGTGAAGGAGGTGATTTAAGTGCAAAGTTTAGAAATATTTGATTCATGAGGTCACTAACTAATTATTTTAGTTATAGTTTAGCTATATATACATATATATATAAACACACCAGAATCCTGCACGGGGCCCCTGAAAGGCTCCAGACGGCCTTACCCCACTGCCAAACCTTTGGAGACCTCGTTTGTCGTGGAGACAGACAGCAGGGGGCGCTGCCGCTGCGCTGATGCTGTATTTCCATTCTGGACCGGTGAGCTGACGTCATTCAACCCTGGATCATCTGGAAGCTCGTTAAACGTGTTGATTTACAGCAGTGATGAGGGAATATGTGGAGTAATTACAGGAAAGCTGAGGTGAAGAGTCATTAGAGAGAGTTTCTGTTAATCACTGCGGTAATTGGGTCACGTGACGGGCTGGACTTGTTTGAGATGTTTACAGAACAGTTTGACATCGCAGCAGGTGACGTCACTGCCCGTCCGTCTGGTTAACGAGCAGTTTCTCCCCGGTTTGGAGGCTCTAAAAATACCCGCCGGTGTCACCGTGGCCCGGGGGGGGGGGGGGGGGGTGTCAGGACTGTCCCCGCCCCCACTGGCCCGCCGCGGCCCAATGAGCTGCGGCTCCGTATCTCGGTGGCATTCGAGGATGTCCGGGGTCCGCAGATGTATATGGTCACGGCGGGGGGTGGGGGCATTCCTCGGAGCCCGGCGGAGTGACGCCGAGCTTTTTAAACCTCAGCTGCTCCTGCCCCCCTCCCTCAGTCCCCTCTCAGTCCCCAGGACCACAGAAAGGCTCTTCTTCTTCACTTCTCCTTCCTCTTCCTTCACTTCTCTCCGCCGTGGATGAACTGACTCTGTCACTCCCAGCAGGCTCGGCACGGCCCCCATCGCTCCACTTCTTTTCTCTTTTTTTTCCACCCATTCTTCTCTACCCACTCTCCCTTTTTTTTTCTTTTTTCTTTTTGCTATAAAAAGGGGGGCACCATGATGAGCAACAGCGGCTACTTGGAGCCGCAGCAGCTGCCGCCGCAGTTCTACCACGGCCCCGCCGACGTCGGCGAGGAGGAGGAGGAGATGCCGGCCACCGAGAAGGACCTGGCCGAGGACGCGCCCTGGAAGAAGATCCAGCAGAACACCTTCACCAGGTGGTGTAACGAGCACCTGAAGGTGATCAACAAGCGGATCAGCGACCTGCAGAAGGACCTGAGCGACGGGCTGAAGCTGATCGGGCTGCTGGAGGTGCTGAGCCAGAAGAAGATGTACAGAAAGTACCACTCCAGGCCCAACTTCAGGCAGATGAAGCTGGAGAACGTGTCCGTGGCGCTGGAGTTCCTGGAGCGGGAACACATCAGGCTGGTGTCCATAGGTAGGTCGGGAGACGCCGGTGGGACGCACGTGGAGAGCTTTTACGCGCGGCTGGAGAGGTTTACGCGCGGCGGGAGTTCGGATGGCTGTTTAACGATGCGTTTCCACCAGGAAACCACGTGTTGAATGTTTTCTGGGATTCCCGACTGAGACGGCCGCGGAGAAGCTTTTTAGTGCGTTCCAGCTCTACTCGGAAATCGGACGACATCCAAATTCAACAGTTCTGTGCTGCTGTTTATCACAGAAACATCCAGCAGCACGTGCGCTTATCCTCAACAGTCTTGATTATAACCTAACAATCACTAACTGATTTCATGTGAATAAAATCAAACAGGCATTCCAGTTAAACCAGACTAGGAACTCGGGTTTCTGTATTTCTGAGGACAGTTTTTGAGTAAGTCTGACTTCATGTAAACTGTTCCAACATTAGTTGAGTGTTGACTTTGTCTCTGAATTCACTCTGGCTGAAGCTTCTCTGACTTTCCAAGTTGGAATTTGAGGGCATTTCCAGTTCAAACCTCAGGCTTGGAACTTGGAATTTTTCGACTTACGAGTACAACTGGAATGCTCTCGGAAAGTTGGAAAATTAAGCTTTATAAAAGTCAGACTGGCCGCCTGGACGTCAGACTGGAAATACTGACAGCTGCTGCTCCTGATGGTTCTTATATGAAGATTAGGACTAAGCAAAGATTAAAAACTTTAATCGCGATTAATCGCATTATTTCCCTGATTTATCGCAATTAATCGCATGATCTCCCTGATTAATCACGATTAATCGCATTGTTTACGCAAAATCAAGTAATGAATTCAAAAGTAGTGTAAAGGTCACTTTTATTTAAATGTTCTGCTGCCATATGAACTAAAGTACCATAATATTTGTTATTCAAACACTTTTAACATCAGCACTTGTCAGTAACACATATTTAGTGTAAATCTCATCTTAAAAAATGTAAAATAAAATAAAGCTTATTGCCACTTGTGTCTCAGCACAATCAGAACATTAAAACAGGTCATTTCTGAGGTAACAGCAGAAACTTTTAACGGGGAGTTCAATTTGTCAGTTGTTACAAATAACCTTGTTTCTGTTGAATCCTCCGTCTGGGAGAACTTTAAAATGAAAATGTCCATGTTAAAGTTCAGGAACCTTCAGTAACAATCAAAAATAAAAATTAAAAATTAAAAAGTGACATTTTATTACGTTTTTTGTGTTTTTTATCTAACACAAAAAAACCGAAAGATGCCTGTTTTTTTATGTTTCAATTTTAGACTTGGATCAAAAATACAAAATTAAAAAACGGGCCACAGAACTGAATTTGTTTTATAATGGAGCACTGGACTTTCTGTTGTCATTACACATCTGTGCCACTAGATGGAGCCGCACTGCAGTAACCAGCTAGAGAACAGCAGGACAGTGAACACATGGAGCAGATCTGATGGAACATGGAGGAATGACGAGAAAGTTTTGTTGCAGTCCAGAATTGTTAATATTGCTACCTGAGTTGCTACCTGAACTGTAAAGTTCATGGATTTTCACCGTTCTCCATGTCTGTTTTAGCTCTACCGCATGTTTCCTGCCAATTATCTTCCGGTTCCGCAGCAGCCAGAACAGACTTTTCAAAACAAAAGCATGTGAGCAACATGCGTTAACGTGCAATAAAATACATGTCGGCGTTAATAAATTAATGAGTTAATGCGATAATAACACGTTAACTTGCCCAGCCCTAATGAAGAACAACCAATGAAATTAAAATAAAAATAGGAGTTTTTCAGTGTAAACAGAATGCAAATATTTGTATGTTCTTCATGTTATAAACAGTGAAATCAGGTGAAGCTTCTCCGACTTTCCAAGTCCCAGTTCAACGTCATGCGATCACGGTTCTGCCGCTCAATTCACGACATCTGAAAACGTTCGGGTTAACTCGTAATCTCACGGAGGGGAACGGTTGGCTTTTTAAAGGAATCTGTCAGCAGATCAGGTCCATTTGATCAAACTGTCGACACCAAAAGAAACTCAGTCTAAACATCAAACGTGTGAAATGAAGACAAACGTGTTTTAAAAATGTTTTAAAAGAATCTGCGTATCGTGAGGATCAGAGTCCGTGTTGTTGATGCAGCTCTGCGTCCGGTCCGAGGCAGAAGGAGGTCGAGTTCGTAGCTACGAAGATCCGTTCAGATCTGTTAACGTCTCCTGACGGAGCCCCGCCCACCCGTCTGGGCGTCTGTCGAATAACGAAGCTGAAACCAGCTTCGCTGTAACAGCTGTAACAGTGGTGATGATCCTCGGAGGTCCACGGCTTCAGGAGACCCCCACCGGCAGCTGTGTTGCGTCGATCCGTTGGCTTCATTTCACTCGCTCAAGACAAAACCACCGAAGATATTTACCTCCTGGAAGGTTCTGACGAGGGATGTTCCTGGCGACTAATTTTCCTGTCGACTAAACAAAATTTTTAATTAAGACTAGTCTACTAGTGTAAGAAAAAGATGCGCTCCAGCCAGGAAGTTATCAGTTTGCGTCCCGGTACGGTGTATTCGGGCTCAACATATTCTCTTAGCTTCCTGAAGCCTTTACCTTCCACAAAGTTAAGTGGAAGCATATCTTGCGAAGTCATTATCGTGATGAGCTGCGTTATCCTCTCAGACCGGACGGGAGAACACGTCTCTGGGTAAACAATGTCAAATCGGCCTGAGTGTGGCTAGCACCGCTAGCATCAGCAGCCGCAGTCTCGTGCAGATTAACATCCAAATGCTTGAGTCGAATGTGGTTGCGCATTGCTCCAGTCGAGTGTTTGTATACCAGTTGTTTCTGACACAGTCTACATACTACCTTGTTTTCATTTTCTAGATTAAAGTACCGCCAAACCACGCTGGTTTTGCGAGACCATCTTCCCACCGTGCCGTTTTAAAACTCCAGTCTACTCGAGCATTGCCGTGGAGAGGGGGACTGCTGTCTGACGGCTCTGTAGCCCCGTCTAGTGGCGGGCGGCTGTATGACAGTTAAGCGGTCTTGTACATGAATAAAACACAAATTGGTTTAAACGACTAATATTTCTGGTGCCGACTAGTAAGTGAGCAGACGTTTAATCGTTTAGACGATTAATCAAGCTCATCCCTAGTTCTGACAATCAGTGCGTTTACATTCCTCTTTAATTCAGAATAAAAGTTAAATCCGAATAAAAGTTACCATGTAAACACTTAATTCCATATGAAAATGTCAATTCCGAATTAAACTTAATTCCGAAGTAAGTGGCTGGTTTAATTCTGATTTTAATTCCGAATTTAATAATTCCGCGGTCATGTTTACACTCATTCCTGTTTAAATTAATTCCCGTCTTTCTGCGCATGCTCGTTCTGTTGCCCGTCTGTCGCGATGATGCTTATATTCCGCGCTGAGCTTGTTTTCAAAACAAAGTTTTAAAATGGCAGCACGCAGTAAACGGTGTTGAAGAGCAGAGACGATTTATTTAATAAATAGCTTGGAGGAACTGGAAATAATTAAAAGAACAGATGGCAGGAAACATAAAATTGTGAGCTTTTCAAAAATGTAGCGGCTAGGTTAAATGAAGGAGGTTTCGCAGATAGAGACGCCACCCAGGTCAAAAATAAGTGGAATGTTGTTACTAATTGAGTTCGCCCCCCCCCATCCAATCAGAACCCTTCCCAACCCCCAGACCTAAAGCGGAATTGAATAAAGCCGAAAAAAAGTGTTTTCCATGTAAACCTCAATTCGGAATTGGGTCATTCCACCTCAATTCAACAGGACCTTCCCGCATGACCATCTCTGATTTGCTTGATATTTTTTTCTTATGAACTTTGAATATAATGTAGTAACTTTCTGCAATATTAGCCTGGTACTAGCAATAACTTCGGATTTATACATTTTTGAAAAAGTGCCCGTACGGCCATTTTCGTGACATTCCTAAATTATTACCATTTTTGAGGGGCTGTATCTTTGAAACCGTACAAGCTAGAGAGCTGATTTTTTTTATGCTGTTAGTCCTGTATGTGCACTCTGTATGGGCTCAGTTTCAGGTGTCTATTCATTGCTGTTTGTTTTAAAATAAATTTCAAACATCCAAAATAAATTTCACTCGCTTTGTGCGGTTCACATTTCAAGTCTCCATTTGGACCCCTTGTAATAGTAGCTGAGACTTACTTTTTTTGTTGAACAATCTCCTTCTCCTATAGAATAAAAATACATAAAGAATTTGCAGAAACAATTGTATTTTAGTTCTCATATGACCCAGCAAAAAACGAACTTTGCATTTTATTGTCGATATTCAATTGGCAATTAACAAAATATGACAAGATGTACCAAAAAACTAAATATACTACCAGAAAGGTAATGACAATATCTGTTTATATACAAAGTTTCAAGATGGTACTAAGTCTCTAAGTTACCTAGAAAAAATTCTGAAATCGAGCATTTTTGCCATTTTTCGGAAATTTCAAGAATATGCTTGTTTTGTGTGGAGAACTTTAAATTTCGCAAATGGCAAATATCTTGATATGGAATATTGATATGGAATGAGGATCAGTGAAGAAAAACATTTAGCTGCAGAAAGTGATGGTTGATAATAATCGAGAGTGAGAAGTTCAAAAGTCTCGGCAGCACTCCTTTTTGTAGACCCAAGTACAAGCATAGGCTCACCTGCACGTCTCCATGGAGTGCTGTAGAGACCATTCCAAATCAACTTTAAGGGTTGCAAATTGAATTGCAGAAAAAAAAATTGGTTAATAATACAATAAGTGCAAAAACTAGGCATTTTTTTCTTGTGATGCAGACAGATGTTTGCTTCTGATGGGAGTCCATCAAATCCACACCTGTGAAGCAGCATTTCTCAGTCATGTTCAGATAAATCCTGTACATTGATCAACTCCTTTGAACTGTAAGAAAATAATTATGATAATATGAGATATTGTACACTACTCCTGCATCACTTAATTATATGAATAAAGGAATGAACATCAAGCTGGCACATAATAAAACCAAAATTATACTGACCGTTTCAGACTTTGGACAAAGTCTAGTTATTGCAATCCTGTTCTGAACAAAGTTTTTTCCCAATTGTACAAGTATCCAAGTTCTCTGCCATCTTCAAAGATTTCACATTCACTGCATTCGATTTTGAAGCTTGGTCTACAATGGCTATTGATCAACTGAACAGCTCACTGAATTTTCTGATGACATAAGCATGATGTCATGCACTGAAGGCCAAGGCACTTGTGTTACTATAAGTTCTATATTTACACATTTATTAATATGTTAAAACCTCAGCTGTGGCCATTCAGCATAGCACTACCAGTACTGGTAATTTTGCTACACAATTGATCATGTTTATCTAGTATAAATCACAAAGCACCTTTGCTTGAGTCATTCACCAAACTTTCACACAGCACAGACAGGGAAGAATAAAACATGCAGCAAACTATTTTGTTTGAAAGGCCTTGTCCATTTGAGATCAGCAAACATGTCCAGACAAGACAATACAATGCAGAAGTACAGCCTGTATACTGAAATGTACATTGAAAACTTTCTTTGGTGCTTTTCTACAAGTTCTCAATAATTCGAAAAACGGCAAAAATGCTCGATTTAAGAATTTTTTCTAGGTAACTTAGAGACTTAGTACCAACTTGAAACTTTGTATATAAACAGATATTGTCATCACCTTTTTGGTCGTATATTTAGTTTTTTGGTACATCTTGTCATATTTTGTCAATTGCCAATTGAATATCGACAATAAAATGCGAAATTCGTTTTTTGCTGGGTCATATGAAAACTAAAATACAATTGTTTCTGCAAATTCTTTATGCATTTTTATTCTATAGGAGAAGGAGATTGTTCAACAAAAAAAGTAAGTCTCAGCTACTATTACAAGGGGTCCAAATGGGGACTTGAAATGTGAACCGCACAAAGCGAGTGAAATTTATTTTGGATGTTTGAAATTTATTTTAAAACAAACAGCAATGAATAGACACCTGAAACTGAGCCCATACAGAGTGCACATACAGGACTAACAGCATAAAAAAAATCAGCTCTCTAGCTTGTACGGTTTCAAAGATACAGCCCCTCAAAAATGGTAATAATTTAGGAATGTCACGAAAATGGCCGTACGGGCACTTTTTCAAAAATTTATAAATCCGAAGTTATTGCTAGTACCAGGCTAATATTGCAGAAAGTTACTACATTATATTCAAAGTTCATAAGAAAAAAATTTCAAGCAAATCAGAGATGGTCAAGCGGGAATTTTTTTTCTAATCTGCTGATTTGAGGTGGAATGACCCAATTACTATTTCCATGTAAACTTGAAGGAAAATAGTTTAATTTGGAATTATTTATTTCGGAATTATTAATTCCGAATTAAAAAAACATCATGTAACCGCAGCCATTCTGTGTTATCTTTGACTGGACGTCTCAGAGGCCTCGAACGTGTTTGAGAAGCCAGTGAGGAGGTTTTAGAGGTTGTGTGAGATGTTCGGTGACTCATAAGGGCTTTAGGAGTCGTTCAAAACACTCCCCAGCTGGACTCAGGGATCCAAAAAGAGATTGATGTAAAATATATCTGTCATTAGAGATGTTTAGTCTTTGGGAGATGTTCCAGCAATCTAGTGAAGGTCTTTGATGATGGTGTGAGAAGGTCCTGAGAGTTAAAAAGACTCCTCAGATGGTGAAATGTAAAATAAACAGAGTTTGGACGTCTTTGGAAAAAGGCGACATTTGTGAAGTTTCGAAGATGACCACAAAGAGACGTCTTGAATTACTGGAGAACTTGGACATAAATAAGAAGTATTTGGAGAAGTTCAGAGTTTCTGAAATGAGTCCAGAAGTCCTTAAAGGTGCAGCTTTGGGCTTCAGAGACCCTCAGAGAGGTTCAGCGGAGGTTTGGAGATGTTTAAGAGTTTTTTTTAAAAGGTGGCAAATATCTTAAACGAGGATTTAAACGTCCTCAAGGAGAACCAAGTGTTCTTCTGCTGCAAGTTTCAGGCGTCCTGAATCCATCAAAGAGACATCTTTACGAAGATTATGTTGTAATCTTAAAGGATTTTAAAAGAGTTACAATGTTAGAAGGATAAAACAGAAAAACTGTGTAATATTACAAGATAAAAGTTACATCTGAAGTATGAAAATAAAGTTGTAATCTTGAATTAAATAAGTTACAGAGTTGAGATTTATGAAAAAAAGAAGTTATAATTCTTCAAGAATAAAGTCCTAATGTTACAGGAAAAAAAGAATCTTAATGCTACAAAGTAAATTTTGAAGAAAATTTGTGATACAATATAAAACAGGCAACAATACAAAAAAGTTGTAACGTTTCAATAAAAAGTCTTAATATATGAGGATAAAGTCAAAAGAAAACTATTGCAATCAAAATAAAAGTTAATATCATGCAAAAAGTTAGTAATTATGCAAAACAAAATTCACAACGTTATGAGAAAAACATGTAATTATGAGGACAATGTTATAAGATAAAAGTCATAATGCTACAAAATAAAAGTTGTAATATTATGAAAATAAAGTTGGAATTTAAAAGAAAAATTGTAACGCTACAAGAAAAATATTATTTTACTTGGCAAGAAAAAAGTCAAGATTTTATGAAGAAAAAATAATAGTTTAGTGATTTTAAAGGAAAAAAGTCAGAATATTTAAAGGATAAAGGAGAAATTTTAGCATTAAAAGGCTTTTGGGTGATGAAATCTGTGACTTCAGTGAAACTTCAGAGCTTCTTGACGTGATTGCAGATGTTTTAAAGAAGGTTCAGATTTATTAATGAGGTTCAGATTTTTTGATGAGGTCCAGATTTACTGATCAGGTCCAGATTTAATAATGAGGTTCAGATTTTTTGATTGGGTCCAGTTTTATTGATGAGGTCCAGATTTACTGATGACGTTCAGATTTATTGATGAGGTTCAGATTTGTTTATAAGGTTCAGACTGATTAATGGGGTCCAGATTTACTGATGAGGATCAAATTTACTGATGAGGTCCAGATCGGTTGATGAGGTTCAGATTAGTTGATCTGGTCCAGGTTTATTAATGAGGTTCAGATGGAATGATAAGGTCCAGATTTATTAATGAGGTTAAGCTTTTTTTATTAGGTCCAGTTTTATTGATGAGGTCCAGATTTACTGAAGAGGTTCAGATTTATTGATGTGGTTCAGATTGATAATGAGGTCCAGATTTATTGATGAGGTTCAGATTTATTGATTAGATCCAGTTTTATTGATGAGGTCCATGTTTGTTGATGAGGTTCAAATTTCTTAATGACGTTCAGACTAATTAATGAGGTCCAGATTTACTGATGAGGATCAGATTTATTGATGAGGTCCAGATTTGCTAATGATGTTCAGGTTTACTAATGATGTTCAGAATTAGTGATGAGGTTCACATTGATTAATGAGGTTCAGATTTACTGATAAGGTCCAGATTTATACATACTCACATTTATTGATGAGGTCCAGATTTACTGATGATGTTCAGATTTATTGATGGGGTCCAGATTGATCGATGAGGGTCAGATTGATTGATGAGGGACAGATTTATTGATGAGGTCCAGATTCACTGATGAGGTCCATATTGATTGATGAGGTCCAGATTTATTGATGAGGTCTAGATTTACTGATTATGTTCAGATTTATTGATGAGGTCCGGATTCACTGATGAGGTCCATATTGATTGATGAGGTCCAGATTTATTGATGAGGTCCAGATTTACTGATGATGTTCAGATTTACTGATGAGGTCCAGATTTATTGCTGAGCTTTAAAGCAGGAAACAATAATCAGCTGTCTGTTGGTGATGTCACAGCTGATGCAGCTACTTCCTGCCATCAGATCAGCTGATCAATCAGTTCCAAATTCTGATCAGTTTGTGTTTCCTCAGAGATGCTTCACGGACCAGTTTCAGGAAGGAATGATGGTGCTTTCTAACCAGTTTATTCTGGCAACCAGTCCAGCGGTGACCTGTACTGGTTTGTTTCTATCAGTTTTTGACTGTGTCAACTTCAGGTTCTGGCTGGTGTTTTCTGGTTCTGAGCTCTGGTTCTGTGACTCTAACTGGGCCGATCAAGCTTCATTTACTGGTTTTAAAAGTTTTTCTTCTGTTTCGGAGTCTCAACAGTCATCTGAATGAAACTTTACATCCGAGACGCGTCTCTGAAGAAGTCGGACGAGCCTGAAGCTGCTGGTTGGAGCCGTTCGTTCGTTAAATTCCAGAAGGTGAAGTGTGAGCCGCTGTTGTTGGTCTGCAGCTGAAGGGGGGAGGACGGGGGGTCTTTGGGGGTCTGTGAGGCCTGCAGGGGGGCGGGGCAGGAGCGGGGGGGTGGTCTCTGGGGGTCGGTGAGTATGAGGTGATTGATGGCAGGACAGCTGAGCTCTGCTGTTTCTCCGCCGACAGCTGCTGAAAATAGCCGCTCTCAGCTGCTGCAGCGCCCCGGGGCCCAGACCCCCCAGACCTGCCCACAGGCCCCCCAGACCTGCCCTCAGGCCCCCCAGACCTGCCATCAGGCCCCCAGACATGCCATCAGGCCCCCAGACCCGCCATTAGGCCCCCCAGACCTACCATCAGGCCCCCAGACCTGCCCTCAGGCCCCCCAGACCTGCCCTCAGGCCCCCAGACCTGCCATCAGGCCCCCCAGACCTGCCCTCAGGCCCCCAGACCCGCCATCAGGCCCCCAGACCTGCCATCAGGGCCCCACAGACCTGCCCTCAGGCCCCCAGACCTGCCCTCAGGCCCCCCAGACCCACCGTCAGGCCCCCCAGACCTGCCATCAGGCCCCCAGACCCGCCGTCAGGCCCCCCAGACCTGCCCTCAGGCCCCCAGACCCGCTGTCAGGCCCCCCAGACCCGCCATCAGGCCCCCAGACCTGCCTCAGGCCCCCAGACCTGCCCTCAGGCCCCCAGACCTGCCATCAGGCCCCCCAGACCTGCCCTCAGGCCCCCAGACCCGCCATCAGGCCCCCAGACCTGCCATCAGGCCCCCCAGACCTGCCCTCAGGCCCCCAGACCTGCCCTCAGGCCCCCCAGACCCGCCCTCAGGCCCCCCAGACCCGCCCTCAGGCCCCCCAGACCTGCCATCAGGCCCCCAGACCCGCCGTCAGGCCCCCCAGACCTGCCCTCAGGCCCCCAGACCCGCTGTCAGGCCCCCCAGACCCGCCATCAGGCCCCCAGACCTGCCCTCAGGCCCCCAGACTTGCCATCAGGCCCCCAGACCCGCCATCAGGCCCCCAGACCTGCCGTCAGGCCCCCCAGACCTGCCCTCAAGCCCCCAGACCTGCCATCAGGCCCCCAGACCCGCCATCAGGCCCCCAGACCCGCCCTCAGGCCCCCCAGACCTGCCCTCAGGCCCCCAGACCCACCAACAGGCCCCCCAGACCCGCCCTCAGGCCCCCCAGACCCGCCCTCAGGCCCCACAGACCCGCCGTCAGGCCCCCCAGACCTGCCCTCAGGCCCCCAGACCCGCTGTCAGGCCCCCAGACCCGCCATCAGGCCCCCAGACCTGCCCTCAGGCCCCCAGACTTGCCATCAGGCCCCCAGACCCGCCATCAGGCCCCCAGACCTGCCGTCAGGCCCCCCAGACCTGCCCTCAAGCCCCCAGACCTGCCATCAGGCCCCCAGACCCGCCATCAGGCCCCCAGACCCGCCCTCAGGCCCCCCAGACCTGCCCTCAGGCCCCCCAGACCTGCCCTCAAGCCCCCAGACCTGGCCATCAGGCCCCCAGACCCCCATCAGGCCCCCAGACCTGCCGTCAGGCCCCCCAGACCTGCCCTCAAGCCCCCAGACCTGCCATCAGGCCCCCAGACCCGCCATCAGGCCCCCAGACCCGCCATCAGGCCCCCAGACCCGCCCTCAGGCCCCCAGACCTGCCCTCAGGCCCCCAGACCTGCCGTCAGGCCCCCCAGTTTTACTATCACAGCTCGTTTCTCCAGCTCACAGCCGTTAACAAGACAGAAGGAGACGTCGGTTCAACTGTGATAATTAAAGAACGAAGCGTTTTAGCTGCAGAATCCACATATTTGTTGTTTATTTGTTGTTTATCTGTTGTTTATTTGTTGTTTTTAAACATGCGTTTGGTTTTCTTTTTTTTTTTTCAAAGGGACAAATATTTAGTGGGTTTAGCTGCCCTGAGGACGCTGATCTCGTTTCGCTTCTAACTCGTTTTCAGTTCGTTTCTGGTTTGTTTTTTTCGCCGGTTTCTTGTTTTAGTTTCTGAGTTTTTGTCCTCGTTAGTTTGGTTGTTTCATCCGGAAGCTTCAGGATTGTTTGTAATTAGTTTTTTTCTTTTAGTAGTTTGACTTCTTCATTTTTCTCGTCATTAGTGTCTGGGCCGGTTCTGGGTTTAGTTCCTCTCTCTAACTCCTGGACTGAAATGTGTGTTATTTGTTATTTCAGAGAAGACATGTGATTATTGATGATTAATCGCTCCTGGTTCAGATTGTGGCCTGTGGATCTTCTGGATCAGATTGTGGCCCGTGGATCTTCTGGTTCAGATTGTGGCCCGTGGATCTTCTGGATCTTATCTGTCTCCAGCTCCTGGGGTTGTTTCTGGCTGCTGGATCTTCTGGGTGGTTCCAGGTCGGTCCCAGTTCAGTCCAGGATCATTTCTGCCTGGTTTCCAGCTGTCTTGTAGTTTGTTTCTGTTTACAGAAATCCTGACGCCTCCAAACGCAGAGCTTCGTTTGTGAAACAGTTGTTGTGATGTTTCTGGGCTCCTCTGACGAGGTTGAGGAGGTTCAACTTGAATCTTTTCTTCGGACGACATCCAGAAACACGTCTTCTTTACACACGACCATCTCAGCTTTTCCACCAACAACCAAAGTCCATTCAAGTATTTGTTAATTCTGCTGTGCGGCTCCTCCGGTGTAATGGTTACCATGTGTTGCAGCAGTCAGCACTCAGGAATGTTCATCTGAAGCCAGGACCCCCCCAAACCCCCTCTAATAGTAACTCACTACACGCTGCTTATTTCAGAGCCGGTCTGTTTTTAACTTCCTGTTAAACGTCCGTCTGTCCCATCTGTTGTTGGACGGCTGGTTAGTCGGTCTCACTGGGTTTTTTTAAATATTTATTTTCAAATTTTTTTATTTCTGTGCTTCTCAGTCACAAAAATAACCTTTGTTTTGTTTTTACACAAGTCACAGAGGTGAGACAAGAAGAGCAGGAGAGCCATTTTTATCACGAAACGCCACCCGAGCTGCGACTCCTCTCTTCTTAGTCGACATCCCAGAGCAGTTGTGTCAGACTCAAGGCCCTCAGGCCAAATCTGGCCCTCTACCTCATTTTATCTGGCCCTCTACCTCACTTCATCTGGTTCTCTAGCTCACTTTATTTGTCTCTCTACCCCACTTTATCTGGTCTCTACATCACTTCATCTGGTCCTCTACCTCATTTTATCTGGCCCTCTACCTCACTTCATCTGGCCCCCTACCCCACTTTATCTGGTCCTCTACTTCATTTTATCTGCCTCTATCTCACTTCAACTGGTCCTCTACCTCACTTCATCTGGCCCCCTACCCCACTTTATCTGGTCCTCTACTTCATTTTATCTGCCTCTATCTCACTTCAACTGGTCCTTTACCTCACTTTATCTGGTCCTCTACTGCATTTTATCTGTCCCTATACCTCATTTTTTTACCCTCTACCTCACCTAATCTGGTCCCCTACCTCACTTTATCTGTCTCTCTACCTCACTTCAACTGGTCCTCTACCTCGATTTATTTGGCCCTCTACCTCACTTCAACTGGTCCTCTACCTCACTTTATCTAGCCCTCTACCTCACTTCATCTGGTCCTCTAGCTCACTTTATCTAGCCCTCTTCCTCACTTCATCTGGCCTTCTACCTCACTTTATTTGCTTTCTATCTCACTTCATCTGGCCCTCTACCTAATTTTATCTGTCGCTCTACCTCACTTCATCTGGCCCCCTATCCCACTTTATCTGACCCTCTACCTCATTTTATTAGGCCATCTACTCCACTTTATCTGTCTCTCTACCTCACTTCAACTGGTCCTCTACCTCGATTTATTTGGCCCTCTACCTCACTTCAACTGGTCCTCTACCTCACTTTATCTAGCCCTCTACCTCACTTCATCTGGTCCTCTAGCTCACTTTATCTAGCCCTCTTCCTCACTTCATCTGGCCTTCTACCTCACTTTATTTGCTTTCTATCTCACTTCATCTGGCCCTCTACCTAATTTTATCTGTCGCTCTACCTCACTTCATCTGGCCCCTACCCCACTTTATCTGGTTCTCTACCCCACTTTATCTGGTCATCTAGCCCACTTCATCTGGCCCTTTACCTCATTTTATCTGTCCTTCTACCCCACTTCATCTGGTCCTTTACCTCATTTTATCTGGCCCTCTACCTCACTTCATCTGGCCCCCTATCCCACTTTATCTGACCCTCTACCTCATTTTATTAGGCCATCTACCTCACTTTATCTGCCTCTCTATCTCACTTCAATTGGTCCTCTACCCCACTTTATCTGTGTCTCTATGTCACTTCATCTGGTCTCTACTTCACTTTCTCTGATCCTCTTCCTCATTTAATCAGGCCATCTACCTCACTTTATCTGCCTCTCTATCTCACTTCAATTGGTCCTCTACCTCACTTTATCTGGTCCTCTACCCCATTTTATCTGTCTCTCTATCTCACTTCATCTGGTCTCTACTTGACTTTATTTGGTCCTCGACCTCATTTTATCTGCCTCTATCTCACTTCAACTGGTCCTCTACCTCACTTTATCTAGTCCTCTACCTCACTTTATCTGGGCCTCTACCTAGCTTCATCTGGCCCCTACCCCACTTTATCTGGTGCTCTACCCCACTTTATCTGGTCCTCTAGCCCACTTCATCTGGCCCTTTACCTAATTTTATCTGTCCCTCTACCCCACTTCATCTGGTCCTCTACCTCATTTTATCTGGCCCTCTACCTCACTTCATCTGGCCCCCTATCCCACTTTATCTGATCTTCTATCTCATTTTATCAGGCCATCTACCTCACTTTATCTGCCTCTCTATCTCACTTCAATTGGTCCTCTACCCCACTTTATCTGTGTCTCTATCTCACTTCATCTAGTCTCTACTTCACTTTCTCTTATTCTCGACCTCATTTAATCAGGCCATCTACCTCACTTTATCTGCCTCTCTATCTCACTTCAATTGGTCCACTACCTCACTTTATCTGGTCCTCTACCCCATTTTATCTGTCTCTCTATCTCACTTCATCTGGTCTCTAATTGACTTTATTTGGTCCTCGACCTCATTTTATCAGGCCCTCTACCTCACTTTATCTGCCTCTATCTCACTTCAACTGGTCCTCTACCTCACTTTAATTGGTCCTCTACCTCACTTTATCTGTCTCTCTATCTCATCTTATCTGGCTCCCAACCTTACTTTATCTGGGCCTCTACCTCGCTTATCTGATCCTCTGCCTCATTTTATCGAGCCCTCTACCTCATTTTATCTGGCCCACATGAACACATGGAGACAATGAGGAGGTGTAGTTAAGCACGTTGTTCTTTTCAACTTTATGTTGTAAAAGATCTACATTTTGCAAAATCCAAACATTTTGACATAAATGTTACGACTTTATGTTGCAAAGTTGCACATTTCATATAATAGCAACTTTTTGTTCTGAAATAGTGAATTTTTGTCATAAAATGACAAATAACATAAAATTGTGGCTTTTTCCAAAAAAGACCATAAAAAGAAAAACAATCACAAATTTAGTGAAAAATCTTCCAGCTCGCTAAAAAAGTTGGTGTATGACGAGGATGAAACTGTAATTTATCAAGAAAAACATTATTTTACCTAAATATAATCGTAATTACAAGAAATAAATAAAATAAACACTTTTATCAAAAAGTTCTGACTTTGGGGGGGAAAAAAGCTGGAATAGCAGTTTTCTGATAAAATTACAACTTTAAATATAAAATCATCATTTTACAAAAACAGTTTTATCATTTTATCAGAAAGTCAAATTTTACAAGAAAAGTTTCAATTTCTAGAGTCATAATATTGTAATAGAAAGTCGTAACTTCAGACTTTCCCAAATATCTCAAACTAACAAGAAAAATAGAAATTTTTAGGAGACAATATGTGTCATTTAGCAAAAAATAAGTAAATTTTAGGATAAAATATTTTCAGAAAAAAGTTAGAATGTTGCAAAATTATCAAAATCTTTAAACGAGTTGTAATTTTATCAGAAAACAATTGTAATTTTTTAAAGAAATTATCATTTCATGAGAATAAAATGTAATTTCAATAATTTTACAAGAAAAATCTTAGAATATTGTGGAAAAAATCAACATTTTACAATAAAAAAAAGGCTATTTTTTTGGAAAACATTTTTTTAATTACCTAAAAAATTTACAAGAAAAAAGTTTAAGTTTTGTGAAAAAGAAACATGTAAATTTGAAAGAATTATTTTGTTCTTTGAGCACCAGGATACAGAAGGAAACTGGATTTATTCAGATTTAATGTGCTGAATTACAACATTTTAATTTTACAACCTGGTTCTTGTAATTTTACAACTTTTGTCTCAAATGTGTGATTTTTATCATGAAGTCACAGCTTTATTCTGATAATTTAACCCCAACAGTCCTGCTCTCCACGTTGGTTTCATGTTCAAGGAGTCTGCTGGTTTGTTCAGATAAAGTTTCGTGATCCTCAGTCGTGTTTCCACGTTCTTTTCTTCCTCTGGAGACCCTTCAATCAAACCGACCCGGTTCAGTCTTCTTCTGACTTCTGTCTGTACTCAGCCGTGAACTTGTGTGTAATGCTGCTCACTGTTTCTCGCTGTAGGACTTTGAAGTCCAGATAGTTTCGTAGCCCTTTCCCGGTTGATGTGCTGCAGTAATTGCTTCTCTAAGACCACTGCTGATGTCTTTCCTCCTTGGCGTTGTGCTAACAAACACCTGAGCGTTCCAGAGCAGCAAGCAGCTAAAACATCTGCTTTTACAGAAGTCTGAACGCCTGCTGATGACCAGCTTCTTTTTCCATTTTGGTGTCAGTTTTGTTAAATAAATAAAGTTTCGCTGAAAAACGGTACTGAGGATTCAGGACTCGAGCGTTAATCGATGGATCTCAACGTGACCCCCCCCCCCATGACCCCTCAGCCGGTCTGCTGCCTCCACCTGTACAAAACGTCCACAAAACACACTAGCTGTCAGCTAGCAGAGACACACCTGCACCGCCGCTGCTCCGACGGGTCGGGAAGGTTCAAATGTCACAACAGCTGAGCGGCCGACAGCTGCGGACGTCAGCGACGGCAGGGGCTCGGTGAAAAAACCTCCAGGGTTGTTTTACGGCCACGGACACGTTGTCCCGACGTCAGGCGACGGAGCGAAGACGGGAAGGGATTTCTGGACATCGCTAGCTGCGTGCGATGCTATCTGGGTTAGGGTTAGGGTTGGGGTGGTCTTTTGATTGGCGGCCAGCTTAGCCAATGGCTGCTTGACTTGGTGATGAGCTGAGTTAAGAAACAAGACATAAATTAAAGATAAAAATATTGGGCCGCCCCAGTGGCGCAGTGGTTAGGGCAGGCGGCCCATATACAGAGGCTACAGTCCTCGTGCGCCTGGTCGTGAGTTTGATTCCCGGCTTAGTGACTTTTTGCCGCGTGTCTTCCCCGTTCTCTCTCTGCCCCCCTTCCTGTCTCTCTACTATCAATAAAGGCCACTAGAGCCAAAAAAATCTTTAACAAAAAAAAAAGATAAAAATATGGCCAGTGGTGCTCTTAACCTCCAGTTGAAGGCAGTTGGTCATGGCTGATCAGACGACACCAGATGGACCGTCTCTGCTTATCAGCTGCTACCTGGATCCTCCAGTTGATGCCTGGATCCTCCAGTTGATACCTGGATCCTCCAGTTGATGCCTGGATCCTCCGGTTGATACCTGGATCCTCCGGTTGATACCTGGATCCTCCGGTTGATGCCTGGATCCTCCGGTTGATGCCTGGATCCTCCGGTTGATGCCTGGATCCTCCAGTTGATACCTGGATCCTCCGGTTGATGCCTGGATCCTCCGGTTGATGCCTGGATCCTCCGGTTGATGCCTGGATCCTCCGGTTGATGCCTGGATCCTCCAGTTGATACCTGGATCCTCTGGTTGATCAGCAGTACCTGAGGTTTGTCCAGCTCTCCTCCACCAGTTTAATATTTGTCCTGACAAAACAAACAGGAAACGCATTTCTGCCCTGATCCTGATCATAAACCAATCGGTTTATTAAATCAGGATCAGGGGCCAACGCCCTCCAGGGGACTCCATCCCCAACAAGCTTCCCTTCAATGTTTTCTAAAAAATCGGTTGTTTTTTTTGTGGAGTTCTGAACTGAAGCGGAACGGTTGTCCACCGATCAGAGAAATGGATTCGGGCCTCGTGGTTCTTCGAGTCAGAAGTGGAAGAAGCCCCCCCGACGCGTTGGCGATTGAGATCTGCTGACTGTCACGCTGCGGCTGAAGTTTCGACTCCGAACAACAGCGTCTCTGTTTACAGTCTGACCCCTCCCCCCACGGCCTCAGGCGGACCACATGACATGATAAGTGCGTGTGTGTCAGCTGTTGTCACACTTGCTGGACGGCGAGGAGGTCGAGCTAATCAGCAGACAGCTGACCGATAATCAGATGGCTGGGTCTGCGACTGATTCATCGATCTGTTCGGGGGCCAATTTTGAGTCTTGACTTGCAGCTAAGATGCTAAAAGGACAGCAATCCGGTTTGAGGGCATTGAAGGAAGGAGGGGGGAATCGCAGTTCACTGAATGACCACAAGGGGGTGTCTCCAACAGCATGCCAGTCTCCTCTGACCACATAACTGCTCTTGTTTCAAAAATAATTGTGCTCTGAGGTGTCCTGGGAGGGTCTTAGCTCCTTCCAGGCTGCTAGCCGGGACTAAACTCTTGGTCACCAGCCGCGAGCTCTGGCAGCAGCCGGTTGAGGCACCTTAACCCCTGTTACCTTCCAGGGTAACCTGAAAAAAGGACAGATGGACAGACGTGATCAGAACAAGAGTGAAATTGTAAGATAGCATCACGGCTACACATATGTGGCGTCAGTACGACGCTGGTGAGAAGCAAAACTTACCAAAGCAACATCCAGCTGCTGCCAGAGGTTGAAGCTGATGAGCTAGAGTTAGTCCAGCTGTTGTCCTCTGTTTAGCCCTGGCCAGCGGCCCTCAGCTGTGGTTGAAGATAGATGGATCAGGCTGCTTTGCTTCACCTCAGGACCTTTCCTGACCCACCCAGACCAGGTCACAGCAGTATGAAACCGTATTATCAGTGAAAATAAAATGACTGTACTGTTAAGCCCTTATTCACAGTTTAGAAGTCAAATAAAGACAAAAGTGAATGACAGATGGCTATTGGCTACACCCACTGTCAATCAAGACCACTCTCCCAATTGACCAGTAGAGGAACTGCAGCCTCTAGTGGTCGGTAGAGGAACTGCAGCCTCTACTGGTCAGTAGAGGAACTGCAGTCTCTAGTGGTCAGTAGTGGAACTGCAGCCTCTAGCGATCGGTAGTGGAACTGCAGCCTCTAGCTGTCGGTAGTGGAACTGCAGCCTCTAGCGGTCGTTAGTGGAACTGCAGCCTCTAGCGGTCGGTAGAGGAACTGCAGCCTCTAGTGGTCGGTAGAGGAACTGGAGTCTCTAGTGGTCGGTAGAGGAACTGGAGTCTCTAGTGGTAGGTAGAGGAACTGGAGTCTCTAGAGGTCGGTAGAGGAACTGCACTTTTCCATGTTTCTAGTTTGGCTTTAGCTTGAATGGACCCAGTTATATTCATGTCGTAGTTTTTGCGGCTTTGCTTTTGTTTTGCGAAGCGTTTTAGCTAAAAACTATCAGCTAGATCTGTATCTCGAATCTGGATCTTGCAGATATGTTTGTTTTTCCTGAAACGTCTCTTTACCATCACATCGAGACCATAAATAACAAATATGCAGCTTTAAAGCATAAAGGCGTCACAACAAAGATTGTTCAGTATTATCCATGAAAGTGTGTGTTTTACTGAGCTTATGAGGACAAACAGATGTCATGACAGCAAGTTTATCGTCTTTACAGCATATAAAGAGATAAAACAAAAAAGATGAAATACATTCAAAGTGATGTACAGCTCAGTAATTTGGGGATTTCTTCCAGCGCAGAAAGAGATTAAGTTCAGCAGCTGATCGTAATTTTGTATTTTCCGACTTCAGGCTCTGAGGCAGTTTTTCTCGTAACTCTGCTCACTGGCCCCTTTTTTTCCTCGGGGCCGTAAATCAGGACGTGTCGACGTGCAGGGCGGCTTGAGGTGACCGTAATTCACCTTCAGGTTTGTTCACGGTGACGTTAACGTTTCTTAAAAGTTTAATGTTAGTTTGAGGGGACGTCTGCAGGAAATCGTGAGTAAATTTAACGTCTTCGCAGGAGTGTTCATGTGTGTCTCGAGGGCCCGAACAGCTGTTGGTCAGATCTGCAGACTTTATCTTTTACAGCTCACAGGTGTGTGTGTGTGTGTGTGTGTGTGTGCCTTCTCGTTTCCATGACTTCGTGAGGACTTCCTGTAGGTATAACCCCTCCTTTGTGGGGACCGAAATACTTCGGGTACACAGTATTATACTGTATTACAAAATATTGAGTGCTGCTCACCCACGCTGTGTTTCAGTGATCTGCAGGAGGCACCAAACACACACTCACACATCACACGTCACACTGAAAAAAAAAATTGACACCCCGTCTGGTCAATGGATGTAGCTAGAACAGTAAACACGAGACGTCCGCTTTCGCCATTTCAGATGGCTCAAAACCATTACATTTTAATGAATCAATAAATAACATCAGTGAAGGATTGTAAAAAAAAGACCAGGGTTACACATGTTTTCATTTTGTCAAAAGGCTTTAAGCACAGGCGTCAAGTGACGAAGAGTTTACAACTTCACAGTGAGTGAATATCATCCTCACCCGTCCCTGACATGGATTCACCAGTTACAGAGATAATAGAAAGAAGCCTGTGTTTCTTCTTTTATGTTATCATTAACTACACAAGCTTGACGCAAACTTCTAGCAAACAGGAGCTGTTTTTCACCGGAGCTTTGGCTAGCTCTGACAGTGTTCAATGTTAGCTGTAGCTAACAGCAGTAACTTTGTTATAAAGTATGAGAACGATTGAAACCATAACTCACCAAATTCAATCCACTGGTAAATGTAGGTAGGAAATGTGAACGTACGCTCATCTGCCTCGTTCCCGGCGTGGATAGCGCTAGCTCCTGCTCCTCGTCCCACTTAGCAATATGACCTCCAAGTTTCTCCAAGTACACAGGAATGAAGAATGTTCGTATGACTGGAATAATGGAGCAATCTGACCTGATTGGATCTGGACAGGATTTACTGACCGTCCAAGTGTCATTTAAAGGGCCGATTTCTTCCGACCACCCCCCCTAAAGAAAACTCCTCGGATCTGCACAATTCACGTAGGTCACCCTTTTTGACTTCAAAACGGCGAATTTCGCCAAAAGGTGAGAGATATTCATGCCTGTTGAAGGATGTTGGATTGAACAAACTTCAAATAAAAATGCTGTAAATGTTGGCAGCGTTGTTCTTTTTCATCTTTTTGCACCTTATCTGTCGTTGTCAGGTAGAAAACCTTTAACCGACGAGTCACTCACCTGTGGCCAAGTGGAGTCACAAGACAGATTACGTGGCAAACTAACAGTTATTTCTCTGTCATATTATTTTTTGTACTCGTTGGGAGCCAAAGCTGTTACCCTGATTAAAATCTGGACGATATCCGTAGAACGACCCGAGTTATAACGACTCTGGGGTTTATGATTAGATGTTCTTCTGATAACATAAATATCTAAGTACCGATGCAGTTCTGCATCTGTCGACGTTGATGGTCGACTCGTTCAGACGCTGACTGGACGGAGATTCTTGGACAAACAGTCCTTTTTATACACCTTTAATGCACAAACGAAGTTAAACTTACTTCAGTTATGTCTCCAGATGTCCACGTTAGTGGAATAACATTCTTGACTGGTGTCAGAGGATTAGATTTAAACTTTGTCTTTGATGGAACTACATAACATTAATTGCCATTTTTCTGCAAAGGCATGTTCTGTTCTGACTGAAAACTGCTTAGATTAACTTCGTTTTGATGCTTTAATCCTGACCATCTAATTATGGATGAGGACTTGATTTAACTCCAGAATGCTCCTTAAAATCTGAGCACTTTAGATTAATTAATGTTCTGGTTCTGGTTTTGGTGACTTGGGCGTGTGTGTGTTCGTGTTTTTGATGCGGTCTTTAGCACCGTTTTTTGATCCTTTTTCTTGTTTTTGTTTAAGACCTTTTATTTAAGTGTGATTACTGCTCAGACGTGATCCCACTACAGGGTGTCCGCGGCGTTTTAAAAAGTATTAAAAAGTGATAAATCAAAAACGCAAAATTTAATTCCCTTAAAAAGTGATAAATTTGGTCAAAAGGTATTATTTTTAAAGAAAAGGTATTAATTTTTTTTTATTTTGGGCAATGACTGGTTTCATTTTGATGAAATAGGCAAAATAAAATAAATAAATTCTTTCTCGCTTGCGCCGCTACTTCAAAAACGAATGTGTGATATGAACTTGATATTGACGTCATATCAATGCATTGTATTCATTGGTCGATAGAAATCTGAAATCTTCCTGCCTAGCTAAGTCCAAGTGGAGACGGAAAGCAGTGCTAGTGAACCAGTATCTCTTCTTCGAATTCTAGCGGGTGGCAAAAAGTTTAGAAATGGGGAAATGTAAGTTTTCCCAATCCTGGCTCCGGGATCCAAGCTTTCAAGCTTGGATAAGGCCTGTCGTCGGGAGCGACCGGGAGGCATACTGTAAAGTATGCCTCAAAATCATTAATATTAATTGGATGGGGGCCAATGCGCTCAGGTCGCACATGAAGTCGGAGAAACACGTGGGGGGATTGCGCGGTCGTGGGCAGCAGCAGTCAATCACCTCGACAGCTAGCACTAGCGCTAGTGCTAGTGCTATACCAACGACCACACCACCGCAGCTGCACGAGCAGACCAGACCATGGTGTCATGGTGGTTGTAAAAAAAATCTGAAGGTAGTAAAAAAAAAAGGATATTAAATGGTAGTAAATTTGACTCAAAGATTGCTGTATATACCCTGCACTACATGTTGTTTTAGGAAAAGAAAAGAAAATCGTGGAAACGTGGTTCAAACGCCAAAACAACCGGCTTGTTCACGCGTCGGGCGCCGCCACTCGTTGCATAGTTTTCCTGGAAAAAAAAGTTAACACTTTCACGGCAAAAAAAAAACCTGTTGTGGGGATGAACGACTGCAGTCCTCTGAACCTGGAGAGGAACTGAAGTTTAGCAGAGCTGAAGGAGCTGACGGCTCTTCTATCTTATTCTAGCTCTGGAGGCCCGACTTCTCTCCTGACAGGCTCCAGTCTTTTATCAAAACGAAGGGAAATCTGCCGCCTCTCTGTCGGTGTAACTGTCTCAGACCTCAACCTGAAGGAATTTTTGCTGGAAGCCTTCAAATGAAAGAAGTCACTCAGCAGCTTTATAGAAACCAACACTAAATCTGAGGAAGGTTTCCAAGAAAAACTCCAGACTTTGTTCATCTACATCTCTTGCTCGTATGTCGACAGTTTTTAATGCCGCAGACACAAACGTCGCTCTGTTGCGTGCTGCGATGCCTTTCGGTGCTTAAGGCAGCAGATGTGTCATGTCGGACCTGTGAGCAATAATCAAGAAACCAGCGGTCGAGTTGATGCGCGTTCTTCTTTTGTTACATCATTACGACTTTTTTTGTCACTTCATTTTTGCTGTTTTTATTTTGTTATTGTTTCATCATTAGGAGCTTTTTTTTTTCGCTGGAACCGCGAGTCCTCGACCGAAGTCTTAATGAAGCAGACGTTAATTTTGTGGGTCCTGGTTGCAGTTAGAGCGATAAAGTGAGATCAGGTTGAGTCTGGCGTTGGTTGTAAACCAGTAATGGTTGGTGTTAGGATTCGCCAGAGGCTGTGCAGAACCACGTCCTGTTTAGAGATAACTGAGAAAAGTTGAGTGCGTGTCTCCAGGTCTGGACCAGCTGTTGGTCGGATCCGCCTCGACTCCAGCCTTTTATAGCTCGCAGGTGTTTGTGTGTCTTTAAGCAGCTGTGGTCTTTGTGGAGTTGGAAGTGTCTTTGGGATAATAGACGACAACACACACATTTACACAGCTGCTGTCCACCTGCTGAGAGTCTAAAACAGGTCGTCTCCAACAGTCCGGCTGGATCAGAGGCTCAGAGAGAGCAGGAGAAACCCTTCTGTGGCGTCGTCCATGGGTTTCTGGAGAGCAGTTTTTGGTTGACGTTAGGGATGCACATTTTGGATTTTTTTTATGACCGTTAACCGACGCCCTTTAACGATTAATAACCGTTAACCGATAAGTCTGGGAGGGTTGGCTGCCGCGATGTTGCGCACGTTGTCGTGGACGCATGGTGGACACTTCCCCGTGTATACTCTCGCGGCAATGTGTCGCTGTCAGCTTGTCGCAGAGATGCCGCCGTCACTTTTGATTTGTACTAGCGCGGTCTCCGCTACGTTATTCCACGCCACAACGCAAGAGCGACAATCACGAACTAGCTAAACTTACTAAACTTATCTCTTGCGTTTTTCCACTTCCTCACCGTCTCGGCCGTATCCAGACCTACATTCATCGCTATCTCCCTCCATGAATTACTAGAATATGTGCTGTCTTTGTAGTGTGGAGAACCAGAATCGTACAGATGTGGGTACTTCCTCATTTTTTCGATGACGATGCTCTTTTCTATGCGGATGCAGAATTGACCAATCAGAGGCCTGTTGCACCTGTCGACACACCCCATGAGTTGATTGAATTACATAGCTTAAAAAACAAAATTGACCGTAAGTATTAATCGGTTAGAGTTACTGTTATGTTATGGTTAAATGGTTAACCATGTGCATCCCTAGTTGACACCATCTTGGCAGGCGTTTACTTCACCTAACGTGGTAAATGAAACAGGTATCAGGGTGGAACGGACAAGCCTGGTGGATGGAGGTTAGCGGTCTACCTGTTGGCAAGTTGTCCACTTAGTCAACCTAGAAGGGTTATGCAGTGGTCCGAGGTGAAGATCACCGCAGACATTCCTCCAACAACGTTTCAAGCATGTACTGCCTGAGCTCAAGCTGCAACTGAGCTCCACCAGGACCCTCGACTAGCCGACGCTCGGCCGACTGACCGCAGCCGGCGGATGACCGAGACTCCATCGGAGCTCGGTCAGAGCTTCGACCAAGTTGTGTCGGCTGGCGGGGGATGGTCGCAGCTTTCCACAGGTGACGAAGCAGCGTCCAGCTAAGTGGTTTGCCAGCGGACGGCCCAGAGTCGCCGGCCAGTATTAGTGGTCTTTGGTCAGGTGGTGAAGGTGACGGCCAGAGAGCTTTCAACCACCTCAAGAAACCCTCCAGGCCAACCCGGAGTTGATTCTGGTGGTCTGTCAGTACACTTAACTGCACAGTCAGACAAATTATCTGTAGAAGAAGACTGATTATGCTCTGTTGGATCTTCACTTCCAGCTCAGATCTGAAGATCTAAAGAAAAATGCTCTTCGTAGCTCCAGCTGTTACAGATGTGAAAATTAACAGAGACCAAAACAGTTTTTTGTACCTGACAGTAAATATGTTTATTTCTGCTGTAAAGTTGGACTTTTTAACATGGAGGTCTGTGAAGATCGACATCTAGTGGTTATTTGAGGAACTGCACTTCTCCTCAACGGCTTCAACTTTGAAAAACCCGATGTTGCCTCTTTAGGGTGAATGGATGACAACCAAAGTCTGTTCGGTTCAGCACTGCCAGATCTACTAAAGTGGCTAATAAGGGATAGCGGGTAGCGGGAGGGGCGTTCCCCCGAAAAGAACGCAATCTTCCACCTTGCTAAACCCGCTATCCCACCTGCGCTACCCACTACATTATCCATAGGAGTGGTTAGGGCGTTCCACCTGTTAAACCAATCAGTGCGTCAGCAGCCATTGCCTTTAAGAGCAGGTTGCGCTACCCGCTAACCGCTATGGAGCGTCTTTTCATCCAGATCAGAGTCTGGGACTGATATATACATATAAATATTTTACACTGACAATTCCTATCAGCTACCTGAAAGTCACAGATAGTTGGTGTCCCCCCAGTAAACACGCTCTGGTCGTCTATGGTTTAACTGGCGAGCAAGCCGTTTAAGACGATCTCTGCCATTTTCTCAGGGGTTCAACTGCGGGTTGTATCTTGAAACCCCCGATTCCAAGATACAGAGTTTGCAGAAAGGGCAAAAGACACGCCCATTGCCACACCTACAAAGTGAGTAAGGGAGTCGGCATAACAGGAAGTGGCTTTAGCGAGCGTAAGATTCCATTAGTGGTTAGCGGAGGTTCCTATACACATAATTTGCAGGTAGCGGCTAGCGATAACGGGTAAAGGGATATGTACGATCGAGGCCTTGGAGTCTTAAAACCTGGATTTCTTGGTCCTTTTGTTTGCTGCTTTTTTGCCCTTAGATCTTTAATTTTTTTCATGAAATCTCAAAACTAAAAAGACTGTGGAATTACACACTTTTATTGTGTTAAAATCCCACATTTCACAAAATTGTGACTTTTAAACTTACAGTTACAGACAAAAAAATAACGACTTTGTGGTAAAATTGTTGCAGCTTTTGTCCTAAAGTCGTGACTGGTTGTCGTCAGACTGGTCTTCGTGGTCGGCCTCCTGACTGATCTCCTCGAATCAAACCGGCTCCCCTTCAGAGTTTCTCCTGAAATGTTCTACTTGGACCAGATTTGGCCTCGAGTTTGACACTTGTACTTCAGTGCGATCATGAATAGATTACTGACATCGTCCTCGGGTTTTGTTTGGTTTGAACCTCAGTCCTGGAGTCCAGCTCTGGACCGAAATCCTCCACAGGAACCAGATCCAGTGAGGAACCTTGAGCCTCCTCATGTCGTAGACGGAGACCTCTGCAGAGTGTCTCCTCCTCGCTTGGACAGAAACCTCAGTTTTCACCATCCATGGCTGGAGTTTGACCCCAGATAACGCAGAAACTCTCCCACGCAGATGCTGACATCAGCGTACCGCTCAGAGCTCGGCGCCGACAGAGCGCGTCTGCTCTGCGTCCGTCTGTCCAGACCTCATCCATCCTTTTAAGGCGCCTGCAGGCTGAGAGCTTGTTTAGTTTCCTGCAGATTCACTGATGACACTGATGACACTTCAGGGGGTTTCTCCAGGTTTCCAGCGTCCTTGTTGTGGTTCGTTGCTGATCGTGTCGCAGCAGCTGCTCCTCTTCACGTTCGTGACCAGGATCAGTCTGTCTGCTGGTCCGCAGGTCCAACGGGTCAGCTGAAAGGAAGTTCATGCCTGAGAAACCCCAGCTGAAGGAAAAGAAGTAAACACTGAAGTCTGGGTGAAAATGACTTCTTGATCTTGTTTCCAGCTCAGATCTGGTTGATTTTCAAATAACTGGAAAAAGAAGCTAAATTTTAGATCAAAATTACTTGAAACAGCACAGAAACAAGTGAAAGATGCTGAACATGAGCAAATAATTCTGAATTATAGATCTCTGAAAAATAAAGACCCTTGAACGTATAACGTAAAAATATATATATAAAAAAAATGTATATATATATAATATATATGTGTATATATATATATATATATATATATATATATATATATATATATATATATATATATATATATATATATAATAGAGAAAGATAATAAGAGAAATTTAAAAGTAAAAATAAAAAATTAAATAAATATATTAAAAAATAATGTTAGTTAAATTAAAATAAAAAATGTAAATAAATATATTTAAAAATAAAGTAAGTAAAAATTTAAATAAAAATGAAATTAATATATCAAAAAAATAAATTAACTAAAATCTTAAATAAAGAAAATTTAAATCAGTGATTCCCAAAGTGTGGGCCGCGGCCCCCTGGTGGGCCGTCGTGGTACTGCAGGTGGGCCGTGAGAGGTCATTCAAAAAAAACAAATATGTTTTGAATCCTCGATCTTTTTTAATTACTGAAAAATATTCATGACATGATTTTTAAAAAAATTAAGAAGTAATAAAACAAACCGGTTAAGTGTTATTCTACCATCATTTTACATTACATTAATATCAGAACATTGCTAGTAGTTCTGTATGTTGATCACAGTTGTGATTGAAGGTTTCGGTGGGCTGAGATTTTTCACATTTCAAATTGGGCTGTGGTATTCTGAAGTTTGGGAATGGCTGATTTAAATAAATATATTCAAAAATAAAATGAGTACAAATAAAATATAAAAATAAAAATAAAATTTTAATTTAATCTAATTAAAAAGAAGCAAGTAAAACCTATTGTGGAAAGATGTGAAAATTTCACCAGAGCTGAGTAATCTTCACCAATTCTAGAGTTTATTTCTTTTTTTAAATTCTTGGCAGCACAGTAAACTCATAAAAGTGGAAAACTCATCAGCTCAGCTCATAAAGCCACAACTGACTGCGTAATGGTGGATCTTGTGGGTCCAGATGGCCTCGTGGCTCAGATCTTTTGATGGTCTGGAGGATCCTCCTGGATCAGGGATCATCTGCCACCTGCAGGTCCACGAGCTCACATCACTGCTCTTGACCGAGCAATGCGACCCACAGGTGAGCGCAGAGATGCTAACCGTCTGCTGGTCTGCAGCGATGACCCTGAGGTCACAGCCGTCGCTCTTCTTCCCTCTAAAGTCTCCTAGAAAAACTTTCTCTCTAAATGTCACATTACACACTTTCTCCGTCTCCCTCGGGGCGCTCAGACGGAGGAGGCAGGGGGGTGTTTCCCCTCTCTGCTCTCAGAAAACTCCATTGTTTCTCTGCAGCGCCGTGACCTTCAGCTTGTTTGTTTGGTAACCACGGGCAACCGGCGAGCGCGGCCGTTAACGACCAAGAGGTGTTGTTGTGCAGCTCGGGAAGCGCCTGGCAGGACACCCGGAGTCCGTTCCTATTTTAACAGCTTTCTGCTCTCAGATTCAGCCGCCTGTTTGACCGTCAGCTCAGACAATAACCTCCGAATTAAAAATATAAATTCATTAAAAAAACAGCTGGATTTACAAACGTGTTTGTTTTCACTGTGAAGCATTTCAGGGAACAAATGTAATTTTCCATCTGCGAGCAGCTGATAGGACAGAAGGTGTTTATCCAGCCCTGGAAGGATGGACGGAGCGCTGCCGCTCCTGTTTCCTGGGGAAAGATTACGCCGACACGCCGGACGCAACGTTTCCTTTCCAAGCGGCTGATCGGGATGATCTCTTCCTGAGAGAGTGTGTGAAGGAAAGTATGATCTCCTGAGTGTTTCCATCACCTCAGAGCACAGAGACTTAAAGAGTCTCTGTGGAGCAACGTCGCTTCTCAACACAAGGGGGCGTATCGATCTACCGCGTCGGTGAAAGAGCCGCCGGCCTGACGGTCGTAGGTGTCGTTACTATCCGTTCACGATGTCCGTCAGCAGGTTCTCGATAGACGAAATAGACGAAGAGTTGAACATCCTCATAAAAGTGGCGTCAACGTCAAAACTCTGAAGCTCGCAACTCCTCGACTGACCACTAGGGGACCGAGTCCAGACGCGAGTCCCTGTTAACTTTATCTGCGCCTCAGTTGACCAGGGCTGACCAGAGGAGACCATCTGCCTTTCGGTCTTCTGTTTCCACCTCCTGCAGCAGCTACATCATCCGACCTTCAGGACACCTGCAAGTTGGCCAACGTAGCGCTCATCGACCCGTCACCTACGCTGCAACCTTCTTGCTCAGTCACCTGCGTCGCTTCCATTGCTCGGTCGCCTACACTGCTAAACGGTCGACCAGCAGCGAAGCACAGGCTGACCAGCCGAGGCCCACGCTGGTCAGCGAACGCAGCGATGAACAAGGAACTGAGCGACGGCGGTTCTTTGCTTCTCCTTAAAGGGATGACTTAAAGGTAGCTGGAAATAAAGATGGAGAAGTTGGACAATTCGTCACTGATCTGAATCTGTGATGTCACAGATCCTCAGACCGGTGCGGGCTCCCCTTTGAGGTTAAATCTGCGGAGGGACTGTCCATAAAGACCGAAGCTTTGACAGGACCTGGAGGGTAAATGAAGGTGTTGAATAGAGAGCTTCATGCTGGCGGGAACCGCTGACGGGAGCGTCAGGTGTGAGTGGAAATTCAGCTGTTACCTTCACAGCATCTGGTCTCTGAACCGTAGTAAAGAAACCTCTGGTATTGTGCTATTTTGGCTCGTAATTAGCGGCTAACACGCTAATAACAACAACAGAAAAAGTCCGGTTTCCTCTGCACAGAACTTGTAACATCACACAGGTTTTATCGCTGGGCTGCTGTTTCTGCTCATCTATCCTACTGTTGACGTTCTGCCGCCCTGCGTCACGCACAGAAATTACCCATAAGGCCACCTTCTTAAAGAGCCAGGCTGGCTCACAACACAGCTGTGAGCGATGATGAGGCCAGAAACCACTCGGTTGATTTACGGGCGCTCCATCGGGAACTTCAACTCTGTCGCTTCAACTGGGCTCAGGGGAGCGCCGGGTTTCTACGATGCGGGTTCGCGCGGCGGGCGCGCCCTGACCCCGACGGGGGGGAAGGAAACGGCAGCTGCAGTCGCCGGGGTCCTCCCCCAGATCTCTGGGTTGCGCGCATGTGTTTCCTATTTGGGGGTGACCTCATTCCTCGGCTGGCGGGCCGCATGACATCATCCCGCTGCAGATCTGCTCGCCGCTGCTGATGGATGGAATGTTTCTGCACACGGACGGAGAAAAATAAAGGCTGAGCGCTTTTGTTTTGGCGATCCTCGGCAGAGCAGAAAACCGGGCCGAGAAGTGCTGGAAAACAACTTTATTTAACCTGGAACAGGTTCAGCTTTAATACATGTTCACAGCAGGGAGAACGTTGCTAAATCTGATTATTTATTTACAGGCCTCACATCGGCCTTAATGAACTGTCAGTAGAAGTTCCTCTACTGACCACCAGGGGCTGACTTCTCCATTTACCTCAACGTTAAAACGTCCAGCTTTATGTCTAAAATAAGACAATATATTCTCCTCCAAAGCCTCAGACCATTGCTGTGAACCGGTCTGGTACGGACTTCCTGTTCCCTCCCTACCGTCGGCGGCAGACGTCTGATTGACGCTGAGACAGAAAAATGTCTTTAAACCTTGAAATTCCGAAACCTTATCTCCTTGATTCATTCAGACTTTTATTTTGAAGGACCTGAAGAAGCCAGCGCTGAATTGACAATAATGAATCACTTTACCTTTTTGGTTTATGCTCCTTCAGGTGTTTATTGACAACGCATGGCTTCAATGGCGCCAGCTCGCCCGTTTCTGGATTAAACTGGGTTTTCAGACGGGGGGGTTGGGTGGAGTCAGAGCCTCAAATTATGGCACCAGACAGAGGACAGAAAACTGGCTTCAAACTCACTCTTCAGAGGTCGTTGGGTGGCGTCATGAAGATGTTAATGTCATATAAATCACTCAAACTCCAATGACTTGTACCTAAAACCATTCGTCTCTGCTTTGAAAACACTTATCACATTAAAACATTCAGACCCCTCAAACTCAGACCTCACTGTGAGTAGATCTGATGTTAAGTAGACTGTGGTCGTCACGTCGGCGTAGCTTTGTTCAACGCGGCGCCATGGAGACTGAAACATGATCGCAGCATCGTGGCAAACATGAGTTCAGCTTCTAAAACGTTGGTGTCGACGTTGGTGTAGACTGCTCGAAGCAGGACTTGACAAACCCTCGGTTACGTCACCCGCAGGTTTCTGACGGCTCCTTCAGACCTACGAGCTCGCCCAACCCCTGTTGATTCAGAAATGGACAAATGATGGGGTGAACACGCGTGGCAGCCACATGGAAAACGGTCGCCTTAGTCAGCTACCACAAGTTAGTCCTTCGACTCCTGCCGCCAGTGAAACGGGATCTGAAAGGGCCGACCTGGACTAACCCAAACCCCCGAACCATAATGAGACCGGGCAGATTTATTTTCAGGGAACATTTCATACACAGAGGCAGTTCAAAGGTGCTGAAAAACAAATGTTTTAACTAAAACAAAGCTGTAAATAGAAAGTAAAAACAGTTTTAAACAAAGGCACGGCGGAGTTTCAGTTTATCTTTAACGGAGTCCAGAGTTGGAGCACATTGAACATCAGCAGGAAGTTTGGTTTTTTTTTTTCCATCTGTGTGCAGCAGAGCAATTAAATGTTTGGTTCCAACTGGAGGTTCTACCAGCTGACCAAAGATCTCACGGTCTGCTGGTTTATATTCTATAATCAGAGAAGAAATGTACTCTGGCCCCAGTAATTAACTGATCTGGAAACTAACGATGCTTTAAAGTCTGTTGGAGATGGTGGGAATTATGCAGGAACTGCAGAAACCCACTCTGTCCGGGGTCGTGGACTGCTCTGTGGACATGAAGAGGCACTATTTGTTCAGTAGAAAGTAGTTCCGGTGCTACCTGGTCACGGTCTGTGGATGTGGACCGTTCAGAGACGATTCATGAATGAGCTCCACCGTCTGAAACCAAACCTGAGACGAGTGTGAAGTGTCAACGTGAATCCACTCACTAATCTAATTTCTGTCTCTAATTTCTGTAACCCCCCCTCCAGACTCCAAAGCCATCGTGGACGGGAACCTGAAACTGATCCTGGGTCTCATCTGGACCCTGATCCTGCACTACTCCATCTCCATGCCCATGTGGGAGGACGAAGATGACGAGGACGCCAAGAAGCTGACCCCCAAGCAGCGTCTGCTGGGCTGGATCCAGAACAAGGTCCCGCAGCTCCCCATCACCAACTTCCACCGAGACTGGAGGGACGGCAAGGCGCTGGGAGCACTGGTGGACAACTGCGCCCCCGGTAGGACCTGCAGCATTGTTTGCACTCTGATGATTAGCAGCAGTTTATGTGGAGGCTCGGTTTTAGCTCAAGTACCGCAATGACTTTTGATCGTTTTAACTGAGGTGATACAGTGAAGGTCAACATGTGATTTCTGCCTTCAAACTTTACCTGAGCAATCAATCAGCATTTGAACTTTACTCTTTCTGCCATCCTCTGATCCCTGTGGAACTGATGCTCAGCAGTCATTGGCTCAGCTGCATTTGAGAGGCGGGGCTTAATGACAGGTCAGAGCTGTTGAGAGTCTAAGCAGGGAGCAAAAAGCTAATGTTCAAAAACCAGCAGCCTGAATGAACTGGAACAGCCAAGACCCTTCAAGAGTTGTTATAATGTAGCTTCACAAACAAAATTCCACAAATTCTAAACACTTTTTGTTAAGGTTATTTCCATGGAAAAATTGACGGTTATATTTGTTTTTATAAAAGGGCTCATTTTGACCTTTTCTGTATCTGTTTCTGAAGTGACTTCAAACTGCGAGTTTATGCCGAACGCGGTAACAAAACTGATGTCCTGAGTGTTTGGGGTGGTCTGCTGAACGCTTCGACCTGATTTCATGTAGTAGGTGGAAAACTGTGAAGACTGAGGAAGCTGAACTTTGACATTTCACTGAAAAAGTCCCAACAGGATGCTGGGAATGTGAAGGACAGAGAAGAACTGGACGTGTTCCAGCAGCCAACACAAAAGCTCACTTTAGAAAAATGTGCTCGTTTTGTAGCAACAGAACACAGTCCCCATGTTGATTGGTAGGACAGAACACACACACACACACAGGTGGTTAAATCCTATCATCTGAACAGGAAAAAACACCATAAACAGAACTTTGAACTTGGAAATTATTTTTCTGCTCTAATTGTTGTTATCGGTAAGGAGCTTCTTTGATGTTTTGATATGTCATTGTAACTTTGCATCAAACGGTTTTGAATCCAGACTGACTCGCTTCTCGTCTTTAATCTTTTAATATGTTTCCAAACCATCTTTTCAGTCCCACGTCTCTTCTGTTTTTGACTCATTTCACTGATAAAACCCTTATTTTTAAAGAATTGAGACCAATCCTCTTTGCAGATATTGTGATAGATGTTGACATGGATCTATGGTAAATTTCTAAATCTCTTTTTTTTCTTTATTATTGTTTTATAAACTCAAACCTGCCATGTGACTGTAAAACTAATTTAGCTGTAAAACTCCAGTGCGGTTGGGGAGCTCAAACCCTTTAAGAGGATCTCCTCTGATGCATTAATCTCTTACACTTTAAAGGGCTACGCCATTATTTAGGGAAGTACAATGATGCTCCAACAGCAGAAAGACAAGCAACGAGTCCAGACTTTGTGTACTTGGACCTGGGACACGGCTCATATGTCTCTGGTTTGCCGGCTGTCGGTATACTTTCAGAGAAATGATAATAATCCTCAAGAAAACAACAGGATTCCATCACAAGCCCCCTAATGGATCCATGGTGATCCATTAATCTGTTGCACTTTAAGAAAACACACCAGATTTATGAAGCTAAAGTTCAGCTTGAGCGAGCTAAACACGAAAAGCCAAAAGAGAAACAAAAAAATGATTGGTGAGAAACTTTCCCTATTAAAGTGATTAAACATTACAGAGATAAACGAGATGAAGTTCAGACAAAACTGTTTACAGGTTATAAACACAGGTGTTTATAAAGAAACAAGAGTCAAGACATCAGGCAGTCATTTTTAAAGAAACCCAGAGATCACCCAGATCTTAATCTATGATAAGCTAACACCAGACACCATGTCAAACCTGACCCGTGGGTCATCTTCTGAATGGGCTCGGTTCATGTTGACGCCCTCTGATCTCTCTGCTTCACTTCTGTCAGTCCATCAACTGTTTCCTGACAACTGTTTGCCGCCCTCAGGTCTGTGTCCCGACTGGGAAACATGGGACCCCAACCAGCCGGTGGAGAACGCCCGGGAGGCCATGCAGCAGGCCGACGACTGGCTGGGAGTGCCGCAGGTAACGTCAGAGCGGTGCATCCTTGTCCCTCATGCTGAATCACTTCGGATCGGTCTGTTCTGCTGACGGACGTAATCGCAGATGTAAGAAGAATCAGACAAGGCCCCGGTTACGTTGCGGTTACCTTGCGCCTCCTGGATCCTGCAGCCTGCCTGCTGCTTAGCTTAGCTTCATTCTCGGACCGTCCAGACCAACCCACAGCTGGTCCAGGTGGTCCGTTAGTACATTTATAGCACCCCAAGATGTATTATTGATTGACAATACTCTGTTAGGTCTTTATCACAGCTCAGACAAGCAAAGGGATGACAGCCAGCCACTGGGCCTCGCCAGCCGCCGATCAAAATAGCACATCCTAATTAATGATAAATTTGTTGCTTGATGTATTTTATTCTGAAAGACATTTGGAGTTTTGGAAGTTTTTTTTTGTTTTTTTTCTTCATGGCGAAGGTTCATGCTGACTGAGCGCCCTGCTTCCCGCTTTCAGTCATAAAAATCTCAAATTTAGTAATAATTGCTACTTTCTTTTTGTTTCTTTTTTTTTCTTTTTTTGTAAAAAAGCAACTTTTTATTTCAAAATTTGCAATTTTCTAAACTCAAATCTTTTTATTCTAAGCCCAAAACTTTTTACCTTTATATTTTACAACCTTTTTCACAAAAATTGCAAATTTTGTGTAACTGCAAGATCATAAAAGTTTGTTGCAAAGACACAAATTTTACAAAATCGCAACTTTTTGACCAAAAATTAGTTTTTGTTGTAACATTTTGAATTTGGAGTTTTTGTTGCAGAAATTCCAAGTTCTTGCTGTAAAATTGCAAGTTTTTCAAAATTGTGACATTTGGACCTGAAGTTGCTACTTTTCATGCTAAACTAGCTGCTGGGCCGCCTCCTGGGTGCTCTCAGAGTTAGTGACTGTAGTTTTAAATCAAACGGCAGTTGGGTTAAGAACCTAACAATCATTAACTTATGACTGGAACATTTCTGAAGAAATGTTGAAGAGGGTTAGCACTCCTAACCCTCTTTACACGCTCTCCAGGACCAGACAAAACGAAGTGGGGAGCTGGATTTGGCCCATGATCCTTGAGTTTGACCCTTGCGGTAAACATGCTCATATTTCATAATAAAAGGTCTTAATTCTATACAGTTAGATACAGAGGTGGATTTAATTTGATAGGGGCATTAGCTGTTAATTAGCTGTTAGTTAGCGTGTTCACTGCTTTTTGTGTGCAACTTCCTGCTACCTGGTGGAAACTGTTAAATATGACTGTGGAGTCACAAACAGAGGGGGATTTAATTTGATAGGGGAGTTAGCTGTTAGTTAGCTATTAGTTAGCATGTTCACTGGTTCTTGTGTGCAACTTCCTGCTACCTGGTGGAAACTGTTAAATATGACGTCAAGCATGATATTAGCTGATCCACTGTAAAACACCGGTTGTTAGACTGATCAGGTAAATCAGAAAAAGTTTCTAAGCTTATTTCCAAGACAGACAAAAGTGTTTGTTGTTCGCTGAGGCAGGAGATGACATAGAACCACAGAAGAGATGTTTTATAAGAAAATTATTTTTCTCAGCTGGTCCCACATCTGTTCCTTTGTCTCAGATGCTCTTACTTTGAAATTTAAATATTACCCTGTTTAAATCAAACATGTTCAGGAGAATGAGCATATGGTTCACATTTCTCAGATGTCTCCCTTCATGATTCGTTTAATTAAAGACAGATCGTCTGATGAGATGAAGCAACTGTCTTTGATCTCTCTCCAGTTTCTCTTCCCTGAAAGATTTTGGATTGAGGTCTGAAATCAGCTCCTCGTGTCCGTTGCAAATGTTTTTAACGAGGCCGCCTGCTGCGTCTGGCACCGGGTCCAGGCTTGAAGCAGGTCCGTGGTTCCTGACACCTCGACATGTGGTTAAAATGTTCAGTCTGTGTTCTTCTCGTACAGGTGATTGCTCCAGAGGAGATCGTCGACCCCAACGTGGACGAGCACTCCGTCATGACGTACCTGTCTCAGTTCCCCAAGGCCAAGCTGAAGCCCGGCGCGCCGCTGAGGGCCAAGACTCTTCACCCCAAGAGGGCCAAAGCCTACGGACCAGGTGAGGAACAACAATCAGCACCAAATTACTGTCAAAGTGAAAAGAACCTCAGATTGTTTCTCAGCAGGGGCGGCGCTAGAGGGTAGCTTGCAGTTGCTATAGCAACCCCAAAATATGGCTTAGCAACCTCAAAGCAACCCCAAGACTGGAGACTATTAAAAGTGAAAAAATCTTAATAGTGTTAAATAAAATAAAAATGGTGACAATTTAATTTAAAATTAATTTCATGTGTTTTTGTTTTAAATTAAAATGAAAGGAAGACAATTAAAAACGATGAGAGAGAGACTCGTCTCGCGAGAGCTGGCCTGCAGGGGTCACGCGAAGTCAGCTTGGGAAAAAAAAACTGGGCCGTTAGCAAAGTGACATCAAAATGGAGCGCTATCTGTGGAAGCGGCATGACTATATGGTAAGATTATAATAACGAACTTCAAATTGATTTTTTTAATCTGTTTCATGACATCCGTGCTCGTTTCAGAGAGCGCTGATTAGAATGAGTAGGCCGGTAATGACATACATATCCATATTTATGCTATTTAATTGGTATTGCAGTAAGTTGTCCAGCAACTCCATACAATTGTTTAGCAACCCCTAAGCAACTGGAATGATAGTAGATAGTCAAACTATTTGTATGGACTAATTTTGGTCGGCTCCATCACTCGCCGGACTGAATGGAGCTCAGTCTTCCCAGAGGATACGGTCTGGTTCATCGGTGTTTCCTTCTCTGACCTGGAGATATCTCACTTGTCATCATTATGGAGATATACTGGTTCTAACGGCTGTTAACTGTTTTAACGGCTGTTAACTGGAGTTAGCAATCGGACCACCGGACCGGGCATGAAAAGGAGCGCTGGATGCCGGCAGCTCCTCTAGTACACCAGACTGGTGTACTGAAACTTGAATTTCCCCCTTGGGGGATTAATAAAGTATTTTTGAATTTGAATTGAATTTGGACTGTTTCTGGCACTTCTGGCTTGGTGACGGCACCAGCAGCTACTTTGGCTGATAAAAGAAACTCAAACAAGGACACAAAGTCATGTCAAAGTGTTCAGGTATCCGTCGGACCTCAGTAACCTGGTCGGACTCTCTGAAACTGTTTTTAAGTGGTTTGAATTGTATCTCACTGTCGGTATGGATCAGTTTACATCTAAAGACCATAAAATGGACCGTGGTGTTCCTCAAGGTTCAGTTTTAGGTCCAAAAGCATTTAATATTTACATTTATATGTTTAACATCATCAGTCAAAGACACGTATGATTGTATTTTAGATCTCGAGCTGATGCGACGTTCTCCCTTCTGGTGGTTTCACAGTTACAGTTAGTTTAAAACTAAACTGAAACCAGAGATTAAAGGCATATTTCAGCAGTTTTAAAGTCTCCTGGCTACCTGTTTGCCTCAGGTTTGATTTCAGGAGCCTTTTACTAGTTTATAAAAGTCTAATTGGTTTCTGTCCTCCTTATTTGTCAGAATTGTTTGCCTTTTATAAATCTCCCCGGAGTCTCGGGTCTTCAGTTGGCAGAGTTTTAATTATAACCAGCGTGAGAACGAAAACTTGCAGCAAAGCCTCCTTTTCCTAATGTGGTCCATGTTTGTGGATGATCTGCCAGATAACCTGAAGGCAGCTGAGTGTGAACGCTTTTAAAGGGAAATCCTTTTAAATTTAGCTTTCAGATGACCTTTTACGGCTTACACTTATGATTTAACCAAGTTTTAGAGTTTTATTTTATCATTGTTTTATATACATTTATATTTTCAAACTTTTCCATTCGTCTTTATTTAATTAGTTGGACTATTCCTTTATATTTTAATTAGAGGTGGGGTAGGTTTTTTTTTTTTGCAACACTTTTTACAATATTGCCTGAAAACCTTTTCACATTCCCATTGCACCCACTGAAATAAAATGTTTGCAAAAAAAAAACTAAACATTTTGGTCCGGTCTAGAGGGTATAATCAGAGAAAAACTCTGACCAATCAAAATAGTGATCATCACTATTTTGATTGGCTGCCTAATACGTCCATCAAATATCAATGCACTCCCACCCACCCCTTCCTCCCTCCCTGTGGTTCATGTAGTCGTGAATCATGTGAAGGCGTGGTTTCGAGGGGTGAGCTGAAGAGGAGGAGGTGGAGCCTTTGGGAGGAGGGAGGGAGTGTATATTTTCAAAATCTCACTTGAGTTGGATTGCTGGAACCGTTTTTCAAACAACACCTACCCCACCTTTAATATAATAAAAATATTTACATTTATTTATTTGTTAGTTTGTCTGGTTATCTATTTATTTATTCAAACCCTACACTTTTTCAAATTTAATTTCTTACTTGTGTGTTTTATGCATTTTTAATTGTCGAACTTCAGCGGTTCCTCTTAGACTAAAGGTGACATTTCCTCCTTTTCTGCACAATTATTATTCAAATTATTGGTATGGATCTGCATGTGTTGGTGACTGTTTACCTATATATGATTGATTGATTGATTTGACTGATTTACTCCAAAGACACCATGCAGGACCCCCAGTAAGGTAAAGAACACATTAGGAACAGCTAAGTGCTTGAAAGTATCAGTGGAACTGGAAAACCTCTCCTTGAAGTATTCAGCAACGGTATACAGAACTGAAAAGGACGCAGCTTAACAGCGTAAAAACATCATCCCAATATTGAAGCATGGTGGAGGGATCATCA
This sequence comes from Hirundichthys speculiger, assembly GCA_018398805.1. NCBI lineage: Eukaryota > Metazoa > Chordata > Actinopteri > Beloniformes > Exocoetidae > Hirundichthys > Hirundichthys speculiger. The sequence goes on along the minus strand of JAGFBZ010000384.1, from coordinate 779,025 downwards.
TGATTTGGGCTTGTTTCTCTGTGGATTTATTTGTCTTTCAATTGTCGTGAAATATAGGTGTCATTGTATATAAATGAAATCTACCGGTAAGTGGAGTACCTCAAGGCTCTATCATGGGTCCACTCACCATCATGTTGGGAAAAAAAAAACAAATTCACCCAAATGTCCTGCAGGATAATTTCAGTGTTTCTGTCCAGAGTCCAGACCTTAACACCAACAAAGACTGAATTATTGAGGAAGGACTACAGCAAATAGGGTGATATGCAGTATGGCGGGAACACCGAGACCTGTGATACGTAGCCTAACATTAAAAAAAAAACATTGTTGTGTTTTCCCTTCAGGCATCGAGCCTCGAGGTAACATGGTTCTGAAACCAGCAGAGTTTCTGGTGGAGACGGTGGAGGCTGGACTGGGGGAGGTCCTGGTCTACGTGGAGGATCCAGAGGGACACACAGAGGAGGTCTGACTGACCGCACCCCCTTTATTTCCATGAACATATCCAGGTGAACCACAGCTGAGCTTCATTCCTGTCTGTCTCCGTCAGGCCCGGGTCATCCCAAACAACGACAAGAACCGGACCTACTCTGTAGTGTACCTGCCCAAGGTGGAGGGGCTCCATAAGGTGAGAGACACAAAACCAAGACATTTATAATTCAGCCAGGTGACCTCCAGAGTTGTTTGTTTGATTCCTCCAGGTTTCAAATATGTGTTTCTACTGCTGGAGCCAGGGTTGAAAAAAAAGTACGAGGGAGGTATTTTAGTCCCCAAATGCCTGAGAGATCATTCAAGCATGATACGATTAAGGATGGGAATTGATAAGATTTTTCCGATTCCAATTCCATTATCGATACTGTTTAACGATTCAATTCTGTATTGATTCTAATTTGGGGAAAAAGGAGAACAGTTTTATTAGCATCAATTTTTTTTATTTAGAAGTCACGACCTTACAAACTCACCAACGAGGTCAAAAGAGGCCCAAAGCCTGGATAACGTGTTAACTGTTGTAATATGTAACTGTGCAAATACACAAGAATGTGTAACATTTTACTAACAGATTTTTCCTTATAGAAATTAAAAAAATCTCCCTTTTAAAAGGATATATGAGCTCACTAAGCACTCAAAAATAATAATAAAGAAAGATAAATACAATCAAATACAACGGAACAGTGCATAGTACAAATCTGCAAATACTATGAAGAATTAACAATTCTTTTGCAGAAAAATAATCATGTCTTCCAGCCTCTGAACCAGCCAGACTCTCTCTCTCTCGTCACGGTCATCTTCTAAATGTAATGCAGCAGGCATTCGTTTAATAGCATAGCGTTAATGTTATAGCGTGTTTTACAAAGAAGCACATAGGCAGCGGGATAGCTACTTACCAGAGTTACCAGAGGTGATCTTAGCTTGGCTACTGCTGCTGGGTTGAGATCCATCAGTCCGAAGCATCAAAAACACGACACTCGTTATCGCATGTTGTGTGCGCAAATGTTTCTACGTGTTAGTCGCGTTCCCTCCCGACACTGTTATCTCCACTTTACAATGACTGCTAGTTGCCTTGTTGGAGCATTTGAACCTGGTGGGCGCCATTGTTGTTTACAACTGCAATGCGCGTGCTTAACCAACCTAACTTAATCACGTAAGTGCTTTCTGGAATTGACTGTGCGTAACTTGCGTAAATTACATGAGATTCGTGCTGGTTGGACTCGATAAGAGAATCGCTGGATAACTGCCAAACGATTCCATGGAATTGAAACACGCGGAACCGGTTCTCCAGAGGAACCGGTTCCTGTAGAGAACCAGTTCTCTACAGGAACCGGTTCTCGATTCCCAACCCTAGATACGATATCCACATGCAGCACACCAAACCAACAGGGAAGAAACTCAGCTTTAGTCCTAGAAAGACCATTTCCACCCAAACAAAACGCAATTCCAAACACAGGCAGCAATATCATAAAGAGATGGGTGTGGTGGAATTTAAATCGAGAAAACCAGAACTTGGGACCAACTGCTACAAACACAAGGCTATTCGAACCCGAGACTCCACAGATTGTAACGGTGTGACGATGACGGCTCTGACGCCGGGCCAGCAGCCAAAGAAGAGCAAAAGAAAAACAAAACAACTTCCCTTCCTGCAGCTCATCTCTGAATTAGAGCTCACCTTTGGCATTTCCATGTCATAAATAATATTCCACTTGACTCATGTGATCCCAGGTCTAAATCATGGCAAATCTAAATCATTTGTGCTCTCTCTGACTGTTTCTGTTGGCGGTAACGCCGTTCGAGAACAGTCAGGCAATACTGAGCTGGCATCTCCCCCTGCTCCCCGCTCACTCTGCTGTTAATGGTTACCTTCGTAAACCGATCGGACACTTTGCTGGCCATCACATGCTGGAAACAGTTGGAGGACGTTTCTTTTTGAACTGAGCCTCATCTAAGGGGGGGTGGGGATAGTCAGGAAATCTACAACAGGGGTCATTTATGATACACTTCTGCTGTAATCTTATTCAAACACACCTTGTAGAAGATGAGATATTCTGATTTTAAATGGGCGATGTGTCTTCAGACCGCTGGATGTAGATGTCTCGTTGGGTTCCTGATGGAGACCAGAAACCGGACTTCTGTGCTCCTCTTTCCCAGGTGAAGGTGCTGTTTGCTGGGCAGGACATCGACAGAAGCCCCTTCGTGGTGAACGTCTCCAAGGCCATGGGCGACCCGACCAGAGTCCAGGCCCGCGGACCGGGACTGCAGGCGACGGGGAACGTGGCCGGCAAGCCCACGTACTTCGACATCTACACCGCAGGTAGCTCCAAGAGGCCAGAACAGAGACGCAAGTCTGCTGTCTGACGATGAGGAAAGACATCAGCGATGCTCTCAGAGAAGCGACGTGTTGCCGTACGTCAGTCTAGAAAGGGTCATGAAAGCACAAACCGTTTGGAGTTCAGCAATTTAGTGAGAAAGACTATTTACCTTCAAGACAGTTCCCAATGATTCTCCTCAACATCAGGCCCCCCAAGACCTGAAAACTGAGCATAAGACAGTTAAAGACAATTCTGAACCTTTGAAAGTCAGGAAAAGCCTAACGTGCACCCTATAATGGATAACGTCTTGCCTGAGTTGCCGTTTCTGACTCCCATTTCTCCTCCGGTGTTTAAATGTCCTCTCGTCCTCTGTCCGTCCACCAGGGGCTGGAGCTGGAGACGTGGGCGTCATCATCGTGGACTCAAACAGCCGCAGGGACACAGTGGAGATTGTCTTGGAGAACCGAGGCGACAGTATATTCCGGTGCACCTATGTGCCCGTTCTGGAGGGGCCCCACACCGTCTACATCACCTTTGCCGGGCAGCAAATCCCCAGAAGTCCTTTCACTGTCCACATCTCCGAGGGTGGGTTTCTGAGATCCTAATTTTTACTCTTTAAATGTCTTAATTTTCTGAAATTTGACCCATTTAACTTCCTAAAACCTGCAGGCGTCTGCGTCCAAACTCAGTTCCTCATTTATTAAAAACCCCTCCCCCGCCGTCACCGTCCCGCTGGACTCCAGCGAGCATCTCCAACTGATCTTAGTGAAAGTTTTGGGTGTCAGTAAAAGTCTGAGACCCACAGCCCGGTCTGAGTCCAGGTTCTGGTTCCCAGTACCCCGAACAACCTCTGCTGGCTCAGACTCTGACGAGTAATCTCGTCTGACAATATCTGGATCCACTTCGGGACTTTTACGTCGTCATTTGAAGCAGATTCAGGACTCGACTTGTCTTGAATAGAGCGCGTTGTGTTGGTTTTGGACGTAAGGTTGGACCCGCCTTCTTGACATTAATTAGACCTGAAAGTGTGTTTTGGCCCGCCGGCGTGTTTTTTGGACTTGGCTGGTGGGTTTCCAGACTGAACCCACTAAATAAACGAAGAAGATAATGTTATTGGTCAGTGGGGGGGGGGGCTTGTCCACATTTGACTGAGTTGGGACCGAGACGACCTGGAGTCTCACCTCGTCATCTGACCCGAAGGAGTGTGCACGTGCACGCGCACACACGCAGCAGTCAACATAGTGCTGATCGCTAAGCAGCGACGGTGATGACAGCGAGCCGTGGCCTCTGCCAGCCAGCAGCCTCGTGCAGTCGTCACGGATGTAAAATCCAACCGTCAAGACCAAAACCGTTGTTTGTTTCAGACCGTAAATATGTTTAATTCTGCTTTTTGATACAGAGGTATATCCTGGTAATATCCTGGCCCTTGTTAACATAAGATTACGAGTTTCTGTCATAAAATTGTAATTTCTGTTTAGTTGCAACTGAAATCAGGAATATTTTTTCAAAATCACAACTTTTTGTTTGACAAAAATTTGACATTTTTTATTGTAAAATTGTCATTTTTTTTAACAAATGTGCACTTTTGTTGTTGAAATTACAAATTTTAGTTTTTAAAAATCACATTTGCAAATTGTGACTTTTTCACCTAAAAAGGGTGTTTTTCATCCTAAAATAGCAACATTTAAATCGTAACTTTTAGGACTTTTGATTTCTGACTTTTTTCATTAAAAAGGAACTTTTCGCTGTAAAACTGGGAACTCAAGACCTTTCATCTGATGAACAATCAGAATGTTTTGATGTAAAACCACAAACTTCACAAAACTGTTAACTTGAAAATATCATTTTGACTTTTTGCCTGTAGAAATGATGAGTTTTTGTAAAATCCTGTCTTTCTGACGTAAAACTTCTCATTTTGGATCCTGAAACGTTGTCCTTGCTGCTCTCGTCACCTCACACGTCACATGAGTCACGCATGTCGTTGCGGATTAGCGTAGCTAAAGTGCTAGCGGTAGCAACGGCTAGCCAAATGTTGGCAAAGGTTCCTGGGAGCGTCTATGTTTTTTACTACTTTCCAAGCCAACGTGATCAGCTCAGGTCGAACATCATTTCAAGTTCCGACCGTCGATTTCTGAGGTAAATGGAACGCACCGCCCCTGCTGGCCAGTTTTGGGACCACACTGACCTGCTTTGACTTAAACCTTTCTTTCTCCTTTCTTTCTCTCTTTTTTTTTTTTTTTTAATTCTTTACCACCTTCTTAGCAGTTTTCATCCCCGTTGTGGCGTCTGGTTTGGCGACGCTGCCTCCTGCTGGTCTGGAGGTCCTCGTCCTCCTGCTGTTTAAAGATGTGTCATCACTTGTTGTTCCCTCCTTCAGTTTCGCAGGGTGCCCCTCCTCCTCCCGGGTCTCCGGTGCAGATCGTACCTCAGTCCATACACACCCCACCCTCTGACAAGACAAGGAGAGCCCCCCCTCCAACACCTCCAAAACCCAGGCGACCAAGTTAGTAAAGGCCATGGACTGTGGGGGAAAGGTGTGACTGGAGCCTGCCTGCGCTAGTCTGGTCCCTCTGGGTCCAACTCCAGAACCCTGTCTCCTTGGCCCCTCTGGATGGTCTTCATTCACAGCATGTGCTGGCACCGCTTCGTTTTATCTTTATCTTTTCTCTCTGGGAAATGGCGGGAACGTGGGTGGGCGGAGCCCTCTCTGGGTGACACTCCGCTCCCATCTGACTTCATAGAAACTCATCGATCCGAGCTTTCTCTGGTGTTTAATAGGGTTTATCTCGTCTTAGGGTTAGAGTTAGCACACATTCAGGTCCTAAAATGTTCCAGACGGACACCAAAAACTGAACTTGTTTTGCATTCACGCAAACAAACAGGTTTATAGATGCCATAGACTTCCTCATTAGAGCGAGGATGAGGCGTCTCTGACCTCTGACTGCTGCTGCCGTGTCCACATTAGAAAGAGCTGAAGCACAGCAGAGAGGGACAGGGAGACAAATCCAGAGCTGCTAAGATACATAAATGAGCAAAAGTTAGTGTCCCTTCTCTTAATCCTTTATTTTAATAGAAAATAATTATTTTGGGTCTTCAGGTAAATACAACCTCAGACTAACAACAACATATACTTCTGTCTTGATGTGCCATTATTCATTAAACACAAACAAAGCCAAAAAAAACCTAAACTTCTTCAGCAGCAACGATCTGAAGTCTAGTTTCCTGTCTGTTGGGTTCTGGAGGAGTTCTGGTCCGTTCTTCTCCGCAGCTCCCTGAACTTCCCACCAACCAGGACTTTGACCAGAACCTTCCAGAACCTTGATCCTTTTCTTCTCTGCATCTGACCATCCTAAATCCTGTGGAAGCAGCTACAGAAGAAACCTCACACTCTTTATTTTTTACTTTTTTTATTTTATTGCTTACTGGCTTCATTTTTAAAAACAAATAACTGCACAGTTAACAAAGTTACATGCTGTACATGTACACAGAAACGTGCTCGGTGGCTGAATACGAGCTGATTATTGTGTAACAGTGAATCTGCTGTGTAAAAGTATAACCGTGGGAACGAGATCAGAGCGGCGACGGCCACACGCCAGTAAAACATCTGCGCTCGATCAGACAAATGTCATCCAGAGGGGGTTCGTCTTCACGTCTCAGCTTCATGACCGATGGAGGCCGTAAAAGCAGACGGACGTCAGGATCTGAGGATCTGGATCTGAGGCACCGCTGACGTTCACACGAAGAAACGCAAAAACCGGCTTTGACTCTGCCATTCAAGTAACGACTCATTAACGCTTAGAAACTGCAACTTTAACGCTTAAAATCCCTCCTTTCTTCTCCTCATCATCACAGCTGTCACCTCTCCGTCAGTAACTCCTCTCCCTGCAGCTAACTCCTCCGTCATCTTCACGGGGTCCATGCTCTGACCTTTCTAACATTTCCGCCGGGATTTAAACTGTTCTGATCTTTTAAAGGACTTGTGGTTTTGCTAGCGGATGCTGCAGTTCCGTCACCGCCGGCGTCACCTCATCTTCACTGCTTCTTTCCTTCCAGCCTCAGCAAACTGCTTCTTTCAGCTCTGATTGGCTGACTAACAGAAAACACCTGCAGCTCCATGTGTGTGTGTGTGATGATGACAGAAACATCAGCAATAGGGAAATTTAGTTTTCTCTTCCAACCACAAATAAAGAAAAGAAAAAAACACGTTGTTTAAATTCACTTTGACTTTTATTTCTTTGCAGACAATCATCTTTGCCAGTCTGGCTTCTGAACTGGTTGCTGGTAACAGCCTGAATGATCCTTTTACTGTCTGAAACGTCTGGAATACTGATTCAGGACATAAACCAGAGTGTCATCTGCATATAAGCTGACATTTGCATTAATTTGTAATAATAAAAACAGGATGACACCAAGTGGAATCCTCTAGAGTTAAAGAGGCAGGTGTCCTTGTGAAGAGCCCTGTGGTACTCCTCCGTCTTATAGTGTTCCCATGCTGCCCATTTTTCCTGGACAAAAAGAAAATCTGTAAACATAAATCACACTGTCATCTCCATATAAGATGACATTGTAATAAATCTATGTCAATTAAACCAAAATGATGCTGAATGGGAGCAGAACATTATCAAACCATTCAAGGAATCTGTCAAGTTCATTGGCAGGATCACCGTGGAAACCTTTGTGAGGAACTTCAGCACAGATATGGAGGAGCACCACCAGGCTCTGCATGAAGACCTCTGCTTCTTCAGTTCAACATGTTCCCACTCAGCATCATCTCGTTTTAATTAACACAAATGTCAGTTTGTATGCAGATGACACTCTGATTTATAGCTATTACAGTTTTGTTTTGTCAGGTGCTCCAGAGCTGAACAAAGGGTAAAAAGATCATCCAGTCTAGTATCAGTAACAAGTCCAGAGGCTCTGTGATGGGTCTATCAGTGACCTTGGTGTTCCTCTCCTCTTCTGTGATGGCCATCACAGAGCTTTTTCAGATTTTAGGTTGTACTTCAGCTTCTTCTAGCAGATGATCCCAGTTTGAAGTCAGTTTACGTGTGAATGAGTCTCTACAGATCTTAGTTTAGGTTGAGAGCGTTCTGGAAGCTGTTGGTTTCCGTGAGTTTTTAATTGTCTTCTCCCAGTCTAACCAGTCGCTCCCCGTCTCCTCTGGTTCCTGCAGCCTGTAACCCGAATGCCTGCCGAGCGTCGGGTCGAGGTCTGCAGCAGAAGGGCCTGCGGGTGAAGGAGGTGGCGGACTTCAAGGTGTACACCAAAGGAGCCGGCAGCGGAGAGCTGAAAGTCACTGTGAAGGGGCCGAGTAAGACTTTAAAACGAAATGAGTCACCGACTCCATTCCATAATTTACATCCTGAAATTTAAGAGTTACTTTCCACCTTTGGTTGTTTTTGGCCTTCAAACCAAAGCTGAAATAGAATTTTAATTAAAAAATCCAAAGGCTTTTTAAATGAATAACGAGCAGGTTAACCTTGATTTTGGCAGAAGTACTTCCTGTTTCATTTAAACTAAATCCCTTTCATTGTATTATCATTGTACTATCTGTATAAATGTTTATACAAATATATACGTTTGCTAGTTGAGTTTTGAGCCACTTTGATGACGGTGACGTCTTTATCTCCAGAGGGCCTGGAGGAGCCGGTGAAGGTGCTTGAGATGGAAAACGGCGTGTATGAATGTAATTATTACCCCATCATGGTGGGGAAGTATGTCGTGAGCATCACCTGGGGAGGACACGGCATCCCACGCAGGTGAGACGATGGTCCAGGTCCCTGAAGACTGAGTATGAAACTCTTTTCCTCCAGTCAGAAAGTCTTAATTTCTTGCTTGAGAATGTACGAGTTTATGAAGTCTAAAGTTCATAAAGTCTAACATCTAAAGTTTTTTGCCTTGTTTTGCTTTTTTTCATTTTACTGAAACCGCCTAAATATACTGTTGTTGTAATCCGGATATCCTGAGTAAAATCAGGTTTATTATACGCTTATTCTTCTTGCTCAGTTTAAATTTGAACTTTAGATTCACAAATTTTGACAAACAATGAGGTAACAATTGGAGAAGGGGGGTCATCTAGCCCCTCCCCCAGGACCCATATGACCTGGGAGACCCCACCAGGGGCAACAAGCCCCTCCAAACCCGTCTGAGGGGGACTTGGAGTGGACTCGCTGCTCCTCCACATGGAGAGGAGCCACTTCGGGCGTCTAGTTGGGATTCCTCCTGGGGAGGTGTTTTAGGGACCTCCAACTGTGAGACGACCCAAAGGCAGACCAAAGGAGATGCCAGAGAGATCATCCTGTATCTCCTTAGCTGGCCCAGGAACAATGTAGTGTCCTCTCAGAAGAAGTGGATAACGTGGCTGGAGAGAGGGCGGTCTGGACCTCCCCACCACCTGAACCTGGTTTAAGCAGAATGTAATGGACGTAATCTAGTCACAGGTCATCTCAAAGGGTTTAATCTCCCCCCCATCACACTAAGATTTTACAAAAACTGGGATCCTGAAAAGCTGTTAAACATCTAGATGCGCTAGAGTGATGGAAAACAGAACTACAGAGGACCCAGTCCGGAACCTTAGGGTTCTCCAGAGATGAAAATTTCTGAAAATGTTTTTGTTTTCTTTCGTTTTCAGAAATACAATTTAAAAAATGTCCTTGCTGTTGTGTTTGCATGCTTGCAGCCCATTTGAGGTTCAAGTGAGCGAGGAGGCGGGGCCTCAGAAGGTGAGAGCCTGGGGTCCGGGTCTGGAGACCGGCATGGTGGGGAAGAGCGCCGACTTCGTGGTGGAGGCCATCGGCACAGAAGTGGGAACTCTGGGTAGGTTTCAGCGAGGTTTCCACGTGTCAAATGTTTCTGTGGTTGAAGCTCAGACTGACCCATTACCATGATTTTAAGATGGTCATATGCAAACGTTAGTTTAAAATAATTTTTTTGTTTTTTGCGTGTGAACAAATCCAGTGAAAATCATCCGATCATAGCTGGACTTCGTATTCGGCAAACGAACAACAACATGTACATTTTTGTGAGTTTAGACCTCAATAGAAGCAGATGTATTGGCAGTTCGCCGGTCTGGAGCATTCAGGGGAGTGTCAACACAATGCCAAGAGGGAAAGACATCAGCAGCAGTCTTAGAGAAGCAACTGCCGCTGCGTATCAATCAGGAAAGGATTACAGAGCAACACCTACGAGCAATTTGGAGTTCAGTGTTCTGCACCGATCATCCACAAGTGAAAAACATTCAGGACGGTTGCCAATCGTCCCAGGAGGGAATGTTCCAGAACATCCACACCACGGTCAGAACAAGTAATGTACTGGGAAAATACGAAAAAGCCAAGAGCTCCATTTCAGAGCCTCCAACATCCACGACAGCACAGTTAGAAGAAAGACTGAACCAGTGTGGTTTGTTTGGAAGAGTCACCAGGAGAAAACCTCTTCTGTCCAAAAAAAACCATGGAAGCACGACTGAGATTCACGAAACTGCATCTGAGCAAACCAGCAGACTTGTGGAGCAACGAACACTGGACAGATGAGACCAGAGACCAGAACCATGTTTGGAGGAAACCAGCAGGAACGCTTCAGACCCACTGTCAGGCACGGCAGTGGAGGGATGATAATTTGTTAGTCCTGGGCACCTTTCAGTCAATTTCTGAAGTCATGTTCTAGAAATAAAACATGAGGTCATCTTGTATGACTGCTGAAGATCGACTGAAATTTGGTCACATGACAGGACAATGACCCCGAACACAGAATGAGGTTTTGGAAGTCCAGACCTCAGCGTGGTTGAAATGCTGCGATAGGACCTCAAGAGAAATGTGTGTAAGTAAATGTCCAAGAACCTCAATGAACCGAAGACGCATGGACCAAAACTCCTTTACAGCCATGAGACACTCAAGTTGAAGTTGTACAGGAAATAACTACCCCAGAGATGAAGGACGCCACCTTTGTAATGATCAGATATCAAACTCTACAGTTTCTAATCACGTCTCAGACGATGACCAGAGTTGATACGACTGTCCTTTCATGTGCAGGTTTCTCCATCGAGGGTCCCTCTCAGGCGAAGATTGAATGTGACGACAAGGGCGATGGATCGTGTGATGTCCGATACTGGCCGACTGAGCCGGGCGACTACGCCGTCCACGTCATCTGCGATGACGAGGACATCAAAGACAGTCCGTTCATGGCTCACATCATCCCTGCTGCCAACGACGTCTTTCCTGAGAAGGTCTGAGCGGCGCCCTTGTTGAGTTTAACCAGTTCTCAGATATTTTAAAACCAGACGTTTGAATGTGTTTTTTTTTTTTTTTACTCTTCAGGTGAAATGTTATGGTCCCGGTCTGGAGCCTGTGGGCTGCATTGTCAACAAACCGGCGGACTTCACCATCGACACTCACGGAGCTGGCGGAGGAGAGCTGAAGATCTACGCTCAGGTGACACTCAGACTCCGTAATCCCCCCGCTGATGCGATGTAAAACCTCCACGACTGGCATGGCGATATGAAATCCTTGTGTTTCTCAGGACGCCGACGGCTTCCCGATTGACATGCAGACCACCGATAACGGAGACGGCACCTACTTATGCGTTTACATTCCCACAAAACCCATCAAACACACCATCATCATCACCTGGGGTGAAGTCAACGTCCCCAACAGCCCCTTCAGGGTGAGGCTCCAAGTGTAATCAGGAATTAAAGCGGATCCCTCGTAGAGAACTGAGCTCTACTTCCTTAAAATCATTTTCACCAGTTTCCCTTTTCACTCGTTTTTCTGTAAACTTTGATAAATATGGGAAAAAGCATAAAAGTAACTTGAAATTGTGTGGAGCTACTCGACCTTCTGTGACTCTATGACTCACATTTCTGTTATATTTATATTTATATATAAATATAATATATATTATATATAATATATATATTTGAGAAAAGAAAAAACACCAAAGCTAAAATGTATATCATTGCATGATCTAATCAGCTGCTTTACCGCTTCAGTACTTTGAGGCATTTTAAAATAAAATAAAATAGCTTATCATCAGCAAAGAAATTATCGTGAATTCTTCATTCAAGTCTAAATATCAAATTTCTGGAAATTTTAAAATATTTAATTAAAGGAAAAGCCCTGTGAGCAACTAGAATCTGTCAATCAATTCTAAAATGACCAGTTAACTGATCCAGTTCAGTTGTGTGAAGGATAAATAAAATTACACGTCATCAATTTAGAAAAATTACTGTGAAGCTTTAAGGCCAAGTGGTTCTTTAATAGAGCCTTGAGGTTCTCCACTTCCTTCAAATAGTTTTTGTTAATTTTAACAAATTTGAGAAAGGGAAAAACAAGAGACTTGAGGTTACCCACTTTCTAATAGTTTTTCACATCGCTGTACAAATAAATCTTATATTTCACAGCAGTGAGTCAGTTAACGCTAACTTAAGAAATAAGAGAATTCAAAGACAAATAAATTTCCTGCTCAAATGTGATGAAGAAACGCCCAGTGTTGGTAAAATAATTAAGCTGATGTCTTCAGCTCCAGTCAGCTTCAGTATAAAGATCTAATCAGATTAGATCTGATCAGATCTGATCTGATCAGATTAGATCTGATCAGATTAGATCTAATAAAATCTAACCTGATCTAATTAGATGTGATCTGATCAGATCTAATTTGATCAGATCAGATCATATCTAATCTGATTAGATCTAATCTGATCAGATTAGATCTCCAGAGCAACAACAAGAACAAACTCTTCCCAAAAGAATCCACTTCCAACATTGGTACCAAACTTCTCGGCTTCATGACTTGTGGTGTTTTTGTTTCATATTTAAGTCTCATATGAGGTTCAAATAATTGTTGTGACGTTGATGACCAGGTGACGATCGGAGAAGGCAGCCACCCGGAGAACGTAAAGGTTTACGGTCCAGGCGTGGAGAAGTCGGGACTGAAGGCCAACGAGCCGACTTACTTTACTGTGGACTGCAGCGAGGCCGGACAGGGTGAGACATGGTCCAGAACCACGTTGCTTTCATGTCCTACCTCGGTGGTGTAATGGACATCTTCACGATGTTCCTGAAACTCAAACTGATGTGCAGACCAAACATAGATATATATACAAGTTCATTATTTGGAAACTGTCCTTCAAGGATTGTTATGGGGAACAAAACTAACTCTTTATTTTCAAAGTAGCTACTGATTATTACTGAACTGTCCTTTAAAGTTTAGCGTCGTTGTCTTACGTTCTGGAGCTGCTTGGCTCCACCAATGATCTCTTGCTTTTCTCTCAGGTGATGTCAGCATCGGGATCAAGTGTGCGCCCGGCGTGGTCGGACCCGCAGAGGCCGACATCGACTTCGACATCATCAAGAACGACAATGACACATTCACGGTGAAGTATATGCCTCCGGGCCCCGGCCAGTACACCATCATGGTGCTGTTCGCGGATCAGGTGAGAGAGCGCCGACCAGGTGAATCCCTACCGAGGACGGGTCTTCTTTAAGCTAAACTTTGAACCTTTCACCTTTAATCCGGAAAAAAAAAACAAAACAAAACAGGAAATTCCCATCAGTCCCTTCAGAATAAAGGTGGATCCTTCCCACGATGCAGCGAAGGTCAGAGCGGAGGGTCCTGGACTCAACAGGATAGGTGAGCTGGTTTTCTGCACTAATTTGGCTCAAAATGTGATCTGATCTTCATCTGAGTCACAGTTACAGGGAAATACAATGTTTTGAAGGTGATAACTGCAAACTGTTATAGTCCTTGTGTGTTTATTGAACACAGCCATTAAACACTCACAGTTGTGGAGGTCAAATGAAGTGAATTCTGGGAGTTAATGGCTGGTTGAACCTGCTTTGGCGACTTGGATGTGACATCAATGGGCTCTGAATGGACCACTCCAGAAGGTGGTATCCTGGAGGAGATTTGGCTGAACATGAGAATTCACGTTCTCCTCCATGATGACCAGTGGGCCCAACTTAGAGCCTTGAGGTACTCCACTGACCTTTACAGTTTTGAACATTGCGATACAAAGACGCTTATATTCCACAGCAATTCACATCAATGCTAGTGCTAACGTAAAAACATTAGAGAGTTCATAGATGGATAAATCTAAAGAGAGGGAAGCCCAAATCATGATGCTCCCTCCGCCATGCTTCACCACCAGGAAGATGTTTTTTGTCGGTTAGCTGTGTCTTTGCTAGTCTCATCCCTGAACAATTAAACTTTTGTTTTACAAGTCCTCAAAACACTGTCCCTGTAAGTGTTGTAGATTACCAAGGTCCTCTTTGGCAAACTTCAGCTTCCTCTGTGGTGCACTTCCTCGGACATCCTGCCCATTCAATGACTTCCAGATGGTTGACTCGTGAACAGAGAAGTTTCCAGTTCCGTTGATGTCCTCAACCCTGCAGCAGTGTCTCGTGGGTTTTTCTTTACATTGCTGAGGATTCTGCGTTGCGTCTTTGGAGTTGTCTTGACTGGACGTCAACTTCTAGGAAATGTAGTAATGTCACTAAACTGTGGACTGATGGGACCTAAATACATTTAGACAACTTTTCACCCCGTTCTAGCCTCACACAGATTGACTGCTCTTGATCGGATGTCTTCGGAGAACTTCAAAGATCAATCAGAGTAGCTGTAGACCCCTCCTCCAAACTACAGACTCCAGTTAGTCTTTGTTGAAGTAATTTGTCTCTGGTCTTACAGTTTCCTCCAACACTGTCAATATTTAATGGCGTATTCAATAAACACACAATAAATTCTACGCCCCGTCCATACCCTTATTACTTTAGGCCACGAGGGCTTCTCATTTGGGGTCAATAACACTGAAACCTTAATGGATCAATGTCATTTGGCCATTTCAAGCCCAAGTTGCCCAGTCTGAATCCAGATGTGTCCCACAGAGACATGCTGGCTGTGAAAGAGGCCAAAAACAACACTAATGTGCACAGACAGCAGGGCAGTGGATCAGGATTGTGCCGCCTTGCTGGTCCTGATGTGTTCTCCTCTCACCTGCGCAGGTGTGGAGGTGGGAAAACCCACCCACTTCACCATCTACACGAAGGGAGCTGGCAAAGCCAAACCTGAGGTTCATTTCACCGGAGCTGCTAAGGGTGAAGCCGTGCGAGACTTCGAGATCATCGACAACCATGACTACTCGTACACCGTCCGCTACACCGCCGTCCAGCAGGTACGACGCCTCCGGCGCTGTGACGGGTGAGTCAACCTGGAGGCCTCAGCTAACCGCACTCTGTGTCGTTCAGGGGAACATGTCTATCACCGTGTGTCACGGAGGAGACCCCATCCCCAAAAGTCCGTTCAGCATCGTTGTAGCGCCACCACTGGACCTCAGCAAGGTTAAAGTTCAGGGGCTGAACAACAGTAAGTATGTGACCCCGAAGTTCACCCTTCCATTTAAACGCTCACGTTTCATCTTCAATCACAACTCAAAAAAGTTTTGTTGTTGTGAAAAATAGAAATAAAAACAGAAAGCAGGAACCTCATAAACTCTTATTTTTATTCACAATAGATCATAGAAAATATTAAGTCTTGAAAGTGACACATTTTACCATTTTATAAAAACGTTTGACCATTTTGAAGGCAGTGAACGAGATAAAGAAGTTACTGAAGCCGTGGGGGTCAAATGGAGCCGTTTATTTATTTTTTTAAAATCAATTCCCCGTTTTGATTCTTGGCATGGGTTTTATATCGACATGCCCCTCTTGATCCAACCTTCACCACTTATCTGTGCCTGGGACTGGCACCATGAGTGGCCAGGGCCCAAGGACTCCTGGACACGTGACAGGTCCGGGAATTGATCCAGTGGCCTTCCAGTTGGAAGGAATCATGAGCGTAACATCTACAACTAGAAAAGCATTCAGAGAGCGCAGACGTCCGTCAAGTGCAACAATTCCCCCATATAGCCATTTACAGATTGTGATAAAATCTGGGTTGTGGATCAGATCCGGATCAGCCTTTGAAATTTGATAGAGATTCCCATTGTCAATCCCTGAGTCAATTTTCATTAATTTGGGCAATAATTAACGGAGATATTGAGAAACAAAATTTTCGACCCCATTGACCGCAATGTTATTGAACATTTGAAAGTGATCCAGAATCCAGGATTTCTTCCGGATCACATCCAAAATGAAATCAGTTCTTCCTTTTCACATTTCTGACAACTCCTGAAAATTTCATTAAAATCCATCCATAACTTTTTGAGTTATCTTGAACACAGACAGACAGATAAGTGCCACCGAAAACATTGGCGGAGGGTAACTAATTCGGTCAACTGTTGAGGGGCCAGTGACTTTATTGGGGATAGAAAGAGCATCTTAGAGACCCAGAGTCTCTAAGAAGTAAAGATGGATTCACCAGTCTATACATCAGTTCCAACACATGCAGTTGGTCCTGGTGGCAAGTACAAGACTGTTCATTAATTCAAAGCCTAGGGTCTGCTTGAGGGCAGCATTCTCCAAGGGCATCTCTGGTGGCATCCCCTGGGGGGTCAGGTGGGTGTCCACAACAGCTGAAGGCTGAGAAGAAAAAATAAAGAAATGATAATTGTCTAGGTCAAAGGAAACATTAAGTCAAGAGGAGAGCAAAAAGGTGCCACCCATCCATTAGCCTCCACTTACCCCAGTTCGGGTCATGGCTCCGGCACCTTGAGCGAAGAGGTCTAGACCTCCCTCCCCCCCGCCCACTTCCTCCAGCTCCTCTGGGAGGAACACGGAGGCATTACCAAGCCAGCTGAGGGACATTGTCTCTCCAGCACGTCCTGGTCCTGCCCCCAGCTGGTGAGATGGTCCCAGTGGAAACAGAGACAGCTGATTGGACTGGATGCTGACGCTACAGTCTTTTAATCATCCATCAGACTAAAGGGTCGAGGGTTTGTTATGAATGTATGAGTGTTCATTTCCTGTATCCCTGATGGTGTCTGGGTCCATTAATGTCTGTGGAAAGGGAAGGAAAACAGTGTATCCAGACATCTTTCTCAGAGAAGGTCTTGCATCCTTCAGCAAGTCAATGCTTAACCACAGACTGAATCCATTTACAACCGCATGGCTTCACAGAGTCCAGGTGCTGAACTGTGACATCACCATGTCATAACTTTATTAAGATGTCCAGCTGCCGTTAAATGGAACATTTAGTTTCCATCGGATGAAACAACTTCAGAACAGTCCTGAGACTGACTAACTGCTGTGTCTGTGTGCAAACCAAAGAGGTGGATGTCGGGAAGGACCAGGAGTTCTCCGTCTGCACTCGTGGTGCTGGAGGTCAGGGAAAGCTGGACGTCAAGATCACCTCCCCGTCGCGCCGTCCAATCCCCTGCAAGCTGGAGTCGGGCACGGCCAATGAGGTTCACACAGTGAAGTACATCCCCCCAGAGGAGGGGCTGTACCGAGTGGACATCAGCTACGATGGAAACCCCATACCAGGAAGTCCATTCACCGTGGAGGGCGTCATGCCCCCCGACCCTTCGAAGGTAAGTCAATGAGTCTTTAAGATGACACAATCTGTCTTCCCAGAACTGTTGATGACACCTGAAATGGTCCAGTACTTGTGCCCAGAGGACTTTAATAAATGTACCAGAGGACATCTCGTTCGATGTCAATCAAAATTGATTCAAATCATCAACAGAGATTTTGACCAAGAAACCCTGTTCAGTCCCAGGAAACTGGGCCTCTTTCAGTCCATCCAAGCATGTCTTGGTTTACTTAGGGTCCTCTGTTCCAACTGACTTTTCCTAGTTCCTGTAAACTTTTCCTTGGGTCAAATAAACCTTTCTTGGTCTAAGTAAACCTTTTAAACCTAACCCTAACCCTCTTTTCTCAGATTAAACCCTTACCTGACCCAGGAAACTTCTCTCAGTCCAGATAAACCTGTCTTTGTCCCTGTAAACCCTTTTCTGTTCTAGTAGACCTTCCTTGGTCCAGTTAACTTTTCTTGAGATCTATTAACATCCCTTGATCCAAATGAACTTTTCTTAGTGCCAGTAAACCGTTAGACTGAATAAGAAGAACTACACAAACCCTCTTTGTCACTGCCACCTCTTCCATGCACCTCTATTGCCATAATATTTATTTGATTTGATCTGGACTTCTGAAGAGACCCACAGCCAGTCATGGCGGCCTGTTAGGGTTAGGGTTAGTCTGTTAGTACAGTCAACAGCACAACCAAACATGTTCGTTTTCAAGACCTGCTAGTTCGGCAGCTGAGTTTGAGTTGGCTTTGAATCCCAAACCAAACTCTCATTGCATCTGTTAAATTATCCCTTGAAACCATTAATTCCTCTGCTGTCCAGGTGCGAGCCTACGGCCCAGGTCTTCAGGGCGGCGTCGTGGGTAAACCGGCCCCCTTCGCCATTGACACAAAAGGTGCTGGTACTGGTGGTCTGGGTCTGACGGTGGAGGGGCCGTGCGAGGCCAAGATTGAGTGCCAGGACAACGGCGACGGCTCCTGCTCTGTGTCCTACCTGCCCACCGAGCCCGGAGAGTACGCCATTCAACATCCTTTTTGCGGACCAGCACATCCCCGGGTCCCCCTTCAAGGCTGCGGTCCAGTCGATGTTTGACCCCGGCAAAGTGACGGCCAGCGGGCCCGGGCTGGAGCGCGGAAAAGTCAACGAGACCGCGTGCTTCACGGTGGACTGCTCCAAGGCCGGAGAGGCCGAGCTCACCATCGAGATCATCTCGGACTCTGGAGTCAAAGTCGAGGTTCACATCCAGAACAACAGCGACGGGACTTACTCCATCACCTACATACCCCAGAACCACGGCATGTACACTATCACCATCAAATACGGAGGTCACGCCGTCCCGGAGTTCCCCACTCGCCTGCAGGTGGATCCTGCTGTGGATACCAGCGGGGTGAAGGTCTACGGACCAGGAGTGGAACCCAGAGGTGAGCACCTGAAGATCTTTTCTACCAGTCACAGACTGGGAGCGCCGTTGATTAAATTGTGGCAAGAAAAAGTATGCAAACCCATTTGGAGCAACTGGTTTTCTACATGTGGTCTGAGTTTCAACTAAGTCATGATAGCAGACTTTCTTGAGTCTGAGCGTTACGGGAAAAATAAGTGAAACCTTGGATAAAAGAGCTGGTTGAACCTCCTTTGGAAGTAATGACTTAAAGTTCTTTCAGTATCTCTGGATCATTGGTCTATCCCTTTTTCCAGATGTCCTTTAGCTCAGACATGTTTGTAGGATGTCTGATGTTAACAGCTTTCTTGAGGTGATTTCCCAGCATCTCTATGGGGCTGAAGGTCTGGACTCTGACCGTAGACTGTATAAGAAGAATCGGACAAACTAGGATGTTTAATCAGAATAATTTAGCTCTGAGTAGCTAAACCGAATCGGGCCTGGTCTTCTGTCATTGATGGCATAGATGATGGCTAGCTGTCAATCAGTGTCTGGCCATTTGATTGGCTGGCTGCTGTAAATGACATAGCTTTTCATCATTTTGCGGTACAAAAAAATCTACCCCAGTACAATTGACATAGATGAAATTTAACACAAAGACCAAAACTATTCATTGAACCAAGCTGTAAATCTGTTTATTACTGTTAAGTTGCACATTTTAATATGGAAGTCAATTGGGACTGGCTCACTACTAGAGCCGGACCCTAGTGGTCATTCGAAGAACTGCAGCCTCTAGTGGTCAGTGGAGGAACTGCAGCCTCTAGTGGTCAGTAGAGGAACTGCAGTCTCTAGCGGCCAGTAGAGGAACTGCAGCCTCTAGCGGCCGGTAGAGGAACTGCAGCCTTCGGTGGTCAGTAGAGAAACTGCAGCCTCTAGTGGTCAGTAGAGGAACTGCAGCCTCTAGTGGTCAGTAGAGGAACTGCAGCCTCAAGTGGTCGGTAGAGGAACTGCAGCCTCTAGCGGCCAGTAGAGGAACTGCAGCCTCTAGCGGCCGGTAGAGGAACTGCAGCCTTCGGTGGTCAGTAGAGAAACTGCAGCCTCTAGTGGTCAGTAGAGGAACCGCAGCCTCTAGTGGTCAGTAGAGGAACTGCAGTCTCTAGTGGTCAGTAGAGGAACTGCAGTCTCTAGTAGTGATCGACTGATATGGTTTTTTCAGGACCAATACCGATTATTAGTAGTCAGGAAGGCCGATAGCCGATATTTTGAGCCAATATTCATCAATTTTTTTATTAAATGTTATATTTTAACACTAGAACCAACGAAGCAGTCTCACAGATGGTTAGGGATGTTATTATGTGAATAACTTTCTCCAAACAAAATTTACAGGTCTGCCATTACATTACTTTTCCTAAATATGCATGTTTTATATTTTCTGAAGTCTTTAAATATTAAAATAAAATACATAGGAGTTCTAGTCACTTGTTCCTCAGACCGCCACAGCCGTCCTGCAGACTACCATCATGTACAATACTACACAGTTTTTCGCGATTACTTCAGTCCCCCCACCCCCCGCCTCACACACGCACACATAGGCAGAGACATGCAAACAAAATATGAATAAGTGTAACTGAAAAAATTCCACTTCAAGAACTGATTGTTGTGCGAAAACAATTACATCATATCTGGCGGTCTGAGAGACGGCTGCAGCGCTTCGAGGGGGTGCTATAAAGTTCGCGGTCCGCCTCTAAAATAAACTATCAAAGACAACTTCACCTAACATTTTTGGGATCTCTCAATCAACACAAAGAGATAAAGTTAAATAACTCGGTAGTTCAGCAGTTATTATTGTCCGACTGTTTTCTGTCAGACGGACGGTGCTTTGCTGCTCTGCAGTTACTCCCGTGGTAACACACTATTCTCTATCCTCGTCAGGCTTTCATGCAATAAAACTAGACTGAATTTAGTTTGAGTTTTTTTCTCACACACATACGCTTCGACTATAACGGACTGTTCTCATATCGATTTTTTTCAGCAGCTTTGTCTCAAATCATTCAGACGTGTCGGGAGCTACTACGAGCCAGCAGAGCTACCACTGATGTTTATTACATTTTTACGGTATTCTGCTCATAGTAACGTTACTAGTAGTTGTGACATGCAGAAGACTGGGATGTTTATTACAGTTTCAGGAGTTTCCTGTGTTAACGTACCTTTGACACATTCGTCCACACGGGAGCTTCTCCACACGAGAACATTTATCTCTCCGCCATGTTTGAGGACCTTGCAAACAGTTTCGGCTTCTGATTGGCTTTGTGTCTATGTGCTTGGATTGCGTAATCAAGATGGCGCTGTGAGCGGGACAGTGCTGGAGACAGAGAAGCGCAGCTGCATCCGAGCCAAAATAATTTAGTTTTAAATCGGCCCGTTGGATTAAAAAAAGGCCGATGCCAATATACGTAAAAATGCCAAATATCGGCGCCGATAATCGGTCTGGCCGATAATCGGTCGATCCCTAGTCTCTAGTGGTCGGTAGAGGAACTGCAGTCTCTAGTGGTCGGTAGAGGAACTGCAGTCTCTAGTGGTCAGTAGAGGAACTGCAGCCCCTAGTGGTCAATAGAGGAACTGTAACTTTTCTTTGATCTCAGTTGGACTCAACCCAGAAGTTGGGACGTTGCCCTTTGGCTCTAACTGGGCAGCATCCAGAGGTTTGCTTTTCTTTTTGTGAATCTATTTTGTGGTTAATTTTACTAAACAGATACATAATGATTACTTATACAATCCAGGAGGAGATTCTAATAAAGCTTGGAATTCATTTTCTCTTCCATGATGGTCAGTAGCTCCATAACAGAGCCTTGAGGTACTCCACCTATATAGGTTTGCACATTGTAATTCAAATAATTCAAATGAATGTTAGTTCTAACTGTCTTGATGTTGGTGAGCTGTAACTTTTTGGATACTACTTGGATACTTGCCACTTCACTGACGTCTTTTAAAGATTATCCTGAAACTCTGCGGGATTTCCCTTTTGTCTAAAATGTTATTGTCTGTTTTTGCCGCTGCAGGCGTCCTGAGGGAGGTAACGACCCATTTCACCGTGGACGCCCGCGCTCACCACAAGAGTGGTGGCAGCCAAATCAAAGTCGGCATCTCGAACCCGTCAGGCACCAACACGGATGCCTACATCACTGACAAGGCTGATGGGACCTACAGGGTGGAGTACATGCCCTACGAGGACGGTGAGGCTCTTGTTGTTGTGAGTCAGGAGGCCTGCTGGCTGACTGAATGAGGCCAGGCTCGGTTCAGGTGGAGCCCTGCTGCTGTTTTATGGACATGTTTCTGTGGAAACACGTCTCAACTGTGAAGTACAGGCTCCTCTGGCCTCAATAAAGCTCCTGTTGTCCCTCTGCAGCAGTAAAAGGGGGAGAGAGGAGTGAAATAACCATGGATGGCTTCAAGCTTCAACCACAGAGCTCCTTTTAAGGAATGCTTCAAACCAGGAAATTCATCCAAAATAATGTACAGTGATCTCTTATTTTTCACGGTTAATGGGGACTGGCGCCCCCCTGCGTAAATCAAAATCCGCGAACTGGAGCCGGAGCCCCCTGAGCCTCAATAATGTGTTTAAAATATGTTTAAAAACCCCAAAAAAAGTAGCGAAACAAGACAAAGGCTCAACTGTGGTCTTTCTGTTTCCTTCACAGCCTCTGGTCTCTGAACCGTAGTAAACAAACTGCTGGTATTGTGCTATTTTTGGCTCGTAATTAGCGGCTAACATGCTAACAACAACAAAAGAAAAGTCCGGTTTTCTCTGCATGGAACGGGATTTTTATTCTGGCACTGCAGGAACTTGTAACATCACACAGGTTGTATTGTTGGGCTCCTGAGATGATTTTCCTCTGATAGTAAAGATAAAGGTCTTCTGTGGAGGCTTCGAAAGGATCACGGACCACCGTGACCAGCTCTGGATCGACCTGGACGGTTCTGCGGGTCGTTGCACTTCATGGAAACCTCGGCTGAAAGTGTTATTGGTTCTTCAGCCTGTGGTGCGTCTGTCCGTCTGCAGGTTTGCACCTGATCGAAGTGCTCCTGGACGAAGTCCCGGTCCCGAAGAGTCCCTTCAGAGTGTCGGTGGCCGAGGGTTGCGATCCCAGTCGGGTTTGCGCCTTCGGTCCAGGTCTGGAGGAGGGACTGGTGAACAAATCGAACCGTTTCACCGTTGAGACCAGGTCTGAGACCAGCATTCACAGAAATCTGAGTGTTCGGGTCTGCAATCTTCTCTGCAGTCTTCTGAATTGTTCGGTAACCTTCTCAGGGGTGCTGGAACCGGAGGTCTTGGCCTGGCCATCGAGGGCCCGTCGGAGGCGAAGATGTCTTGTAAAGACAACAAAGATGGCAGCTGCAGTGTTGAGTACATCCCCTTCACTCCTGGAGAATACGACGTCAACATCACCTTTGGGGGTCTTCCTATCCCAGGTGAGGAGTCCAGCACGTCGCTGTCATCCGACCTGCGGCGTTGGGTTCACCTTTCAGGATTCTGCAGCTGTTTTTAAGGAATACCTGTCTGCCAGTGAGTCACTGGACTCTGTCCTGCAGGAAGCCCGTTTCGTGTCCCAGTGCGAGAGCTGGTCGATCCCAGTAAGGTGAGGTGCTCAGGTCCAGGACTCGGAAGCGGAGTCCGAGCTCACGTTCCTCAGACCTTCACTGTAGACAGCAGCAAGGCGGGGGTGGCCCCCCTGGAGGTCCAGCTCTACGGGCCAACAGGTAAGACCTTCCTGTTGATTCCTCCCTTTGGAAGCCCTGAAGGCAACTCCTGGAGGTATAGCCCAACCGATTTAACGATATTCTGAAATTCTGACATTAGCTATTTTCTGATTTATGGTATCGACGTTATAAAGGTTAACAAGCGAGAGTGGCTGACAGGTGGCTTGGCCGAAGGAGCTGGCGTTTACTGATGGTTGTTTACTGCTACGATATTACGCCGGTTACCTGGACAACATTACAATGTTTCAAATTATATGATTTTGATTTGATTTGGTTCTGGAGCTTCCCATCAAAAAGATGATGTCAAATGTTGACTGAACACAATCACATCCATTCGTTACAAAAATCAGGAAGTAGCTAGAATTTATTAACCAGACAGTTAAAAGAAAAATCTGTTCTTTTAACAAAAATAGACAAATAAAAGGCCACTTAATAACACGTAGGCATGAAGACAACATCCACAGATGTCAGATCGATGTTTTCATTTGTGTTGACGCTACTAGATTGTTGGTCATTAAATCGATGTTATCAATGTAGTTGATTAGAGCAGCTGGTTTAGAAGTAACAAGTTTACATCAAAAACTTTGCAAATGTTACAATTTTAAAACAAAAACGAATATGTTTCTACAACAAAAAAAGTTCAAAAAAGTCAGTTTTACAAAAAAGTTCTAATTTTTGTCAAAAAGTTTTGTTATTTTTTAGTAAAATACATGATTTTAGGACAAAACATTGCAATTATACAAAATGATGAGACAAATGTCAGAATTTTGCAAATGTTGATATTTTATGACAAAAAAATTTGCTAAAAAAATTTTAATGTTGGAAATTTGTAAAAGGTTATGAAACAAGTCGCCATTTTTAAATTTGTGATTGTACAAGAAAAATTTGTCATTTTGGCACAAAAGTCCAAATTTTGTAAAAAATTGTAAAAATTTGAGATTTTATGATTTTTATGGCAACAGCTACATTTTCAAAAAGTCTCAATTTTAACATTTTACAACAAAAATTCTGTATAAAAGAAGAAAAGTGCTGCAGTTTCGACAGGCTACTCAAGTGTAGCCATCAGTGGAGATGAACCACGGCCTCCTGGTGGTCAGTTGAAGAACTGCAACCTTTCTCTCTTTCGTGTTGAACTAGACCCTGAGAACCAGTTTTCGTCCACTGGGTCTCGCGATCAATGTAGCTGATCAGAGCAGCTGGTTTAGAAGTTTAGAAGTTTACATCAAAAAGTCACAACTTTGCAAATGTTACAATTTTAAAACAAAAACTAATCTTTTTTTTTTCAAACAAAAATGTCAGTTTTACAAAAAAAAGTTGTAATTTTGGTCAAAAAGTTATTTTTTAGTAAAATACATTATTTTATTTTCTTTACAACAAAAAAATATGATTTTAGGACAAAACATTGCAATTATACAAAATTGATAATGAGACAAATGTCAGAATTTTGCAAATGTTGATATTTCCAAACAAAAAAATTGCAAAAAAAAATGTTTAAGTTGGAAATTGGTAAAAGGTTAGGAAACAAGTCGCCATTTTAAAATTTGTGATTGTACAAGAAAAATTTGTCATTTTGGCACAAAAGTTCAATTTTTTACAACAGAATATTTTGATTTTTGTAAGAAATTTGATTTTTATGGCAACAGTTACATTTTCAAAAAGCCTCAATTTTAACATTTTACAACAAAAATTCTGTATAAAAGAAGAAAAGCGCGGCAGTTTCGACAGGATACTCGAGTGTAGCGATCGGTGGAGATGGATCCACGTTTGGAGCCACGGCCTCCTGGTGGTCAGCTGAAGAACTGCAACCTTTCTTGCTTTCGCATTGAACTCGACCCTGAGAACCAGATTTCGTCCACTGGGACTCGCGAATGAACCTTTGGGTGAAACGCTCGCAAAAAAGTGAAGGAATTTCCTTCACTTCCAGGTCTGCGTCAGAGCGGTGAACCAGATGTAGCGTCTTGAGTAAATCTGGTCTGAGGTTCTCCTGGCTCCTTCAGACCCGGACCTGTATGGTCCGGGTGAACGCAGTGAGCTGGGTAGCTTCGTACAACCAGGCAGACGTACCAGGCGATACTTTATTGATAACAGGATGATAAACTTTTGACATTTAAGGTCCAATGAATGGACTGATGAGGTTCGTGATGAACGGCCATCGCAGACTTACTTCAGCTCAGCAGTGTTGCTTCCGTTGTTCTTCATGAGTCGTTCGTAGCCTTGTGTTCTGGTTTGTCCTCAGGTTTGGCCGAGCCGGTCAACGTCACAGACAACGGCGATGGCACTCACACGGCCAACTACACCCCCGCCAACGACGGCCCATACACAGTGTGCGTGAAGTACGCCGACCAGGAGGTCCCTCGCAGGTTTGTGTCGGCCAGACGAGTCTTCCAAAGAGCCCGAACCCTGCAGCGGAGGCGTGACCTCTTGAACTTTCTTCCCTCAGTCCTTTCAAGATCAAAACGCTACCAGCTCACGATGCCAGTAAAGTCCGAGCCAGCGGTCCCGGCCTGAACGCGTCCGGCGTCCCGGCCAGTCTGCCGGTGGAGTTCACCATTGATGCCAGAGATGCTGGGGAGGGTCTGCTCACCGTACAGATACTGGTGAGTCGCAGCGGATGCGTATCTGTTCTGTTTTCCCTTGTGATGACCGTAGATAAAGGCTCGCCAACCAAAATGTCATCATGAGCAGTGATTTTGTCAGATTTGTTAGACTTCAACGAGATGACAGCAGGTAACGGAGAGGTGGACTCTTGTTGCTCTTCTGTGATCTGATTGTGACTGTCTTGACCCCGCTTCCAACCCAAACGGCCGGGTTTGCTGGCTTTCGCTGCAGGATCCGGACGGGTGCAGGCGCGAGGCCTCGGTGTTTGTGGAGGACTGGGGCAGGAGGGTTTGGGAGTCCCACATAGTAAAGAAAACCATCCCGTTCAGTATTCTGAAGAGGGGCTGTGTAAGGCCTGAGCTCTCTCCTCCTTCACCCACCTCCCTCCTTCATGTCCATCGTCCATCGTCTTCCCCTCCACTCATAGTCCCACCCCCAACCCTCCCTGCAGCTTCCTCGTCCCCATATAACAGAGTTTAAAGCTCAAAACGGACCTCAAGTAGAGTAGAGGAACTGCAGCCTCTAGTGGTCGGTAGAGGAACTGCAGCCTCTAGTGGTCTGTAGAGGAACTGCAGCCTCTAGTGGTCAGTAGAGGAACTGGAGTCTAGTGGTCAGCAGAGGAACTGGAGTCTCTAGTGGTCAGTAGAGGAACTGCAGTCCCTAGTGGTCAGTAGAGGAACTGCAGCCTCTAGCGGTCAGTAGAGGAAATGCAGCCTCTAGCGGTCAGTAGAGGAACTGCAGCCTCTAGTGGTCGGTAGAGGAACTGCAGCCTCTAGCGGTCGGTAGAGGAACTGCAGGCTCTAGTGGTCGGTAGAGGAACTGCAGCCTCTAGCGGTTGGTAAAGGAACTGCAGCCTCTAGTGGTCAGTAGAGGAACTGCAGCCTCTAGCGGTCAGTAGAGGAACTGCAGTCCCTAGTGGTCAGTAGAGGAACTGCAGCCTCTAGCGGTCAGTAGAGGAAATGCAGCCTCTAGCGGTCAGTAGAGGAACTGCAGCCTCTAGTGGTCGGTAGAGGAACTGCAGCCTCTAGCGGTCGGTAGAGGAACTGCAGGCTCTAGTGGTCGGTAGAGGAACTGCAGCCTCTAGTGGTCGGTAGAGGAACTGCAGGCTCTAGTGGTCAGTAGAGGAACTGCAGCCTCTAGTGGTCGGTAGAGGAACTGCGGCCTCTAGCGGTCAGTAGAGGAACTGCAGGCTCTAGGGGTCAGTAGAGAAACTGCAGGCTCTAGTGGTCGGTAGAGGAACTGCAGCCTCTAGTGGTCGGTAGAGAAACTGCAGCCTCTAGTGGTCGGTAAATGAACTGTAGCCTCTAGCGGTCAGTAGAGGAACTGCAGGCTCTAGTGGACAATAGAGGAACTGCAGCCTCTAGCGGTCGGTAGAGGAACTGCAGGCTCTAGTGGTCGGTAGAGGAACTGCAGCCTCTAGCGGTCGGTAGAGGAACTGCAGCCTCTAGCGGTCGGTAGAGGAACTGCAGTCCCTAGTGGTCAGTAGAGGAACTGCAGCCTCTAGCGGTCAGTAGAGGAACTGCAGCCTCTAGTGGTCGGTAGAGGAACTGCAGCCTCTAGCGGTCGGTAGAGGAACTGCAGGCTCTAGTGGTCGGTAGAGGAACTGCAGGCTCTAGTGGTCAGTAGAGGAGCTGCAGCCTCTAGTGGTCGGTAGAGGAACTGCGGCCTCTAGCGGTCAGTAGAGGAACTGCAGGCTCTAGGGGTCAGTAGAGAAACTGCAGGCTCTAGTGGTCGGTAGAGGAACTGCAGCCTCTAGTGGTCGGTAGAGAAACTGCAGCCTCTAGTGGTCGGTAGAGAAACTGCAGCCTCTAGTGGTCGGTAAATGAACTGTAGCCTCTAGCGGTCAGTAGAGGAACTGCAGGCTCTAGTGGACAATAGAGGAACTGCAGCCTCTAGTGGTTGGTAGAGGAACTGCAGCCTCTAGCGGTCGGTAGAGGAACTGCAACCTCTAGTGGTCGGTAGAGGAACTGCAGCCTCTAGTAGTCGGTAGAGGAACTGCAGTCTCTAGTGGTCAATAGAGGAACTGCAGCCTCTAGTGGTCAGTAGAGGAACTCCAGTGTTTCTCATTTCTGCATTAGGTCGGTTCGGCTCAGATGTTTGAATGGTGATTGGTGGCTGATGTGACGTTTGTTGTGATGTGCTGCCCTCATGTGGTCAGAGGTTGTATTGCTACACAGAGTGACTTTAAGTCCAGAGGAAGTCAGACTTAAAACAGAAAAAGTCAACATCTGGTTAAATCAGTAGATGTTCTTGAACTGAACCACATCACCTGACCCCACCTGAACTTTCATAATAAACCAGCAGGACTTTAAGTTCAGACTCCTCCCCCCTTCACCCCCCCTCTGTGGTCTACATGTGGGACTGACTCCATCCAGTTTGTGGAATGAGCTAACAGACAGGTGTGGTTTTCAGTCCTCCACTAACCGGAGTGCTAAACAAACCCTCCCACCCCCACCCCCCCACCTCCACCTGCAGTGAGTAGACTTAGATCCTTGTGTGAACATCTGATTGTCCACAGCAGCACTTCTCTCAAACCATCAGCAGCCGTCGGGGCTTGTGCCTTGTCTTTATCAATCAGGGTATCAACGGCACCTGACAGGCGCGAACGTATTTACGCATCCACGTTAGTGGCTGTAAAACACCTGAACCTTCTAGATACTTTTGCGTTCATCATTTTATTTTCATACGTCAGGTGTGTTAGAAAGAGGTCACGCCCTCTGTGGGCGGTCCCACATACCCTCCTGGCTGCTTCCGTGGAGTCCAAACAGGTGAGTTTAGTGATCAGTCTGAGATGAACTGATCATCGGCAGGTGTGCCGACCTCTAAAAACACAGGCCTGCTGGTCTGGAGCGTTCAGGTGCGTGTTAACACAATGCCAAAAGGAAAAGACATAAGCGCTGGTCTCAGAGAAACGGCTGTTGTAGCGGGTCAACCTGGAAAGGGTTAGATTAACGTTCAAGACAATCTCTCAGTCTTTCGCTCTCTCCAGGAGTAGAAGGTCAGATAACGAGCACAGTGGTGGAGGAATCATAATGTGGGTTTGTTTTGCAGCTACAGGACTTGCACAGGTATTGAGTGGACCGTAAACCTCTCTGTAAACCAGATACGAGGAACTAGATTATATACTAGAGTATTCTTGTCAAACTACAGGACCTGCCGGA
Source organism: Hirundichthys speculiger (assembly GCA_018398805.1). Classification (NCBI taxonomy): domain Eukaryota; kingdom Metazoa; phylum Chordata; class Actinopteri; order Beloniformes; family Exocoetidae; genus Hirundichthys; species Hirundichthys speculiger. Next base: position 749,877 of record JAGFBZ010000384.1, on the reverse strand, counting down.
CCGTATCTACTCATGGACGCAGTATTGTCCTCTTTTTTTGTCAACGCAGCTCATCGTTGTGCCCCCATGTGGTCAAAAGTGGTATTGCTACATAGATTAGCTTCGAAATCACCTCATTTGATTAAGCGCAAAACAGAAGAGCTGATCGTCTTTTTCCTGGCAGAAGATGGTGAGAGACCAGTGAAGGACAGCAGGACTCTGTTGTGTCCCCGTTAACGGCGCTAACTTCCTGTTCACGTGTCTCCAGGACCCAGAGGGAAAACCCAAGAAGGCAAACATCCGAGACAACAGAGACGGGACGTACACGGTGTCGTACGTCCCGGACATGACGGGTCGTTACACCATCACCATCAAGTACGGAGGAGACGAGATCCCGTACTCACCCTACCGGATCCACGCCGTCCCCACTGGAGACGCCAGCAAATGTCTGGTCACGGGTAAGACTCCGCCCCCCATTTACCAGCTGCACGTCATTGCTTGAAGGTGTCTCAGCAACACTGACTCTCCTGTTGTCTCCTCTCAGTATCCATCGGTGGACATGGACTTGGTGAGTGTTTCCTTCACAAAGACTCAAATTGATGAACATTCAAGAAGATAAACCCGTTCAGAAGCTGCAAAGTTAAAACATTTTCCTTCTGCCCGCACGTGGGCGTCCGTCTTGTCAGGCTCCGGTCTCGGCCCGACCATCCAGATCGGGGAGGAGACTGTCATCACGGTGGACGCGAAGGCCGCTGGGAAAGGTAAAGTCACCTGCAAGGTGTCGACGCCGGACGGGGCGGAGCTGGACGTGGACGTCGTGGAGAACGCGGATGGGACGTTTGATATTTACTACACTGCTCCGGAGCCCGGGAAGTACGTCATCACCATCCGGTTTGGAGGGGAGCACATTCCCAACAGCCCCTTCCACGTGGTGGTGAGTCCCTATGGTCCAGGCATAGTTTGGTTGGGTTCGGTTTGGTCTGGGTTGGTTTGGTTTGGTTTGGTTTGGTTTGGTTTGGGTTTGGGGTGGGTTGGGTTGGGTTGGGTTGGGTTAGTTTGGTTTGGGTTGGGTTGGGTTGGGTTGGGTTGGGTTGGGTTGGTTTGGTTTGGTTTGAGTTGGTTTGTTTTTGTTTGATTTGGGTTTGGTTTGGTTTCGGTTGGTTTGTTTTTGTTTGATTTGGGTTTGGTTTGGTTTGGTTTGGTCGGGCACATGTACACGCCTCTGTTTTTGATACCTCATTGGAACTTTTTTCCATTTAATCACCGACCCTGGTCCCAACAAGGTCCCAACACCGACCTAGTTGGGACCAGCAGTTCTTGAGGCCTTTCAAAGGCTTGAATCAATGAATGTGTGTGTGCGTGCACGTGTGTGTGTGTGCTCTAACCGCTGCCTTGTTTCCGTCAGGCGCTTGAAACCGTCCCGATAATCGAGGAACCGTGTGACCTCCTTCAGTTGCAGCAGCCGTACTCGCCCTTCGTGGGCGTCCCCCATCACTGGGTAACAGTTTCAGACTGACTCCGCCCACCAGTCAATAATAACCCACATCCCCTTATTGATCGCCCGCCGGCTCAGCATGATGCTGCATGTTGCGCTTCAGCTCTTTAAGGCTGTAAAACTCCAGTAGGGCTTAATCTGGCTCTTTCAGGACCGCCTTCATCCCAGTATAAAACCAAACAGGTCTCTGTGGTTCGGCTCAGTTCCTGCTGCACCTCCTCCTCTACTTCCTCTTTCTCCTCCCCCTCCCCCTCCTCTATCCATATCTAACACTCCCTCCCTTCCCCCTGGTTCTGGTTTAGGCCACTGATGATCCCATCAGCGCCGTGGACGGGATGGAGCCCACGCTGCGTCCCTTCAGCTTGGTCATCCCCTTCACCGTCCAGAAGGGAGAGATCACAGGTACCGCTGTCTTTAAAATACTTTCCTGGTGGCGCTTCGTTAGAAATAACCAGACTGGTTGAGCCAGCTGCACCGCCGCTGGTTTTTAAAGCCGAAATTATCACAGAAGCACTCATAGGATTTAGAAACCTGAACCTGAAGGACAAGTGGTAACAGACCACCACTAGGGGTCACTAAGAGTCTTCAGGCCATCTCAAAGATGTAGGGAGAATTCCAACTCCGCCTTTAACCCTCAATCTTGGCCCTCGAAAGTAAGTGTCAGGACTATCTTGTGACTTAGAAATGGGACACCCCTTGAGTGTAGTTACGTCTTCAGACTGTGGGGGGCGGCCTTACGCCAAAGCTACATTCAGTCTGTCAAGACGACAACAACAAAGAAGGAGAAGTAGAAGAATAAGAGGCATTTATATTTTTATTTTTTATTTATATCTTTATTAACTACGAAAATACTTACATTTGTAGCTAGCTTTTTTCATCGCCATCCTTTTCGAAGAGGTCTTGGCGAAAATATGCAGTGCCTTCTGGGTAGCCCTTACTCCCAAGGGTATCAACGGCACCTGACAGGCGCAAATGTATTTACACTTCCACGTTGGTGGCTGTAAAACACCTGAACCTTCTAGATACTTTTGTGTTCAGCATTTTATTTTCATACATCAGGCGTGAAGGAGGTCACGCCCTCTGTGGGCGGTCTCACGTACCCTCCTGGCTGCTTCCATGGAGTCTAAACAGGTGAGTTTAGTGATCAGTCTGAGATGAACTGATCATCGGCAGGTGTGCTGACCTCTATAAACACAGGCCTGCTGGTCTGGAGCGTAAAGGCAATTTATATCTTTATTAACTACGAAAACACTTGTAGCTAGGGTTTTTCATGGCCATCTTTTTCAAAGAGGTCTTGGCGAAAATATGCAATGCCTTCTGGGTAGCCCTTACTCCCAAGGGTGGTGCCAGAGAATCTCAATATTGAGTTTACAGCCCTCAAACTTGTCTCTCAACTTGACGTTCGAAGAATTAGGACAGCACTTGCACTTAGCGGGAGTGCACATTTTTAACATTGAGGGTTGAGATTGAGGGTTAAGGGAGGAAGCCAGAACAGATTCAGTCAGTTTGGAATGGCACTCGACTGGAACCAGAACATCATGGCCAAATTGGGTCTCGGTTTCTGCCTGAACCAGAAAATAATTACAGACATCATTACAGGTTAAAGAAACGTATTTTTAGCTGAATGTCAGAGCACCTGTCCTAAATCTAGGATGCTCCTGCAGGTGAAGTGCGGATGCCGTCCGGTCGAACGGCTCGTCCTCACATCACGGACAACAAGGACGGAACCGTGACGGTGAAGTACTCTCCGACCGAGCGAGGGCTGCATGAGATGGACATCAAGTACGACGGCAGCCACATCCCAGGTAAGACGCCGTACGGTGAACCCGGCTCGGTCAGAACCCAGATCCGGAGGAGCCTGTGGTCCTCATCACGTCTGTGTTCCAGGAAGTCCACTCCAGTTCTACGTTGACGCCATCAACAGTGGTCACGTGACGGCGTACGGTCCGGGCCTGAGCCACGGCACGGTGAGCAGACCGGCCATGTTCACCATCGTCACCAAAGATGCTGGAGAAGGTATCAGAGCTGAAGAACTCAGCCCGGTGGTTATAAACCTGAATACTATAATTTCTGGGTTTGTCTCTTAACTGTTTCGGTTTGAGACGGTGTCCTCTGTGTCTCCGCAGGAGGTTTGTCTCTGGCTGTTGAAGGTCCGTCCAAAGCAGAGATCAGCTGTAAAGACAACAAAGACGGGACGTGTACGGTGTCCTACCTGCCCACCGCACCTGGAGACTACAACATCATCGTCAAGTTCGATGACAAGCACATCGCCGGCAGCCCGTTTACCGCCAAAATCACCGGTAATCAAACTCCTTCAAATGACACGTTTGAGCTCCTCTGGGACAAAAATGTGACTTGAATCTTTAAATGAGCATTATTTTCTTTGCCCATATGTGATTTAATCTAATTATCATTAAGTAATACACTAGTTTTTTAATTAGAAAGTGTTTTTAATTTCTATGCAGTTATCAGGTAATTAACTAACTGATGTTGACTTGCACAAATTTATTTTACTTCCTTTACTTTGTCCAATCGTTGCGACCCGAATGTGACAAACTAAGCAGATTCTGTCGTGTTTTGCTCGTCTCGTCACGTTTGTCATCCAGGTGATGACTCAATGAGGACGTCCCAGCTCAACGTTGGCACGGCAACAGACGTTTCCTTAAAGATCACGGAGACGGACCTGACGAGCCTCACGGCGACAATCCAGGCTCCTTCGGGACATGAGGAGCCCTGCCTGCTCAAGAGGCTCCCCAACCGACACATCGGTCAGTTCTGGCTTCGCACCTCCATCACATCTGATCTGCCAATCAGAGCCGAGTTTTGACTCGTTAGTGTCCACATCTGGACCAGAGTTCAGGAAGGACTGAGTGGTTGATGCATCCAGATAAATCCTGAATTTATCATCAAAGGAAAACGCTTCAAACTTGGACATGACGTGGAACGAAGATCTGTGACGTAGTTGTGACGTTCTGGGTCTTTATCCAAAAAAACAAGAGTTTGTTGCATTTGAAAGTAAATCAACCTAACGAGACGGTTTAATTGGTCTTTTTCCTGCAGGAATCTCCTTCACGCCAAAGGAAGTGGGCGAACATGTGGTGAGCGTGAAGAAGAGCGGGAAGCACGTGACCAACAGTCCCTTCAAGATCATGGTGGGTCAGTCGGAGATCGGAGACGCCAGCAAGGTGAAGGTTTACGGTCAGGGTCTGGTGGAGGGACACACCTTCGAGGTCTGCGAGTTCATCGTGGACACCAGGAACGCCGGTGAGGGTTCGAACGCCGCTTGTCCCGACGAGGCGCTCGGAGTCGAGATGTAGCGTTTCAAAGCAACATCGTCTCTGCGTTTTGGCAGGTTACGGAGGTCTGGGTCTGTCCATCGAGGGTCCCAGTAAAGTGGACATTAACTGCGAGGACGTGGAGGACGGGACATGTAAAGTCACCTACTGTCCGACGGAACCTGGAAACTACATCATCAACATCAAGTTTGCCGACCAACATGTTCCAGGTACGAACCCCCCTCCAGAGTCCTGGCAGAGGCTACGGATGTGCGGTGCATCCGGACCTGGACTTCTGAAGTGTCTTCATGAGTCGAAGCGCTGCCACGTCCAGCCAAGGACGCTCAAAAATCGTGAATGTGCTCTTCGTCCGCTCGTTTCGTCCAGACTTGATAGCAGAAACACTGATTCGCAGCCGTTTGTCCAAACTACGTTCTTCAAAGCCAAAAAGGTCAAGTACAAGTACGCTGGCCTCTAACAACAGAAACGCTGACCTCTGCAGGCAGAATAGGAAACTACAGAAACGCTGACCTCTGCAGGCAGAATTGGAAACTACAGGAACACTACTTTTAAACTACAAAACACTGGATGAATATTTAAGTATGTATTTGTAGCATTTCATGTTTCATTTCTTGGATGTTTGTGTGTAAACAGGAAGTCCGTTTACAGTGAAGATATTTGGCGAGGGTCGGATGAAGGAGAGCATCACCAGGAAACGCCAAGCCCCCTCGATCGCGACAGTGGGCAGCACCTGTGACCTGAACCTGAAGATACCAGGTGAGCCACGTCAGCAGCACCTCCCCCCCGTCCTCCCTGCTTCCTCCTCTTCGCATCCTTCTTCTTGTCAACCCTTCATCGCTTCTTTCCCGCCCGCCTGCTTCTTCACCTTGCTGTAGGGAACTGGTTTCAGATGGTTTCGGCTCAGGAGCGTCTGACCCGGACGTTCACCCGCAGCAGCCACACCTATACCCGGACCGAGCGGACGGAGATCAGCAAAACCCGGGCCGGGGAGACCAAGAGGGAGGTCCGGGTAGAGGAGAGCACGCAGGTCGGAGGAGATCCCTTCAGGGACGTATTCGGGGATTTTCTGGGACGAGAAAGTCTGAGCGGGTTCAGCGGGATGCCGGCGGGCAGCCGACCACCGCTGCAGGACGGTGTGTTGGTGCCGTGTGTGACATTCTAACCCGTTACTTCCTGGTTCGTCTGTGACGCCGTCCTGATGTCAGAAATGCTCAACAAAAGGGGGAATTGTTGTGGAATTGTGCATTTTTATTGTAAATAATTATTAATGTTTGTTGTTAAATGTTAACATCTGCAAAATTTTGATTTTTTTTTGTTTGTCACCACTAAAATAACAACAAAAAAAGAACTTTTTAACTTAAAATTACATTTTCTTCATGTAAAATATGAACTTTTGCTAAATCCCATTTTTTTCATATAAAATTACAACTTTGCCGTAAAATAACAAATTTTGTCCTAAAATCATTATTTTGTGTTGTAAAAAAAAAAAGCAAACTTTACAAAATCACTACTTTTAACAAAAAATGTGCAACTTCTTATTTTAAAATTTTGACTTGTGGAATTGCACACTTTTATCATAGAATTATACATTTTTTGTTGTAAAATTGCAATATTTGCAAAATCGTGACTTTTTTGAAAATAAAAACAATTTTTGTGATTTTTTTTGTCAAAATCTTAAATTAAAAAGAAGCAACTTTTTACATAAAAATTACACATTTTTGTTGTAAAATATCAACCTCAACAAAATATTTATAAAATTACAACTTTGTCGGAAAAATAACAAATTTTGTATAAATGCAACTTTTTGTCCTAAAATTAAAAATGCTTGTTGTTTAAAAAAAAAAAGAAGCTAACTATACAAATTTGGAAGTTTTTGTCTATGATAATCAACTTTTTATTTAAGAATCATGAATTTTGTGAAAGTATTCATTTTTATTGTAAAAATTATGAATTTTTCTTGTAACCATTGCAACATTTTCAAATTCGTGACCTTTTCAGATAAAGTTGCTTCTTTCATCATAAACGTCTTCACTGACGTCCTTCTTGGTCTGAACCAAGAAAAGAGTTTTTAAATCTCGAGGTTTTTTTCCTGCCTGGTTAAATAAAGGTTAAAGGTTAATGGCACAAATCATAATAAACTAGTTGGTCTCAGATCAGTGATTTAAGAGTTCATTATAAATTATCAATGATGAAATAACACAGTTGGCCACACTTTTTCCTCGAGTTTGATGCACGTAACCGAACAGGTCGCTGGCAGTGATGTAATTGACAGTTTGACCTGAGGGTGGCAGTGTTGTGCACACAAAGATAGTTCCTTAGATACCAGAGCATAAACATACACAATCACTTACTAAATGTTTGTCATTAACCGTAACTGAACAAACTGCACATCGTCTAAAGATGGACGCGCCGCCGTCCCCCGATCTCAGAGTTAAAGATGGACGCGCCGCCGTCCCCCAACCTCAGAGTTAAAGATGGACGCGCCGCCATCCCCCGATCTCAGAGTTAAAGATGGACGCGCCGCCGTCCCCCAACCTCAGAGTTAAAGATGGACGCGCCACCGTCCCCCGATCTCAGAGTTAAAGATGGACGCGCCGCCGTCCCCCAACCTCAGAGTTAAAGGTGGACACGCCGCCGTCCCCCGCCCTCAGAGTTAAAGGTGGACGCGCCGCCGTCCCCCGCCCTCAGAGTTAAAGACGGACGCGCCGTCGTCCCCCGATCTCAGAGTTAAAGATGGACGCGCCGCCATCCCCCGATCTCAGAGTTAAAGATGGACGCGCCGCCGTCCCCCAACCTCAGAGTTAAAGATGGACACGCCGCCGTCCCCCGATCTCAGAGTTAAAGATGGACGCGCCGCCGTCCCCCGCCCTCAGAGTTAAAGATGGACGCGCCGCCGTCCCCCAACCTCAGAGTTAAAGGTGGACACGCCGCCGTCCCCCGCCCTCAGAGTTAAAGACGGACGCACCGCCGTCCCCCAACCTCAGAGTTAAAGATGGACGCGCCGCCGTCCCCCGCCCTCAGAGTTAAAGATGGACGCGCCGCCGTCCCCCGCCCTCAGAGTTAAAGATGGACGCGCCGCCGTCCCCCAACCTCAGAGTTAAAGGTGGACACGCCGCCGTCCCCCGCCCTCAGAGTTAAAGACGGACGCGCCGCCGTCCCCCGACCTGAGAGTTAAAGGTGGACGCGCCGCCGTCCCCCACCCTTAGAGTTAAAGGTGGACGCGCCGCCGTCCCCCGCCCTCAGAGTTAAAGACGGACGCGCCGTCGTCCCCCGATCTCAGAGTTAAAGATGGACGCGCCGCCGTCCCCCGACCTCAGAGTTAAAGATGGACGTGCCGCCGTCCCCCATCCTCAGAGTTAAAGGTGGACACGCCGCCGTCCCCCGCCCTCAGAGTTAAAGACGGACGTGCCGCCGTCCCCGACCTCAGAGTTAAAGGTGGACCCGCCGCCGTCCCCGACCTCAGAGTTAAAGACGGACGCGCCGTCGTCCCCCGATCTCAGAGTTAAAGATGGACGCGCCGCCGTCCCCCGCCCTCAGAGTTAAAGACGGACGCGCCGCCGTCCCCCACCCTCAGAGTTAAAGGTGGACGCGCCGCCGTCCTCCGCCCTCAGAGTTAAAGACGGACGCGCCGCCGTCCCCCGACCTCATAGTTAAAGATGGACGCGCCGCCGTCCCCCGACCTCAGAGTTAAAGACGGACGTGCCGCCGTCCCCCGATCTCAGAGTTAAAGATGGACGCGCCGCCGTCCCCCGACCTCAGAGTTAAAGACGGACGCGCCGTCGTCCCCCAACCTCAGAGTTAAAGGTGGACACGCCGCCGTCCCCCGCCCTCAGAGTTAAAGACGGACGCGCCGTCGTCCCCCGATCTCAGAGTTAAAGATGGACGCGCCGCCGTTCCCCGACCTCAGAGTTAAAGATGGACGTGCCGCCGTCCCCCGCCCTCAGAGTTAAAGACGGACGCGCCGCCGTCCCCGACCTCAGAGTTAAAGGTGGACCCGCCGCCGTCCCCGACCTCAGAGTTAAAGGTGGACGCGCCGCCATCCCCCGACCTCAGAGTTAAAGGTAGACGCGCCGCCGTCCCCCAACCTCAGAGTTAAAGGTGGACGCGCCGCCGTCCCCTGCCCTCAGAGTCTCTGCCTGCAGCAGTAACGCATTAACCACAGCATGGTTTCCATGTTCTAGCTGCATGATTCTCTCGGCAGAAGCCCGCCGGACCGCTCTGACCCGTGTCACTCCCCGTTCCTCGTTTCAGGTGAGGCAGGTAACCAGGAGATGACGGCCCAGGTGACGAGTCCCGGAGGGAAGACGGAGGACGCGGAGATCATCCGGGGGGAGGACAGCACGTACAGCGTCCGCTTCGTCCCTCAGGAGATGGGACCTCACACGGTCAGCGTCAAATACCGGGGCCAGCACGTCCCCGGGAGCCCCTTCCAGTTCACCGTGGGGCCCCTGGGCGAGGGAGGCCCCCACAAGGTCCGAGCGGGAGGAACCGGACTGGACCGGGGAGTGGCAGGGATCCCAGGTAGGCTGGAGAGATATTTGACCCGAGAAAGTCAAATCGATTCAGTTTAAGCCTCGACTCGATTCTGGATTTTGGTTTGGTGTCCTCCCGGGGGTCGGTCCCGGTTGAGACCGGAGCCGATGTGTGAACTGAGATGGGCCGGATGGTGACGTTGGCCGTGAAGATGGCGTGAACTTGTGTGTCCTCTGCAGCTGAGTTCAGCATCTGGACCAGAGAAGCCGGAGCCGGAGGTCTGTCGATCGCCGTGGAGGGACCGAGCAAGGCCGAGATCACCTTCGAAGACCGGAAGGACGGTTCCTGCGGGGTGGCATACGTGGTCCAGGAGCCCGGTGAGACCTGAGCACACAGGAACAGAAACAGTCCAGGTTTCTAAAAAGTCAACATATCGTTACCTCGGTTTCCGACTGTAATATCGCGTGCTCTCCTTGTGTCACTTGACGTTCATGGAGAGGATGTCGGCTGCAGCCTTTCTCAACCTTTATTCAGTCACGACACCTTTCAAAAGTGAATAAAATCTCACGACACCCCAGAGTAAAATATAATCCAAAGCCTCACTGCATTGCTCTGACTGTAAATGCATACATCTTGTTTATTTAGTTTAAATAACCTGAACACGATAACTGCACCAGAGTAGGCCTCAGCAGGAAAGCTTCTTTTCATCGGTGATGTGCTTGCTTCCATCCATCATCCTTGTATTGCCTCTTTTTAGCCTTATCGCTAGCAGCTAGCTTTGGTACCTATGGAGCAGATTCAGAGCTGGTGGATGAAGGCTTGATGAAGAAGTCGGCTCCTCTGTGATGTTCCGTTCCTGTGGGGCTTTTCTTTTTAGAAAACCATCCATGATGCTGCTAAAAAGTTCTCTTTGCTATCTGTGAAAAATTCCAGCGGTTAAATTATATTACGACGTAAGCTAACTGTGCAGTCACGTTGACCTTACGCTGACCTCGTACTGACGTTGTTAACATTGGGAAATGGGCATGTGAGACATATTTTTATTATTCATTTCATGTCCAATTATGTAACTTATTTATTTATTCATTCATTCATTCATAGGCAAAAAGTATGTATTTATGTGTGCATTCATATATTTATACAGCGGTACCTCTACTTACGAAATTAATTGGTTCTGGAAGTAGTTTCGTAACCTGAACCTTTCATAAGTAGAGACGCGTTTTCCATGTAAATGCCCTAATCCGTTCCAAGCCCCCCAAAATTCAAACATTATTTTTTTAAAATAAATTATAAATAATACATGAAATAACATAAAAACCCGTAAGAAATACATGTTAGAACTAGAAAAGCACTCAGTGAGCACAGACCTCCACTGAGCGCAACAATTATCAAAAATTTGAAAGTGATCCAGAATCCAGGATTTCTTCTGGATCACACCCAAAATGAAATCAGTTCTTCCTTTTCATATTTCTGACAACTACTGAAAATTTAATCAAAATCCATCCATAACTTTTTGAGTTATCTTGAACAGAGACAGACAGATAAACGCCGACAAAATTATAACCTCCTTGGCGGAGGTAAAAATAGTTTGTTTACCTGGTTGCTGGGTTACGCTCATACAGACAAGGGGCCCTCCTAGCCAATGGGATGCCAGGAAGATGCTAAGCGATAGCCAATGGGATGCCAGGAAGATGCTAAGCAATAGCCAATGGGATGCCAGGAAGATGCTAAGCGATAGCCAATGGGATGCCAAGAAGATGCTAAGCGATAGCCAATGGGATGCCAGGAAGATGCTGAGCCATAGCCAATGGGATGCCAGGAAGATGCTAAGCGATACCTAATGGGATGCCAAGAAGATGCTAAGCAATAGCCAATGGGATGCCAGGAAGATGCTAAACGATAGCCAATGGGATGCCAGGAAAATGCTAAGCGATAGCCAATGGCAGAGCAGCTCGGACGCACCGCTTTCAAACCGAGATACAGAGCTGACAGCTATGTTTACGTTCAGTAAACTCTGGGAGCTGCGAGTACCAGCGCTACTGGATTTTTGCCTTTCATATCCTGAAATTTCTTTTGTAACAAGAGGTGATATTTTCCCTTTGAGGCGTTTCGTAACCTGAAAATTTCGTATGTAGAGGCATTCGTAAGTAGAGGTACCGCTGTATATGAAATGTCAGAATAGGTCATTTTTTTGACGATCCCCCGGTTGAGAAAGGCTGGTTTTCTGGACGACAGCAGGTCAGTTCGAGACAGAATAAAGAACAGGGAGCGTTTCTACATGATAACCGAAGTGGGACGACGTTAATCTGACCTGTCAGGGGTTAAAACTAACCCTAACCCTTTCCTGTGGGACCGTGATACAGCCGTGATAATCCTTCCATCCTTCCAGGTGACTACGAGGTCTCCATTAAATTTAACGATGAGCACATCCCAGACTCGCCCTTCCTCGTCCCCATCGCCACTCTGTCGGACGACGCCCGCCGCCTCACCATCACCAGCTTACAGGTGAGGAAACATCACCTGAACCTACTCTGAATCAGACGAGATGACGTGTCGACTTCTACGTCAGAAGTGACACTTTTATTTCTCCGATCAGCTATTGTCGGCATCTGAGCAGCTGCTCTGTTTATCCACTGTCTGGTCTTTTTATGTACGTCCTTCTCCTATAACACCATCTAAAGTTGGACGTAACCTGGTTTAACTCCTGATGTTCTCATGGGCTAAAAACAGGAACCGGTCAAACCCTCTGAGATGTCACCAACAGGTGTCTGAAAGGAGATTTCGAAGCCTCTTTGAGACTTGCTCATTTCTGGATTTAAATGAACGACCCCAGTAACCCCCCCCGGCTTTAGTGACTCGTGTCCCGCTCTGAGCAGGTGTTCATACCTGTCCCGCTCTGCTCCTCCAGGAGATGGGTCTTAAGGTGGGTCAGGAGGCCTCCTTCGCCGTGCAGCTGAACGGAGCCAGAGGCCTGATCGATGCCAAGATCCACTCACCGTCGGGGGCCACGGAGGAGTGTTACATCACCGAGCTGGACAGCGGTAAGACCGTCTCATGCAGCACCACAGGGCTCCGGTCTGGGCCCCCCCACATTTATGATATCATTACGCTGACTTTTCTAGTTCTCTTGTACCTCCTGATCCTGATGGTCCGAACCCCCTGTTTCCAGTGGAGATATGCAGACTAGACCCGACTACCCGAAAACCCGAGGTTCCGACCCGACCCGAATCGGGTCTCGGGTCCATTCAAAAGACGTGACTCCGGGTTTGGGTCGGAATCAGTACAGTTAGTCTCGGGTCCGGTCGGTGCTCTCTGACAGGCTGGGTCCGCGTTTACTCCAGAGAGGAAAAGATATTGGCGGTGGCAGCCAATGTCAGGACTCGGGCAGTTTAATTAATTATTCATTAACGTGGCGTATTTGTCACGAAACAATCGTGTTGCCGTAGCATGTTATTAGCGGTTTGCCCGGCAGCTGTAAAACACAACGGATCACCAACATGACAACGCTGGATGAGAGAACATATTCACGACAAGTCCGGACCGGTGTAGGCTTTTAGCGTTAGCAGTTGCTACCAATAGCATCTGTATCCACAAAGAAAATAACGATGTGGATTTATTTTTGTTTACATCACGTAGCCTATGTAGCAACTGAACCGGTAGAAGAAGACAACTTTAGGTAAGAAAATCAAGTTTTATTCAACGCTAGACAACTTTAACATGAGGAACTATGGGCTGGATTGTCTCGGTTCTATTCGGGTAACTCGGTTCGGTTCGTGGTCGGAAACTAAAGACTCGGGTCGGTTCTGGGTCCAAATATTGCGGGTCCATTCGGGTTCGGACCCCCAGACTTATGATAATAGCTCGGGTCGGGTCGGTTTCGGGTCGAATTTTCATGGGTCCATTCGGGTTCAGGTCCATGAAAGTGGACCCGTGAAGACCTCTAATGCAGACTCCTGCATCTAAAGTCCGGCTGCTGATCAGTTCATGAATATGATTAAAAAGGATCAAAAGAAGGGGTTCTAACTTTGTTTACAACGGTGCCATGGAAGTGACCAGAGTCCATGTTGGTTTTGAAAACAAGCATTGTTGGTTCCAGCGAACTGAATCTCATGTGTCTCCAGATCAACACGCCATCCGGTTCATCCCGAAGGAGAACGGCGTTCATTCTATAGACGTCCGATTCAACGGCAGCCACGTCCCCGGCAGTCCCTTCAAGATCCGAGTGGGTGAACTGGGACAGGTGGGAGATCCAGGACTGGTGTCAGCCTTCGGGCCGGGCCTGGAAGGAGGAACCACAGGTAGGAACAGTCCACCCTTCATTGGAAAGCCTCTACCAGAGGCCTGATCTTACTCGGCGTTTCGTCTCCTCGCTCAGGCATCCCGTCTGAGTTCGTCGTCAACACCTGTAACGCCGGGGCAGGAGCTCTGTCCGTGACCATCGACGGGCCTTCCAAAGTCAAGATGGACTGTCAGGAGTGTCCCGAAGGCTACAAGGTCTCCTACACCCCCATGGCTCCAGGAAACTACCTGATCTCCATCAAGTATGGAGGACCCCAGCACATCGTCGGCAGCCCCTTCAAGGCCAAAGTCTCAGGTGGGTTGGTGGACCTGATGTTTGTCTTCAGAGGAACCAGGTAGGAAATGACTCAGCATTGATGTTTGGAAAATTGACTTCATGCCTTCAGGCTGCTCATGTTCTGGACAGGGACGTGTCCTCCCACCCGGGGACACCTTCAGTTTACAACAGACTGGACTGCCTCCACAATCCACCTCAGGAAGAACCAAGCACCAACAACGCCCCTAACCCTAACACTAACCCGAACCCGAAACCATCCTGGTAAAAAAGAAAAGCTGCAGTTCCTTGACTGACCACTGGAGGCTGAGTCCGTCTCCTTTGACCTCATCTGAAATGAAACCAGAGGTCCAGCTGTGGATGTCCTGCAACAGCTCTACAGCTCCTCCAACTTGGATCAACTAATTCCTCTTATAGTCCTACTTTTCAGCTCTGGCAGCACTTGTTTCAGATGCAGATGGTAGTGACGCTTGAAATGAGGATGTTTGGACAAATTTAATCAGAACAGGCTTAACACAAAACTAGTTATTAGTTAGCATTAGCTTAGCCACTGAAATGACGTGACTTTTTCTGATAAAATGCATTAGCACCCGGTGCGAAGCGTAAAGGGCCGCTACTGAAATGACATCTGAAAAGAGTGCTGCCAGAGCTGGAACGTGGACTACCAAGGACTAAAACCAGTTCTGTTCTGTTTTTTTCAAAAACCAGGATATAAATATGTTTATTTCTGTTATAAAGTGGAAGTTTTATGAAAATTGACTCACTGTTGGAGCCAGACCGTAGTGGTCAGTAGAGGAACTGCAGCCTCTAGTGGTCGGTAGAGGAACCGCAGCCTCTAGTGGTCGGTAGAGGAACTGCAGCCTCTAGTGGTCGGTAGAGGAACTGCAGCCTCTAGTGGCCAGTAGAGGAACTGCAGCCTCTAGTGGTCGGTAGAGGAACTGCAGCCTCTAGTGGTGGGTAGAGGAACTGCGGCCTCTAGTGGTCGGTACAGGAACTGCAGCCTCTAGTGGTCGGTAGAGGAACTGCAGTCTCTAGTGGTCGGTAGAGGAACTGCAGCCTCTAGTGGTCGGTAGAGGAACTGCAGTCTCTAGTGGTCGGTAGAGGAAACTGCAGCCTCTAGTGGTCAGTAGAGGAACTGCAGTCTCTAGTGGTTGATAGAGGAAATGCAGTCTCTAGTGGTCGGTAGAGGAACTGCAGCCTTTAGTGGTCAATAGAGGAACTGCAGTCTCTAGTGGTCGGTAGAGGAACTGCATCCTCTAGTGGTCGGTAGAGGAACTGCAGTCTCTAGTGGTCAGTAGAGGAACTGCAGTCTCTAGTGGTCGGTAGAGAAACTGCAGCCTCTAGTGGTTGGTAGAGGAACTGCAGCCTCTAGTGGTCAGTAGAGGAACTGCAACCTGTAGAGGAACTGCATCCTCTGGTGGTCGGTAGAGGAACCGCAGCCTCTAGTGGTCAGTAGAGGAACTGCAGCCTGTAGAGGAACTGCATCCTCTAGTGGTCGGTAGAGGAACCGCAGCCTCTAGTGGTCAGTAGAGGAACTGCAGCCTGTAGAGGAACTGCAGCCTCTAGTGGTCGGTAGAGGAACTGCCATTACTAACATGGGTTCAGCTGACGTCTTCTTAAATCCTCCTGCAGGACCTCGTCTGTCAGGTGGACACAATCTGCACGAGACGTCATCCGTTCTCGTGGAAACCGTCACCAAGACATCGGCGATGGGCGGGGCCTTCGCCTCTTTGCCAAAATTCTCCTCAGACGCCAGTAAGGTCATCTCCCGAGGCGCTGGACTATCAAAAGCCTTCATCGGCCAGAAAAACACGTTCACAGTCGACTGCAGCAAAGCAGGTAAAGAAGAGCAAAGTGGACTTTGTTCTGTTTCATCAGGACACATTTTTGAAGGCCGACGCTCGAGGAACAAATGACACACTCATGACACTTATTTACAAAATAATAATATAATATAATATAATTAAAAAACCCTTGGTAGAACCTTTTTGAAACATCACAACTTTTTGTTGTGACACTTGTCATAAAACTGCATATTTTGCAGGATCGTATAATCTCCAAATTTTGCCGAGACTCAAAATTGCACATTTTGTTTATCTACAACTTTATGTCCAAAAATCACAAATTTTGTTGAAAAAGCAAACTTTTGTCATAAAGTCTTTTGCAAAATCACTACTCTTTTAATGCATATTTTATCTTGATTTTTTTTTCATAAAAACTACAGATTTTACAGAATTGCAACTTTGACAAACAAAATGCAAACTTTTTGTCATTAAATTGTAACTTTTCTAGAACTGCATCTTTTTGTTCTAGATTTGAAAATTATGCAAAAAAGCCAATTTGTCATGAAATATCAAATTTTGCAAAGTTGTGACTTTTTAAAAAAGCAAAATTATGACTTAATGTTGAAAATTACAAATTTAATTTAACTGCATTTTTATTTCCTAAAATCACAAGTTTGATGTAAAATTACAAATTTTGCTGTAAAATCCCAAATGTCCCAACAACAAGACTTTTTGTCGTAAAAAATTGACTTTTGCGAAATTACCACGTATAACATTTTTAGTTTTGTATAACTGTGACTTCTTCTCCTGGAATTAAGAACTTTGGCTGTAAAATCTCTAATTCCACAAAGTTACAGTTTTGGGTTGTAAAAAGCAAATTTTTCGTAATGAAGTTTCAAATTTGGCAAAATTGTGACTTTTTGACAAAATCAGGATCAGGGGTTAGGCTAACCTAACCCTAACCCTATATAATCTCCAGATTTTGCTGTAAAATCCCAAATGTCACAACGAGACTCAAAATTGCACATTTTGTCTACAACTTGTTCAAAAATCTGTTTTTTTGGTTGAAAAAGCTAACTTTTGTCGTAAAGTCTTAAATTTTGCAAATTTGCTGCTTACAGAAAACCTTGATTTTTTTTTCATAACAACTACAGATTTTACAAAATTGCAACTTTGACAAACAAAATGCAAACTTTTTGTCATTAAATTGTAACCTTTCTAGAATTGCATGTTTTTGTTCTAAATTTGAAAATTATGCAATAATCACAACTTTTGTTTTAAAAAGCCAATTTGTCATAAAATATCAAATTTTGCAAAATTGTGACTTTTTTAAAAAGCAAAATTATGACTTAATGTTGAAAATTTGCAAATATATTTTAACTGCATTTTTATTTCCTAAAATCACAAGTTTGATTTAAAATTGCAAATTTTGCAGTAAAATCCCAAATGTCCCAAAAACAAGACTTTTTGTGGTAAAAAATTGACTTTTGCAAAATTACAACGTATAACATTTTTAGTTTTGTATAACTGTGACTTTGTCTCCTGGAATCAAGAACTTTTGCTGTAAAATCTCTAATTCCACAAAGTTACAGTTTTGGGTTGTAGAAAGCAAATTTTTCGTCATGAAGTTTCAAATTTGGCAAAATTGTGACTTTTTGACATAAAATCATGATTTATGTCTCAAAATTGCACATTTTGTCTATCTACAACTTTATGTTCAAAAATCACAGTTTTTGGTTGAAAAAGCAAACTTTTCTCATAAAGTCTTACATTTTGCAAAATCTCTGCTTTTTTACAGAAAACCTTGATTTTTTTCATAAAAACTACAGATTTTACAAAATTGTAAATGTACATGTTTTTGTTATAAATTTGAAAATTATACAATAATTACAACTTTTTGTTTCAAAAAGCTAATTTATGAAATAAAATATCAAATTTGGCAAAATTGTGACTTTTTTAAAAAGCAAAATTATGACTTAATGTTGAAAATTGCAAATTTAATTTAACTGCATTTTTATTTCCTAAAATCACAAGTTTGATGAAAAATTGCAAATTTTGCTGTTAATCCCAAATGTCACAACAAGACTTTTTTCATTAAAAAATTACTTTTGCAAAATTACAACGTATAACATTTTTAGTTTTGTATAACTGTGACTTTGTGTCCTGGAATCAAGAACTTTTGCTGTAAAATCTCTAATTCCACAAAGTTGCAGTTTTTTGTTGTTAAATTTTGTCATGAAGTTTCAAATTTCGCAAAAATGTGACTTTTTTTTAAACAAAATTGACTTTATGTTGAAAATTGGAAATTTTGTTTAACTGCAACTTTATTCCCTTAAATCACAAGTTTTGTTTTAAAATTGCAAATTTTTCAAATTTTTTTGATGAAAAAAAAATTTGGTCATATAATCTCAAATGACATTTTGACATTAAACCTAAACTTTGTCATAAAAAGTTTCATTTTACAAAACTGCATCTTTGACAAAGAAATCAACAACGTTTTGTCGCAAATTGTTGAATTTGATAAAATTGCATGTTTTTGTTGTAAAACCAAGACTTCAAGGTTTTGGTGTGAAGCTGCTACTTGAACTGAAGGTCACATGTCCAGTTGAAGGGAAAAGGGGGAGGAGCTTGAGCACCACCTACAGCCTACCTGAAAATGTGACGCTGTTGCTTTTGTTCTGCAGGAACCAACATGCTGATGGTCGGGGTCCACGGGCCGAAGACGCCCTGCGAGGAGGTGTACGTCAAGCACATGGGCAACCGGATGTACAACGTCACCTACACCGTCAAAGAGCAGGGCAGCTACATCCTCATCGTCAAGTGGGGGGACGAGAACGTCCCCGGCAGTCCCTTCCACGTTACCGTCCCTTAAAACTGAACTGTCCTTCACCTTCGTCCAGTGGCCCGACCCCCCCCCCCCCCCCTCCCCCACTCCTCCTCTATGATGCACTGAAGACTTTTCACTTCCTGTTCTGGGAGAGTTTTCTCACTTTGTGCCAAAGTTCTTGTGTTTCTGATCTCCAGCGTCCGGTCAAAACCTAAGATGGCCGCTTTTCTGGTGACGACTTTCCGACCTTGAAGTTTATTTCATATCCGACACACAAAGTATGAGGTAATATCGTAGGTAGAAGTTCCTCTTGTGCTGACGAGACTCCATCTCATGTTTTCTTTTCTGTTTTTGTCGAGTAAATGTCTTGTTTGCACGAGTAAAGCGGCCTCGGTGGTCATCGCACAGGTTAACCTGGACATCAGTAGAGCCTCATAACCTGTTTAACGGCGTTGGAACAGCCGCCGAGGCTGTCAATCAGTCCTGCAGAGTACTTCATATCTGCTGCGGGGATCTTCTCCGCGCTCTTATTTTGAAAGGTCGTAGAAGGGCAGATCTCATTTTTGCCTCCAGCTCGTCGTTTTTCAAGCTCAAAAACTGGACGATGTGTAATCTTCTGGAAGGATTCAGAAGCTCGGCTCACTCCCACAGTGACAAAACAAAAACCCTAACTGTAAACAGGAAATAACTATCTTTACGGGCTGTAATGTCATTAAAGAGCAACTTGTCAGTTGACGTCTTCAGCAGCTTAATAACGTGGATAAAAGTGAAGCAGATGGTCCCTGACCGATGAGCGTGATAAACCTTCATGCACAACCAAAGTGCTCGTAAAGCCTAAACCGGTTCGTTGGGACAACATGTGATTCACATGTCTGCCACATGGTGGCGGCGGCGATCACGTGACCAGCTCTCTTCATAGCGTCTACAGTTTGAGCCGTAATTACTCAGTTGCTGCTTCGTTGCTGCAGATTTTAAATAAAAATGTAGTTAATGAACATAAAAATAAAAAGCCCAACCTAAAGTTGTTCTTTAAAGCCATTTTATGTTGCAGTAGCACTTCTGGCCACAAGGGGGCAGTATGTGACAAGAAAGTTCACAGCTGTTTTTCAACGAGCGTTCAAGTGAAAAAAATCGTTGAATGTGTTTCGCGTCAACAAGCAGAAGAATTGTGGGAAATGTGAGAAGAGAACTTTGTTTGATTTGAACTTTTTTTTTTCCTCCAAAAATTTTTATTTCTAATGTGCAAAAGTACAAAAGCATGAAACCTTTTTTTTTTTAAATCATGAAAAATCAGAAGTCAAACTTAGAGATGGTGTTACGCTGATAACGAGAACGTTTCTGAAGAAGTTTCATAGAAAAGTCAAAGTGAGTTTGACTTCAAAAACTGGATGAACTGAAGAGACGAACAGCTAGCAGGCCATTAATTAGCTCATTTCATTTTATGTCAAATTTAAGGAAAAAAATCCACGATTTTCCTGCAAAAACTTGCAAATTTTTGTCACATCTCATTTTTGAAAAATGTCCTTTTTTACAAAAAAAAAATCATGATTTCAGGACAAAAAGTCATATTAAAGCAAACTATGCAATTTTTACAAAAAAGCCTAGTGATTTTACAAACACTGATATTTTATGACAAAAAGTGTGATTTTGATTTTAAAAAGTGATTTTTTTTTTAACTTTGTAGTTTTATGACAAAAATTCATGATTTTTGGACAAAAAGTTGCAACTTAAGAAATTTACAACAAAGTTGTTATTTTTGTCAAAAAGAAGGAATTTTCCAAAAGTTTATATTTTGACACAAAAAAAAAAACAATTTTAAGTAAAAACTTTCAATTTTGTGATATTTGTGATTTTAGAACAAAACATCTCAATTTTATAATAAAAAGTCAGAAATTTTGTGAAATATCAGTTTTTGATTATTGTGATTTTTTTAGTATAAATTTTGTGATAAGATTTTTTTGGAAGATATAAGAGTTTCTGTCAAAAAGTCACAATATGGCAAAATTTGCCATTTTGCAAAAAAAGTTTGAGTTTAAGGACAAAAAGATTTGCTTTTTAATATAATTATATTGATTTTAAGTCAAAAGGTCGCACTTTTGTAACAAGAACTTTTCATTTTATATCAAAATGTTCTGATTCAGCATAAATTGACATTAACAACAAGAAATTTAAATTTTAGGCTAAAAAGTCTTGATTATGTGAAATTCAAACTAATTAAACAAAATGTGGTTATCATACAACAAAATGTCGTGTTTTTAGACGAAAACATTACGAGAAAATTTATTTCAGAAAAAAAAGTTACAATTTGGGATATTATAAATAATTCAGTCTGTAAAAATAAATGCTTCCAATCCATGTGTTACTCTCTTCGTTTATTTCGGTGCGGCTCCATCTAGTGGTGCAGATGTGTAATGACAACAGAAAATTCTAGACATTGATTATAAGACGACTCCCATTTTTGAGAAAAAATAATTCTAAAAAAAAAATATCGTCCTGTATTTGGGCCAGTACGTTATATTATTTTAGGACAAAAAGATGCAATTTAAGCATAAATACTTGTGATTGTAATTTTTTACAATCTAAACTATATATCTCTACGTAGCTTTAATTTATACAGCAGCGTTTTAACAGTTTAAATAAGTCGGCAGAGTCGAAGGATTTCTGGCGCCGTCAGGAAATGACGTCAGCTGGTCTTTGGCCTCCAGACCAGGACGACAACCGTCATCAAACCGTCACACTGAACGACTCAAAACAAAGACTGATTTTTCCCGCTCGTCCTTTTTCCGACTGTCCTGCAGCAGCCGACAGTCGTGGAGCCTTAAATCACAACCAAGTACCCCTCTGGTGGGACCAGGTGGTATTACAGGGTCTACACGCCCCCGTGTGGTCAGAAGTGGTACTACATCATTTAAAAGTCAGCTTCTTGTTTAAAACAGGACAGAGTTGGACCTGGCGCCGGATAAAACAGCAGTTTCCTTTCCTTCCTGTCAATCAAAACCATCGCCGTGGACGCGAACATGCGCGGTTTCCGCCACGTTTCCCGCCTGATCGCGGCGCGTCTCCGCCAGAATCAGGACAAACCGAGCTGTGACGTTTTCTCTTTTTTTATTTATTCTTTCCTCTGATTTTCTTTGACAGAAAATGGTCTTACCTTCGAGAGGGATCGTAGACGAGTTTGATCCGTAATTCTAGAAAAAAAAAAAAAAAAAACAGGAGTTAGGTTGTTGTTTTTGTACCACAGGAAGGACGTGCAGTGAAGCATCCCGTTTATTTTTGTGAATGTTGAGGAAAACGCAGGTGATGTTGCAGAGACGCGGTTTTAACGGAGTGACATTTTATAGAGTTTTGTATGTAACCAAACGGATGAGTGACGTCATGTGTGTTTGATATGTTAACCTTCAGTATGGCAACATTGTGCAGGCATAATAAAAACTTACATTTGCAAACTCGCTGCTGCTCCGTCCATCATCCTTCCTCATCTTCTGGATCCGGACGTCCAGAACTGTTCTGGTCCTCTGAACCGGTCCAAAGCAGCTTTGAACTGAAGGGACGACGTCTGATGGGATTGTTGAACCTCCTTTCTGTATGGAGCCCCGTTTGGGTCATAATTAAATGAATAAATGAGTCTATTATTATGAAATACAGGCATTTATTATTATGAAATATATGTGTATTATTATGAAATATTTCCCATTATTATGAAAAAAATGTTTTATGAAATATATTTTAATTATTATTTAATATTAGTTTAATGCATAATAGTTTATTTCAGAATGGCTTTTTATCTAAGAATGAGCTTTTACATAATTTTGCCACTGGGCGGGACCAGTGGTTGACCTGCACACTCATTGGCTGATCCTTCTCCATTCTACGCTCTGACATCGACTAGTTTTGGCCGTGAGGTCCCGTTAGCAGCGGGCCGTGGAGTCATCAAGGTGCGCTCCTAGTCCGATTGTAGCTAGCTAGCTTGGACTGAGCTACGGGAAACCTTGACGTTTCTTAGTTGATGTCAACTTTTAACCGTAAACTGAGGTGCATTCTGCCACCTACTGGCCTGGAGTATATACATTACACCTCACCCCACTATCGATATTCACTGTTCTGTTGCTTATGCCTGAATGAAAGAGTAGCCAATCACATTAATGGCTCTGCCCTCTCTGCTGTGATTGACACACAAATCATTCTTATGAAAAACAAAGCCATTATCATAATAATGGGAAATGATTCATAATAATAAACATGGATTTCATAATAATGGATACGTATTTCATAATAATAAATGCCTGTATTTCATGATAATAGACTCATTTATTCATTGAATTATGACCCAAACGGGGCTCCATATTCCTCAAACGGGTCCTTGCAGTTTCAGCCTGAGAAGGTTCATCAGGTCCAGTCTGCTGCAGGAGCTGCAGGTGACCAGCAGGGGGCGGCAGAGACTCATCACTGACTCCAGAGAGAGACAGAGGTTTATTATAATCTTTAAAATTAAACCTTTAAACCCAGAAGAGACGTCAGAAGGTTCCAGAAGCATCACAGCTCTGCTGATGTCGGTGACGTTCCAGCGGTGCTCAAATCAAATATTCAAAAAAGGAAAACAAATTTTTTCAAAGGCCATTTTATGTGATATTATGAGTGAGATAAAAAAATCTAAAATAAATAAATAACAAGTAAATAAAGCTCATGAGGGTTTGAGCTACAGCTGATGAAGGAAAGCTTCCTCATTGGACCACTGATGTCCAAAACACATCTGGAAAAAACACATCTGGAAAGTGTAAAAAATACAAACAAAAAGAAAGAAATTACTTTATTGAAGGTTTTCAGACACAAAAATATGAATTTCACTTCATCTGACAAGACAGACATAAGGACATTTCTGCTGGACGAAGGAACTGGAGACCTGATCTGGACAGGAAGTCCATCGTTTCTTCAGGTTTGAGTCAGATACAGGGACTGGGACTGGACTGGGTCTCTACGGTGGTCCAGGTGCTGGTCTCCTCAGATCAGGAGTCACCTGATCTGACGTCAGCATCGACATGCAAAAACCTATGAAACAACAAGGACCCTCCTTCATTTATAGGAACCTAAACAGGAAAATTAAATTCACTTCTATTATATTTAATAACACTTTTATTCGGGGAACTAATTGACCTTTCGGTAAGCGCTGCCCCCTCCCTAGTTACTGTTGCTAGGTCGGAAATTCGCTATTTTTCCGATGTGTATCATCAGTGTTAATATTATACTACAATAACTCCGTGGTAAAATATTGCTGCTGGGGACCTGCAACAGTGACTCGAGGTGTCCAGAACATTTGGAGGGACATTTTTATTCTCTTTAACAAGATAAAAACAAACGCTGGAAGTCTGGATTCATTTATATCTCCGTCCACACAAGCAACTTAATGTGGAGAAAATTACAAAACACACCTACATTTACTCCAAGGCAAGTTTGACAAAATTAAATCCTAGGATTTAACAAAATAATGCAAAGACAAAAGTCACAAACGTTCATGATAAATCAAGCTTAATATGAAAAGTGTCGGTATCGGTATCAGTAATAGTGGCCCATAGTGCTGGGCGATATGGAAAAAATCATATATCACGATAATGATATATATCACGATATACCATAATACAGTATGTTTTCAGTTATTCTCTGAAAAGTTTTACAAAAATTTCATTGCTTACTTTTCAACTTTATTTTGAAAGGACATTTAGCTGAACAGTCACAAACATACATTTTAGTGCAGCAAAAACAGGTAGGTACAGAGGTACAGTAGCTTTCACATTTTTTTTAAAGTGCACAACAGTTTCTGAGAGGAAAAACACATTTTTGCACTGAAGTTCTGCTATAAAAAATAAACACAAATTATTTTTCAACTTTCTGAAATCTGTAACCTTGTAGTGCAAAGTTTGCAAACCAATATAAAGTGTCTAAAGTAAACATCAGGGTTGAAGAGAACTCTGTTTAAGGCATTAACCATGAATAAAAGTGTAACATCTACTTTGTAGAAGTAGATATGTTTCTATCAAATTTATTGTTGCAGGTTATTTAATTACATATTTGCTGTAATAATTGATAAAATTACGTTAGAAACTATAGAAACGATAGAAGAGAAATGGCACGATACACACTTTTATATCGTCCCCACGATATGTATCGTCATATTGCCCAGCACTACTGGCCCTGTATTTACTTGGTATCGGATCGATACCAACATTTCCAGTATGGCCCAGTAAGGCTATAATTTATTTATTTATTTATTTTTTAATAAACTCATAATTAATTGAGCTTCCACTCCCGAATTTGCAGGTCTGTAATGTCAGAATTCTTTTTTTTTACTTGGAAATTTATTCGCACAATTTATCTTTATAAAATGTATTTTCTTTTTTTTACTGCCTCGGATTTTGGTTTATGATATCAGAATTTTAATTTTTTTTTTTTTTTTTTTTTTTTTTTTTCTGACCCTACCGGGCCCTCAGGAAGCCAGAAACGAGCCCGGACGCCTGAGCGCGCGGTCCACCTTAAATCCGCCGCTCCGCGGACCACGTGACCGTGTTCCTGGAAAGTTCCTGGAAATGCTCCTCTCGTGTTTACTCTGCTCGTGCCCGTCATTGGTCCGCGGACTCCGGCTGGACGCGGTCCTCCTGCTGCGGTGACGGACAGACAGACGGACGCGGAGGTCCGGACGCTGTTCTGGAGTTCGGCTGGTCGCAGGTCTACCGGACCCACCGGACCCACCGGACCGGTAACCGCGGGTGGAACCCGCGCGCCTCCCCGCCGCTGGTGACTCGAGGACGCAGAAGGACAGAGGACCGTCCGGGACGGCAGAACCCCGCGGGTTCGGACTCGGCTCGCTTCGCCGCGGACATGTCGGTCCGGCCGGGAACCGGTTAGCCCGGTGGTGGCGGGCTCGGACACCTGGCGTCTCAGGTGAGTCAACGCGTCACCTCTTCCGTCACAAACACAGACGCAGCTTGGTTTTAATTCACCTTTTTTTCTTCGGAGGGAAAGAAAGCAGCTGCTTTCTGGTTCTGGATCTTTCTCCTCTTTTTATAAACACGTTCATTAAGTCTTTGGGGCGGGAAGTGTGTTTATTTAATTAGAAAAGGTCTTTATAGGTTTAAAACAGCTGCATGTGTGAACTGGAGATGATGCTTCACCAGACTCCGTTAAAGAATTCTACTAATTTAATTTATCTCTCAGGGATCCTTTCCCGCCACCGTGATATAAAATAAACCAAATATTGTTTCAGACTGTTAAAGTCTGATCTTCAATTTGGCATCAAGACCAAACACAACAGACGATATAATTTTAAACTTTTGTGTTATATTTCAACTTCCAAAGAAGAGAATTAAAGTGTTCAACCAAATTCTATTCAAAGTTCTGGTAATTTAATTTATCTCTCAGGGATTCTGTCGTGCAAACTTGATTTATAACAAATATATATATTTTCAAGTCTGTTATACTTTAATCTTTCATTCAGCAACAGGAACAAAGATAAAGTTTGTTTTTTTTAAAGCATTTGATTTATATTTCCAGACATGTCCGCTCAGATTTGACGTCTGAAACCAAATTCTTTACAAAACGTGACTAATTTGAATTCACTCTCAGGGCTTCTGTTGTACCAAATTGATTTATTATAATGGATTTTCCAGTCTGTTACAGTTTAATATTTAATTCAGCAACAAGAACAAACACATGAAATTGTTTGTTCTTTAAATATTTGACTTATATTTCCAGATGTGTCAGATTTTAGGAGGAGAATTGATGTTTTTCACCAAATTCTGTTCAAAATTTAAACTCTCAGGGCTCCTAAGGGTCTTAATTTGATTTATAATCTATATTTTTTTTTCTCTTCTGATCCTTAAGTCGGAATCAAGATCAATCAGCAGTATTTGACCTTTAAACATTTAAATAATATATTTTTAGATATTTCAGCTCATTAGAAACTGATGCATTTCACCAAAGTTTTTTAAAATGTTCCTAATCTGAACTCTGTCGCAGCTCCAACTTGATTTATAATAAAATATATTCATTATCCAGTTTGTTACAGTCTCATCTCTAATTTGGCTTCAAGAAAAAAAAACACAACAAACAGTTTAAAGAATAACTTTTTCTTTAGTTTTCCAGATGTTTCAGCTCATCTGTTCTGAGCTGTTGATCAATCATTTTATTCAGCTGGTCGAATGTATAAACTACTGAACTGAAGCTTTTTAATGGAGTTGATTTGATTCAGGTTTGTTTTCTGGAGACAAAGGAAGGAAAACTGACAGCTCACTGAACAAACACACATTTTTATTATTTTTTTTATTAGTCATAAAGAAACCCGGCCTTAAATCTTTGTGTGTTTAACAGTTTCAGTTTTATTCAAGCGACTCTGCGGCAGGAAACTAGAAGGAGTTTCAGATTATTAACATGGGTTTAGTCAGGCTACAGGAATGTGAGAAGAGATGAACTTCGTAAAGTCGGTCCGGACCACTACTGTCTGTTTTCCATCTTTCCTTTTCTTCTTCCTGCCTGGAAAAGTTCCTGTTAGACGGTTTTCTGAGAAGAAACCGGAAATGTCCCCGCTGATATTTTAGAAAAAATGTGATTGATGAGCGTCCTCAGATTATATACGGCCCGATAATTATCGATAATTATCGGGTCGATAATTATCGGGTTGGTAATTATCGGGTTGATAGTTATCATGATTGATGAGCGTCCTCAGATTATATACGGCCCGATAATTATTGGGCCAATAATTATCAGGTCGCTAATTATCGGGTCGATAATTATCGAGTCGGTAATTATCGGGTCGATAATTATCGTGATTGATGAGCGTCCTCAGATTATATAATTATCAGGTCGCTAATTATTGGGTCGATAATTATCAGGTTGGTATTTATCAGGTCGATAATTATCGTGATTGATGAGCGTCCTCAGATTATAAACGGCCGATAACAGGAAATTATGACGTCATCCAGATAAGTCCGATATCATGAAGAATAGTCCCGATTACATATATATTTCTGTCAACACAGCAGTGCCTCGTTCCCTCTGAGTCTTAAATGACCAGCAGTGAATGTTATGTTCAAGTGACGTCAGCATAATCAGAAAAACGATTTCTCAGTAAGAAAAATCAAGAATACCCCCTTATGCCAGAAAACAACTCGTTAACTCGGTCATAATTTTAGTAGTTGCTGACTTTAATTGATATTCTCAGTGTTTCCCCTCATGTTACACATAAAAGTAGAAAAAAATAGAAAAGGCTGAAAGAACGACTAGCAAACGAGGGAACGGAGGAATTTACGTTATACCTTGAATGCAGCCTGCAGCACAGCGCTGATCACAACAAACATGGCAGCGTGGAACTTCGTTAAAGTTTCAGAAGAAGATGGTTTGGTGGTTATTTGTGAAAAATGCTCCAAGCGAAGGAGGGAAAAATAGCACAAGCTTTCATACGTAAAACCTGACCAGCCACCTGAAACATAACCATCACTTCCATGGAGTTTTGAAATCGCGTTAACGTGAGCTAACGTGAGCTAACGTGAGCTAACGTGAGCTAACATGAGCTAACGTGAGCTAACATGAGCTAACATGAGCTAGCGTGAGCTAACATAAGCTAACGTGAGCTAACATGAGCTAACATGAGCTAATGTGAGTCTGTCGTCCATCCATCACCTGAACCTTCTGGTCTTCCTGGTCCTGGTCCTGACCCCAGAACCAACGCTCAGACTGACAACAACAACCTCTCAAAATGGACTTTTCAGAAACACTGACATCAGAGAGGATCTACTTTCTCCTCCGGCGGTCGGTGGATGGACACGGTCCACGTCAGAGACGCTGAACGCCACAGGAAACAGAAAATCCCCTGATTCAGACCTCAGCCGTGTTAATCTGGTAAAAAACAGTCCGTCATGAGCAGAAAGCAGCTTTAATTCTCCGTGAAGTTCCCTGTTAAAGTTGTTGCAGTCGGTGACGTGAAAATGAGCGTTTAGGTTCTGACGTGTCGAATCCACATTTTAGAGCCGCATGAATGTAAAAACAGAGAAAATTCCCCTGTTGGTTAATCAGCGTTAATCTGGAGAACTGAGTCTGTTTCCTGGAAAAGAAGCTTTAAAATGTTTTTATCAGGATGAGATCAATAACAGGAGCTGCTGGTCTCACTGGTTCCTGCTGATCTCACTGGTTTCTGCCGGTCTCACCGTCTGGTTTCTGGTGGTCTCACCGTCTGGTTTCCTCCGGCCTCACCGTCTGGTTCCTGCTGGTCTCACCGTCTGGTTTCTCCTGGTCTCACTGTCTGGTTTCTGCTGGTCTCACCGTCTGGTTTCTCCTGGTCTCACCGTCTGGTTTCTGGTGGTCTCACCGTCTGGTTTCCTCCGGCCTCACCGTCTGGTTCCTGCTGGTCTCACCGTCTGGTTTCTCCTGGTCTCACCGTCTGGTTTCTGCTGGTCTCACCGTCTGGTTTCCTCCGGCCTCACCGTCTGGTTCCTGCTGGTCTCACCGTCTGGTTTCTGCTGGTCTCACCGTCTGGTTTGTGGTGGTCTCTGGTCTCACCGTCTGGTTTCTCTTGGTCTCACCGTCTGGTTTCTGGTGGTCTGACCGTCTGGTTTCTGGTGGTCTTACCGTCTGGTTCCTGGTGGTCTCACCGTCTGGTTTCTGGTGGTCTCACCGTCTGGTTTCTGGTGGTCTGACCGTCTGGTTTCTGGTGGTCTGACCGTCTTATTTCTGGTGGTCTCACCGTCTGGTTTCTCCTGGTCTCACCGTCTGTTTTCTCCTGGTCTCACCGTCTGGTTTCTGGTGGTCTCACCGTCTGGTTTCTGCCTGTCTCACCGTCTGGTTCCTGCTGGTCTCACCATCTGGTTCCTGGTGGTCTCACCGTCTGGTTTCTCCTGGTCTCACCGTCTGGTTTCTGGTGGTCTCACCGTCTGGTTTCTGCCGGTCTCACCGTCTGGTTCCTGGTGGTCTCACCATCTGGTTCCTGGTGGTCTCACCGTCTGGTTCCTGCTGGTCTCACCGTCTGGTTTCTCTTGGTCTCACCGTCTGGTTTCTGGTGGTCTGACCGTCTGGTTTCTGGTGGTCTTACCGTCTGGTTCCTGGTGGTCTCACCGTCTGGTTCCTGCTGGTCTCACCGTCTGGTTTCTCTTGGTCTCACCGTCTGGTTTCTGGTGGTCTGACCATCTGGTTTCTAGTGGTCTGACCGTCTGGTTTCTGGTGGTCTCACCGTCTGGTTTCTCCTGGTCTCACCGTCTGGTTTCTCCTGGTCTCACCGTCTGGTTTCTGGTGGTCTCACCATCTGGTTTCTGGTGGTCTCACCCTCTGGTTTCTCCTGGTCTCACCGTCTGGTTTCTGCTGGTCTCACCGTCTGGTTCCTGCTGGTCTCACCGTCTGGTTTCTGGTGGTCTCACCGTCTGGTTCCTGCTGGTCTCACCGTCTGGTTCCTGCTGGTCTCACCATCTGGTTTCTGCTGGTCTCACCATCTGGTTTCTCTTGGTCTCACCATCTGGTTTCTGCTGATCTCACCGTCTGGTTTCTCTTGGTCTCACCGTCTGGTTTCTCTTGGTTTCACCGTCTGGTTTCTGGTGGTCTGACCGTCTGGTTTCTGGTGGTCTTACCGTCTGGTTTCTGGTGGTCTCACCGTCTGGTTTCTCCTGGTCTCACCCTCTGTTTTCTCCTGGTCTCACCGTCTGGTTTCTCTTGGTTTCACCGTCTGGTTTCTGGTGGTCTGACCGTCTGGTTTCTGGTGGTCTCACCGTCTTATTTCTGGTGGTCTCACCGTCTGGTTTCTCCTGGTCTCACCGTCTGTTTTCTCCTGGTCTCACCGTCTGGTTTCTGGTGGTCTCACCGTCTGGTTTCTGCCTGTCTCACCGTCTGGTTTCTGCCGGTCTCACCGTCTGGTTCCTGGTGGTCTCACCATCTGGTTCCTGGTGGTCTCACCGTCTGGTTCCTGGTGGTCTCACCGTCTGGTTCCTGCTGGTCTCACCGTCTGGTTTCTCTTTGTTTCACCGTCTGGTTTCTGGTGGTCTTACCGTCTGGTTTCTCCTGGTCTCACCGTCTGGTTTCTCCTGGTCTCACCATCTGGTTTCTGGTGGTCTCACCGTCTGGTTTCTCCTGGTCTCACCGTCTGGTTTCTGGTGGTCTGACCGTCTGGTTTCTGGTAGTCTTACCGTCTGGTTTCTGCTGGTCTCACTGTCTGGTTTCTGGTGGTCTGACCGTCTGGTTTCTAGCGGTCTGACCGTCTGGTTTCTGCTGGTCTCACCGTCTGGTTTCTGGTGGTCTCACCGTCTGGTTTCTGGTGGTCTGACCATCTGGTTTCTCCTGGTCTCACCGTCTGGTTTCTGGTGGTCTGACCGTCTGGTTTCTGGTGGTCTCACCGTCTGGTTTCTGGTGGTCTCACCGTCTGGTTTCTCCTGGTCTCACCGTCTGGTTTCTGCCGGTCTAACCGTCTGGTTTCTGCCGGTCTCACCGTCTGGTTCTTGCCGGTCTCACCGTCTGGTTTCTGGTGGTCTCACCATCTGGTTCCTGCTGGTCTGACCGTCTGGTTTCTGGTGGTCTGACCGTCTGGTTTCTGGTGGTCTCACGGTCTGGTTTCTGCCGGTCTCACCGTCTGGTTTCTGGTTGTCTCACCGTCTGGTTTCTGCCAGTCTCACCATCTGGTTTCTGCCGGTCTCACCGTCTGGTGTCTGCCGAGCTCACCGTCTGGTTTCTGCCGGTCTCACCATCTGGTTTCTGCCGGTCTCACCGTCTGGTTTCTGGTGGTCTCACCGTCTGGTTTCTGGTTGTCTGACCATCTGGTTTCTGGTGGTCTGACCGTCTGGTTTCTGGTGGTCTCACCGTGTGGTTTCTGGTTGTTTGACCGTCTGGTTTCTGGAGGTCTTACCATCTGGTGTCTGGTGGTCTCACCGTCTGGTTTCCTCCGGTCTCACCGCCTGGTTCCTGCTGGTCTCACCGTCTGTTTTCTCCTGGTCTCACCGTCTGGTTTCTCCTGGTCTCACTTACTGGTTCCTGGTGGTCTCACCGTCTGGTTTCCTCCGGTCTCACCGCCTGGTTCCTGGTGGTCTCACCGTCTGGTTCCTGGTGGTCTCACCGTCTGGTTTCCTCCGGTCTCACCGTCTGGTTCCTGGTGGTCTCACCATCTGGTTTCTGCTGGTCTCACTGTCTGGTTTCTGCTGGTCTCACTATCTGGATTCCTCCAGTCTCACCATCTGGTTCCTGGTGGTCTCACCGTCTGGTTTCTGCTGGTCTCACCGTCTGGTTTCTGCTGGTCTCACCGTCTGGTTTCTGCTGGTCTCACCATCTGGTTTCTGCTGGTCTCACCGTCTGGTTTCTGCTGGTCTCACTATCTGGATTCCTCCAGTCTCACCATCTGGTTCCTGGTGGTCTCACCGTCTGGTTTCTCCTGGTCTCACCGTCTGGTTCCTGCTGGTCTCACCGTCTGGTTTCTCCTGGTCTCACCGTCTGGTTTCTGCTGGTCTCACCGTCTGGTTTCTGGTGGTCTCACCGTCTGGTTCCTGCTGGTCTCACCGTCTGGTTCCTGCTGGTCTCACCATCTGGTTTCTGCTGGTCTCACCGTCTGGTTCTTGCCGGTCTTACCGTCTGGTTTCTGGTGGTCTCACCGTCTGGTTCCTGCTGGTCTGACCGTCTGGTTTCTGGTGGTCTCACCGTCTGGTTTCTGGTTGTCTGACCGTCTGGTTCCTGCAGGTCTCACCGTCTTGTTTCTGGTGGTCTCACCGTCTGGTTTCTCCTGGTCTCACCGTCTGGTTTCTCCTGGTCTCACCGTCTGGTTTCTGGTGGTCTCACCATCTGGTTTCTGCTGGTCTCACCATCTGGTTCCTGGTGGTCTCACCGTCTGGTTTCTGGTGGTCTCACCGTCTGGTTCCTGCTGGTCTCACCATCTGGTTCCTGCTGGTCTCACCATCTGGTTTCTGCTGGTTTCACCGTCTGGTTCTTGCCGGTCTCACCGTCTGGTTTCTGGTGGTCTCACCGTCTGGTTTCTCCTGGTCTCACCGTCTGGTTCTTGCCGGTCTCACCGTCTGGTTTTTGCCTGTCTCACCGTCTGTTTTCTCCTGGTCTCACCGTCTGGTTTCTCCTGGTCTCACTTACTGGTTCCTGGTGGTCTCACCGTCTGGTTTCCTTCGGTCTCACCGCCTGGTTCCTGGTGGTCTCACCGTCTGGTTCCTGGTGGTCTCACCGTCTGGTTTCCTCCGGTCTCACCGTCTGGTTCCTGGTGGTCTCACCGTCTGGTTTCTCCTGGTCTCACCATCTGGTTTCTGCTGGTCTCACTGTCTGGTTTCTGCTGGTCTCACTATCTGGATTCCTCCAGTCTCACCATCTGGTTCCTGGTGGTCTCACTGTCTGGTTTCTGCTGGTCTCACCGTCTGGTTTCTGCTGGTCTCACCGTCTGGTTTCTGCTGGTCTCACCATCTGGTTTCTGCTGGTCTCACCGTCTGGTTTCTGCTGGTCTCACTATCTGGATTCCTCCAGTCTCACCATCTGGTTCCTGGTGGTCTCACCGTCTGGTTTCTCCTGGTCTCACCGTCTGGTTCCTGCTGGTCTCACCGTCTGGTTTCTCCTAGTCTCACCGTCTGGTTTCTGCTGGTCTCACCGTCTGGTTTCTGGTGGTCTCACCGTCTGGTTCCTGCTGGTCTCACCGTCTGGTTCCTGCTGGTCTCACCATCTGGTTTCTGCTGGTCTCACCGTCTGGTTCTTGCCGGTCTTACCGTCTGGTTTCTGGTGGTCTCACCGTCTGGTTCCTGCTGGTCTGACTGTCTGGTTTCTGGTGGTCTCACCGTCTGGTTTCTGGTTGTCTGACCGTCTGGTTTCTGGAGGTCTTACCGTCTGGTTTCTGGTGGTCTCACCATCTGGTTCCTGGTGGTCTCACCGTCTGGTTTCTCTTGGTCTCACCGTCTGGTTTCTCTTGGTCTCACTGTCTGGTTTCTGGTGGTCTGACCGTCTGGTTTCTGGTGGTCTTACCGTCTGGTTCCTGGTGGTCTCACCGTCTGGTTCCTGCTGGTCTCACCGTCTGGTTTCTGGTGGTCTCACCGTCTGGTTTCTCCTGGTCTCACCGTCTGGTTTCTCCTGGTCTCACCGTCTGGTTTCTGGTGGTCTCACCATCTGGTTTCTGGTGGTCTCACCCTCTGGTTTCTCCTGGTCTCACCGTCTGGTTTCTGCTGGTCTCACCGTCTGGTTCCTGCTGGTCTCACCGTCTGGTTTCTGGTGGTCTCACCGTCTGGTTCCTGCTGGTCTCACCGTCTGGTTCCTGCTGGTCTCACCATCTGGTTTCTGCTGGTCTCACCGTCTGGTTCTTGCCGGTCTTACCGTCTGGTTTCTGCTGGTCTCACCGTCTGGTTCCTGCTGGTCTGACCGTCTGGTTTCTGGTGGTCTCACCGTCTGGTTTCTGGTTGTCTGACCATCTGGTTTCTGGAGGTCTTACCGTCTGGTTTCTGGTGGTCTCACCGTCTGGTTTCTGGTTGTCTGACCGTCTGGTTTCTGGTGGTCTCACCGTCTTGTTTCTGGTGGTCTCACCGTCTGGTTTCTCCTGGTCTCACCGTCTGGTTTCTCCTGGTCTCACCGTCTGGTTTCTGGTGGTCTCACCATCTGGTTTCTGCTGGTCTCACCATCTGGTTCCTGCTGGTCTCACCATCTGGTTTCCTCCAGTCTCACCGTCTGGTTCCTGGTGGTCTCACCGTCTGGTTTCTGGTGGTCTCACCGTCTGGTTCCTGCTGGTCTCACCATCTGGTTCCTGCTGGTCTCACCATCTGGTTTCTGCTGGTCTCACCGTTTGGTTCTTGCCGGTCTCACCTTCTGGTTTCTGGTGGTCTCACCGTCTGGTTTCCTCCAGTCTCACCGTCTGGTTCCTGGTGGTTCCACCGTCTTGTTTCTGGTGGTCTCACCATCTGGTTCCTGCTGGTCTCACCATCTGGTTCCTGCCGGTCTCACCATCTGGTTTCTGCTGGTCTCACCGTCTGGTTCTTGCCGGTCTCACCGTCTGGTTTCTGGTGGTCTCACCGTCTGGTTCCTGCTGGTCTGACCGTCTGGTTTCTGGTGGTCTCACCGTCTGGTTTCTGGTTGTCTGATCGTCTGGTTTCTGCCGGTCTCACCGTCTGGTTTCTGGTTTTTCTTCTCAGTTTGGACCTCCAGACGTCCTTTTCTGGTCCAGAGGAGTCCAGGCTCATCCGGCAGACCCGGTCCATGTCCGAGCCGCGGGCCTGAAACCGGGCCGAAGGCCGGACCTGCTCAATGACCTGCCAGTCCTCCGACTCCTCCGAAGCCATTCAGGATGACGGACGAGGCGACGGCAGCGCCAGGGGGGCGGAGTCAGACGAGAGCCGCGTCGCCGCCGCCATGAAGGAGCTCAGGAGCACAGGTGAGAGGACGCGAGTGAGAGGACAGGAAAATCCCCCCCCCCCCCCACTGATCATCAGCAGGTGTTTGCTGGTCCAGTTCAGGTGAGCAATAACACAACGCCAAGAAGGAAAGAAACATTCTGAAAACAGAAAGTTTTATATCTGACGCCTCTGACAAACTTTAATCAACATTTAAACAAATGTTGATGAGTTAGATCAGAGGTTAACTTTCAACCGTCGTCTGATAAAACGAATAAAATTGATAAAAGATCATCTCCATCTATTTGAGCCGGACTGATTTGAAAAATAAGTAAAATTCTGTCCTGAAATCACAAATTTATCAATAAATCAGAGGAAATAGAGTCTTTCTAAAAAAAATTTAAAATTTTTTTTTATCAAAGCAACTTTTTGTTAATTTTTTTTTTTTTTTTTTTCTTCAGTTTTTGATGTCGGTCGTAAATTTCAGAAACTTTCCGGTTGTCAGTCGCTCTGGTGTTACAGATGAAACCCAGATAAAATAAATAAAAATGTTGTTTTAGTGTCGACATCAGAAACTGCCTGATGTAATTTTAGCTGATGAGGCACCGAAGAACCAATAAAAAAGCCCTGATCTGAACCAGGACCATCACGTCCATGTAAATACACCCAGATGGTCAAGTTGAGGCGTCCGTGCACCTACGTTCACCTTCAGAGGACACAGACGGTGGTCAAGGAGCTGGTGGCTATATTTGGCGTGCACCCGTATTATGGTTGTTATGGTAACGAACTCACAACATTTTTCTGAATGTGCTTGACGCTCATTTAAAACAAATTGAAGAACAAGACATCAGCTACTTTTCTAGAAATGAACCAGCTAAAAGTTGCATCTATATTAGAATACAAAAGAATTGCGTTAGCTGTTAGCTGTTTAGTCCCTACGTGACTCTGTTACATAATAGTTCAACAATAATTATATTTACAACTTTAAACTACACAAAATAATATTTACTTCTATATTAAAACTTTGGCAGTTGAATTTTAACCGCTATTCTTCGTGGAGAAAAAAGCTTTTAACAGCTTTTATATCACAGTAAAAATATAACGTTAGCCGCTGTTCTTCATGATTAGCTGCTATGAAGAAAACATAATGTTAGCTGCTACATTATAGCTCAAGAAAAATTGGCTAGCTGGCACGCTAGCCTAAACAACAGATGAAAACATTATCTGCTATTTTTCATGACAGAAAAGATATTAGCCGCTACGTCGAGATGGAAATATTAGTTACCACAGTTACCCTAAATGAGATAATAGTTCCATCTTTATTAGAATACAGAATAACTGCTGTTTTTATGACAGAAAAGACAAAAGATAATGCTAACCGCCGCTTCATAGTTCAAGACTAGCTTAGCCTCAATAACGTGGACCGTATTCCCTCTAATAAATGCTCACTCCCTTATCATAGCGCCCCCGGACTTTGGCCAAATGTGAATGTTGTTTTTCTTTTTTTTTTTTCTCAGTTTAAAAGATGCTGTGTACGACTGCTTCTTGGACGACATTTTGGCCCGTCTATGATCACGCTGTCACGTGACGTCACCACACCAGCCAAAGCTAACCGTCGAAAACCTAGCATAAACGTCCTTATCATTGCGGCAGTTTTGACATCATAAGAAGCAGTGAAAAAAAAATAGTAACAGCGAAATAATAACACAAAAACATTTGAGATTTTGATCTGGAAGGACGTGTAAATGATGTACGAACAATATCTGAGTCTCCTGGTCGTGTTTTGCTTCGGTAAACAAGCTAAGTCTCTGTTTGATCTCCACATGTGCCGCCAGGTTGGTACTGGGGCAGCCTGACTGCCAACGAGGCCAAAGAGATCCTTCAGGACGCCCCGGAGGGCACCTTCCTGCTCCGGGACAGCTCCCAGAGGGACTACCTGTTCACCATCTCCGCCATGACATCGGCCGGCCCCACCAACCTGCGGATCGAGTACAAGCACGGCAAGTTCAAGCTGGACTCCGTGGTTCTAGTGAAGCCCAAGCTGAAGCAGTTCGACAGCGTGGTGCACCTGGTGGAGCACTACGTCCAGCTGTCACGGACCAGCGACAAGGCGGGGGCGGCGAACCCTCGGCGCTCGGCGGCGGGGTCCAACGGCATGGTGCAGCTACTGCTCACCAAGCCGGCGTACACCGCCACGCCGTCGCTGCAGCACCTCTGCCGCATCGCTATCAACAGGAGGACGCGGCAGGTCCAGGACCTGCCCATCCCCAACAGACTGAAGGACTACCTGACGGACTACACTTACAACGTGTAGCCGCCGACGGAATCCCATCATGCCCTGCTCTGAAGGGACATGCAGAGTTTAAGTGACCCGCAGGTCCTGATGCTGATCAAAGCGCCGGCGAAATGTGGTTCGAGTTGACGTCTGAAGACGAGCCGGACGATGATCCGTTTCACAGACGACCCAGCAGATCTGTTCGTTTCACAACTAAAAAAATAAAGATTTGTTGCTGTCATAAAAGCGAGTGATCAGTCAGGCAGTCGTTACAAATTAAATTCAAACCCAGAGACAGAAAAAGTAGCCGCTTCTGTAACGGCGGTTCCACGACAGCAGGAGACGATAACATCTCACTGTTGGAGCCGGACCCTAGTGGTCAGTACAGGAACTGCAGCTTTTCAGTCCAGAAGTTGGATGGTTGCTGCTTCGTTATGAGGCTAACGAGCTCCAGGTGAGGCCCGGGTTCTCCCTGAACCTCCTCTGCTCTCTGAATGACCCGTATTCATCAGAATTCATCACTTTTTATCATCAAGTTTCAAGCTAGCAGAAGCAAAAATAACTCATTTGTCTCAGTCTCCTTTTGGAGAAAACTAAGTGACATATTTTTTAATTCTTCCTTCCTTGAAAATCAGTCAAAAGAAAGCGGATTACCGGCGTCATCGTTCCCTGGAAGTCTCCCAGTGGCTGCTGGGAAATGATTGACCCGGGGAGTTTTGTGCCGAGTCTTACACGACACAAACCCTGCGACCTTTCAGCCAGAGTCAATGTTTCTCCGGTCCTCCCTCCCAGTTGGGCTCCTCGTAAACACAAGCCGCGGGGCCGTCCGATTGGCCGGTCGTCCGGCGGCCGTGACCGCGAACGTTTGTGAGGTTGCCTCATCAGGGCGCTGCGTCCAAAGCAAACAGACGTCCTCGGAGTTGTTTACGGCTTTCTGAAAACAAACGTGAATGAAAATGTGTGACCTCTCGGGGCTTCTGCAGACTTTGTCCCTGCCGCTTGTAGTACTTTGCGGCTCTGAGCCAATCAGGCGGCAGGAAAACATCAAACACTGGACCTGTTGTTGCTCTCGCCACGCGCTCATGGTTTAGGCCTGAAACCCCCAACTCTTTAATTCTGACGTCCTCCCATCTGTTTAGAGGCATTTTTTAATGATCGTTAATGGCCGACACCCAGCTGTTAATTACTGTATTTAAGTAAAAACTCACGCGTGTCCAGCTCAGTTGTGTTTAAACGTCACTAAGTTGCAAAGGAAGTCATCTTTACAGATCAGTGATATGCAGAGGAACCCAGCGAGCAGCGCTCGGGGACAGTGGAAAACAAAAATCCAACTTTAATTCAAATTCAAAAATACTTTATTAATGCCCCAAGGGGGAAATTCAGGTTTCAGTACACCAGTCTGGTGTACTAGAGAAGCTGCCGGCGTCCAGCACTCCATTTCATGCCCGGTCCCGTGGTCTGAGGGCTAACTCCAGTTAACAGCCATTCAAACCAGTTAACAGCCATTAAAACAGTTAATAGCCATTAGAACCAGTATATCTCCATAACGATGACAAGTGAGATATCTCCAGGTCAGAGGAGGAAACACAGATGAACCAGACCGTCTCCTCTGGGAAAACTGAGCTCCTTCAGTCCGGTGAGCGACGGAGCCGACCGTCCAAGAGCCCGGTTCATCACGCGGACCGGACCAGGCCGTTGTCGTCTCCCCCAGCGGTGCTGGGCCCCACCAGGTCACCAGACGGCCGCTGCCAGGTCAGCTGACCCATCCGCCGTGTAGACTGCTGGACGGGGGCAGCATGCCGCGCTGCTACGTCGGGGGCTCCTGTCCCGGCTCCGTGACGCTGCAGCCCGGATCCAGTGGCGGTGGTTGCCGCGGGTAACAGTTTAGGGCTACTTAGCTTTCCCGAACTGGAAAACAGGACCTGAAGAGGACGGTCCAAACAGCAGAAGGAAGCAGCAGAACCACAGAGACCGCGTTGGTTCGGAGACCTTTCAAAGCAGGTTTGGCTTAAAACTGGAGGCTGGAGATCTTTCGTTGACGTCCTGCGCCGCCGCTAGCATACCGCAACGCTACATTTAAGCCAAAGCAGTGCACACGAGCAGAGTAGTGAAGCGGTTTTTCCCATGAAAGTCCGAAGACTCGAAGAACCGAACAGACGTTCCACTAAGAGGACGGATGAAACTACTTTTCTGCTCAACTGCTCTTATAAACATGACTGTGTTTATTCTGAGTTCTTCTGGCTTTAAACCGTCAGATGTGAAACTCGGGGTCTTCTGGTGAATTGATCACATGTGTTTAATTAATTTCATGTAAATGTAATCTGACTCAGGTCCGTTTCTCGCTGATCCACAAGTTAATTTACATTAAAAATCAACATAAATATACGACATACCTGTGGTTGACAGTTTTCTGTTTTCCACCAGGTTCCCAGGTTCCACCTAACCTGACTTATGAATGTGAGGCCGTCAGTTAATTTATGACGTTGATTTGTGAAGTCACGTGTTTGATTCTTCTCAGAATGAGTAAAATCGATCGATTCAACAGCGTTATATTTATCGTAAATTTCTGAGCAGTTGAGGCCATACTATGTAGTAACACCACTTCTGCCCCCCTGTGGCCAGAAGTGGTATTGCTCCTTCAAGTGGCGTGAAGATTGTGCAACTATTCAATCAGAGCTCCAGGTTTCCCCTATCACAGTGACTCTCCCACTTTCGTCGGGGGAGGGGTCTGTATACCTGTCGTTGCTCAGGTAAAAGGGGCGGGTCTCGGACCTCGTGCTGCTGCCGTTTTATTATTCGCCTGTCGGCTTATTTTCGCCTCAGCTGCAGTTTTGCTGTGACGACGAGGACGTTTGAGTGAATCTGGAACACCCGGCGGCCCCGGCTCTGGGCTCGTTGGATTTTCAGGCGGTATTTATTGACATATCACACTGTTTCCTGGTACTCCTGTGTGAAGAAGCTGCACAGCCTCTGAAAGCATGCGTTGTTCTGACTGCAACACGCCAGCACTGATCGACCCGACTGTGAGATCAATAAAAATTTTGTATGGTACTTTATCATGTCCGCCTCTTATTAAATCACCCAACTTAAGGTTGTTTGTTTTAAGTTTTCATTCTTGCTTCATAAAAAGAGGCCAGCGTACGGAAGTCTGATGGCGCCACGAGACTGATTCTGCACAGATTCCATCAGCCTGAAAAATTTATCTATCAGCTCCATATCAAGATAAAAAAAAAAAGTTTTAATTTTTTTATTTAGATTCTAACACTTGTTCCCTGCTTAAATTAACAACCTCTGGATGGCAAAAAATCTTTACACAATTAAAAACAACTATTAAATCACCAAACATCAGTATTTTTTCAGCTTTTCTTTTTCGTAATTCACATAAACAACTTCAAACTTGCTCCAAAATACCAAACATTTAATAATTTTCAGGATTTTAACGCCATAAATGCCAGTTTAATTAACTGTAATATTGCTTGATTACAAAAAAAAAAAAACAGAAAAAATTATTTTATATATAATAAATAGTTGGGGGACAGGGCTTCATTGGTGATCAGGTTTGGAATGTGCCAAAGATTGGCAACAAAACTGATTTCATTGTATTTGTAGTTTTTATGTTCCAGATTCTCCTACTGGACTCCTTTGTGGCAAAAAATGTCTCATTGATGTAATTCCATTGATCCCACTTTTTTTTTTTTAATCTCACTGCTGTTACAGTATAAAACTAGGGCTGGGCAACGATTAAAATTTTTAATCGTGATTAATTGCATGATTTCCCTGATTAATCACGATTAATCGCGTTGTATACGGAAAATAAAATAATGAATTCAAAAGTAGTGTAAAGGTCACTTTTATTTAAATGTTCTGCTGCCATATGAACTAAAGTGTCATAACATTTGTTGTTCAAACACTTTTAACATCAGCACTTGTCAGTAACACATATTTAGTGTAAATCTCATCTTAAAAAATGTAAAATAAAATAAAGGTTATTGCCACTGCCAGGGCATTAATGTCATCCTGTTTTTATGAAAAAGAAAAAAGTCTACCAACAAAATCTTGAGCCACAATCAGAACATTAAAACATTAATTTCTGAGGTAACAGCAGAAACTTTTAACGGGGAGTTCAACTTGTCAGTTGTTGCAAATAACCTTGTTTCTGTTTAATCCTCCGTCTGGGAGAACTTTAAAATGAAAATGTCCATGATAAAGTTCAGTAACTTTATCAATCCGTAATAATCTGTGTATCATTTGTTTTTTTTTCCATTTTCAATTGTCAATCAAAATTTTAAAAAATTAAAAAGTGACTCTTTATTTTGTTTTTCGTTTTTTAATCTGACAAAAAACAAAAAAATGCCTGTTTTTTTATATTTCAATTTTAGCAAATGGGCCATGGGACTGAATTTGTTTTTAATATTTAATTGTCGGTTTACGTGACACTGAAATGGCTTTGTGCAGCAGTTCAGGTAACATGGCGGCACTGGAATCACATACTATAATATCTGAAATATTGTGTAAATCTGAAATAAAACTCAGCTCATATACAGATGAATTGGCCCGAACATAGGACGATATTTTAATCTAGAAGTCATATTCTCAAAAATGGGGGTCGTTTTATAATCGAGGATTAGACTTTCTGTTGTCGTTACACATCTGCCACTAGATGGAGCCGCACTGCAGTAACCAGCTAGAGAACAGCAGGACAGTGAACACATGGAGCAGATCTGATAATAAATGAGAGAATGATGCAATCGTCTTGAAAAAAGGGATTTGAAAGTTTTTTTTGAGACAGAATTGTTAATATTGCTACCTGAACTATAAAGTTCACTGATTTTTACCGTTCTCCATGTCTGTTTTAGCTTTTCCGCATGTTTACCTGCCAATTATCTTCCGGTTTCGCAGCAGCCAGTAACAGACTTTTTAAAACAAAAGCACCTGAGCAACATGCGTTAACGCGTGATAAAATAAATGTCGGCGTTAATAAATTAATGAGTTAACGTGATAATAACGCGTTAACTTGCCCAGCCGTATATAAAACTATTCTGTAATGTTCAGACAAAAATTTTAGTCTGAAGAAAAGTAGTGGAGCTTCACAGTTTTTCTTTATTCTGCCAGAGTCAACCTTTTTTCACATTACATAAATAAATAATAGGAGAAATCTAAGTACCACGAAATGGCATCCTCTCGGTGGCGGCACTGTTCCTTACGGCCGCATTTGCGTTTTTTTCTTCTGGTTTTGAAAGCAGGCTATTCAAAACTCCTGATTCATTAGGTATCGATTTAATGTGAGGACATAATACGGAAGAAAATCCATACTGACCCTCACAAAAAATTCCACGCCGCGTTCCTGCCAATTCTGCAAGGAACAAATCAACACTGATGGCGACACGAGTGGAGATCATCCTGTTTACTTACCGCTTAAAAACTGGAGGAAGCCGCTCGTGCAGAAAGACGCGTATGAGTTAGCTGTGCTCTTACGCGTCATATTTCACGGTAGTCAGGCCGCCATTAATAACCCAAGTAATTAAACTGGCATTTAAAAGTGTACAATCCTTACAATTATAGAATGGATATTTTAAGCAGATTTGAAGTTAAGTTAAAAAAAAAAAAACCTTGAGAAAATGTAAAGAAATGTGCGCGGGCAGCCACGAGGCTTCGATGAGGTCATAACGTCCATAGTGTTTGTTCAGTTATATTGTGGAGGAACGCCTGCTGACGTTGGGTGGTCGGGGAAAAAGAAATGTGTTTCTGCAGGCAAACAAACTGGAAAATATAAAAACTAACGTGCTATTATATTGGTTAGGTGGACGACTAAAGAATCCGAGCGTGATTTATGACGACGGATTTAAACCTGTCAAACAAATCAGGTCTGTTGTCAAAACTAGCTTCTTCCACTTAACTGTTGGCCAAAGTGAAGCCATACTTACCTGGTAATGACTTTGAAAGACTCATGCACACATTCATACCACATGGTTGGACTGT
The DNA here is from genome assembly GCA_018398805.1 of Hirundichthys speculiger. Taxonomy (NCBI): domain Eukaryota; kingdom Metazoa; phylum Chordata; class Actinopteri; order Beloniformes; family Exocoetidae; genus Hirundichthys; species Hirundichthys speculiger. Next base: position 706,886 of record JAGFBZ010000384.1, on the reverse strand, counting down.
TGGGATTCTTGACATGTCGGTTTGGATCAGTCGTCTCTCTGTCATCGTTAGTTGGTGAAAAATGCTGCTGCTCACTCTAAACTGGAACAAAGCAGGATCCAGTCCTGGCGTCACTTCACTGGCTTCCCGTTTGTTTTTAAAAATAAGCTATGGCTAGTTTTTAAAGTTTTAAATAGACTAGCACCACCACACTTGTCTGATCTTCGCCTGTTTGAAAAATCCCTGGTAGAAATGGCACATTTTGTTCATCTGTTGGTCCATTGATTTTGCCAAAGCTGTTTTACCATTTTTAGTGGTCAGAGTTCTCTATAATTTACTTGAAATAATATTTTCAAGATGGTGAAAGTGCTTGAGTTTACAAAAAGTCTCAAAATGTTGAAAATAGCAGCTATAATTGTACTTTGGATTTGCACTAATGTGTGAATGTAGATTGATGAAAAAAAAATGTTGTTTCAGTTCACATATTGATTCAGTCGTCAGTATTTGAATTGAAAAACTTGATAAAAAATATTATTAACTACAAAACCTCTAATTTTATGTCTTATAAAACCTTGGTAGTTTTTAAATGTGCTATATAAATGAATTAGACCTAGAGCCCTTGCTGCTTTGCTAAGCTTTGTCCTTGGACCCTTCCAGATCAACATCTGCCAGTCATAGTGATCTGTTAGAACAATTAACACAACACATAAACCCAACAAAATGTTTTCCCTTTCAAATATGAATGACTGTGCTCTATTAGGTTTGTAGTTACAGCTCAGAGGTCAATATAATGCTAAATAGCTAAAGTGGTGACAGCTAGCCATCAACGACGCCACCTGTCAATCAAAAGATCAAAACACTTATTACACATAAATCTAATTATACATCAATTTTGACCGATGAGCAACAAAAAGAAAAGAAAAAAAATCCAAGCCTGGATAGTTGTCATAGATGTGAAATCTCAATAAAGAGACGAAAACTTTTTTTTTTTTTTTTTGTACCAGGCTGTAAATATGTATTTTTCTACGTTTTAACATAGAGGTCGATGGAGACTTGTTGTGTTTCGTAGCTTATGTGTCCTTTAACCATTTACTTTTTTAAAATGCAAGTCCTTGTATATGTATTAACTGCTATTGATTAAATTAAAATGTAAACGTTAATTAGTTTATCAGAGTATCCCTCCGCGAAAAGATAGTCCCCAACAAACGTCCTTCTTTCTGGTAAACAAGTCTTGTGTGCTGAGTCAAATATATGCAGAATAGAAGAGTGACCAATGGTTGATCCATGTATGTAATCGATGGATTAATTACATTTTACAAAAAGGCACCAGTCTGGATTGTTTTTATTTTTCATATTTATATAAGTAAAACCAGTTGATCGACCGCCGTTATTCGCAAACTTTGGTTCCGCTTGCCTGTTTCTAGTCGAGCACAATAACATGGAGTGGTTTACTGCTGTGAGCAGCTGATTCAGAGCGTCGTTTCTGTGGCTGGTTCACCTGTTTAGTTGTTTGTCGGATTATAAATTTGTTTTTTGGGGGAGTTTAAACGCGGAGATGGAGCCCATGCACAGAGCGCTGCTGCGGAGGCTCCGTCTGGAACTTTCCGGGCAGCTGCTGGTCAGCGACACCATCGTTCCGTTTCTGTACCAGGAGGAGATCCTCACGGAGGCGCACGTGCAGGACATCGAGCGTCAACCGACGGACCAGCAGAAGAGCCTGAAGCTGCTGGACGTCCTGCCGAACCGCGGGCCCCGGGCCTTCGACGCCTTCGTGCGCTCCCTGCGGGACTTCAGCTGGCTCCGGGACCGGCTGCTGCGGGAGCTGCAAGCGGCGGCACCGGGACCCGGAGACACAGGTGAGATGACCGGCGCAGGTGACGTCACGGGCGACTCCAGGTAGACAGGGAGCAGGTACCGGTGGGGGAACGATGAAAAACCCGTCAGACAGGAGAGTCTGAACCCCTTAGAGGTCCAAACTGAGTTTAAAGCTTCAGAGAAGATCCAGAGAGTTTATTCATTAAAAAAAGATCCAAACTGAGAATATAAATCCAGAAAAAAATACCTGAAGGTTTAGAACCAGAAGAAGATTGAGAGTTCATCCCCTAAAAAAAAAGTTTAGAAATAAGAGTTTAAAAGTTTAAAAAGATCCAAACTGAAGGTTTACACTCGATAAAATATCCGAAATAAGAATTTAAACCCTGTAAGAGATTAACTCGAGAGATTATTAAGCCTGAAAAAAATCCAAAACTGAGAGTTTAAAGGATGATAATTTTAAAAAAAGACACAAAGCCTGGTTAAAGTTAAAAGTTGAGAATTGAAAATAAGAGTTCAGTCTTTAAAAAAGATCCAAAATGGGAGTTTAAAACTATAATGAGTCTGACTGAGGACTTAAACCCTCCCTAAAAATATTCAAACTGAGAATTTAAATCCTCATAAAGGCCTTTTTAAAGACTTTAAACCTTAAAGATCCAAACTTAGGGCTTAAACCCAAATAAAGAGCCTAAACTGAGTTTAAACCTTTAAAAATGATCCAGATTAACATTTTAAACTCTAATTAAGATCTGAACTGAGAGTTTAAAGGCTAAAAATACTAAAACAAAAAAAATAAAAACTGAGAATTTAAAGCCTGAAGAAGATTGAATTTGAGACTCTGATTTCAACCTCAAAGAATTAAAAAAAAAAAAAAAGGGGGGGGGGGGTTAAAACTTAAATAAGTGACAGTTTAAGACTTTCTAAAGACCAGAACTGAGAATTAAAACCTTAAAAAAAAGGTCCAGACTGACTGAACCTGATCAGGAGATAAAAACTGGGATCATATGATGAACTCAGTCCAAACATCCGGCTGAGAGGCTGCAGCAGATTCCTGGAAAGCAGGAGGCAGCCAATAAAAGACGGGGGGGGGGGGGGGGGGGGGGGGGGGGTCTGAGTGGAAAACAAGTCCAGGACTTCAGAAGAATGTGTGACGTACCTGCGGCCCCCGTAAACACCTGGACCCAGAGCCGTTAACCGACGTCTCGAGGGGCTGGCGAGGACGCCGGTGGAGACGGTTTCCCAGAAAACTCTCTCCCTCTTTTTTTTTTTCGTTTGGCCGTCGTGCTCTTATTTTCTCCTGAAGAGCTCTAAAACTGTTTTCCCAGAAGCCCCCCCATCCTGTTTGAAGGTGCTGACACGCGTTTCCAGGAAAGATCCAGAACATTTGGGGAGCAGCTTGCTGGTAAACATGTGCTGGGAGCTCAAACTCGCTCCCAAATTTTGGCTCGTTTTTCAGTCTCGCTTCAAAAAGATCCGCTCGTCCGTTGATTCTGGGACCGTAATTAAAATAAAATAAGGCAACTGGAGCCTTAAATTAACTTAAAAGATCTGAAAAGAATTAAAAACTTTCATTTAGTCTTTTAACTTTCACATAAACATCAGTCGTTCTCTCACCCTTTACATGTCCTCGGTGTCTGAATTGTGGTTTTGCTTAAATCTAAAAACATTTCCATCAAAATCTGTATTTCTGTATTTCCTCAAGATTTTTAAACCAATGATTTAATTTGACTGACATGAAAAAACATTACAGCATAAACATTGAAAGGCGTTTAAAGCCACCCTATGTAGTAACACCACTTCTGACCACACGAGCCACATGAGGCTAAACTGGAACCAGCACCGCCCTCTGGTGGTTGGTGGTGGGATTACAGAGCAGTGAAAACAACATCGCGCAACTGCGAGCACCAAAGACAGCGTCGGGGCCTTGCGTGGTTAACGTTTGTATCTGCTGAGCATTAGGTTAGCTTAGCTTTAGGTCCGACGGGCTGGTTGTACTGGAACTGGTAAAACATTGAAACGTTGCTGCTTCGTCTGCCCTCGACGTAAGACGCAACAAAACCCCCCTCTGGTGGGACAAAGCGGTATAACGAGACATGCCGGACCATCCCTGCTCGTTAGCAGGCGCTCGTTAGCAGGTGCTTGTTAGCAGGCGCTCGTTAGCAGGCACTTGTTAGCAGGTGCTCGATAGCAGGCGCTTGTTAGCAGGCACTCGTTAGCAGGTGCTCGATAGCAGGCGCTTGTTAGTAGGCGCTCGTTAGCAGGTGCTCATTAGCAGGTGCTCGTTAGCAGGTGCTCGTTAGCAGGCGCTTGTTAGCAGGTACTCGATAGCAGGCACTTGTTAGCAGGCGCTTGTTAGCAGGCGATCGTTAGCAGGCGCTCGTTAGCAGGTGCTCGTTAGCAGGCGCTCATTAGTAGGCGCTTGTTAGCAGAGACTTGTTAGCAGGTGCTCGATAGCAGGCGCTTGTTAGCAGGTGCTCGATAGCAGGCGCTTGTTAGCAGGCGCTCGTTAGCAGGCGCTTGTTATTGTCGGTGGCTCTTCTCTTCTTCAGCAGGTTCATATCCTCCCTATGTGGTCCGAAATGGTGTTATTACATAGGATTACTTTAACAGTTCAGACTCATTTAGAATATTGGCAGTGAAGTTGTCAGTTTGTATCTTTTATGTAAAACTCAGACGTTACTTTCAGGATAAGGTTAAGTTTAGATTTTCTGCCTTTAATTGTGATGTTTAGGTAAAAACTAGGGCTGTCAAAGTTAAATAGCTAAAGTGGTGACAGCTAACGCGTTAACGTGTGATTAACGCAAAATAATTTTAACGCAACTAATTTTTTTAACGCGCGATTTACGTGAGCCTTAGCCTGGCCGTTGATGTACAATAGTAGAGAGGAGAGTAGGTTTAATGAGCCTCGGGCCCCTCCGTAGTTGTAGTCCTGTAGTCCTCCGTAGTCCTGTCAAAACAGGAAGCAATGCACTGACGTCGACGGCCATGCCGCAGACAGGAGATAAAAACTGGGATCATATGATCAACAATCCTCCGTTAGCAGTAGCTGGAATAAAAATGGATACAAAAGATACTATTTTGAATGGTAAGTTTAGCTTCAAAACCTTGCCTGATGGCTAACTCCACAAGATAAATGTTGTTTGTGTTTGCTGTCGATGTCAATTTAGTTACCACCGGAGTCTGACTACTGAAGTATCACTTGTCGGCTACTCAAAGCGCTGATGCAGAGAGCCCCCCCCCCCCCCCCCCCCCCCCCCCACCCGTTTGAAGCAAACCACGAAAATATTTTGTATGAAGAACATAAGAGAAAATATTGAGTATATATATATATATATAATATATAATGGATTTAATAATCAATAATAAATAAAATTAATTATTTTATAAATATTAATTAAATTAAAAATGAAGAGTGCAGATAAAATCCTTCCAGTCATCATCTTCACATCTAAACAGAACTATTTTCAGCCTGGATCAGAACATTGTCAGAGTTCAGGTCTGTCTAACATCTTCTGGAAGACGGGTCCAGATTTTAGGAGCATAAAACTGAAATGCAGCTTCACCTTGTTTAGTCCTGACTCTGGACACCAGCAGGAGGCCACTACCTGAGGTTCTCAGAGTCCAGCTTGGTTCATATGGATCTAACATGTCAGAGATGGACTTTGGGGCCATGAAGAGACTTGACAGGGTTTCCACGGGGTTTTAAAAAGTATTAAAAAGTGATAAATGAAAATTGCCAAATTTAAGGCCATTAAAAGTGTTAAATTCACTGTCAAAGGTATTATTTAAAAAAAAAAATAGGTATTATTTTTTTCAGACAACGAGTCGTCCTATTTTGATCAAAATTCGTTCTATTAAAGTTCGCGTTAGAGTGGCCATCAGCACACAATCAAAGATCTACTTTTTAGGTTTGATGCTGACGTCACATTCAGTGGTCGATACACTCCGCGCTCAGCTCAACAGCTCCGTGGACTGGCTCCCACTTTTCTCACTTCAACGGTGCAGACAACCTCGTCGTCGTAATGGGCAAATGCAAATTTGCAGACAGCTGGATGCAAGACCCAACATATAAGGAATGGCTGAGACCTGTTCTCGGAAATAACCGGCAAGCTTTTTGTTTTGTTTGTAAAAAAACGATAAATGTCAACTGGATGGGAGCTAATGCGCTCCGGTCACACATGCAGTCGTCCAAACACACGAATGCAATGCGTGGTCGGCGACAGCAGTTAACTCTGAATGTTTCGACTTCGTGTGCTGCTACACCACCACCACCACAGGCGAGTTCCACGGGTCAAGCCAGCATTAACGCTGCTCCTTCTGCAACTTCGTCAACTTCGTCTGACCTCCGGGTGGCCATGGGCACCACGTCAACATTGCGCGCGGAAACCCTGTGGTGTCTGAACACTGCTATCAAACACCACTCCTTCCACTCGAATGAAGGAGTGGCGGATGTATTCAGAGCAATGTTTCCCGACTCCGACATTGCGAAGACGTTTACCTGCGGAAAAGACAAGACTGGTTACGTGGTCAAGTTTGGATTAGCGCAGTTTTTCAAAAAACAGCTTGTCGACAGGATCAACGAAGCCGGGCCATACGTGTTAATGTTCGACGAGAGTCTCAATCAGGCGTCGAAGAAAAAGCAACTGGACATACATGTACGATACTGGGAGAATGACAGTGTTCAATCCAGATATTTTGGATCACAGTTCCTGGGACATGGACGGGCCGATGACTTGTTGCATCATATCAAGGTAAGTTAAACCTCACACATCTCCCAACACACACACACTCTCTCTCTCTCTCTCCCTCCCTCAAAGCAAATATTTATGCCAAAGCACACATAAAAAACACAACAGTAAGATGAAGGAAAATAATGTTTAAATTGTAAAGTTAACAAGATGTTTATACTATATATAGTGAATAGGTATATATACATTATGATTCTGATTAGGCTATTTACATACATACATTGATTATAATATATTCAGTCTCTGTATCTCTTTCTGTTTCTCATAAAACAAATATTTTTTTTACTTTGAAGAGATATTTGCTATGTCTTATAGGACAATGCTAGCAAACTTATTGTAAAATTGAGCAAGTTCAGTAACCTATTACGTTAGTTTTCTGTTAGGGTAAACACTACTAAATAATTCATTGTTAATATACCAACTTAAAATTTAAATCAAATGTGCATGCAGTAATGCTTCTCTGTAGCCCCAAGTGCCAGGCTCTATTTATCTATTTTATTGTATCTGTTATTTTTGAAACTGACTTTCTCCTGTATCAATTTATAGGAATGTGTCAAACAACTGAATATGAGGGAACTTCTGTCAGTTGGCATGGATGGCCCCAATGTAAATTTCAAGATGGTGGATCTTCTCCAGAAAGAGCATGCAGAGCTTTACGGAGGTGCTCAGATTGTCACTGTTGGAAGCTGTGGACTTCATACCCTCCACAACGCTTTAAAGGCAGGCTTCACTATGTGGCAGTTGGAAAAACTTCTGCGAGCCATGCACTTCCTCTTTCATAATGTTCCCTTCTCGGAGAGAAGATTTTACCACCCTGACAGGGTCCACCCGCTCTCCCTTACCATTTTGTGGCCATAGATGGGTCGAAAACCTTCCTGTAGCAGAGAGAGCAGTTGAATTTTGGCCAGTGCTTAAGGAGTATGTGGATGCGGCAGAGAAAAAGAGAGTTCCAGTCCCCTGCACAGCTTCATATGATACCATAGTATCAGCCCAAAAGGATCCTTTCATCATTGCAAAACTCCAGTTCTTTCTGGCAATTACAAGGACTTTCAACCCCTTCTTGACAAAGTATCAGACTGATGCACCAGTGCTGCCCTTTTTGGCCAAAGATTTGACTGAGCTGCTCATGGTAATGATAACTGAAAATATTTTATTTAATTGATTGCATTTAATGAATCTTTATGTAAAAAACGTGATTACCGACTGCTTGTTTTGCTATTTTAAGAGTCTCCTGAGGCGGTTTGTTCAACGGGATCTCCTCCAGGACCTCACACCCTTGCAGCTGATCAGAATAGACCTGACAGATGTGAAGAACTTGCTCTCCCCTAAGAGTGTAGAATTAGGCCTGGGTGCTGAATCTGCCATCAAGGTGATTTTGACTTTTTTTTTTTTTTTTCCCAGAGATGCACATGTCTTTTGGCTGTACAATGAACCAGGATGTTTGTTGTAAAATTTACTTCTGTCATTTACTACAACTACTACTACTGATAATCATAATAATAGTACTAAGAAAAAGAAGTGGGGATAAAAAAGTAAAACAGATGATTTTATAGAGCATTTGCAGTGAACACTGATTATTGTTTGTCATTTGTTAGGGCCTTCAGAGCAAACCAGGATGCAAGGTTGGTGAGCTTTCTGTGCTCAACTTCAGGCGAGAATGTTTGCAGGGCCTGGTTAAGGTGGTTATGAAGCTACAGGAGAAAAGCCCCCTGAAATTCCCAGTGGTCAGGGAGATTGCTTGCTTGGATCCAGCAAACATGCACAGAGATCCTGATAGGTGCATCAGGCAGATGAAAAGCATAGTTCAAACGTTCCTCCAGGGCAAGCGGCTGACAGGTGGCATCCCAGCTGGTAAGAAGATATTGCATAGGGACAGTCAAAGTGCATAGGTTATTCAGGTTGATTAGCCGTGTGTCAGAAGTGTCATTAGTAGGCTGGTTTTCTGCATTCTCATTTCAACAGTGTCAATGCTTAATAAGCTCTGAAAAGGTCTTACACATTCCTCGCTCTACGTATGTGATGCGGTGATAATTGTCTAATGGGTGACTACTGTATTTAAATGATGAATTAATTACTTTCATTTCTATGTCAATGTTGTAGGTGATGTGATCATTCAGCAGTTCTCGTCGTTGCTGTCTCTTGAGGCCAGAGATGAACGCTTCCGCTCCTTTCAGCCCCTGAAGCAGCGTCTGGATGTGTTTCTACACTCAACGCTCAGTACATCCTATGCTGAACTCTTAAGGTTCTGCCAGAGCCTTTTGCTTCTGTCTCATGGACAAGCCACAGTGGAGAGAGGCTTCTCCATAAATAAGGAGGTGGAAACCTGCAACCTTTTAGATGAATCTTTGGAGGCACTGAGGTTAGTTTGTGACAATGTCAATATAGCTGTGGTGGTGTCCTCAAAGTGCCCTTAACCAAGGACCTGCTGGTCTCTGTTGCCTCAGCAAGATCTCAGTACAGGCTACACCTTGAGCAAGAGCGCAAAAAGAAAGAGAGTGCTGCTCAGACAGTGAAAAGGAAGGCTGCAGAGGAAGAACTGGAGGAGCTCCGACGGCAACGAAACATCCTGGTTGATGTTTGCACCATTCTTGAAAATGATGCCAACAAGTTGGCTGAGGAGGCAGAGGGGACGGCTGGGTCAAAAATGGCCCAACTAATCACTAAATCAAATACACTCAGAGATACAAAGAGAAAAAAGAGGAGCTGATTAAAATGGACAAAACCATCGAAGAAAAGGCCATGCAACTAAGACACTTGCCATAATGTTTTTGTGCTCTTGAGGTCATATTAGCCCTATAGCACAGGTTTATATTAATTAGCAGTTCACCAGTTCAGAAAGCTAATACCAGTTTATAATGCACAAATTGTTCATGATTTGAATGCCCACCAGTGTGCTAGAATTATTAGTATTTCACATTTTATGCAATCTATTTCATTGTCATTCACAAAGTGAAATAAATGTGAAACATCTGGACAACATCAATGAGTCTAAAAATCTGTTCTGTATAGTGTTCTATAGGTCAAAATCTGTATTAATGGTAAAAAGGTCCCTGATTAACACTTAACGTTGTGACAGTTTTTAAAAAAAATCTGAAGGTAGTGAAAAAGGTATTAAATTGGTATTAAATTTAACATAAGGATTGCTGCATAAACCCTGCTTGAACACAAGTAGAGCTGTTTTAAAGTCTATTCTCTGAGTGACAAGAAGCCAGAGACCTCAGGACTGGACTAATATGGTCATATTTCCTGGTTCTAGTCAGGACTCGTATTAATAAGTGTAATACAACTTGAAAAAGATCTGTATAAGGTAGATTTAGAACAGATAAAAATATGCGATTAATTTGCGATTAACAATGATTAACTATTGACAGTCATGCGATTAATCTGATTAATTATTTTGAGAAATTGACAGCCCTAGTAAAAACATTTTGAAATAATTACGTCGTAAATTCTTCCTCTAACACAGATTTACGTCTGATCATAAACGTTACATTTCAGATTTAAATTCTGACGGCGTCATTGTTACGGGGCATATTTCTGTTTTTAACGTCGCCTGTTGTTTCTGCGAATCGTACGGGGTTACCGGAGGTTACAACCGCTGTGTCACAGCGACCTGGCCAGAGCCTGAATGAACGCTCTCCTGTTGCAACACTTGTTGACATGTTGTCAGAGAAGCTCATAGTATTTTTTTTTTTTTTTTCCCCTTTTCTCCCGAATCACCCAATGAGGTGAGAGCAAACAGAAACTCCGCCCCCCCACCACCTCGAGGACACCCAGAACGCCGGGTACCCCCCAAAAACAACATCAGGACCAGCCAAGGCGCACATTCACAACAATTCACTGACCTGTCACCTGATGTTTCACAGCCTATTGGACGGAGGGAGGGAGGGAGGGGGGAGGGGAAGGGGGGGCTGAGTGACAGCTGCCACCACCAATATCTTTACCCCTGAACCCAGCCTGTCAAAGAGCACCGACCAGACCGAGACTAACTGTACTGATTCTGACCCGAACCCAGAGTCACGTCTTGTGAATTGACCCGAGACCCGATTCCGGTCAGAACCTCGGGTTTTCAGGTTGTTCTGATGACCTCTAGTTGACAGTCTCAGTTGGGTTTTAAGATGGTTTGCAGTAGGGGTGTGAAAAAAAATCGATTTGGCAATATATCGCGATTTTCGGTCGCCCAATATAATGTCGATTTTTCAGCTCCTAATATCGATTTTTTAGGAAAATTGTTTAATTTTCACATTTAAATTGTTTAAAATTGAAGTGTGCAAAAACACTAATAATAAACAATAAATAGGTTGTTTGGAAGCAAATAGTTTTGACTCAATTTGTCCTCTGAATGATGAACATATACAGCAACTTGATTTTTCATCTCTACTTTAAATTTTGATAGTAACTGGGTAGAATATCGCAATATATCGTGATATCGTATCATGACCCAAGTATCATGATACATATCGTATTGCGAGGTCCTTGCCAAAACTCACCCCTTGTTTGCAGAAGAAAGTTCGTGTTTCTCTTTGGGATCTGATGAATTGTTTCTGTCCGTAGACACCGCCGCCGCTCCTCACCGTGTCACTGCTGACGGCTGTCGTCTCCCGGACCCGGTTCTGCGGAGGGTTCCTTCTGACCGGGAGCTGTCCCGGCTGGCGGCTCGGCTCGGCGCTGAGTGGGAGGCGGTGCTGATGGACCTGGGTCTGACGGCGGAGGCCGTGTTCCACTGCCGATCCGACCACGGCCTGAGCACCCAGGCAGCGGCGCTGGCCGGCCTGGTCCAGTGGCGGCGGTCTGGAGGGAGGAAGGCCACCGTGGAGAGGCTGCTGCAGAGTCTGGAGGCCGCCGACGTCCATCCGTCCATCCTGGAGGACGCTCTGACGTGACCGCAGTCGTTTGAGGCGGACTCAGAGTAGAGTCCCTGTTCTTCCACATCGAGGTGATCCAGGAGGTTCAGGCATCTGGTCTGGACGTCTCCTGGACGCCTCCCTGGACGGTGTCTTGACGCCTCAGTCGTCTTGACGCCTCAGTCATCTTGACGCCTCAGTCGTCTTGACGCTTCAGTCGTCTTGAGACTGCTCGAGTCTTGACCAGGGATGTTGATCGGGTTTATGTTCCAGACTGTAAACGTGTTTATTTCTGCTGTTGGAGCCAGACCCTGGTGGTCGGTAGAGGAACTGCAGTTCCTCCAACCTTCGTAGTGACTTCAGCTTTGAAACCCAGGTGCTGCCACCTGGGTTTAGCTCCCAGATGAGGGGAACCTCATCGAGGACCAAAGCCGGACCTGGCTGAGCACGTTGGTGCTGAAGAGTGTTGGGTCCTCGGTGGTTCCCGTATCGTCCTCTGGGGTCTCAGGGGTCGGATCATCTCCTTGTCAGAGCAACACCTGAAAATTGCCAATCTGGACATTGTTTTCCATTTCAGTGTGGTTCTGAAGATGAGAACGGAGACCGACTCACTTCTACAAACCAGCTTTGACTTATTTGCGTGGCAACGGAAGCAGAGTCACGCTGGGAAGCTTCCAACGAAGCTGGACTCCTCCATGTTTGCAGAAGTTGAGGGTTTCTGATTCTCATGAACATCCAGCAGTTGTAAATTCTTTGGTCCCCCCCCCCCCCCACCCCACCCCCACATGTGTTTATTCTTTGTCTCCACAATGGGAGAAGATTTTCCTGGAAGTCGACCCAGATTTCTTTCAAGAAAACGATAAGCTTGTGTCAGAAAGGCCTTGGAGAACTTTGATCGTGCAAACAGAAGCATCAAACCGCACAGCTGTCCTGTCAAGGACCCGAACCCGTCATTTAACCACTTTATGCTTAACTTTATCTTGACCTCAATGCACATTTTATCTCTAAACTCCAGCAGGAACTCCCATAAAAGACCCTTTGGACCATAAGAGCTTGGCTCTGGTCCCCAGAGGACCACCAGTCCCAGTATCATCTGTATTAACATTCCTAAACAATTTAAAAACTCAAAGCCTGTGTGAATAAAATTATTTTAAGCTGCTTTTTAACAGATGGTGGTTGTTGTTGTTTTCATGAGGATGATTCCAGAAATAAAATATTTGTAAACCAGACTGTGTTTGTCCAACTAGATGATAACTGAATACAGCTGATCTGAATCTGGATCCTAGAAAATGATTGACGCTGATGATGACACCTTCCCAAGGCGGACTGCTACCATGCAGCGTCTGGTGTTCGATACCTGTAGTTTAATCATTGAGAGACCATTTTAAAATCTGAGAGCAGCTGAAAGCAACAGCTGCAACATCATGACAGAATATTAGCAAAGCTTCATCCTCAGACCCTCCCAGATCTGGATCGGTCACGGTGGTCTGTCGGTGCAAAAAAAACAAAAACAAATCAGTATCAATGACTGTTGTAGAGGTCTTCGGAACAACCCAAAAACACGAGGTTCTGACCCGAATCAGGTCTCGGGTCCATTCAAAAGACGTGACTCCAGGTTGTGGTCTGAATCGGTACAGTTAGTCTCGGGTCCGGTCGGTGCTCTCTGACAGGCTGGGTCCGCGTTTACTCGAGAGAGGTAAAGATATTGGCGGTGGCAGCCAATGTCAGGACTCGGGGCAGTTTAATTAATTATTCATTAACGTGGCGTGTTTGTCATGAAACAACCGTGTTGCCGTAGCATCTTATTAGCGGTTTGCCCGGCAGCTGTAATGTACAACGGATCACCAACATGACAACGCTGGATGAGAGAACATATTCACCACACGTCCTGACCGGTGTAGGCTATTAGCGTTAGCAGTTGCTACCAAAAGCATCTGTATCCACAAAGAAAATAATGACATGGATTTATTGTTGTTTACATCACGTAGCCTATGTAGCAACTGAACCGGGTAGAAGAAGACAACTTTAGATAAGAAAATCAAGTTTATTCAACGCTAGACAACTTTAACATGAGCAACTATGGGCTGGATTGTCTCGGTTCTATTCGGGTAACTCGATTCGGTTCGTGGTCGGAAACTAAAGACTCGGGTCGGGTTGGTTCCGGGTCCAAATATTGCGGGTCCATTCAGGTTCGAACTCCCAGATTTATGATAATAGCTCGGGTTGGGTCGTCGGGTTGAATTTTCGCAGGTCCATTCGGGTTCGGTCCAAATATTGCGTGAACCCGTGAAGACCTCTAGACTGTTGTTACGTTTTAATTCACACCTCAGATGTCAAAACAGTGCCAAGTGTTAAACAGCTAAAGTGTTGACAGCTCGCCATCGATTATGACGGCTGCCAATCAAAAGACTACATTCCTATTTATAAATACATTTGTTGCTTCACATAATATTCTCACACTCAACTTTTTAAAAAATGTAGCTTTGGAGACCAAAGCTATTGTTAATACCAGGCTGTAAATATGTTTATTTCTGCTGTTAAGTTGAACATTTTAACATGAAATTGAATGTAGACTGACGCACTGTTGGAGCCAGACCCTGGTGGTCGGTGGAGGAACTACGGCCCCTAGAGGTCTGTGGAGGAACTGCGGCCACTAGAGGTCAGTGGAGGAACTGCGGCCCCTAGAGGTCGGTGGAGGTGTTGGCGCCTGGTTCTCAGCTTGTGGTTCTACCAGAGTTCTGACCTGATTATGTAGCAAAAACAAGTTCACACCCCCAGAAACTCTTGGTAACATGAAGTAAAACTGTAACTAACAGATACAAAACAGATTTCCACACGTTGACACGTCTAACCTTCCAAAGACATCGGTTTCACTTCTGTTCATTCAAAGCCTCACCTGAACCCAGCAGCTTATAACGAACCCTACCACAGTGTCAACCCACACCTTTGCTCTAACACTAACCAGGACCACAAAAATAACTTTCTCTCTGTCGAACCGGACTCTGGTCCCCACAAGGACGACGGGTCCCAGGAAGGTCAGTGATTATAACCTGGTCCCCGTAATGTAACAGAAACATAACTCACACACACACAAACACAGAAGAACACACACGCATGGAGAGAGGAGGGAGGAGAGGAGAGTAAGGAGGGAGGACAGAGGAGAGGAGACAGGAGTAAGGAGGGAGGAGCGGCTGCTGTTGTGGAAGGAATCCCTGAAGGACCTGCAGGTTTAAGGTGGACTGACGAGTTCAGCAGCTGCTGGTTGTTGTGAAACTGCAAAGCGACAAACAAGTTTCACCTTTTAACTAGGGCTGGGCAACGATTAAAATTTTTAATTGCGATTAATCGCATTATTTCCCTGATTAATCGCGATGAATCGCATTGTATACGCAAAATCAAATAATGAATTCAAAAGTAGTGTAAAATTCCCTTTTATTTAAATGTTCTGCTGCCATATGAACTAAAGTGCTATAACATTTGTTGTTCAAACACTTTTAACATCAGCACTTGTCAGTAACACATATTTAGTGTAAATCTCATCTTAAAAAATGTAAAATAAAATAAAGCTTATTGCCACTGCCGGGGCATTAATGTCATTCTGTTTTTATAAAAAATTTAAAAAAAAGTCTACAAACAAAATCCAACAAAATGATTGTGTCTCAGCACAATCAGAACATTAAAACAGGTAATTTCTGAGGTAACAGCAGAAACGTTTAACGGGGAGTTCAACTTGGCAGTTGTTACAAATAACCTTGTTTCTGTCGAATCCTCCTTCTGGGAGAATTTTAAAAGGAAAATGTCCATGTTACATGTCCAACATGTAACTTTACCAATTCGTAAAGTTACATGATGGACATTACATGAATGTATCATTCATTCTTTCTATTTTCAATTGTCAATCAAAAATTGAAAAAATTAAAAAGTGACATTTAAATATGTTTTTCATTTTTTAATATCATAAGAACTAAAAAAGGAAAAAAAATGCCTGTTTTTTTTTTTTAATATTTCAATTTTAGACTTGGATCAAAAATACGAAATGCAAAAAATGGTCCACAGGACTGAATTTGTCTTATAAACAATGACTGGACTTTCTGTAGTCATTACACATCTGTGCCACTAGATGGAGCTGCACTGAAGTAACCAGTAAGAGAATAGCACGACAGTGAACACATGAAGAGATCTGATGTAACATGGAGGAACGAAGTGAAAGTTTTGTTGCAGTCCAGAATTTTCTTTTTCAGACAGAATTGTTAATATTGCTACCTGAGTTGGAACCCGAACTGTTAAATATACAGATTTTTTATCGTTTTTCATGTCTGTTCTAGGTTTTTTCGCATGTTTACCCGCCAATTGTCTTCCAGTTCCGGCCAGTAACCGACCTTTCAAAACAAAAGCATATGAGCGCGTTAACGCGCGATAAAATAATTTTCGGCGTTAATAAATGAATGCGTTAACGCGATAATAACGCCTTAACTTGCCCAGCCCTACTTTTAACCCTTTAATGGTTTTAAACTTGAGTTATTTGGTCACAATTCTGTCTTCACAAGCATTCAGAAATCTCAAAACACTTCAGATTAAAACTAGGGATGGGCATTTGGTCGAGATTTATTCGTCGATTGTCGGGGGAATTAATGATTAAAAATCGATTAATCATTAACATTTTTATATTGAAAACTATCACAAATATTCTCGATATCGGTGTGGCGTTTGTTTTCCCCAATGATAATAAAACAAGAGATATCGAGGAGACTACGTAACAAGGACAATTTATATCAAGGCGCCAGTATAACAGGCTTTTTGTTTCTTAAAAAGATGCGCTTGTTGTGTGCTCGATGTGCACTGCAGCTCCTTCTGGTCCGTGCTAACACCAAGTTCAGGCTAGGCTAGGCTAGGCTGATGATGAACCGCCTCCACCGTCCTTTACAAGGCTTGGATGCGCGTTGTTCAAGTGATACATCATTGTCGTTGTCGATTAATTGTATTTGTAATTTGCATTGCAGTGATTGCAGTACACTTGCTCATTTTCTAAACGAAAATGGTCCCACGCCACACTTCGCCGTGACCGCTCCATGATTAGGCGAGGACCTATAGAAGCTCGCGTGTAACAACTGAGGCCAGCCAGGGTACGATGGTGAAATGTTGCCCCCTGCTGCCAAATTTCTATCGGTGGCACAGTGATATGCATCGCATTGTTTGAGGACTTGCACTGAGAACCTACGTTCGGATTGCTTAAAAAAAAAAAAACCATTCGGTTCATCGACGAAAATTAATTTCTTCGACCAAATTCTTAATGATCAATCATCGATTAATCGATTAATTATGCCCATCCCTAATTAAAACTATAAAATGTCTAAAACTTGTGGGAAAATACAGAAAATTTAATTGGGTCAATTTAAGAACCAAGACTTTTTACATTAATCAGAAAAAAACATAAGATGAAAAGTATTCCGGATTATAATGAGACTAAAAATAAATGACCCAAATATCAAAGAAATCTGAAATTAAAAGCAAACTTTCACTGCTCAGTTTAAATAAAATAATTTTTTTAAATAATGACATTCAAGATATAAATCTTTTTTGCCCTAGAAGATAAAAAATTAACAAAATGATCTGAAAAAATAGACAAAATAAAATTTCTTCTATTGAAGTTCAAAACAAACAAACAAAAATCTGACACATAGTGACCTTTTTAGTTGATTTATTTTAAAAATTATGTTTGGTTTGTTTCTTCTCATTTTCTGTATTTCTATAAAATTTTCTTTTTCATCTCAATTCTTCAATAAAGTGTCCAAATTAAAGTCAACTTTTCTGCAAAACAAAAAATATTTTCATCAAAAATTTAACAAAAAAATTAATTGCTTCAGTTTAATTGGATTTTTTAATGAGGGAAAATAAAAAACATTTTTTAGTGAAGTTTTAAAGAGAAATAAATATTTAATTGACTTGTTCTTAAATATGAGATTAAACGTAAAAGACGTTCAGAAAGTAGAGCGAATGTTAAAACAGAAGTAATTATCTGGACAGATTATTATCAGCTGTAATGAGGCAGTTTCACCAGCAGGGGGCAGAACTGCTGCATCACTCATCAGGTCACATGCAGCTGCTGATGGAACATGTGGCTGAGTTTATTTTATAAAAGGAGGAAATAACTGATCAAACTTTTTCCAGCTTTGTTTATACACATCGTTCAAACAACCTGCTGCTGCAGGAAGTTCTTTATGAGACTCAAACTGTAAAAGAAACTGTAAAATAAAAGAAGAGACTTTAAACCCTTTGGACCTCTAGCAGAACGAACCAAAGAAAGCAAACTGATGCGCATGCCTGCAGCCGCCAGCAGGTCCAGGTCCAGGTCCAGGTCCAGTAGATGTTCAGAGACGAGCTGAGACGAAGTGGAGCGAATCCGGTTCAGAACATGGGTCTGAACCGAAGGGCTCCAGCTGGCCTGCTGGTCCGACTCAAACCATTAAATGAGGAACCTTGATTGGACTAATGGACCACTGTGACCGGTTCTGGGATGCTGGACTGGGACTGGTTCTGGGTTGCTGGACTTTGAGTGGTTCTGGGCTGCTGGACTGGGACTGGTTCTGGGCTGCTGGACTGGGACCAGTTCTGGGGTGCTGGAATTGGACCGGTTCTGGGCTGCTGGACTGGGACTGGTTCTGGGGCGCTGAACTGGGACCAGTTCTGGACTACTGGACTGTGAGCGGTTCTGGGCAACTGGACTGGGACCGGTTCTGGGCTACTGGAATGAGCGGTTCTGGGCTGCTGGACTGGTACTGGTTCTGGGGCGCTGGACTGGGACCGGTTCTGGGGTGCTGGACTTTGAGTTGTTCTGGGCTGCTGGACTGGGACCGGTTCTGGGCTGCTGGACTGGGACCAGTTCTGGGGTGCTGGAATTGGACCGGTTCTGGGCTGCTGGACTGGGACTGGTTCTGGGGCGCTAAACTGGGACCAGTTCTGGACTACTGGACTGTGAGCAGTTCTGGGCTGCTGGACTGGGACCGGTTCTGGGTTGCTGGTGGAAGACCTGCGTATTTATTATTTATTTAGACGTATTTATCTGATCAGGAAGTTTGTGTCCAACTTTAGACTTTAATTATATTTTAGATCTTAACGCAGTGCCTCTTCTGACCAGACTGTGGCAGCAGATCACAGGAAACCTTTTAACAGGTCAGATCGTTAAAGGAGCGACTAAAGTTAGTTAAATTATTCAGTCTCAGGATTTCTCATAACTTCTGTTAAATTTTTAAACGTGATTTTCAAACATCAAACTTTTTTTCAAAATTTCACTCAAAAATTCAGACTAATGATTTTTAAATAAGAAAATTCCAGTTTTTTTTATTTATCAAACTTCAAATTATATGTTTTATCCTATTTCTTTATGTAGCGATACCACATCTGACCACATGGGGGCGACAACGACTAGTTTTGTGTCCATAAAATCACCTGTAATTTTGTGTCGAAAAGTTTATAATTAATGACAAAAAGTAGCTTTTTACAACAAAAAGTTGCAAAACTTTTAGTTTTACAGCAAAATTTCTAGATTTTTTTTAAAGAACAGAAAGTTGCGTTTAAATTAAGTTCACAATTTTAGGATGTGTAATAATAATTAATGTCAAAAAAATTTTCAAAAGTCTATTTATGAGCCAAATTTGTAACATTAATACATTTAAAAATCTTGATGTGTTTCTTTTTTCCAATAATGTTGCAACCTTTCTTTTTTTCTTACAAAAAATTGCAATATTTAAAAAGTAGTGATTTTACTTAATGTAATGATTTTAAAACAAAAATGTGATATTTTTTTAAAGGATGTAGTATTTATTTTGTTAAAGTTGTGATTTTCCAATAGTCGATATTTTACCACAGAAAGTTCTAGTTTTTAGTTCTGAAATTTGTGATTTTATGACATTATGTCATAATTTTACGTCAAAGCTGCCATTTTTCTGGAAGTCGATATTTTATGACAGAAACTTGTAATTTTACATTAAAAAATTGCAATTTTGCAAAATCTGATTTTTTTAAAGTTGCAGGTAAAAAATAAACTTATAAACTTTGTAACAGTTCGAATTTTGTCAGTCACAATTTTGTGAAATTTGAGATTTTTTGGCAAAAATTCACATTTTAATAAAAAAAGCTGGAAAATCTTTTTACAGTAAAAATTCAGAACTTGAGGCCAAAAAGTTCAAGATTTTATGTCTAAAAGTTCCTGATTTGTGAAATTTTACATTTGTCAAATTTTAAAAGTGTGATTTTATGCTAAAAACCTGTTTTATAATAAATCGGTGCAATCTTGGAAAATTTGCAATTTTACAAGAATTTAATGTAAAAAGTTGCATTTTCTTTGTTAAATGTAGTATCTCTATGATTTTTTAAAGAACAGAAAATTGCATTTAAATGAAGTTCACAATTTTAGGATGTGTAATAATAATTATTGTCAAAAAAATTTCAAAAGTCTATTTATGAGCCAAAGTTGTAATATTTATTAATGTATAAATTTGATTTTCTTTTTTTTCCAACAATATTGCAACTTTTTTTTCTTACAAAAATTGCAATTTTTAAAAAGTAGTCATTTTACTTAATGTAATGATTTTACAACAAAAATGTGATATTTTTTAAGGATGTAGTATTCATTTTGTTATAGTTGTGATTTTCCAATAGTCGATATTTTACCACAGAAAGTTCTAGTTTTTAGTTCTGAAATTCATGATTTTACGACATTATTTCATAATTTTACATCAAAGCTGCCATTTTTCTGGAAGTCGATATTTTATTACAGAAAGTTGTAATATTACATTAAAAAAATGCAATTTTGCAAAATCTGATTTTTTTTTTAAGTCGTAGGTAAAAAATAAACTTATAAACTTTGTAACAGTTTGAATTTTGTCAGTCACAATTTTGTGAAATTTGAGATTTTTGGGCAAAAATTCACTTTTAATGAAAAAAGCTGGAAAATCTTTTTACAATAAAAATTCAGAACTTGAGGCCAAAAAGTTCAGAATTTTATATCTAAAAGTTCTTATTTTTGAAATTTGACATTTGTTATATTTAAAAATTGTGATTTTGTGAAATGATGTGATTTCAAGCCTGTTTTATAATAAATCGGTGCAATCTTGGAAAATTTGCAATTTTACAAGAATTTAATGTAAAAAGTTGCATTTTCTTTGTTAAATGTAGTATCTCTATGATTTTTTAAAGAACAGAAAATTGCATTTAAATGAAGTTCACAATTTTAGGATGTGTAATAATAATTTATGTCAAAAAAATTTCAAAAGTCTATTTCTGAGCCAAAGTTGTAATATTTATTAATGTATAAAATTGATTTTCTTTTTTTTATGGCAATTCAGTTCATATGGCAGCAGAACATTTAAATAAAAATGACCTTTACACTACATTTGAATTCATTATTTAATTTTGGGTATACAATGTGATTAATCGTGATTAATCAGGGAAATCATGCGATTGATCGCGATTAAAATTTTTAATCGTTGCCCAGCCCTAGTTTTTACAGTAAAAATTCAAAACTTGAGGCCAGAAAGTTCAGAATTTTATGTCTAAAAGTTCTTAATTTGTGAAAGTTGACATTTATGGCTGAATGTTATATTTTAAAAAGTGTGATTTTGTGAAATGAATGATGTGATTTTATGCTAAAAGCCTGTTTTGCATTTTCTTTGATAAATGTAGTATCTTTATGATTATAGAAATAAATTTCAGATAGTGCTGCTGGTATATTCCATGTGTTATCGATTTGTTTTTATTTATTTATTTAAATTATTTTCCAACTCTTCATCTTTGATCATCTGGATCTTTCTGAACCAGTTTACTGATATAAATTTATGGTTTTTAAATGCTGGTCATTGATCCTGTGGGTGAGATGATGATGGTGAGGAGGAGGATGGAGGAGGAGGAGGAGGAGGAGGATGGGGGGGGGCTCCATGCAGCCTCCGGGGCGCAGGGCGGGGCGACGCCGCGCAGCAGCAGCAGCAGCAGCAGCAGCTCCATCACCGCTCACCGACACCGACCTCCTGCTCGTCTCCAGGCTGCGGCATGGACGCCGGAGCCCGGCCAGTGCGCCGTGAATCACCGCGGGTCCGGTTCGGCTGAGGGCCGGACGGTGAAGGCGGTGCGGAGGCGGAGCTTAGATCCGCGGAGACGCAGACGGACGCGGAGCGGATCCATGCGGCAGAAAACTCGCCATTGTTCTGACGCGCAGCAGACGAGGCCGCGACGGAGACGCGCGCGCACGTACACGCGCACCATGCTGATGCTCGTCGCGGTTCACCTGCTCTGCTGCATCCAGGTAAGCGGACGCGGGTTCCGACGGAGGCGCGCGGGGTTTGTTCGGTTCGGTGTGACGGGAAGAGACACGAGCGGCGGCGGCGGCGAGGCGGCCACGCACGCACGCGCTCGTTGTACCGTACCGTACCGTCTTCTTCCGCCGCTCTTTGTGTCCCGCAGAAATTGGGTCAGTCGGCTGCAGCTTCACTGACGCACGCGCGGCTGTGCGTGCTGAGACTGTTGTTGTTTGTCTGTGACGTGAAACAACAGCTCCACGTTCAGACGTGACCTCACACACCTGTTTACAGCAGCTGCTTCCAGGGGGCGGGGCCTAACGCGTCACATCCGGCCCTCTGGGTTGCTGATGTTGCTGTTACCTTTTTAGGACCGACTAGAGTTACAGAAACTAGAGAAACGTGTAAATGTGGGCGGAGCTTCAGAGGGAGGGGCTGGACAATCATCTGTTATGTCACTGATAATCGATCAGTTACTGATCAATATAACATTTCAGAAGCTTTGATGGGTTTCAGTTGTGGCTGATGTCAAAGAGAAGCAGGTTTAAGGTGAAACGGAGCATTTCTTTATGTTTATGTCCGAAAGTTTATGTCCAAAAGTCACAATTTCATAAATATTTCAAATCAAAACTTATGCACAAAAACACAAAAGTGAAGATTCTAAAACAAAACGTTGCTCATTTTATTCAAATTCACTTTTTTACAGCAAAAATTTTTGATTTGACAGCAAATAGTTGCAGTTACATCAAATTTATGATTTTACAACATAAAGTTGTAATTTTATGTGAAAATGTTGTGGTTTGGCAAAAGTTATTTTATGGCAAAAAAATGTCATTTTAAGATAAAAAGTTAAAATTTGGGATTTTACAAGATTACAAGATGTTTTCTTTTTTAATTTAATTGACCGTTAGTGTTATAAAAGGCGCTTGTCAATAAACTGTATTTTTATTAACAATAATTATGTGACAGAGATTTTATAAACTTTATTAACTCTGTATTTTACTGAAAAAAACATGATTTAAGGACTTAAACTTATAATTTTGATAGCGTTTCAGTCGACTAACTTTCACCACCAAGAGTTAAAGTGTTAAAGTTCAGAAGCTGCATCTTTAAATCAGCTGGAACTGGATCTGCTCAGTCCGTCAGAACTGCTGTCGTCTTCCAGAACCAGGAACGAGGGAAACCTGACGACGCAGCTGCTGGAGGAAGAAAAGAGGAGCCTCTGATGGTTGTCATGGAGACCAGGATGAAACTGATTTATAATCTCTGATCAGATTCGTCCAAGCACCATTTCAAGTGTTGGAGGAGGACTGGAGGAGACCTGAGGAGGACTGGAGGAGATCTGAGGAGGACTGGAGGAGGACTGATGAGACCTGAGGAGGACTGGAGGACACTTAAGGTGGACTGGAGGAGACCTGAGGAGGACTGGAGGAGGACTGGTAGAGGACTGGTGGAGGCTGGAGGAGGACTGGAGGAGGACTGAGGAGGACTGGAGGAGGACTGGTGGAGGACTGGAGGAGGACTGGAGGAGGCCTGAGGAGGACTGGAGGAGACTGAGAGGACTGGACTGGAGGACTGAGGACTGAGGAGACTGAGGAGGACGGAGGAGGATGGAGGAGGACTGGAGGAGACCTGAGGAGGACTGGAGACTGAGGACTGGAGGACCTGAGGAGGACTGGAGGAGAGGAAGACTGGAGGAGACCTGAGGAGGACTGGAGGAGACCTGAGGAGGACTGGAGGAGGACTGAGGAGACCTGAGGAAGACTGGAGGAGACCTGAGGAGACCTGAGGAGGACTGGAGGAGGACTGAGGAGGACTGGTGGAGGACTGGAGGAGGACTGGAGGAGGACTGGTGGAGGACTGGAGGAGGACTGATGAGACTTGAGGAGGACTGAGGAGACCTGAGTGAGGACTGGAGGAGACCTGAGGAGGACTGGTGGAGGACTGGAGGAGACCTGAGGAGGACTGGTGGAGGACTGGAGGAGGACTGAGGAGGACTGGTGGAGGACTGGAGGAGGACTGGAGGAGACCTGAGGAGGACTGGTGGAGGACTGGAGGAGGACTGGAGGATACTGAGGATCTGAGGAGGACTGGAGGAGACTTAAGGTGGACTGGAGGAGACCTGAGGAGGACTGGAGGAGATCTGAGGAGGACTGGAGGAGACTTAAGGTGGACTGGAGGAGACCTGAGGAGGACTGGAGGAGGACTGGTGGAGGACTGGTGGAGGACTGGTGGAGGACTGGAGGACTGGAGACTGGAGGAGGACTGGAGGAGGACTGAGGAGACCTGAGGAGGACTGGAGGAGGACTGGAGGAGGACTGAGGAGGACTGAGGAGGACTGGAGGAGACCTGAGGAGGACTGGAGGAGGACTGAGGAGGACTGAGGAGACTGAGGAGGAGGACTGGAGGAGGACTGGAGGAGGACTGAGGAGGACTGGAGGAGGACTGAGGAGGACTGGAGGAGACCTGAGGAGGACTGGAGGAGGACTGGAGGAGGACTAAGGAGGACTGGTGGAGGACTGAAGGAGGACTGGTGGAGACCTGAGGAGGACTGGAGGAGACCTGAGGAGGACTGGAGGAGACCGGAGGAGGACTGGGGGAGGACTGGAGGAAGGACTGGTGGAGGACCTGAGGAGGACTGAGGAGGACTGGTGAGGAGACCTGAGGAGGACTGGAGGAGGACTGAGGAGACTGAGGAGGACTGGAGAGGACTGAGGAGGACTGGAGGAGGACTGACTGAGGAGGACTGGAGAGACTGAGGAGGACTGTGGAGGACTGGAGGAGGACTGAGGAGGACTGGAGGAGACCTGAGGAGGACTGGAGGAGGACTGATAGAGGACTGGTGGAGGCTGGAGGAGGACTGAGGATGACTGGAGGAGGACTGGTGGAGGACTGGAGGAGGACTGAGGAGACCTGAGGAGGACTGGAGGACTAAGGGGGACTGGAGGAGACCTGAGGAGGACTGGAGGAGGACTGGGGAGGACTGGAGGAGACCTGAGGAGGACTGAGGAGGACTGGTGGAGACCTGAGGAGGACTGGAGGAGGACTGAGGAGACCTGAGGAGGACTGGAGGAGGACTGATAGAGGACTGGTGGAGGCTGGAGGAGGACTGAGGATGACTGGAGGAGGACTGGTGGAGGACTGGAGGAGGACTGGTGGAGACCTGAGGAGGACTGGTGGAGGACTGGGGGAGGACTGAGGAGGACTGGAGGAGACCTGAGGAGGACTGGAGGAGGACTGAGGAGGACTGGAGGAGACCTGAGGAGGACTGGAAGACTGGTGGAGACCTGAGGAGGACTGGAGGAGGACTGAGGAGACCTGAGGAAGACTGGAGGAGACCTGAGGAGGACTGGAAGACTGGGGGAGATCTGAGGAGGACTGGAGGAGACTTAAGGTGGACTGGAGGAGACCTGAGGAGGACTGGAGGAGGACTGGTGGAGGACTGGTGGAGACTGGAGGAGGACTGGAGGAGGACTGGTGGAGGACTGGTGGAGACTGGAGGAGGACTGGAGGAGGACTGAGGAGACCTGAGGAGGACTGGAGGAGGACTGAGGAGGACTGGAGGAGGACTGAGGAGGACTGGAGGAGACCTGAGGAGGACTGGAGGAGGACTGAGGAGACCCGAGGAGGACTGGAAGAGGACTGGAGGAGGACTGAGGAGGACTGTAGGAGGACTGAGGAGGACTGGAGGAGACCTGAGGAGGACTGGGGGAGGACTGGAGGAGGACTAAGGAGGACTGGTGGAGACCTGAGGAGGACTGGTGGAGACCTGAGGAGGACTGGAGGAGACCTGAGGTGGACTGGAGGAGACCTGAGGAGGACTGGTGGAGGACTGGAGAAGGACTGGTGGAGACCTGAGGAGGACTGAAGGAGGACTGGTGGAGACCTGAGGAGGACTGGAGGAGACCTGAGGAGGACTGAGGAGACCTGAGGAGGACTGGTGGAGGACTGGAGGAGGACTGGAGGAGGACTAAGGAGGACTGGTGGAGACCTGAGGAGGACTGAAGGAGGACTGGAGGAGACCTGAGGAGGACTGGAGGAGACCTGAGGACTGGAGGAGGACTGAGGAGACCTGAGGAGGACTGGAGGAGGACTGGTAGAGGACTGGTGGAGGCTGGAGGAGGACTGGAGGAGGACTGAGGAGGACTGGAGGAGGACTGGAGGAGGACTGGAGGAGTATTGAGGATGACTGGAGGAGGACTGGTGGAGGACTGGAGGAGGACTGGTGGAGACCTGAGGAGGACTGGAGGAGACCTGAGGAGGACTGGTGGAGGACTGGAGGAGGACTGAGGAGGACTGGAGGACTGGAGGAGGACTGAGGAGGACTGGAGGAGACCTGAGGAGGACTGGAAGTACTGGAGACCTGAGGAGGACTGGAGGAGGACTGAGGAGACCTGAGGAAGACTGGAGGAGACCTGAGGAGACCTGAGGAGGACTGGAGGAGACCTGAGGAGGACTGGAGGAGGACTGGAGGAGGACTGAGGAGGAGGGACTGGAGGAGATCTGAGGAGGACTGGAGGAGACCTGAGGAGGACTGGTGGAGGACTGGAGGAGACCTGAGGAGGACTGATGGAGGACTGGAGGAGGACTGAGGAGGACTGGAGGAGGACTGGAGGAGGACTGGAGGAGGACTTGGTGGAGGACTGGAGGAGGACTGAGGAGGACTGGTGGAGACTGGAGGAGGACTGGAGGAGGAATGAGGAGACCTGAGGAGGACTGGTGGAGGACTGAGGAGGACTGGAGGAGGACTGAGGAGGACTGGAGGAGGACTGGAGGAGGACTGAGGAGGACTGGAGGAGGACTGAGGAGGACTGGTGGAGACTGGAGGAGGACTGGAGGAGGAATGAGGAGACCTGAGGAGGACTGGAGGAGGACTGGTGGAGACTGGAGGAGGACTGGAGGAGGAATGAGGAGACCTGAGGAGGACTGGTGGAGGACTGAGGAGGACTGGAGGAGGACTGGAGGAGGACTGGAGGAGGACGGGGAGGACTGAGGAGGACTGGTGGAGGACTGAGGAGGACTGGAGGAGGACTGAGGAGGACTGGAGGAGGATGGAGGAGGACTGAGGAGGACTGAGGAGGACTGGAGGAGGACTGAGGAGGACTGAGGAGGACTGGAGGACTGGAGGAGGACTGGAGGAGGATGAGGACTGAGGAGGAGGAGGACTGGAGGAGGACTGGAGGAGGACTGAGAGGAGGAGGACTGGAGGAGACTGGAGGAGGACTGGAGGAGGAATGAGGAGGACTGAGGAGGACTGGTGGAGGACTGGAGGAGGACTGGAGGAGGATGAGGAGACTGAGGAGGACTGGAGGAGGAGGACTGGAGGACTGGAGGAGGATGACTGGAGGAGGACTGAGGAGGACTGGAGGAGGACTGAGGAGGACTGGAGGAGGACTGAGGAGGACTGGAGGAGGAATGAGGAGACCCGAGGAGGACTGAGGAGGACTGGAGGAGACTGGAGGAGGACTGGAGGAGAACTGAGAGGAATGAGGAGACCTGAGGAGGACTGGTGGAGACTGGAGGAGGAATGAGGAGACCTGAGGAGGACTGGTGGAGTTCTGCTGGGACCCACCGGCTGGTCAGACGCCGCCAGGGAACGATGCCTTGCAGCCACACTAAACTGGAACGTCTTCTTCAGGTATACGAAGCACATGTAGACTGGTCAGGGAAACTCCCATGATGCCTCAGTGCTTCATTTCTGACAGTCGTGGCCTAACTGGACACCGTTAAATGAGCTGCGTCTGTTCCAGCATAAATCAGCATTAAAATCGGCCTCCGAGACAGTTTATTGACCAGTAGCGTATCGATCAATGACGAACAGTGTATTCGCTTCCATACCTGTCCTCATCGGTACGTGATATCGAGTGGCCTTTGTAGTCTGTTTGTAGTAAAATAACTAGGGATGCACGATAATTATCGACTCGATCATTACCGGGTCGATAACAGGAAATTATGACGTCATTCCGATCAGTCCAATATCATGACGAATAGCCCCGATAACATATATATATTTTGTCAACACAGCAGTGCCTCGCTCCATCTGAGCCTTGAATGACCGGCAGTGAATGTTATGTTCAAGTGACGTCGGCATAATCTGAAAAACGATTACTCAATCAGGAAAGTCAAGAATACCCCCTCATGCCAGAAAACAACTCTTTAACTCGGTCATAATTTTAGTAGTTGCTGACTTGAATTGATATTCGCAGTATTTTCCCACATGTTACACATTAAAAAAAAAAAAAATAGAAAAGGCTGAAAGAACGACTAGCAAATGAGGAAATGGAGGAATTTACTTTACAACTTGAATGCAGCCTGCAGCACAGCGCTGATTAAAAAAAAAAAAAAAAACATGGCTGCGATGGTGTAGAACTTCGTTAAAGTTTCAGAAGAAGATAGTTCGCTGGTTATTTGTGACAAATGCTCCAAGCGAAGGAGGGAAAAATAGCACAAGCTTTGATGCGTCAAACCTGATCAGCCACCTGAAACATAGCCATCGCTTCCATGGAGTTTTGAAATCACGCTAACATGAGCTAACAAGAGCTAACCAGTAGCAGTCTCCCTTCCTCTTCATCATCTCTCTCATCTAAAGGTTCCATTAGATTAGAAACAAAAAAACTAAAACTACTAAACCTCATATACTTTAATTAAAGGCATTGATTTGAATGGAACCACAAGCCAAAATCCTTTAAACGTAATTTTTTGTTACTATGGAGTGCACTTTTTCAGTTTATTTACACAGACAAGTCTAACTTGTGTCAGTACATTATGACCTGTGCATTATTTTTTATTGTCATTAAGGAATTAACTTTTTCAGTTAGTAATTCTGATGCATGTATTTCCATCAGTTCTAGGAGCCTTTATTTTTTATATCAGTCAGTAATGAACCTTATTTAAGTTAATGTGAGATATCAAATAGGTTTGTTTGATAGCTTTAAGAAAATGTTTGAAAGACTTGACAATAGTATTTCATTAGAAAAAATAAATATCTGTTCATTTAAAGAGTCCAAACTATTTTTGATTTTGTTCATAGTATTGATGTAATGATCTTAGGTATATGAGTGTGTTATCGGTTATCGGTATCGGTTTTAAAAACAGTTATCCCTAAAAATAACAATTATTTGTTATTTAGGTGTTTAGTAGAGCCCAGAAATGAAGATGTGAAATATTTCAGTTACTGTGATTTAGATGTGAGCAGAAGCGACTGTTTAATCTCATATCCAGGTAGACTGTCGCCAAACATTGAGTCGTCATCGATTAAATATATCTTCATGAAACTTGTGATTTAAACCCCTGCTATTGACGAGTATCACCATTTATTGCTGATTTAGGTTGTTTTGTAATTTGTCTTGATGATGATTAGGGGTGAGTATTGGCAAGGACCTTGCTACACGATATGTATCATGATACTTGGGTCACGATACAATATTGTCACAATATATTGCAAAATATATCCAATATATATTCAAATATCGTGGATCGTATCGTCACATTACTGTATCGCTACTAGGGATGAGTATCGGCAAGGACCTTGCAATACGATATGTATCATGATACTTGGGTCACGATACGATATTGTTACGATAAATTGCAAAATATATCCAATATATATCCAAATATCATGTATCGTATCGTATCGCCAAATTAGTGTATCGCTACTAGGGATGAGTATCGGCAAAGATCTTTCAATACGATATGTATCATGATACTTGGGTCACGATACGATATTGTCACGATATATTGCAAAATATATCCAATATATATCCAAATATCGTGTATCGTATCGTATTGCTAGATTAGTGTATTGCTACTAGGGATGAATATCAGCAAGGACCTTGCAATACGATATGTATCATGATACTTGGGTCACGATACAATATTGTCACGATATATAGCGATATTCTACCCAGTTAATATCAAAATTAAAAGTAGAGATGAAAAATCAAGTAGCTGTATATGTTCATCAGATGATATTGATCATTCAGAGGACAAATTGAGTCAAAACTATTTGTTTCAAAACAACCTATTTATTGTTTATTACTAGTGTTTTTGAAAAAAAAATCGAAAAAATCAATATTAGGAGCTGAAAAATCGATATTATATTGGGTGATATATTGCCAAATCGATTAAAATTACATTTTAAAACTCCAGTGTTCCTGAAGCTTTTCCACAATAAAATGTAAAACCTGAACATCTCTGGACCTCCTCCACGTTGACTTCATCGCGTGACGACAGCGGTCTGAAGACTTAGACCTGGACGCCGTCTGAACTGCAAAAACATCAACAGTAACGGGTCGGCCAGTTTCCGTCAGTAAAGCGATTAGTGACGGATTAACGTTCGATGAAAACAATACTCGCGGCTCCATCACGCCTGTACAGCGAAGCAATAATTCATTAAGTCTTCTTAATATAAAGAGTAGCCGCCTACATGAGGAATCTAAAGGCAGCGGTTTTCTTAATCCGGCTGTAAGCCTCTTAACACCAGAGCTGCTGAAACTCAGCAGCTGTATGCCCCAATAAAACTAAATCTGCTGAAATTAAAGCTCGGCCTCAGCGTCGAGTTCAGCTGGAGGACGTTGGGATTTACCTGGCGAGTCCCGGCACTAATGATCTGAGGAGGTAATCGATGCGCTGACGGGGAGCCAGGGCCCCCAGTTAGAGGCCGCTAAGTAACGAGGAGCTCTGCAGTCCAGAACCAGGTCCAAAACCAGGTCCAGACTGTCGGCATTGTCTACCGGAGCGTTAACGGCGTTCACGTGTTCACCAGAATCTACCTTCACAGCTGTAGAGAGAACCAGAAAAACCAAATGTTCTTGTCTGGAGTTGAGTTGACATGGAAGGCTAGTAGAGCTGCGCGATTTTATCGATTCTGTGATATATATCGATATTTTATTTCCCCAGAGAGTATCAATTTTTCAGCTGCGGGTATCGATTAGACATCGACCGATATGGTTTTTTCAGGGCCGATACCGATACCGATTAGTAGTAGTCAGGAAGGCCGATAGCCGATATTTTGAGCCGATATTCATTTGCAGTAAAAGTGAACATATTGGCATAAAAAATTTTTGCAATGAGCCTTCCCTGCTGCTGTTGATGGATTGAAATACTGCCACACTGCACTTTTATTTCTAGATCCATCCATCTGCAATAAGGGTTTAGAAAAAAAAAGAGTTAAAAGTGGGTCACATGCTGACAAATGCTCAACTCACCATGCTTAATTTTTTTTTTACTAAATTTTTTATTAAATGTTATATTTTAACACTAGAACCACCGAAGCAGTCTCACAGATGGTTAGGGATGTTATTTTGTGAATAACTTTCTCCAAACAAAATTTACAGGTCTGCCATTACATTTCTTTTCCTAAATATGTATGTTTTATATTTTCTGAAGTCTTTAACATATTAAAGTAAAATACATAGGAGTTCTAGTCACTTGTTCCTCAGACCCCCACAGCCGTCCTGCAGACTACCATCATGTACAATACTACACAGTTTTTCGCGATTACTTCAGTCCCCCCACCCCCCGCCTCACACACGCACACATAGGCAGAGACATGCAAACAAAATATGAATAAGTGTAACTGAAAAAATTCCACTTCAAGAACTGATTGTTGTGCGAAAACAATTACATCATATCTGGCGGTCTGAGAGACGGCTGCAGCGCTTCGACGGGGTGCTATAAAGTTCGCGGTCCGCCTCTAAAATAAATTATCAAAGACAACTTCACCTAACATTTTTGGGATCTCTCAATCAACACAAAGAGATAAAGTTAAATAACTCGGTAGTTCAGCAGTTATTATTGTCCGACTGTTTTCTGTCAGACGGACGGTGCTTTGCTGCTCTGCAGTTACTCTCGTGGTAACACACTATTCTCTATCCTCGTCAGGCTTTCATGCAATAAAACTAGTTTTTTTCTCACACACATACGCTTCGACTATAACGGACTGTTCTCATATCGATTTTTTTCAGCAGCTTTGTCTCAAATCATTCAGACGCGTCGGGAGCTACTACGAGCCAGCAGAGCTGCCGCTGATGTTTATTACATTTTTACGGTATTCTGCTCATAGTAACGTTACTAGTAGTTGTGACACGCAGAGGACTGGGATGTTTATTACAATTTCAGGAGTTTCCTGTGTTAACGTACCTTTGACACATTCGTCCACACGGGAGCTTCTCCACACAAGAGCATTTATCTCTCCGCCATGTTTGAGGACCTTGCAAACAGTTTCGGCTTCTGATTGGCTTTGTGTCTATGTGCTTGGATTGCGTAATCAAGATGGCGCTGTGAGCGGGACAGTGCTGGAGACAGAGAAGCGCAGCTGCATCCGAGCCAAAACAATTTAGTTTTAAATTGGCCCGTTGGATTAAAAAAAGGCAGATGCCGATATACGTAAAAATGCCAAATATCGGCGCCGATAATCGGTCTGGCCGATAATCGGTTGATCCCTAGTATCGATATTCTAAGCTTCTTTCAAAACCACGTTTAAAAGCTTGCAAGTTTACTCCAGAGAGGTAAAGATATTAGCGGTAGCAGCTAATGTCAGGACTCGGGGCAGTTTAATTAATTATTCATTAACGTGGCGTGATTGTCCTGAAACAATCGTGTTGCCGTACCGTGTTATTAGCAGTTTGCCCGGCAGCTGTAAAGCACAACGGATCACCAACATGACAACGCTGGATGAGAGAACATATTCACGACACGTCCTGTCCGGTGTAGGCTATTAGCGTTAGCAGTTGCTACCAATAGCATCTGTATCCACAAAGAAAATAACGACGTGGATTTATTGTTGTTTACATCACGTAGCCTATGTAGCAACTGAACCGGGTAGAAGAAGACAACTTTAGGTAAGAAAATCAAGTTTTATTCAACGCTACTTTAACAGGAGCAACTATGGGCTGGATTGTCTCGGTTCTATTCGGGTAACTCAGTTCGGTTCGCGATCGGAAACTAAAGACTCGGGTCGGGTCGGTTCCGGGTCCAAATATTGCGGGTCCATTTGGGTTCGGACTCCCGGACTTATGACAATAGCTCGGGTTGGGTCGGTTTTAGGTCGAATTTTCACGGGTCCATTCAGGTTCGGGTCCATGAAAGTGGACCCGTGAAGACCTCTACTCTGGACATGTCCGACTCTCCCGTCATCATCAAGACAAGATCTTGGAGAACAACAGAAGCAACTCGGGAGGGAAATAAATGTTGTGACACTGCAGAAGCTGATTGACACGATGTCAAGGTTACGGATGTCGCAACTGAAGATAAAGGTGGTCCAATTAAATATTAGTGACTTTTTTGGACGGACGGGACACTATAAATAAACACTGGACATCAGATTGTTTCAGACGTCATTGCAGTCGTGACACTTGAAATGGAGATTTGATCAGAAACATCTCCAGGTGGCACTTGTGTGAAGTTAAGAAAAGAAATGTGGTTTCTTGAGCTGTTTGGTCCAACGACTGTTAGGGTTAGAGTTAGCTGGTCCTTAAAGGCTCCGTCGAGGGTTAGGGTTAGCTATTTTCTTAGCCCAGCCCTCCCCCCCATCCCCCCCACCCATAACAGCAGAAAGTAATGAAGGATGTGAGCTGCTGTTTTGAGGCCTAACTGATCAATTACTGATCAGGATGTTTCCTTCAGCCTTTTTTCATTCGTCAGACAACCACACGTAGGTTTGTTGTAATCAGATTACACTGGAAGACATGAAGTCTGTAAGACTGACAGGTTCAGACCCGTCCAACCTCTTTAACAGCATTTGGTCTAAATACAGAAGCAAAGTCAAGTTAACCTCTAAACACTCCAGAAGTTCCTTCTAGAACATTTTTATCTCTGTTTGATATTCGATATGCGTAACTAAATGTAGTCATTCCCTTTAAATATAAATATGTGGGCTTCTTTGTGTCTGTTGTTAAGCCCGTGTTGAACAGTTGCTGAGCTGAACAAGGTCGTATCTCAGGAATGATTGACACCTCTGTGGAACCTTCACAGCCAATAGAATTGAAGGGCGGTAGTCACTTCAGACATAATCTAATCAGAACAAAGGACTGCGCCTCGGCAGTTCGCCTTCTGAGCTTTCTCACTGCTAACGAAAAAAACCCAAAATAAAATGATCTCGATTTGTCACAGAGACTTTGGATAACATGAGTCAAGTGGAGTTTTCCACTGGAATAAGATTCACGTTGCCGTATCACCAAAACTAAAACTGAATCCAGACTTGGGCTCCAGGAGGTGAAGTTGTTTTTTTTGTTGTTGTTATTTGGCTTCCAGCTCAGCCTGCTGGTTTCTGTGTTTGTTGATGTGTTTAGGGGTGTGGTCTCTTGATTGACAGCTGTCTGTAGTTGTTGACTAGCTGTGATAACTGTTTTTTTTTTTTGATTGTATCATTAGTGTAATCAAAAATTAGGGGTGCACGATAACTATCTGGCCGATAACAGGAAATTATGATATCATCCCGATAAGTCCGATATCATGACGAATAGCCCCGATAACGTTTTTTTTTTTAACACAGCAGTGCCTCGCTCCCTCGGAGCCTTGAATGACCAGCAGTGAATGTTATGTTCAAGTGACGTCGGCATAATCAGGAAAACGATAACTCATTTCGTGTTTCATTGGCTGCAGTATCTTTTTTTAAATTTCATATATCAGGGCATAAAATCACGATTAACTGGTCGCCAAATGCGTCCAAAATGTGACCATTTCGACCGTTTTTTTCTGTCTTGTCGCCAGTGGCAAGGGCCACAAAATCCAACATCAACTTAGAAAAAAACCTTTTCTTTTCTATGATTTCTGCACATTTGTCATGTGTCACCAAGGAAAACATATCTAAATAATTTAGAAACAAAGTTTATTTGGCGAAAATGGCTGTGTTTAGGGTGCACATCGTTTGCTGGAAGTCATAACTACACATGCGC
The DNA here is from genome assembly GCA_018398805.1 of Hirundichthys speculiger. Taxonomy (NCBI): domain Eukaryota; kingdom Metazoa; phylum Chordata; class Actinopteri; order Beloniformes; family Exocoetidae; genus Hirundichthys; species Hirundichthys speculiger. The sequence continues at coordinate 672,318 of JAGFBZ010000384.1, read as the reverse complement.
CTAAAACTGAAGACGAACGAATGTAAAAACCTATCAGTGAATCTGCTCCACAGCAAAATGGATCATTCTGGTAAATAATCTCATATAAATACACAACAGAATAGTTAACAATAAAGAAATTATATAAGTTTTCATACTAAACATCATGGAAACAGAATAAAATGCACTTTCATACTTGTAAATCAGACGTGTCAAGTATCCCATTTTGGCCGGGAAAATCCCGTATTTTACTCTTCTCTCCCGCCGTCCTCCCGTATTAGTATTTTCTCCCGTAAATCTCCCGTATTTTAACCTGCGTTATTAAAAAATAATAATACCGCATCGGGCCGAGTAAAAAAAAAAAACATTCCCGATCTGAGATCGTTCACTTGTCTCGCTATAACTGCCACAGCAGCAGCTACTACAGGTACTGTAGGTGGTAGATGTCACGATAACTGCCACAGCAGCACTTAACTGTAGCAGGTCAGATGTAGCAGCACGCTACTACAGGTACTGTAGGTGGTAGATGTCACGATAACTGCCACAGCAGCAGCTACTACAGGTACTGGTGGTAGATGTCACACTGCCACAGCAGCAGCTACTACAGGTACTGTAGGTGGTAGATGTCACGATAACTGCCACAGCAGCAGCTACTACAGGTACTGTAGGTGGTAGATGTCACGATAACTGCCACAGCAGCAGCTACTACAGGTACTGTAGGTGGTAGATGTACTACAGGTACTGTACTGCCACAGCAGCAGCTGTACACGTACTGTCACGATAACTGCCACAGCAGCAGCTACTACAGGTACTGTAGGTGGTAGATGTCACGATAACTGCACAGCAACACAGCAGATAACAGCTACTACAGGTACTGGTAGGTGGTAGATGTCACGATAACTGCCACAGCAGCAGCTACTACAGGTACTGTAGGTGGTAGATGTCACGATAACTGCCACAGCAGCAGCTACTACAGGTGCTGTAGGTGGTAGATGTCACGATAACTGCCACAGCAGCAGCTACTACAGGTGCTGTAGGTGGACCAAAATTGCTACTTCAACTTTAAAAAGTTAGCCAGGGGCTGCTGGGTAAAAATGCAAATTTTATGTCCTGTATATATTCGTATAAATTGAAGCTGGTCCATTTGAGGTCGTTGGCAGATTGCGGCGTCCGGGAGAAATAAAACTCATCTGAACGCCGCGCTCAGCTCCGTCCGGAGCGTAACTGGGAGGTCACGCTGCTGACCGTCTTTGTTTTCTGAATGAAACGAAGCGTCTCAGGCGTCCGTGCTGATGCAACTGGACGTGTAGCTGTTGTGTAGAAACCGGGGCAGAGGAAAGTTGGACGGTCGCTGCCGTCGGACACAAGCGGTCCTCAGTCTGAGCTCCACAAGGCTCCAGTGTTCTTCAACCTTGGCGTCTAATGAATTGGCTTCGCTGCGTGGAAACTAAAGTGTGTTTGTTGGGCCGAGAGAAGACCAGTTAGTGGATCTTCTTTTTTTTTTTTTTTTTCTTTTTCTTTTTTAGGTCAAACGTGACTCTGATGGGGGGAGGGGGAAGGGGGGGTTTGGTTTCCAGCAGATCTGACTGAGAAAAGAGACGACTCTGCTCTGCTGTCACTCAGCTTCAGGAGGACAGAGGGGTGTTGTGAAGGCGGCGCCGTGGACCTCACCGGGTCCTTTCAGAGTCTAATGGACTGTGGAGGTTGAAGCTGTCCTCCTACCCCCCGCGCCCCTCCTCCTCCGCAGACGGAGACAAAAACTCTGGAGGTTTGCATGATAATGTTGGCAGCTGCCCTGGGGGGGGCACCGCCTCCTGACCACCCCCCACCGCTCTTTCACAGGGTCACGTACTCGATTCATCCGGCGGCTGAAACGGGCCAGTGTGCCGGACGGATGAGTGCGGGATTGTTTCCCCGTTGGGATTACCACGGATTTCGCTTCCGGATTCGCTTCGGTCGTCACTCAGTTTGTCCGCTCCGAACCGCGAAAGTCACGCATTTCGGTGAGGCCAAGGGCTGCTGGGAAATCAGGACCCGATGATGCACATCCGAAGTTTCTTTGTTTTCTTCTCTTGACTCTCTGCTAGAGGTCTTTGGAACAACCCGAGATTCCGACCCGGCCCGAATCGGGTCTCGGGTCCATTCTAAAGATGTGACTCCGGATTCGGGTCTGAATCGGTAGTTAGTCTCGGGTCTGGTCGGTGCTCTCTGACAGGCTGGGTCCGTGTTTACTCGAGAAAGGTAAAGATATTGCCGGTGGCAGCCAATGTCAGGACTCGGGGCAGTTTAATTAATTATTCATTAAAGTGGCGTGTTTGTCATGAAACAACCGTGTTGCCGTAGCGTGTTATTAGCGCGTTAATAGCGGTTTGCCCAGCAGCTGTAAAGCACAACGGATCGCCAACATGACAAGGCTGGATGAAAGAACATATTCACGACACATCCTGACCGGTGTAGGCTATTAGCGTTAGCAGTTGCTACCAATAGCATCTGTATCCACAAAGAAAATAACAACGTGGATTTATTGTTGTTTACATCACGTAGCCTATGTAGCAACTGAACCGGTAGAAGAAGACAACTTTAGGTAAGAAAATCAAGTTTTATTCAACGCTAGACAACTTTAACATGAGCAACTACGGGCTGGATTGTCTCGGTTCTATTCGGGTAACCCGGTTCGGTTCGTGATCGGAAACTAAAAACTCGGGTAGGGTCGGTTCCGGATCCAAATATTGCGGGTCCATTCGGGTTCGGACTCCCGAACTTATGATAATAGCTCGGGTCGGGTCGGTTTCGGGTCGAATTTTCATGGGTCCATTCGGGTTCGGGTCCGTGAAAGCGGACCCGTGAAGACCTCTACTCTGTTTGGGATCTTTGTTGGGTCACATGATCCGGACTCAGTCCAGCTCCAGCTGTCGGGCCGGTGGACTCGCGTCTGTCTCCAGGTTGTTCTGGTTCTCAGAGAAGCTCCGGGTGTCCGGGTCCCGTGGCCACGTGACACGCCCAGATCATCACCCCTCCACCACCGTGCACGAGCGTCGTTGGTGGTGAGACCCAACCAGCTGCTGGTTCCATCGCTCACCCAGCCAACATCTGGACGTGTGGACACGAGACATAAACTGGCGCCCCGTGTGGAGTTTGGTTCCACGTTGGCTTGGGTTCACGTACGTCGCCGTGGGACACCAGATACGGTCCCGGTTCTTGGGCTGGTTTATCACCCGCCTACCTGAGCCAGAACCGCCGGCCCCAAGCTCATGGTCAACCCATTTTCCCGCCCCTTCACGTCCCTAGATGGCCCCACCCATCATGGCTGGGTCGGTGCAAAAGGGAAGACGTAATGATTGATATCGGGGGGGCGTCCAGCCAGCGTCCAGGTCCAGCGTCTGCTGGGCCCAGTTTAAAACAGTCCGGGGGAACCTGGTGATGTCACAGAGGGTTTGTCCAGTTCTGATGATAAAACTGCAAGCAGCTCGATCTCGGGCCTCGTTGGCGTTGAGCTCCGAAAATGAAACTGTTACGTCAGTTTAACAGAAATGCATTTGAATTCTTAGACACCCCCCTTTCCCCCACCCCCCCCCCCCACCCCCCACCCCCCTACACACACACCAGCAGAGCTGATGCTGAGTCCTCACCAAACATTTGTGTTTGTGGTCGTTGCTGACGTGCAACCTGTCGGGGGGGTGGGGGGCATTAACATTCAGCCTCACCCCCCTCCGTCGAGGCACCGGCCTCGCACCGTGTCCATGGCGATCCTGGAGTCAGACGAAGATAATGAGCACCTCCTCCCAACCCCGGCGTGCCTCTCCTTTCATCTCTGTTGCCACGGCGACAGCAGAGGAACCACGAGCCGGGTGAATTTAGTTTTTTTTTTTTTTTCCTCTCAGCTCTGTCAGGGTGACGTGTGATGTGGAGCAGCGTCACCGAGTCTCGTTAAACTGTCCTGACTGCTGGAATCCACGTTCAGCGCCTGAAATTAGTCCTTAAATTAACTCTCCGTCTGTTCGTTAAAAACCCGGCGGTCGACGCCCCCTGCAGGTCCGACGCCGCGTCACCGCGAGTTCGGACCGAAATGCGTCGACAGCTCGTCTTCAGATCTGCACGGAAACAGTAGTGACGCCCCCCGAGACGTGAGGCCGAAGTTCAACCACAGGAAGCTCCGACGCTCACAGAAGAAACTGAAACACCTTCAGCCGGCGTCATTCCAGGACAGCAGGACCTGATCCGCCCTTATGGAAACATCTAGCCAGCTGTTCGATGAGACGTTTCCATCATGACGTCTACGGACGCACAAGAATCTGGCTCTTAATGTTCAGACTCAAACCACTTCCTGCAGACACAGAAGCCCCCCCCCCCCCCCCCCCCCCCCATGCAGGTCGCAGATTCCTAAACTGACACGACATGAAGAAAGAAAAGGCTGCAGTTCCTCTACTGACCACTAAGGGGCTCCAACAGTGAATGAGGTCCTGAAGGGTGTGGACTGCATAAGTCTGGACTGTAGTTAGTCGGATTCGTCCCAGCTGGGAGTTGGACGCCGTCAGGGCTTCTGTTCTTTACCAGGGCTGTAGCGATACACTAATCTCACGATACGATACACGATATTCGGCTCACAAAACAGCTTCTAATATCGATTTTTTTAGGAAAATACTTAAATGTGCAAAAACACGAATAAAAACAATAAATAGGTTGTTTTGAAGCAAATAGTTTTGACTCAATTTGTCCTCTGCATGATCAATATCATCTGATGAACATATACAGCAACTTGATTTTTCATTTCTACTTTTAATTTTGATATTAATTGAGTACGATACACGATATTTGACTCATGATATGATATATATCGATATTCATCTTACAATACATGTACATTTTCTGAAAAATTTTAAAGGGATAAAGTGATTTTGGTGACATCTTGTGAGTGTTCCAATGACTTATGAACCATAACCGTTCCATCCCTAGATGGGGTCGCCCTCAGCTTCAATCCGATTATAAACTGAACAGTCGCAACTAGGGCTGTAGCGATTAGGGTATGAAACAAAAATCGATTTGCCAATTTATCGCGATTTTTGGCCGCCTAATATAATATCGATTGTTCAGCTTCTAATGTCGATTTTTCTAGGAAAATACTTAAATGTGCAAAAACACTAATATAAATAATAAATAGGCTGTTCTGAGCAAAGTTTTGACTCAATTTGTCCTCTGAATGATCAATATCATCTGATGAACATATACAACAACTTGATTTTTCATTTCTACTTTTAATTTTGATATTAATTGAGTAGAATATAGCAATATATCATGATATCGCAATGAGATCATATCATGACCCAAGTACATATATATAGTATGATATGTATCATTCATGATACATATCGTATTGTGAGGTCCTTGCCAATACTCACCCCTAGTAGCGATACACTAATCTGGCGATACGATACACGATATTTGACTCATGATATGATATATATCGATATTCATCTTACAATACATGTACATTTTCTGAAAAATTTTAAAGGGATAAAGTGATTTTGGTGACATCTTGTGAGTGTTCCAATGACTTATGAACCGCCCTCAGCTTCAATCCGATTATAAACTGAACAGTCGCAACTAGGGCTGTAGCGATTAGGGTGTGAAAAAAAAATCGATTTGCCAATTTATCGCGATTTTTGGCCGCCTAATATAATATCGATTTTTCAGCTTCTAATGTCGATTTTTCTAGGAAAATACTTAAATGTGCAAAAACACTAATATAAACAATAAATAGGCTGTTCTGAAGCAAATAGTTTTGACTCAATTTGTCCTCTGAATGATCAATATCATCTGATGAACATATACAACAACTTGATTTTTCATCTCTACTTTTAATTTTGATATTAACTGGGACGAACAAATCTATCTACGTTCCTGCCCTCGAACGTGGAAGGAGATCGTGAATACAAGCGGCCAAAATGAGCTTTTGACATGCAGTAGAGGTCTTCACGGGTCCACTTTCATGGACCTGAACCCGAATCGACCCGTGAAAATTCGACCCTAAACCGACCCGACCCGAGCTATTTTTATAAGTTCAGGAGTCAGAACCCGAATGGACCCGCAATATTTGGACCCGGATCTGACCCGACCCAAGTCTTTAGTTTCCGACCACGAACCGAACCAAGTTACTCGAATAGAACCGAGACAATCCAGCCCACAGTTTCTCATGTTAAAGTTGTCTAGCATTGGATAAAACTTAATTTTCTTACCTAAAGTTGTCTTCTTCTACCCGGTTCAGTTGCTACATAGGCTACGTGATGTAAACAACAATAAATCCACGTCATTATTTTCTTTGTGGATACAGATGCTATTGGTAGCAACTGCTAACACTAATAGTTGTCTTCTTCTACCGGTTCAGTTGCTACATAGGCTACGTGATGTAAACAACAATAAATCCACGTTGTTATTTTCTTTGTGGGTACAGATGCTATTGGTAGCAACTGCTAACGCTAATAGCCTACACCGGTCAGGACGTGTCGTGAATATGTTCCTCATCCAGTGTTGTCATGTTGGCGATCCGTTGTGCTTTACAGCTGCTGGGCAAACCGCTAATCACACGCTACGGCAACACGACGTTTCATGACAAACACGCCACGTTAATGACTAATTAATTAAACTGCCCCGAGTCCTGACATTGGCTGCCACCGCCAATATCTTTACCTCTCTGGATTAAACATTGACCCAGCTTGTCAGAGAGCACTGACCGGACCCGAGACTAACTGTACCGATTCAGACCCAAACCCGGAGTCACGTTTTTAGAATGGACCCGAGACCCGATTCGGGTCGGGTCAGAACCGCGGGTTGTCGGGTTGTTCTGAAGACCTCTAACATGCAGATCAACGGAGGTGGACTCACTGCTGGAGCCAGACCCTAGTGGTCAGCAGAGGAATTGCAACTCTTCTCAGCTCTTTCATGGATTCAACCTGGATGTTGGTGCTTTCAGCAAACAAATTAAAGTCTAACGTTACAGTAGAAGTCTTCTTAAACGGGTCCGTGATGGACTGGAAGGGTTTTAAACCAGACAGATGTGGGTTTCTTCCTGCAGCACTGAAGTCAGGTGATAAACAGACCAAAAGGAGGAGGGATCGTCAAGAAATATTCAACATCCTTACAGAGTGTGGGCAGAAATCCCATCATGCCACGGTGCAGCACATGTGTTTAGCGTCTCTCAGATTAGAAATGTGGGTCAGGGTAGATAATCTCCTGCACGACTGAAGAAGAGCTGATACAGACTCTTTCTTTGGCATTGCAGGGGTTTCGTGTGAAGCTGCCGTCTGAGCCGAGCGTTAATTCTTTCACAAGAATGTGTGGAAAAGCTGCTGAAGTGAGAGGTTGGTGAAACTCACCAGCAAGTAAAACCTCAGCTGAAACCCCCCCGAGTCTCTGCGCCAGAGCTGCTGGCAGCCCGGAGGCAGGAAAGCAGCGCTCTTTATCCAACGCCGTCAATCTGCATCGGAAACAATGGAAACGAATAATTTTTTGTAGATGAGAGATGTTCAGACCATTTAACAAGCAGATTGTCCTGGATGCAGCTCATAATCAGACACAGTTAACTGGAGATGGACCACAGACCGTATGAGAGAAACTGGACAAACCTCCTGTGATGTCACCGTGGGGTTTCCACGTAGCGCTTTTGAAGACCCTTTTTTTTCCTTGTACCGTGCAAATGTCTGTAAGCGAGCAACATCAGAAACAACCGCCGCATTTAGCTGGAGCACGGTTAGCACGAGCGGCCTCCTCTTTAGCTAAGCATCGTCCTGGGACCATCCAGACCCTCTAGTGCCTCTAGTGGTCGGTAGAGGAACTGCAGTTTCTAGTGGTCGGTAGAGGAACTACAGCCTCTAGTTGTCGGTAGGGGAACCGGAGCCTCTAGTGGTTGATAGAGGAACTGCAGCCTCTAGTGGTCGGTAGAGGAACTGCAGTTTCTAGTGGTCGGTAGAGGAACTGCAGCCTCTAGTGGTCGGTAGAGGAACTGCAGCCGCTAGTGGTCGGTAGAGGAACCGGAGCCTCTAGTGGTCGGTAGAGGAACTGCAGCCTCTTGTGGTTTTAGTTCTGTCTCAGGAAGGTAGGATGTTCTCGGTGTGGAGGTCTTTCTATCAGTAGTTTGTGCCTGAACTTCATTCGCTGCTTCTGCTGAGTCATTTAGTCGCGCTGCGGCTAGCTAGCTAGCTGCCCAGCTACTGATGGATGGTTGCTGTCGCTCCATTGGAGCTCCAGCAACATAAAGTACCAAAACACTATCAAACTAGCAGCTGAAATAAGGATAAAGGGCCAGTTTTGGTCAGAATGACCTAAACTAAAGCTAAAGTGTTTTTTTTTTTTATTAACTCTGGTTGGGAGCAGTCCGCTGCTGCTGAGACGTCTTCAGAAACTTCCTTGAATACAGTTTTTGAAGACGCTGAAAATCATTTCTTTGGTTCGTGTCTGTCTAAAGGAAAAGTTTATTATTGGTATTTTTTATTTACATATGAGAAAACCTTTCAGTTCAAACAGTGATAAATATTCGTGGGTGTGTTGATCTGAAGTAAACAGATCAGGATGGTTTCTTTCTCCATGGGGTTTATTTAAGACCAGGAACCAGTCCGGGACCAGGACCAGCTCAGCTGTGGTCAGAAGTTATCAGCTCAGACACACGAGGATCCGCAGAGGAGCTGATCTCATATTTATCAGGCGCCGGTTGGCGAGGAGCCGAGTCTCCTGCTGTCAGATTTAATGAAACAGACTCACCTGTTCCAGACGCAGCAGGTCGACTCCTCCGGCGTCTGGACGGCGGCCAGAGACGCCGCGTCAACACGATGTTTATCTCCACCTCCAGCTGGACGTCCAGCGTTCCAGACAGGCGTCTAATATCACTGCTGATCAACGAGATACGACAACAGGAAATAAACTGAAATGAAAAAGACTGAAAATAAAATCCAAAGGGGCAAAGCTGAAGTTGATTTGAGGTGATGGATTGTTAAATTTTAAGACTTTTTGAGGTTTTTCATGGTTAATGAGCTGCCTCCCCCAGTACCGGGGCCAAAGGCTGCCGGTACGATTTAAGTTGATGTCGAAGAACATTTTTAATGTTCCAACGAATGGGGACTAGATTTGATATCTCGATTATAGTGACCAAATTATCACGTTTTACGATATTATCACAATATTCTTAATTGCTGTGTCTAATAAACACACACATTTTAATAATTTCATAAAATCTTGTGATTTTCTTGTCATATTAAAATATTAGAAGCCAAAATCTTATCAAGATGAAACCTTTACATTAAAAGAGCAAACAACTGGCACAGAAAGAGGTTTTATTTTAAATGAACAAAATAAATAACAGGAACAAAGCTTATTTGTCTGGTGCAAATTTAAATAAACACTTTAAAAACCACAGTAGGTCAAAATATGCAAACAATTATCAGGAACAAAAATTATAGTGGCTCCTCCAGTTTATTTCAAATGAAATAAACGTTTGACTTTAAGCTAAATCTTAAATACATATAAATGTGCAAATAAAGAAACAGTTGTTTAGGAGCCAAATATGTTGTTCTGAATTGTAGTTCACTCTGTGTGTCTGTGGGTGTTGCTGTGTTGTTACCTGAGGGTCAGGTATAAAGGTAGCTGCTGTTATTGGTCAGGTGTTGGACCCGGAAGGGCAAAAAGTTTTTGACCGCTGTGGCGCTAACTGCCGGCGTTATGGTTGTCGGATCAGTTAATGCAATAAATTAATATTTTAACTGCATCAGAAGAACATTGTTCCGGTCATTTTTCGATCAACACGCAACATTAACGTTTACGAAATGTGAGTTAGCGAAGCGCGTCGACCAGGTTACTCCTGGTCAAACATCTCAGTAGCTTGAAGCATTAGCCTTAGCTCCTTCAAGTTGCTTGTACAAATTACAATAAAATGTAAACAAGTGCTCTGCAGACAGGATAACTGTCCTCCACCAGTTGTCCCTCTGTATTCTTAAAAAACAAAAAACAAAAACCCAGACCTTGGATTTCATCCTTTTAGTGGGTTGGTAAATGTCCTGCGTGCTATCACCACTTTCCGCCATGCTAACGTTACGATGCCGATGTTACAAGCTACATATTCACGCAAGACACAGTCGCGAGTCGCTAACAGACTTGAATGAGGCTGATATTACATATCCTGGTAATCAACCGCGATAATGAGATGAAGTCAAACATAAACGGTAATCGTTATCGCGTAAAATTTTACCGCGCTTTACCGTAATACCGGTATCTATCTATAATATCTATCCATAGATGAGGATGCCCTCAGCTTTATAAACCGAACAGTCGCAACTAGAGCTGTAGCGATTAGGGGTGTGAAAAAAAATCGATGTGGCAATTTATCACGATTTTCGGCCGCCCAATATAATATCGATTTTTCAGCTTCTAATATCAATTTTTTAGGAAAATACTTAAATGTGCAAAAACACTAATAAAAACAATAAATAGGTTGTTTTGAAGCAAATAGTTTTGACTCCATTTGTCCTCTGAATGATCAATATCATCTGATGAACATATACAGCAACTTGATTTTTCATATCTACTTTTAATTTTGATATTAACTGAGTAGAATATCGCAATATATTGCGATGAGATCATATCGTGACCCAAGTACATATATAGTATCATTCATGATACATATCGTATTGTGAGGTCCTTGCCAATACTCACCCCTAGTAGCGATACACTAATCTGGCGATACGATACATGATATTTGGCTCACGATACGATATATATCGATATTCATCTTACAATACATTTACATCGTTTTCCGAAAGATTTTAAAGGGACAAAGTGATTTTGGTGACATCTTGTGAGTGTTCCAATGACTTTGTTTGAATTAATTGAACTGAAAGCATCAATTACACATTATATGGCTGACAGGCAGCTTGCAAATGCTGGACAAAATGAATAAAAGATGTGTTGAGAAAAATTGTTTAATTTATTCAAACAATGCAAATTGTTGCCTGCAAGCTTTTAAAGGCGGGACACGGGGGTTTTGAAAGAAGCTTAGAATATCGATACCCACGGCTGAAAAATCGCTAATCTCTGGGGAAATAAAATATCGATATATATATCGCAGAATCGATAAAATCGCTCAGCTCTAGTCGCAACACCGAGCTGCTGTTTCACCGTCATAAATAATATTCTGGTGCACAACTCTTGGCTTCCAGGAGGAGTAAGGACCCTTCTGGCTCCTCCAAACCGTTTCCGTTACCCGTACGGGCGAACAGAACCTGGAGCCGTCGATAACCATCTCCGGGTTTCATCTTTCCTCTCTTGAATGTTGCGTTTTAATCTGGCGTGGGCGCAGTTCTTCTGAAACGCTGCCACGCTGCTGCTCCTGGTCCTGCTGTATCTTTCTTTTTCCATCTTAAGATGTTCCACTGAGCTCCTTTCATTGGTTTTTAAAAACGTTTTTCTGGGGCTGATTTGAAGTGGCGCTGCTTGAAGCGTTTATGGTAATACGGAGAAGCTGGCGCTTCCTAAATCCAACTTAATACCCAGAATAAGACCCCAGATCAAAGCAGGTTGAAGAGGAGGCAGTGAGGAAGCAGGACTGGACCAGTACGGAGACAAATGAGAAGAAAGGTTGAGCCATTTTTTTCCATCGGTAGTAAAGGATTGTGAGATAACTGGTAGATAAACTGGAGGAGCTTGGAGCGCGAAGACAACAAAATATGAGTTAAAGAATATATCTTGAACGCCGCCTCCTACAGATTTCAGACCTGAGATGGAGCAGTGAGAGTAAAGAAGGAAGGAGTCCTGGTCATGTGACTGAAGGAGTGCCTCTGCTCCAGGATGTTCAGGTCTCTGTCCTCGTCCAGGACCAGTAACGATGAACCTGGCTCCTGTGTGTGTTTCCAGAGTTTGACGGCGTTCCAGGTGTCCGTGAGCGATGGCGGCCTGATCGTGGCGACCCTCGAGCGTTCGGACCTGCAGGAGAACGCCACGGCTTACGCAGCACAGGTCTCCGGAGAACCGCGGCTGGTCCTGGTTCAGTTCGTCAACGCCAGCGAGCCTCTGGTGTTCAACGCCACGTTCCATGGCCTCTGCTACACTGTGGGACTGCTGGTCCGACTGGGCCAGAGCTGGTCCCGACCCGTGAAGAGCCTGCCCGTCCTCACCAGTAAGAAGCTAGCTCCATATTAGCGCCATTTTCATTTTCACTTTCATTTATTATCTTTTTTTTAAATAATTCTTTTCATGTTTTTTTTCCCTTTTTCTCATCTTGACATTTTTCCTATTTTTCCCTCCATTTTTAATGATAAAAAATAACTCATTAATCTCCTGCTTCTACTTCTGTGAGTAAAGAACATTTCAAGACTGATCAGTAGGTATGCATGATAATTATCGACCCGATAACTATCGGGCCGATAACAGGAAATTATGACGTCATCCCAATAAGTCCGATATCATGACGAATAGCCTAGGGCTGGGCCGATACACATTTGTGCCGATTCGATTCTCCTACGATTTTTGGGTCCCGATTCAATTTATATTGCGATTCTGATTAAACAAGTATTGCATTTCGATTTTACCAAGTATTGCGATTTTTATATTTCAATTATTGAAATATAAAAATCATATAATAATAATATTAAATATTATATTTATTATATGTAATTATTGATTATTATATATAATATTATAATAATATATTCTTCTTCTTCTTCTTCTTCTTCTTCTTCTTCTTCTTCTTATTATTATTATTATTATTATTATTATTATTATTATTATATTATTTTAAGTATGAAATAATAATAAAAATATAAAGATTAAATAAGTTTTAATATTTTTTAAAAAATGCGCAATTTCTGTAGGTTGGAGCAGAGGTGTTCAACCCTGGTCCTCGTGGCACCCTATCCAGCAGGTTTTAGATGTTTCCCCTTCTTCTTCACACCATGATACAAGTGGCTGTGTCATCAACAGACTTGTGCAGACTTTGAGGACAACCTGATAACGACCATTAATTAAAATCAGGTTTAGAGGTCTTCACGGGTCCACTTTCATGGACCCGAACCAGAATGGAGCCATGAAAATTCGACCCGAAACCGACCCGACCCGAGCTATTATCATAAGTTCGGGAGTCCAAACCTGAATGGACCCGCAATTTTTGGACCCGTAAACGACCCGACCCGAGTCTTTAGTTTCCGACTACGAACTGAACTGAGTTACCCTAATAGAACCGAGACAATACAGCCTATAGTTGCTAATTTTAAAAGTTGTCTAGCGTTGAATAAAACTTGATTTTCTTACCTAAAGTTGTCTTCCTCTACCCGGCTCAGTTGCTACATAGGCTACGTGATGGAAACGACAATAAATCCACGTTGTTATTCTCTTTGCGGATACAGATGCTGTTGATAGCAACTGCTAACGCTAATAGCCTACACCGGTCAGGAAATGTGTCGTGAATATGTTCTCATGCAGCGTTGTCATGTTGGCGATCCGTTGTGCTTTACAGCTGCCGGTAAACAAACCGGTAATAACATGCTACGGCAACACGATTGTTTCATGACAAACACGCCACGTTAATGAATAATCATTTAACTGCCCGAGTCCTGACATTAGCTGCCACCGCCAGTATCTTTAACTCTCTAGTAAACGCGGACCCAGCCTGTCAGAGAGCTCAGACCTCTCTGGGTGGTGGCGAAGGATGTGCGCCGTCATGTTCGTGGTGTTACAGTAAGAGATTTGACTGCGACAACGCTTACATATGGCTTTCCTCATATCGAGCTCTCCTGCCTCGTGCTTTTTATAAAAACCAAATAAAGTCCATACGTTTGATTTGAAGTGGGTCGGTGTGGGAAAGAGTTCAGACTCTGTGAAAGTACTCCGCTCGCTGCACTCCGCCATTTTGTCGCGTGAATTTGCCGGCATTCTGGTTACTATGGTGACACACGTGCTTCTATTTCCGGAAGTGTAGATGACAAAAGAGACAGCGAGCGGAGTATTTCCACGGAGCCAAAAATCGATTCGTGTATGAGAATCGATTTTTTTAAATCCCAAGAAAAAAATCGCGATTAATATAAAAATCGATTTTTTTTTGGCCCAGCCCTAGAATAGCCCCGATAACATATGTATTTTTGTCAACATGGCAGTGCCTCACTCCCTCTGAGCCTTGAATGACCAGCAGTGAATGTTATGTTCAAGTGACGTCGGCATAATCAGAAAAACGATTACTCAATCAGGAAAATCAAGAATACCCCCTCATGCCAGAAAACAACTCGTTAACTCAGTCATAATTTTAGTAGTTGCTGACTTGAATTGATATTTGCAGTATTTTCCCTCATGTTACACATAAAAATAGGAAAAATAGATAAGGTTGAAAGAACGACTAGCAAACGAGGGAATGGAGGAATTTACGTTACACCTTGAATGCAGCCTGTAACACAGCATGCTGATTAAAAAAAAACATGGCAGTGATCGTATGGAACTTCGTCAAAGTTTCAGAAGAAGATAGTTTGCTGGTTATTTGTGACAAATGTTCCAAGCGAAGGAGGGAAAATTTGCACAAGCTTTAATATTTCAAACCCAATCAGCCACCTGAAACATAACCATCGCTTCCATGGAGTTTTGAAATTGCGCTAACGTGAGCTAACGTGAGCTAACATGAGCTAACGTGAGCAAGTCAGGAACAAGTCTCCCCTCTCCTCTCCTCGCCATCATCTCTCTCATCTAAAGCTTCCATGAGATTAAAAAAAACCCAAAACTACTGAACCTCATTTACTTTAATTAAAGGCATTTATTTGAATGGAACCACAGGCCAAACTCATTTAAACATAACTTTTTGTTACTATGGAGTGCACTTTTTCAGTTTTATTTACACAGACAAGTCTAACTAGTGTCAGTACATTATGACCTGTGCATTATTTTTTATTGTCATTGAGGAATGAACTTTTTCAGTTAGTAATTCTGATGCATGTATTTCCATCAGTTCAAGGAGCCTTTATTTTTTATATCAGTCAGTAATGAACCTTATTTAAGTTGATGTGAGATATCAAATAGGTTTGTTTGATAGCTTTATGAAAATGTTTGAGAGGCTTGGCAATAGTTTTTTATTGGAAAAAATAAATATATGTTTATTTAAAGAGTCAAAACTGTTTTTGATTTTGTTCATAGTATTGATTTAATGATCGGTATCGGTTTTAAAAAACAGTTATCGTCCATCCCTACTGATCAGTGATCATAAGTATTGATGATCAGAGTGACTGGACGTCTTTGTAATTTCTCCTACATATAAAATAAATAAATAACCACATAAAGGTTAAACTAAATAGAAATGCTCTTTATATCTTATCATAATTTTTTTTTTGCAGGTGTAGATATTATATATATATATATATATATATATATATAGATATATATAGATATATATATATATATATATATATATATATACATATATATATATATATATATATATATATATATATATATATATATATATATAAATTACACCTAAAAATATAATATATATATATATATATATATATATATATATATTTTTTTTTAACACTTTTTACTTTTTGTGGCCAGGATGTTGTGTTTTATTTCATTTTATTTTATTTCAGGAGGAAAACATTGAGGCTTTGTGGTCAAACTTTTCCTTTTTTATTTTCTGTCGCCTCCTGGTGGCCAGTCAGAGCTACTGTGTCACTTGTGTTTAAACATCCGCGCTTGTCTTTTCTCGCCAGAGCCACTTCCCGTCCGCAGCGCTCGTATATCGGACTACAAGGAGTCTCCGGAGACCGGCGTGGTGTTCGACATCGACCCCCCGTCCAGGACCGTCTTCAGCCGGGTCAACATCAGCTACACTGAAGGCCAGGAGCGCCGCTCCATGCTTTACAAAGGTGGTTTATCTCTCTATGACCAGTTACTGAATGAGCAGTTTCCTTGTTTCCAGAGTTTGGCGTTGAGGCGTTGAGTCGTTGAGGCGTTAAGGGGGTTGAGGGGTTGAGGCGTTGAGTCGTTAAGGGGGTTGAGGCGTTGAGTCGTTGAGGCGTTGAAGCATTGAGTCGTTGAGTCGTTGAGTAGTTAAGGGGGTTGAGGCGTTGAGTCGTTAAGGGGGTTGAGGCATTGAGTCATTGAGGCGTAAAGCGGGTTAAGACGTTGAGTCTTTAAGGGGGTTGAGGCGTTGAGTCGTTAAGGCGCTGAGTCGTTAAGGGGGTTGAGGCGTTGAGCCGTTGAGGCGTTGAGTCGTTAAGTCTTTGAGTCGTTGAGTTGTTGAGGCGTTTAGTCGTTGAGGTGTTAAGTCGTTGAGGCGTTGAGTCATTGAGGCGTTGAGGTGTTAAGTCGATTGAGTCATTGAGTTGTTGAGGCCTTGAGTCATTGTGGCGTTGAGGTGTTAAGTCGTTGAGGCGTTAAGTCATTGAGTTGTTGAGTCGTGGAGGTGTTGAATCATTGAGTTGTTGAGTCGTTGAGGCATTAAATCGTTGAGGCATTGAGTCGTTGAAGCGTTGAGGCCTTGAGTCATTGAGGCGTTGAGTCATTAAGGCGTTGAGTCATTAAGGGGGTTGAGGCGTTGAGTCGTTGAGTAGTTAAGGGGGTTACGGCGTTGAGTCTTTAAGGGGGTTGAGGCGTTGAGCCGTTAAGGCGTTGAGTCGTTAAGGGGGTTGAGGCGTTGAGGCGTTGAGTCGTTGAGGCATTGAGTCGTTGAGGCGTTGAGTCGTTGCGTCTTTGAGTCGTTGAGTGTTGAGGCGTTGAGTCATTAAGTCGTTGAGGCGTTGAGTCATTGAGTTGTTGAGTCGTTGAGGTGTTGAGTCATTGAGGCGTTGAGGTGTTAAGTCGTTGAGTCGTTGAGGCGTTAAGTCGTTGAGGCGTTGAGTCATTGAGTTGTTGAGTCGTTGAGGCGTTGAGTCATTGAGTTGTTGAGTCGTGGAGGCATTGAATCATTGAGTTGTTGAGTCGTTGAGGCATTGAATCGTTGAGGCATTGAGTCGTTGAAGCGTTGAGGCCTTGAGTCATTGAGGCATTGAGTCGTGGAGGCGTTGAATCATTGAGTTGTTGAGTCATTGAGGCATTGAATCGTTGAGGCATTGAGTCGTTGAAGCGTTGAGGCCTTGAGTCATTGAGGCGTTGAGTCATTAAGGCGTTGAGTCGTTAAGGGGGTTGAGGCGTTAAGTCGTTGAGTAGTTAAGGGGGTTAAGGCGTTGAGTCTTTAAGGGGGTTGAGGCGTTGAGGCGTTGAGTCATGAGGCGTTGAGTTGTTGAGTCTTTGAGTCGTTGAGTTGTTGAGGCGTTGAGTCGTTGAGGTGTTAAGTCGTTGAGGCGTTGAGTCATTGAGTTGTTGAGTCATTGAGGCGTTGAGTCATTGAGGCGTTGAGGTGTTAAGTCGTTGAGTTGTTGAGTCGTTGAGGTGTTAAGTCGTTGAGGCGTTGAGTCATTGAGTTGTTGAGTCGTTGAGGCGTTGAATCATTGAGGGGTTGAGGTGTTAAGTCGTTGAGGCGTTAAGTCGTTGAAGCGTTGAGTTATTGAGTCATTGAGTTGTTGAGTCGTTGAGGCGTTGAGTCATTGAGGCGTTGAGGTATTAAGTCATTGAGGCGTTGAGTCATTGAGTTGTTGAGTCGTGGAGGCGTTGAATCACTGAGTTGTTGAGTCGTTGAGGCATTGAAGCGTTGAGGCATTGAGTCATTGAAGCGTTGAGGCCTTGAGTCATTGAGGCGTTGAGTCGTTGAGGCGTTGAGTCGTTGAGTCGTTGAGGTGTTGAGTCATTGAGTTGTTGAGTCGTTGAGGCGTTGAGTCGGTTTCCTGTTTTCCATCTGCAGACTTCTACAAAGGGAAGACGGTCTTCAAGCACTGGTTACCGGGGATCTGCTACCGAAACATCACCTTCCAGCTCATCTCGGAGGCGACCGTGTACCAGACCGCGCTGGTGTCCCTCAGTGACATCACGCACACACCTCTGCACCACCGCACAGGTGAGAATGCGCTGTTTCCCAGCAGCACTTGCAGCAGTGGCTTATGTCGCATCTTCACTCTATCCTCTCTCTCCCCCGTAGTGCCCTCCCCGCCGCTCAACGTCTCCCACAAGGTCATCCACCTGAGCCAGAGGGCGGTTGGGGACGTCGGCGCCGTGGAGGCGGGGCAGCGGTCGTCCCGTCAGGCCCGGGACGTCCCGCTGATAGAGGAGGAGCATCAGCAGGAGGAGGAGGAGCTGCAGCCCGACGAGAATGTCCCCGAGGAGGCGGCCATCGCCACTGGGGCTCCGCCCAACGCCACGCACATCCTGGTGGAGAGCGCCGCTGTGGGTGCAAATGGCAGCCGGGCGGAAGAGGCGGAGCCTCAGAGCTACTGGCTGGACCCCACGGAGCCGTCTCCCACGGACCGGGAGGAGGAGTTTGTGAATGGCCTGCTGCCGGAGTACGAGGACTCCAACGAGCCGGGCTCGGCCATGGGCCTCCCCGCCGAGTCGCCGGTCCGCCCACCAGACTGCCCCCCATCTTGCTGGAGCTCCGCTGGCTGCCGCCGCGCCCGCCCACGAGCTACGACGGCTTCAACATCTACGTCTTCAGAGACGGTAACCGGTCACTGCACGTGCCCAGTAGCGGTCCTCCTGCTGGCTCCGCCCACAGAGATAGTTTGGGTCTCTGAGGAGGTTCCTGATGATGCTCCGCCTCTGCTCCTCAGGTAACTCCACGGAAACGGCCACCGTGGACGAAAACACTCACGAGTTCTTCACGGAGCTGACGGAGCCGGGGACGTACCGGGTCCAGGTCACTACGCTGAGCTCGTCCGGCGACTGCGAGGCCCGAGAGAGCAGCGGCGTCACGGGCTTCAACTTCTACCTCGGTGAGTCTCCAAGAGCGTCCAATCCGTTTGTTCTGCTCGTTCCGAACCGCCAGAGCTGATGGGTCGGTTCTGAACCCGCTCAGGTCCCGACGGCGAGCTGCTGGAGGAGCTGCGGGAGCGTCCTCAGGGCGTCAGCGTCAGACTGGTGGACTCCAGCACCGCCGCCGTCTCCTGGGCGCCGTCCTCCCAGAACCACAAAGGCAGCCTGGTGTCGGTGGTGTCCACCACCTGCCTGAGGCCGAGCCTGAGCCAGAGGATGGAGAACACCTTCTGCAGCGAGGTAACGCCCACGCACCCAACCGTCGTCACCTGACAGACACCTGAAGGGACGTCCCGATCGAACTGGGACGAAGTTTAAGCTGGAAATATGCTAAACTGTTAAAACCTGGAGATTCTTCCAGTGTCTGAATGGAGTTGAAATAAGTCGTTTGCACAAACCGAACAAACTTTTCAAACTGTCTGTTGGAGTGACGACGTCACAGAAGGTGAAGTTAGATCAGCTGGTTTAGGATGAGACAAAGCAGCTGCGTCAAATCTGAAGTTTTCCAACAAAAACTT
Organism: Hirundichthys speculiger; assembly: GCA_018398805.1. Lineage (NCBI taxonomy): Eukaryota > Metazoa > Chordata > Actinopteri > Beloniformes > Exocoetidae > Hirundichthys > Hirundichthys speculiger. The sequence continues at coordinate 652,966 of JAGFBZ010000384.1, read as the reverse complement.
GTGATTATGAGGCAAAAAGTTTAAATTATACATTTGAAATTTGTCAATTTTTTACTGTTGTTTTTTCATGCAAATGTTATTTTTACAACAAAAGTTGCCTTTTTTTCAAAAAGGCAACTTTTTTTGGAAAAATTTAAGATTTTACGACAAAAATGTGAGCTTTTACAAGGAAGTCATGATAATATAAAATTCATGTTTTCAAAAAAAAAAAAAAAATTCTAAAGCAATAATTTGTGAATAAGTTCTTCATTAATCGCATTTATGATTTTACGACAAAACTCTTGGTTTTAGAAAAGAAACTCCACAATTTAAACAAAAATAGTCAGATTTTTGGGGGGCTGGGTTTTGCAATTTTACAGAAAAAAAATTATTTTCGGACAAAAAGTCATAATTTTACAATAAAAAGTTTTGATTTTTGGAAAATTTCAGATTTTATGACAAATGTGCTTTTGTATGATTAAACATAAATAAATTGATTTTCATCAAAAATTGCCATCATACAACATTAGAAAATTTACAACAATTTTTATGTCAAAAAGTTTAAGTTTTGTAAAAGTTAATATTTTGTGGCGAGCCATGTTTTCGTGATGTTTATCGTTTTTATGTTAAAAAAAAAAGTGATGATACGATGTCTTGATTTACGACGAATATGTACGATCTCTTAGGGCGGAGCTACAAACTTTCCCATTTTAGCCTAGCTTACCTCTAACCTCTACTACCAGCATCAGAGGTTAGCTATACTAACCTCTGATGCTAACTAGCGTGATCTTCCATACATTCTGACTGAATCTGTCCGCCCATCCTTCCAAGTTACTAAAATGATGTTTGAAACTCACAGGTTGAAACTGCCCGCGGCCAGCCTACAAAGCTAGTCTTTGATCTAGCCACCGAAGCTAGCCTAGAGACCTAGCCTTCAAAGCTAGCCTAGAAATCTAGTTGATGAAGCTAGCCTACGAAGCTAGCCAATGATGCTAGCCTATAAAGCTAGCCTAGAAAATTAGTTGATGAAGCTAGCCTACGAAGCTTGCCTATAAAGCTAGCCTATGAAGCTTGCCTATAAAGCTAGCCTATGAAGCTAGCCTATAAAACTAGCCTACGAAGCTTGCCTATAAAAGTAGCCTATGAAGCTAGCCTATAAAACTAGCCCATGAAGCTAGCATTTAAAATACTGTTAAGAACTGTTCTATGAGTTCATTTGACGTTGACCTGAACTGAGGTGGTTTTGTCCATTTCGTTCTTCTGGTTGACGTTTGTCAGGAAAACTCTACGAGTCACATCATCAGCAACCTGACGCCCGGCGCCCAGTACAAAGTGGTGGTCTATCACACCAACGGCCCCCTGATCAGCCCGCCGTCGGAGCCCGTCATCATCGACATCGGTGATCACCTTCAGTCTGGTTCAGGCTCACATTGAGTTCTGCAGGCTCCGCCCATGTGACACACAGGTGTTTGTGTATGTGTGTCAGAGCCCACAGGTGTGGATGAGCTGGCAGTGTACCCTCTGAGCCCGACGGCGGTCATCTTGAGCTGGCAGCGTCCGTACCACGTGGCCTTCAGGAAGTACATCCTGCAGACGTTCTTCTTCAACCCCGTCACGCTGGCGTCCGAGTGGACCACCTACTACGAGATCGCCGCCACCGCCTCCGTCATCGCCTCCGTGGTAATGTGGCGTCCATCCGTCTCCATGTCAGCGAACGCTTCAGTGACGTCGGCTCCTCTCAGTGCATTTCTGTGCTTCTCCCCTCAGAGAGTCACCGACCTGCTGCCCGCCTGGTACTACAACTTCCGGGTTTCCATGGTGACATGGGGCGAGCCGCCGCTCAGCTGCTGCGACAGCTCCACCGTGAGCTTTGTGACAGGTGAGGACTCACCTGTGGTTCTGCCCTGGAAGCAGATCAGTGTCGTCTTCTTATGTTGAAGTCTATCCAGCATGACATGAACGCTACAGTGGTTACGTCACCTCTAGTGGGACTAAATGGTACTGCAGGGCTCACTGGGGCATCAGTATTTTCAGATCTGACTCTTTAACGTGGCATATATATATATACAGTCATGGAAAAAATTATTAGACCACCCTTGTTTTCTTCAGTTTCTTGTTCATTTTAATGCCTGGTACAACTAAAGGTATATTTGTTTGGACAAACATAACGATAACCACAAAGATTGCTCATAAGAGTTTTATTTAAGAGCTGATATCTTACCATTTTCCATGGTTTTCTTGATTATAACCTAAATCACTTAAGTTTTTACATCAATAGCTATGGCGTTGTACTGCCAAAAACACTGCTTTTATGCATTCAGTGTTTTCTTTTCTGTCTGTTTTAGTCACATGATGACGTTTAGTGCTACCAGGTATTAAAATGAACAAGAAAGTGAAGAAAAAATGGTGCTCTAATAATTTTTTCCATGACTGTATATATATATATAGCCTCTGTATATGGACCGCCCCGGTGGCGCAGTGGTTAGGGTGGGGGGCCCGATTTATAAAAAAAAAAAAACAATAATAAAAAAATATACATTTTTTTAAATTTCTTATATTAATTAAAAGAAAAAAATATATCTATATTTAAACTGTTTCTTTTTCTTTTGTGCAGATATTTGTAGTTGTTTTGGAATTTTTGGATGACATCATGGAGGCTGATGGACATTAAAGGCTAGCTCCTCCCACCTCCTCCCTCCAGTCCTCTCCCCCACTTCATGTCCACAAGCATAAACCCCTCCTCCTGTCTGTAATTGGCAGGAGCAGCATTTGTGATGGTTTGTGGGCAGGCTCCGCCCACTCCATCTGTTCCCCTTGGCCAGAAATCATGTAGAATCACTTACCTGCCTTTAAATGTTTCATCTTTTGGGGGAGGAGCTTCCTGTAGACGAGCGTCAGCAGTAAAACGGGTCTTTGTTCTGGTAGCTGGTCCTCGTCTCATACGTTTTCTTCTGAGTCTAACCCAGCTTGTCACTCGTCCTCCTGCAGCTCCGGAGGCTCCTCACATCTCCTCGGTGGATTACTCCCACGGCGTTCTGTTCGTTCACTGGTCGTATGGCGAGTACTTCAGCGACCTGTCCCACTCCAGGATGCTGCACTGGCAGGTGACGGCCGTCGGGAAGAAGGGATCCGAGAAGAGCTACTCCATCAACGTGAGTTCAGACTGCAGCTGGAGGTGGCGCACAGTTGGAGGTGACGCACAGCTGGAGGCGACAGTAACTCTAACCGATTAATACTAACGGTCAATTTTGTTTTTAAGCTACGTAATTCAATCAACTCATGGGGGCGTGTCGACAGGTGCAACACATCCCATCACGTGCGTCCCATCACAGCCCACTTTACAGCGAAGATGAAGAGAGCAAAAAGGAGTTCTGTGCAGTGTTGTCCGTGAACGCGTTCATTGAACGAAAGTTCACCAAGTAGTTCATATTTTTCACGAACGTGAACTGAGCGCGTTCACTTTCCTCTTCACTAGCGTGAACGAGTTCATTTGGGCAGTTGTGAATGACGCTCTTTCAAAGTTCACGCACGGTCAAAACCGTTCCAGGTTTCCAGCGAACCCCATTTAAAATCCACCACAAACAAGCCTGATATGTATCTGAGGAAATCAATCAAACATGGCAACACGGCTGTCGCTGCTGTCGATTACAAAAAATGAACTATTTAGTTCATTTTTTGGTGGCTGTTACAACGGACTGCTGGACCGCGCTCACAACAGAGAGCTACGTGACAATTACATGTCACTATATCGATGAGAACTGGAAAGTTAATTCTGCCGTCCTGTTAACGCAGAGCATGCTGGGTAGACACACATCTGATAAGTGTCCGCAGACGTCCACGACAACGCACGCAACATTGTGGCAGCCAACTCTCCCGGGCTGGTCAGCTGGGTCGGAATGGTGGGACGTTTGTGTGTCGGAATAGCGGTATTTCAGGATGGTGACGGAATGGCAGCATGGAAGGGCGTTTAAATCTTATCGGTTAACGGTTATTAATCGTTAAAGGGCGTCGGTTAACGGTCATAAAAAGAATCCAAAATGTGCATCCCTAGTAGAAATGTCCATCCATCCATTTTCTATACCAGTTTCATCCTTGAAGGGTCACGGGGATCTGCTGGAGCCTATCCCAGCCATCTACGAGCGAAAGGCAGGGGTCCACCCTGGACAGGTCGCCAGTCCATCGGAGGGCCACACACACAGACACACAACCATTCACACTCACATTCACTCCTACGGGCAATTTAGAATTATCAATTAACCTAACATGCATGTCTTTGGACTGTGGGAGGAAGCCGGAGTACCCGGAGGAAACCCACGCAAGCACGGGGAGAACATGCAAACTCCACACAGAAAGGCCCCAAGGTTCAATCCAGGACCCCCCCCCTGCCGAGGTTCGAACCAGGAACCTTCTAGCTGTGAGGCAACAGTGCTAACCACCACAGAGATCAGCTTGGTTCTGAACACCTGTACATCTGAGGGAGGTTTGGATCTGAGGACGTCACGTTCTGGTCCTTAAAACATCATGTGTATTTGTGTCAGGTGACCCGTAACCTGATGCGGGCCAGCCTCCCCCTGCCTCCAGGAGACATCTACAACCTGACGGTAACGGCGTGCACCGAGCGCAGCAGGAACACGTCGGCGCCGAACATCATCAAGCTGGGTGAGATACACACAAACACACAGACACACAGGTGATGACACTAACAGACCTCAGATCAAAGCTGTCACCAAGGATTCACAGAGACTGGGTCTCTGAGGATTTAAAAATCACTTTATCATTCAGTTTATTCTCTGATTTCTCTCACAAAGTTCTGCTGCTGGAAATGACAAAAGTTTTATTTGTAAAAAGGTTTTATTTAGACTTCTGAAAGGAAGTCTGTTTTGAATCAGTTCTAGCTGAACATTATAAATCTGTGTTGAAATTCACAATTTGACCTGATGGTGTCAGCGTTTCCACGATTAAACCAGGCTGCAGTTCCTCTATAGACCACTAGAGGCTGCAGTTCCTCTACCGACCACTAGAGACTGCAGTTCCTCTACTGACCACGAGAGGCTGCGGTTCTTCTACCAACCACTAGAGACTGTGGTTCCTCTACTGACCACTAGAGGCTGCAGCTCCTCTACCGACCACTAGAGACTTCAGTTCTTCTACTAACCACGAGAGGCTGCGGTTCCTCTACTGACCACTAGAGGCTGCATTTCCTCTACCGACCACTAGAGGCTGCATTTCCTCTACCGAACACTAGAGGCTGCATTTCCTCTACAGACCACTAGAGGCTGCAGTTCCTCTACCGACCACTAGAGGCTGCATTTCCTCTACCGACCACTAGAGGCTGCATTTCCTCTACAGACCACTAGAGGCTGCGGTTCCTCTACCGACCACTAGAGGCTGCAGTTCCTCTACCGACCACTAGAGGCTGCAGTTCCTCTACCGACCACTAGAGGCTGCATTTCCTCTACCGAACACTAGAGGCTGCAGTTCCTCTACAGACCACTAGAGGCTGCAGTTCCTCTACCGACCACTAGAGGCTGCATTTCCTCTACCGACCACTAGAGGCTGCATTTCCTCTACAGACCACTAGAGGCTGCGGTTCCTCTACCGACCACTAGAGGCTGCGGTTCCTCTACCGACCACTAGAGACTGCAGTTCCTCTACCGACCACTAGAGACTGCAGTTCCTCTACCAACCACTAGAGGCTGCATTTCCTCTACAGACCACTAGAGGCTGCGGTTCCTCTACTGACCACTAGAGGCTGCGGTTCCTCTACCTACCACTAGAGACTGCAGTTCCTCTACTGACCACTAGAGACTGCAGTTCCTCTACCGACCACTAGAGGCTGCGGTTCCTCTACCGACCACTAGAGGCTACGGTTCCTCTACCGACCACTAGAGGCTGCAGTTCCTCTACTGACCACTAGAGGCTGCAGTTCCTCTACCGACCACTAGAGGCTGCAGTTCCTCTACTGTCCACCAGGGTCTGGCAACAACAGTGAGTCAGTCTCCATTGACCTCCATGTTGAAATGTCCAACTTTTCAGCAGTAATAAACACATTTACAGTCTGGCACAAACAACAGTTTTCGTATCCACAGACAGATCTACAGCCATAATAACTGAACAGGAGTGAATATTTATATTTATGCTCATCAGCTAAAATTACGTGAAGCCTTTAATGTTTGCATAACTGGAGTGCTTGGTGTTTTGATTAACAGCTGGCTGTAGTCACTTTTTTTAAAATTTGTTTTCAAGTCATAAAAAAAGAAAAAGAAAAGAAAAGGTCTTTTATGGGCGTCTCTGGGCCTCCGTATGTCCAGAATCATGACGCAGCAAATCTGTCGTGGTTTTGTTTTTCTGGGGAGTTGCAGCAAACAGATGCTGCTCTGAACCGCAGCGTCGGACGTCTTCCTCTAAAAGTGAAAGCAAACTCAACTTCCTCAATTCCTCTTTGGGCCATGTGGCGCCTCCTGCCTCTTCAGAGGAAGCATCAGTGTCTTCAGCTCCGGTTTGCTCCGCACCAGCAGGTTTTTATCTCCTCTAAACTCCCTCCGTCTCCCCGCAGACCCGGCCCCTCCCCGGTCGCTGTACACCGTCAACGCCACGCACTCGTCCGTGACGCTGCTGTGGAGCGAGGAGGGCGTGGTCGACCACTACCAGGTGATCTGCAGACCCAACAGAGGAAGCAAGGAGCTGAAGGTAAGACCACCTTAGTCTCCTGCTGGGTATCAAACCCCCGGTTCCTCAGGACGAACCAGAAGCTCCAGAAGCTTCTGATCAGAACTCCAGAGTTCTCCAGAGTTCTGATCAGATCTGTGGACCTTCCTGCAGGTTGTTGGACACGTCCATGTCCTCCGAACTTCTCCTTCTGTTGTCCAGAAACCAGAGGGTTTTTTTTTTTAACTAAATGACACAGAGTGGAATAATACTTTATTAATTATACTGTTTTATGCTCCATTAACCCCAAAACAAAAGACGGATGATGAAGCTTTAAGAAGTCGAAGCCTTGACTCTGGATTCCACCAAACCAGAGTGACGTCATGAAGAAAAGATTTGCAACCCTCCAGTTTTTCTCATTGACTCTGACGCCTAAAGCTCGCTGATTAATTTAATCTAATTAATTTAACTTAATTAGTCCCCGTGTCCTCAGATCTGCAGGTGGACGACGAGATAATTCTGGCCATTTTTATTCCCATTAAACTCATTACAGATATCTGTGAAAACACCTCCCTTATGTATGTCTAACTGACCACAACTACATGTCCCATGATGCATCATGGCTCCATTACCTGTCCCATCATGGCCTCCGCTCAAATTAAAGCCATTGATTACAAACTTTTGGTGGATTCAGAGTAAAAATGTCCACAAAAGAAAAACTTGAGAGTTTGGTTTTTGATTTTAATCATGAAAACAAAACAAAACATAACAATATGTAAAATTCATTAACAAAGGACTTTTATAAGTTTTATTAATGGAAACTGATCAGCTAAACATGAATTTAAATAGTAGAGTATATAAAATGCTTCAACTCTGACGTCAATGAGGGTGGATTTAGTTTCAGTCATGCTAATGAGTTTTAAATACATTTTCAGTATTTTGATAAACATTATTATGACAATACCAAGAGTTTGCTTGTTTTATGGTTTGTTTCTTAGTTATAAATTGAAATAAAAGGCCAAATGTTTATTTTTAATCATTTCTGTTTCACTGGTTGGTGGTTTTTCAGTCAGAACGATTGACGGTTATTCAAGTCTGGGTGGTCACATGGTCGTCCTCAGAGCGTCTCTAGCTCCGCCCTCTGTAACCGGAGCTGTGCACTCACTCCTTTCAAAATAAAAGCTCCCCCTGCAGCTTCATTGTCCTGTAACTTCCTGCTCATGTCCCCCCCCCCCCCCCAGGCCCGCGAGCCCCTCACCTCCACCTCTCACGTGCTGACGGTTTCTGGTTTGATGCCGTCGTCCAGCTACAACTGCAGCATCACCAGCTTCAGCTACAGCACGCCCAGCCGGCCAGCGCACATCACCGTCAGCACCGTCGGTAGGTGGCGCCGCTCCACTTCAACAGTGGACGCGTTCACGGTTTAAAGCCACATCATGTAACACTGCCACTTCTGACCACATGGGGGCAGCGTAGCGCGAGGAAGTCTGTGTGTCAGCTGTGTAATGTTTAGTTGCTAATTTACCAGTTTTCAGCAGGAACGCAACATTTAATGATTTAAAGGACCACGTCCATGGTTTCAATGTCATCTTTATCTTCTAACTTCTCATCAGCTTCCCATCATGCTTGGGTTGGAGTTAGGGGTTTGGGGTTCTCTTTCATTGGAAATAAGCCCAAAGCCGTGACGTTTGTTTGTCTCGTAGCCAAAGAGATGAACCCGAGCATCGCGGCCATTTCGGCTCTGGCCATCCTCAGCGTCCTGCTCATCAGCCTCCTCGTCCTCTTCCTGCTGGTCCTACGGAAGAAGCACCTGCAGATGACCAGGTAAAGGCACCTGGGTGGACGCGTGTTGTTGGTGTGAACTGGAATCGTTCCAGTAAACTCCCAGATCTCAGAATTATTACATTTTTTTTAATTTAAAGTAAACATTAAAAAACTGGATCAAACAATTCTTACTTTTCTCTTTTATGTATAAACCACCAAAAAAAGGAAACAAATAAAAATCAAAACCAAAAGTATCTGACAGGGGAGCCAAAAATTTAAATTCAGTGGTAAGGTAAAAATATAAAATCATATATATTTTAACTTTCAGTCAGAATTATTACTTTTCTGTCTGCAAAGAAAACATAGCAGCTGCTGTTTTTTATTGACACTTCACCGTTTTTGGTTTTTGCATTTAATGTGTTGTTTTGTCATGAACTGGCCTCCGTACAGCTGAGCTGATCATCAGCTGGAAACAACTAGAAAATGAAATACTGTTGGCTTTAATTACTTGTTTTTTTCTCAAAACTATTTTCAGTTTAGTCTTAGTTTTGTAATTATCTCTCATACATCCAGTTTGAACTTCCTGATCAGGAACAAATGTGTCATAAATGACTTTAACTTAACTTTAACTTAACTTAACTTAACTTAATGTGAAATTAAATCAACATGGTGGGTATTTTAAAAAGAAAGTATTTTTATTCGTTGAAGTTTTACAAAAAAAATACAAAAACTATTAAACATAGTTATCTGTTTTCATAATCTTAATTTTTTAACGTCAGTAATATTCTGATTTCTTATATTTACATATTATTAAATTTTTTTATTATTGTTAATTTTATTATAATTAATAACTTTTTATTCAAATGTGTTGTTACAGTATATATATTTTTTCTTTTTTTGACAGACAATTTTGTTTTTACATTTTTTTCTCGAATTTTTATTCATTTTATATTGCTTTTATCATTCAAATTCTGTGTTTTATTTTTATCACTTGTAATTTTACATTTTTCCAGTTGTATTATCTTTTCTTTTTTGTAAAATGTTTCTAATATTAAAATAAAAATAAAATAAAATTTATTATTTTTTGTTGGGATTTTATTTCAATTTTTGCACTTTTTGGCAGAATTTTATTTTGTTTTATTTATTTATTTAGTTAGAATTTTAAACAGTTGCATTAGATTTAGTTTTCTGGGTTTTTTTCCTCAGCATTTCTGCTGTGGTCTCCACTCGTCTGATTACATCTGTGAGGGAAGTTTTCTGAGGCTCAATAAGATGTCGAGCAGATTTTCAGTTTTGCTCTTCCTCATTTTTGTTACGAGTCATCCTCGACTTCCTCCGACCGCAGCTCACCTTCTCACCACGCCTGCTGTGTGTCGTGTGTTTCAGAGACTGCGGCGCAGAGACGTTTGTGAACTTCGCCTCATTTGAAAGAGACAGAAAGCTTCCCTACAACTGGTAGGCAGCTCCTCCTCTTCTTCGCTTCAGTCCTTGTCCAGCGGCGGCGCCAAGGGCCCCGGCGGAGGGTCTGCCGTGTCTGCCGGGTCGCCTCGCTGATCACAGGTCAAAGATGCAAACACACAGTCAGAAGCAGATTAGTGGGCGGCGAAATTGGCGAGCAAGTTAGGAGTCGAACACACGTGTTGAGGGTGTCTGTTTTAGCGTCTGCAGCTCTTTGAGCAGCGTGAGACAGCGATGAGGATGATGATGTGAGCTCAGCTGAGAGGGGTGTTTGTTGAGTCTCACAAGTGACGATTCGCCGTCATTTATCCATCAAAGGAAGGCGATAACGTGGCTGAAGGATCCGGTTCAGTGGTGCATGTTCTGGTCTGGACGTCAGTGATTAATATAAAGCTGAAAGACGGTCAGTGAAGGCAGAGTTCTGGCTCCCATCTGCTGTCGTGGTCGACCCTCCATCACCAAACGCACATGTCCATCAGTCTTCTTATGCTGTGACGCTGCACTGCTGTTTCTGCTTTGACTGTGACCTTGCTGGCCGCGTGGCGCCTAGAAGGGGCTGGGGCCCCGCTGGTGCCGGACCCGTTCGCTCCACGTTAAACAGGCCTGGTACCGCACCCAGTCACGGAGCCTCCAACGGGCCGGAGCCTCCAAGGGTCGAGAACCTCCTAGGGCCCAGAACCCCCAACGGGCCGGAGCCTCCATGGGCCCAGAGCCTCCAACGTCCGAGAGCCTCCAAGGGCCCAGAACCTCCAAATGGGCCAGAGCCTCCAAGGGCCCAGAACCTCCAACAGCCCAGAAATCCAAGGGCTCAGAACCCTTGAATGGCCCAGAACCTCCAAGGGCCCAGAACCTCCAACATCTGGGAGCCTCCAAGGGCCCAGAACCCTTAAACGCTCCAGAACCTCCAAGGCCCCAGAACCCTTAAACGGCCCAGAACCTCCAAGGGCCCATAACCTCCAAGGCCCCAGAACCTCCAAGGGCCCAGAACCTCCAACGTCCGGGAGCCTCCAAGGGCCCAAAACCTCCAACGGGCCGGAGCTCCAAGGGCCTGGAACCTCCAAGGGCCCACAACCTCCAACATCCAGGAGCCTCCAAAGGCTCAGAACCCTTTAACAGTCCAGAACCTCCAAGGGCCCAGAACCTCCAAGGGCCCAGGACCTCCAACGGGCCGGAGCCTCCAAGGGCCCAGGTGGTAGCCTCCAAGAACGGTCACGTGCTCCGTTTCTCTCGCTGATCTCACCGGTCAAAGTCTCTTGTGGTCTGCTCGGTTCCTTCAGGGACTTATAAAATAATATAAAATAGAATAATAGACCTGCAAGACTACTTGTTTTTATTAGTCACTTATTTCTACAAATGATTAACTTAAGTATTCGTTAGATTAAAAAAATAAAAATCTCGACTTTTTATTGTAAAGATTTTTGTCCTTAAATTGCAAATTCTGCAAGATTGTGACATTTAGTTTCTTCATGTTGCAATTTTTTTCACGTAAAGTATCAAGCTTCACAAAAACATTAAATTTCATCTTTATGTCCTAAACCTAAAAATTAGATGTGAAATTAGTGACTCTAAATTGCAGCTTCTTAACTGAGACTTGCTGTTGAAACAGCTGCAAGAAAGAAACAAGTTAAAGGAAAGAGGTGAAGTTAGCGCGCCACCTAGAGTAACCAATCAGTATTGAGATTGTTCTGACATCAGCAAGAGTGACGGCCACTGATGGTGGCGACAGATGAACCTCACATCTATAGATGATTAATGTGGGGATAAAGACATAAGAACAGTTATCAGAGGTGATTACTAATTAAAGTTGCCACCATCTTAGTGTATTAACTGTTATTTTATTTTCAGTCACTTTTTGTTTTCCTTAAAATGGTCTTGACAGCAAAAAGTAAGCATCACACACCAGACCTGAATTTAATTGCAGTTCCTCTACTGACCACTAGAGGCTACAGTTTCTCCATTTTACATCGGGTTCATATTTTTTATTTGCTTCAACAGGTAAAATTATATCAAGCAACCGATTTATGTATAATGAGGGGCTTGAGCAGGAAGTGGATGCTGGCACGGTTTAAGAAATAAAACTTTAGCCCTAACTCAGTATCTGCATTAGTGGGGTCGACGTACACGCTCACGAGATCACTGAACATGGCATCACGTGGTCTGATGTCACCGCAGACTGACAAACCGAGAACTGTTTTAAGGTACATGGCGGGGGTCTGGGCTGAGTGTTGCATTGTGGGCCGGGCTGGGGATACGCAGTGATGTCACAGACTGAGGCTGGAGGTTGTTCGGAGAGACAGAGCGGCCATTGACGAGCGGCGGCAGACAGATGCCTGTTGTCCATCAGAGACGATGGGCTGCATGATGCATTAACTCTGTGTTCAGCACTAATGTGACGCTCTCGACGCTATGTGCCTCTTTACTAATGGAGCACCATGTTCTGTCCCCAAACTGTCGTCCCCTGGTGTCTCTGTGTTTTTGTTTTCTCTTGTTTGTGTTTTTTATTTTTGTGTTTATTTGAACCCCTTCAGGCGAAGAAGCCTCTTTGCCTTCCTTACCCTCCTGCCATCCTGCCTTTGGACTGACTATCTTTTGGCTTTTTATATTAATCCGTGGTAAGTAAGCACCTGCTGCACATCAGGGGCATGTCTAAGCAGAACCACAGCTCACAGCATTGACCCAAGACAGAGTTGCAGATCTGTTACGACCCAAAACCGACACACGAGTCTGGTGTTTTTGTCAGCAAATGTCCTGAAGACAGAAATAATCAGTGGCGTCCCTCAAAGCTCCATCCTGGCCCCACTGCTCATCTCTTATTTCCATGTAGAAAGTTCATACTAATTACTATCTTTAGTTCCGGTGTCATTCATCTGATAAAATAACATTTTCTCTGTAGTTGAAGTTTAGTAAAACAGCTGCTTTATGAAGGATTAAAAAAACCAGGTAATGAGCCTGAGGAACCTGTTATGACTGAACAACAGTCGGAAGAATCAACAAATATTGTTTTTTTTGCATTTGTCGACCTCATTTAAAGGAACTTTTTGGAGTTAAATCAACGGCAGGTCCGTTGTTAGATGGTAAGGAGTCAAAACTTTGTTAGCGACCAAAACAACATCAGTTGAAAACTGGAACAGAGGATCCTTTTGCACCAAAATGGCTATTTTAATCATGCACGATGCAAAAGTGACTCATAAATGACGAGGACAAACAGATGTCGTTTTAACTTCGTCAGTGTATAAAAGGACTGAATTCGTTCACTGCTACACGGTCATGAGTCAACTACGGACGTTGTGCCCATTCCTATTACACCCGTTCGTCCAATAACGTCATAAACGTGACACCAGGACAGCGTTGCAGTGACCAATGATGAACCGTTTTTATCGACTCTTCAGTGAAATTACATTTTTTAATCTTGTCGGAGGCATAAAACGTCCCTTTATTTGGACGTAGCCCCATTGACTTCTGTGTTCACCATTAATTGCCATTTTTTCTTTAAATGTGTTTTTAATTTTAAGTCAAAACTGCTTCGACTCACTTTGTTTTGGTCATGGTGATGACATGTGACTCTTCTTACCAGCTTATGATGGACTGTGACGGTTGTGTGTTTCTTCACATGTTCTTTATTAGTCATAACTGCTGTAGCCACTAGAAGGCACCGTTGCTTCACCGTAGACACATTTTGGTGGTATTTGCTTATTTTTGTTCTTTTTGTTCAGTCTTGTTAATATGCATCAGTTCTGAGTAGATGATCAGATCAAAAATTGAGAAAAATCCATAACTGAAACGTTCACAGGAAAATTAATCACTAATTTATGTTAAACCTTTTAATTAGACACTGAACCTCAGGGGAGTAATTATTATTTTTAATAAAGGTTTTTAATGTACAACAGCATCTTTGTAAACCAGCTCTCTAGTATTTTGTAAGTGAAAACGTTGGTCTTTAAAACTTCTTTAACTCCACAAACATCCTCATTCAAGCTGCAGAAGTTTGACTTTAATGACATTAAATACCGATTAAAACCAAACAGAGAACATTTGTGTCCTTAAATTGAGCCTTGTGGAACTCCAGACTTAACGAGCTGGATAAAAATGTGCTTTAATTAGATTTCAAACGACTCCATGAGGAGCTGATGCTCAAATAAGTCAAACTTTTTTATTTAGGCCTAAATTTAAATAAAAGAAAAACTGATTTTTATTGATTCAGTATATTTAAGAGCTGCTTTAACAGAAGCTGCAGTTTAGTAGCAGGGTTTCAGCTTCATGTCAAATATCTAAAACAAAGTATTTTGAAAGCAGAAATATCCCAACGTTGATGAGAGTTGATGATCAGGTGCTCCTTAGGGCGCCGCTCTGGGGCCCCTGTTGTCGTCATCTTCAGTTGACTTTTACAGACTGACACCACCAGACTCGTCTTTCACATCCAAAAGCTTTCTTTTAAAGTTGGAGAGCAATGGGGAAGAAGATCCGATTCCCTCTTAAGCTGAACTTTATCTCCCAATGCTGTGTGCGGTGGACGTCACTAACATGTGGATGTTACCTGAGCATGATGCTAACCCCGCTGTGCTGAGTGTCTGCATGCCGTCAGCCACTTTGTAGCTGCGTCCCAGTTTCCTGTAGACGTTCGTGTGCATGTGGACGCTCACAGAGGAAGTAGCTGATTGTCTCGTTGCACCCGCTGGTTGTTTTTTTTTTTTTTTTTTTTAATTAAAACAGCCAGAACATCAGCAGCGTTCCTGGAGGAAACTTCAGGCATTTCAGTGTAAACGCATGAAGAGCTGTAGATAGAAACACAAAGAAGCTGCATGACTGTGAGTGAAGCAGATAAACGTGACGTTTTGATGCTGTTCAGTCGGGTTGGACCGATGTTTGGGCTTTTTACAGAAGTCTGTGGTTGCCATCGGAAGGAGGAAATGTTATTTTCCACCACTGTGTGCATTATGTGTGAAAAAAAGAAAGAAAAATTAATTTCCCTTTTTCATTTCTGCTTTTAGAAGTTTCAAGTTCAGATTAATTTAGGAGATAATTCCTGAATATGTTTCTGTAAAAATTATAAAAGAGAGAATCTGGTTTCCAAATGTTCAGATTTCAAACCAGATTTGAATAAAGTTTGATGTTTAAAGGCAACATTTCTGTATCTCCAACATTTTGGGAATTTGTTTATTTGCTGCCCTAGCTTTGTTAGCCTAGCGTAGCATAGTTGCTGGAGGTGAATTGGCCAGATTTACTTCCTGTTAGCTCCAGAATGTTCTCATTTACACACTGAATAAAATACTCAACAAACTTGTGAGAGTTAACGATTTCAGTGAACAGTTGTGTCCAACGAAGGCAGAAAACACCGAAACTGACAGGATACGTCTTTAAAAGCTTCAAGATTCCCATTAAGGTTCACTGGAGTCCACTAGCTTAAGCTAACTTGCTTATATTACTTGTTTGGCTGCATTAAATTACAAGTTTAGGGCAGCCAGCTAGTTAATCTAGCTTCAACTAGCGTACATTACAGGTTTGTCGGAACTGACTAACTTTACAGCTTTACAGGTGCTATCTTACTTTAACTTGTTTTACATTTCAAGATTACTGGAGCCAGCTAACTTTAGATAACGCTAACTTGCTTACATTACAGATTTACTGGAGCCAGCTAGCTAACTCTGACTTGACTTTAAATTTAAAGTTATCTTTAGTCACTAAACTCTCTCCACTACAAGTTTGTCCGAGTCAACGCACACAAAATCGCCCACAGTTAGCAATCACGTTAGCCGCTGTTGACCGACGTTATAACTGTGTTTTTTTGGGGGGGTTTTCTGGTCGCAGTTCCCAAAATCTTTACCATTAATTCCCAGAATGTTGGCGTTTTCCTTTAGGGCATTTTAGTAAAGTGAACAAACACACTTTGAGTTTTATTTTCTCTTTTATCTAAATTGATTTAATTCTTTGTCGTACAAAATGTGCACAAATTGTTTATTTTGAGCCACAGACTTGCAAAGTGTTCATAAATGGAAACTAAAAAGCCTGTTTATTCTTTCATGGCTCTACAACAAACGTCTTCTACGCTGCCAACATCTACGTAGAAGCAGGAGATTTCTGATTTCTGGAATTACATTTTTAAATTTTGTAAAATGGTATTTAACTGACGTCTGCAGCAGCTGATTCCTCCAGATGTTTCAGTCCCGTTTCAAGCTTTACACAAGCCGAATTTATTTTGAAAGATCCACCCAGCTGTGAGCGATCCAGATGGGTCAGAAGACAACACTTCTGATTTGACGGGAGACTTTAGTCATGGTCGTAAACGGACCGGACAGCAGGAGGCGCTGCTGCTTTGCAGACAGTCAAAGCCCTTCATCGGTCAGAGCTGACTGTGATGATGATGAATGATGACAACAACGAAGTCGGATTGATGAAGGCTTCACATGTCTGTATTTTATAGGAGCAAGACGGCTTTAAAGAAACGGAAGTTGACGAGGTAACGTGGCGCTTCCTGTTGTGTTTTGTGTGTTCGTGTCTCTTGCACTGATCGCAGCCTTCAGCCAAATTAACGTGAGACCGACGCCACAGCGGCGCCTCCGTTATTCGGCCCGGTACTTCCTACTGCTCAGAGTCTTGCAGAGGTTCAGTCACTCTTCAGCTCAGGAACAAAAGATCGTCAGTGTTGACGTTAAAGTCACCCTATGTAGTAACTCCACTTCTGACCACATGGGGGCAGATCGACGTGCTGTTCACGTCTGGTTTTACCACTTTGCCCCACTAGAGGTGCACTTCCTGGTGTCGGCCGCCATCGGCTGATGCATGACTTTTCTTGTGATGCGCTGCCCCCATGTGGCCATCAGCAGTATTGTAGCTCAGTAGCAGCACCCTGATTTAAATGAGGGCAAATGTGAGCAGAAATAGTGTTTAGGGTGAGATACAGCTCTCCGTCTGTCTCTGAGGCTCTTGGTAAAACCTCCCTGCATCAGGTTTAAGGTGACGCCCAGAAAAAGAGACTTTACTCAAAGTCACGGCCGTCAAAGATCAAACTGCCCTCCAGCTGCAGGTTAAACCACAGATGTCACACGAGGAAACACGCATCTCACACTAAACACTGTGTTTGTTCATATTTACCCTGATTTAGTTTGATAAAGGGCGCCGCCTCCGAATTAAAGACCTGCAGAAAATACATATTCATTTGCATTATTTGTTCATCGGGATCATCACACCGTGAGGAAACAAACACATCGTACCATCTTTGAGCCACTGGAGATGTTAATTAGCATCAGTTATGATTCCAGAACAATCCAGACTTGGTTAGATGGTTGAGGTAACACACTGAATAAACTCTAGTTTTGGTGGATGTGAAATACGAGCATGAACCCGTCTCAACGATGCCATCTGACTCTGCCACCGGTTCTCAGCGTTTCCTCATTTCCTCGGTTTAGATTTCCTCATTTCGTGTCCTGTTAGTTTAAAAAACTGCACCCCGTTGGTGGTGGTGGTGATGAAACTGATCGTGGGCTTGAACGTGCCGCTGGTTTTCACAGGTTGTGTTTCTGCTTTCAGCCCCGTGCAGCTGGACGACTTTGACGCCTACTTCAAGGAAATGAGCAAAGACTCTGCCTACAAGTTCTCCCTGCAGTTCGAGGTACAACTTTAATCAGCTGCTGCTGTTTGGAGGAAAGAAACGTGTTACATCGTCTGAATTAACCAAAAAAGGATAAATACTGATATCAAATGACTCTGAAATAAGTCTGGGGTTTGTGGGTAATGGAAGAAAAACCAAAAATCCACATGTAGATGGGCAGAAAATGATATTAACGGCCAGAAATAAGAGAAAGGTTTGACATTTGTTCACGTCTGTCCACCGAGCTGGAAAACCGTCAGTGTTAGAGTGTTTTAGATATCAGTGGGTGGATCCAGATCCACCAGGAGGGTCTCTGGCAGTGGACTCGTGTCCACCAGTAGGGTCTCTGCTGGTGGACTCGGGTCCACCAGGAGGGTCTCTACCGGTGGACTCGGGTCCACCAGGAGAGTCTCTGCCGGTGGACTCAGGTCCACCAGGAGGGTCTCTACCGGTGGACTCGTGTCCACCAGGAGGGTCTCTGCCGGTGGACTCGGCTCCACCAGGAGGGTCTCTGCCGGTGGACTCGACTCTACCAGGAGGGTCTCTGCAGGTGGACTCGGGTCCACCAGGGTGGCGTCTCTACAGGAAGATTCTAACTGTTGGGTGTTTCCAGGAGCTGAAGAGCGTCGGTCTGGATCTGTCCCACGAAGCTGCAGACCTGCCAGTCAACAGGCCCAAGAACAGATACACCAACATCCTCCCTTGTGAGTCGACGCCCACGCGGTTGATACCCGTCACAGTTGGTCTCCTGAACCTCTGAGCTTCAGCTTCGTTTTCTGTTCTCAGTTCTCATCAGTTCGATGATGAACCTTCTGACAAACTCAAACTCTGCTTTCAGACGACTTCAGCCGGGTGAAGCTGATCTCGATGCACCAGGATGAAGGTGCCGACTACATCAACGCCAACTACATACCTGTGAGTTCCTTCCTCTGCAGGGTTTCCAGCCTCAAACCAGAACAAGTTGGGACGAACTCAAAAAAACAAACAAACAGTGAATCTGATAAGTCCGACTGTCTGAACTCAAGACATTTCATCCAGCTTTTACCACTTCAGAATGTTTCCATTTCTTCTTAGAAGATTTAAAAGACCTCCTGATGTTGGAGATTCAGGGTGATGAACAGTTTCAGGTCTTCTTTGGTCCCGTTGTTCCTACCAGTGCAGTTCAGGGTTCCAGTTGTGGTTCCCCAATGAGACCAGCAGCCGTGTCTTCTTCCTACTCAGGCGCGTCTTCGTCTGCCCCGGGCGCGTCCTCGTCTTCCTCGGGCGCGTCTTCGTCTTCCTCGGGCGGGTCTTCGTCTTACTCGGGCGAGTTTTCGTCTTCCTCAGGCGCGTCTTCGTCTTCCTCGGGCGCGTTTTCGTCTTCCTCAGGCGCGTCTTCATCTGCCTCGGGCGCGTCTTCGTCTTCCTCGGGCGCGTCTTCGTCTTCCTCGGGCGTCTTCGTCTTCCTCAGGCGCGTTTTCGTCTTCCTCAGGCGCGTCTTCATCTGCCTCGGGCGCGTCTTCGTCTTCCTCAGGCGCGTTTTCGTCTTCCTTGGCCGTGTTGTCGTCTTCCTCGGGTGCGTCTTCGTCTTCCTCGGGCGCGTCTTCGTCTTCCTCGGGCGCGTCTTCGTCTTCCCCACCTGCGTCATCGTCTTCCTCGGCCTGCGTCATCGTCTTCCTCGGGCGTGTCTTCGTCCTCCTCGGGCGCGTTTTCATCTTTCTCGGCCACGTCTTCGTCTTCCTCGGACGCGCCTTCGTCTTCCTCAGGCGCGTCATCGTCTTCCTCGGCCACGTCTTCGTCTTCCTCGGCCACGTCATCGTCTTCCTCAGGCGCGTCTTCATCTTCCTCGGCCGTGTCTTCGTCTTCCTCAGGCATGTCATCGTCTTCCTTGGCCGCATCTTCGTCTTCCTCGGCCACGTCATCACCTTCCTTGGCCGCGTCTTCGTCTTCCTCGGCCGCGTCTTCGTCTTCCTCGGGCACGTCTTCGTCTTCCTTGGGCGTGTCGTCGTCCTCCTCGGGCGCGTCGTCGTCTTCCTTGGGCACGTCTACGTCTTCCTCGGCCACGTCTTCGTCTTCCTCAGGCATGTCATCGTCTTCTTCAGGCGTGTCTTCTTCTTCCTCGGCCGCATCGTCATCTTCCTCGGCCGCGTCGTTGTCTTTCTCAGGCATGTCATCGTCTTCCTCAGGCGCGTCGTCGTCCTCCTCGGGCGCGTCTTCGTCTTGCTCAGGCATGTCATCGTCTTCCTCGGCCGCGTCTTCGTCTTCTTCAGCCGCGTCAACAGGAAATTATGACATCATCCCGATAAGTCCGATATCACGACGAATAGCCCCGATAACATATATATTTATGTCAACACGGCAGTGCCTCGCTCCCTCTGAGCCTTGAATGACCGGCAGTGAATGTTATGTTCAAGTAATGTCGGCAAAATCAGAAAAACGATTACTCAATCAGGAAAATCAAGAATACCCCCTAATATCAGAAAACAACTCGTTAATTCGGTCATGATTTTGGTAGTTGCTGACTTGAAGTGATATTCGCAGTATTTTCCCACATGTTACACATAAAAAAAGAAAAAAATAGAAAAGGCTGAAAGAACGACGAGGGGACGTGGGAATTTACGTTACACCTTGAATGCAGCCTGCAGCACAGCGTTGATCACAACAAACATGGCGGCGTGGAACTTCGTTAAAGTTTCAGAAGAAGATAGTTTGGTGGTTATTTGTGACGAATCCTCCGAGTGAATTCTACGAGGAGGGAGGCACAAGCTTTAATACGTAAAACCTGATCAGCCACCTACAACATAACAATCACTTCCATGGAGTTTTGAAATCGCGCTAATGTGAGCTTACGGAAGCTAATGCTAACGTGCACGTTAGCATTAGCTTCCGTTAATGCTAATGCTAACGTGCGCATTAGCTAATGCTAATGTGCGCAAGCCAGCAGCAGTCTCCCAATCAGCCCATCATCTCCTACTTGCTAAACTGTCCTGCACCACCAGGTGGTGCTGTTGGTGGTCTCATATTAACTCATCCAAGTTTATTTTATTTTTGCTGGTATTTCGTTTCCTAAAACCATCCTTTTGTCTCACGTTCAGGGCTACAAACACTCGAAGGAGTACATCGCCACTCAGGGTCCGCTGCCGGAGACCCGCAACGATTTCTGGAAGATGGTGCTGCAGCAGAAGTCGCCCATCGTTGTCATGCTGACTCAGTGCAACGAGAGGCGGCGGGTGAGGAGGCGGAGCTTATGCTCGCCGTGTTTTCTGTCTCTATAATACAATTCAGAAGTCCTCTAAATTTGGAGTGAAGCTGTTTGAGCACACAGAAAAACACATTACAAGCTCCTCCTCCTTTGGTGATGGCGTTCAGGGACAGGTGGTATGTTCCGGGATTGGAGGAAAACCAGAGCCGCCCCCTTCCTAGTTACTGTTGCTAGGTCGGACAAACTTGCTGCTCCTCCGTTAAGGACTGTGCTAATTTGGGTGGAGTTGGGTGGAGTTGGGTGGAGTTGGGTGGAGTTGGGTGGAGTTGGTTAGAGTTGGTGGAGTTGGGTGGAGCTGGATGGAGTTGGTTGGAGTTGGGTGAAGTTGGTTGGAGTTGGGTGGAGCTGGATGGAGTTGGTTGGAGTTGGGTGAAGTTGGTTGGAGTTGGTTAGAGTTGGTGGAGTTGGGTGGAGCTGGATGGAGTTGGTTGGAGTTGGGTGAAGTTGGTTGGAGTTGGGTGGAGTTGGTTGGAGTTGGTGGAGTTGGGTGAGTTGGTTGGAGTTGGTTAGAGTTGGTGGAGTTGGGTGGAGCTGGATGGAGTTGGTTGGAGTTGGGTGGAGTTGGTTGGAGTTGGTTAGAGTTGGTGGAGTTGGGTGGAGCTGGATGGAGTTGGTTGGAGTTGGGTGGAAGTTGGTTGGAGTTGGGTGGAGTCGGTTGGAGTTGGGTGGAGTCGGGTGGAGTTGGGTGGAGGTGGTGGAGTGGGTGGAGTTGGGTGGAGTCGGGTGGAGTTGGGTGGAGTGGGTGGTTGGGGTTGGTTGGAGTTGGTGGAGTGGGTGGAGCTGGATGGAGTTGGTTGAGTTGGGTGAGTTTTGGAGTTGGGTGGAGTTGGTTGGAGTTGGGTGGAGTGGGTGGAGTTGGGTTGGAGTTGGGTTGGAGTTGGGTGGAGTTGGGTGGAGTGGTTGGAGTTGGGTGGAGTCGGGTGGAGTTGGGTGGAGTTGGTTAGAGTTGGTGGAGTTGGGTGGAGCTGGATGGAGCTGGGTGGAGTTGGGTGGAGCTGGGTGGAGTTGGTTGGAGTTGGGTGGAGTCGGTTGGAGTTGGGTGGAGTCGGGTGGAGTTGGGTGGAGTTGGATGGAGTCGGTTGGAGTTGGGTGGAGCTGGGTGGAGTTGGTTAGAGTTGGGTGGAGTTAGTTAGAGTTGGTTAGAGTTGGGTGGAGTTGGTTGGAGTTGGGTGGAGTAGGTTGGAGTTGGGTGGAGCTGGATGGAGTTAGGTGGAGTTGGGTGGAGTTGGTTGGAGTTGGTTAGAGTTGGGTGGAGTTGGTTAGAGTTGGGTGGAGTTTGTTAGAGTTCAGGGCCGTCGCAAGGGGGGGGCGAAGGGGGCGGTCGGCCAGGGCCCCGCGCTGTGACATACCTATGACGGGCCTCACACTTGACCAATAGGTCAATAGATTATCCTGAAAAGGGCCTCGCATCTCAAGTCTGCCCCAGGCCCCGCCCCCCCCCCTTGCAACGGCCCTGTTAGAGTTGGTTGGAGTTGGGTGGAGTTGGTTAGAGTTGGGTGGAGTTGGTTGGAGTTAGGTGGATTTTGGTGGAGTTGGGTGGATATGGGTGGAGTTGGGTGGATTTGGGCGGAGGCGGTTGGAGTTGGGTGGAGTTGGTGGAGTTGGGTGGAGTTGGATGGAGTTGAGTGGAGTTGGGTGGAGTTGGGTGGAGTTGGGTGGGTTGGAGTTGGTTGGAGTTGAGTGGAGTTGGGTGGAGTTGGGTGGAGTCGGGTGGAGTCGGGAGGAGTCGGGTGGAGTCGGGAGGAGTCGGACGGAGTCGGGCAGAGTCGAGTGGAGTCGAGTGGAGTTGGGTGGAGTTGGTTGCAGTTGGTTGGAGTTGGGTGAAGTTGGTTGGAGTTGGGTGGAGTTGGTTGGAGTTAGGTGGAGTCGGTTGGAGTCGGTTGGAGTCGGTTGGAGTCGGTTGGAGTTGGGTGGAGTTATTGGAGTTGGGTGGAGCTGTGTGGAGTTGGTTGGAGTTGGGTGGAGTTGGTTAGAGTTGGGTGGAGTTGGTTAGATTTGGGTGGAGTTGGTTGGAGTTAGGTGGATTTGGGTTGGAGGGTGGAGTTGAGGTTGGCGTTGGTTGGAGTTGGGTGGAGTTGGTTGGAGTTGGATGGAGTTGGGTGGAGTTGGGTGGAGTTGGGTGGAGCTGGATGGAGTTCGGTGGAGTTGGTTGGAGTTGGTTGGAGTTGGGTGAAGTTGGTTGGAGTTGGTTAGAGTTGGTGGAGTTGGGTGAAGCTGGATGGAGTTGGTTGGATTTGGGTGAAGTTGGTTGGAGTTGGGTGAAGTTGGTTGGAGTTGGTTAAAGTTGGTAGAGTTGGGTGGAGCTGGATCGAGTTGGTTGGAGTTGGGTGAAGTTGGTTGGAGTTGGGTGAAGTTGGTTGGAGTTGGGTGGAGTTGGGTGGAGTCGGGTGGAGTCGGGTGGAGTTGGTTAGAGTTGGTGGAGTTGGGTGGAGCTGGATGGAGTTGGTTGGAGTTGGGTGAAGTTGGGTGGAGTTGGGTGAGTTGGTTGGAGTTGGGTGGAGTCGGTTGGAGTTGGGTGGAGTTGGGTGGAGTTGGGTGGAGTTGGTTGGAGTTGGGTGGAGCTAGGTGGGGTTGGGTGGAGTTGGTTAGAGTTGGGTGGAGTTGGTTAGAGTTGTTTTAGTTGGTTGGAGTTGGTTGTTTGGAGTTAGGTGGAGCTGGTGGAGTTGGTGGAGTTGGTTGGAGTTGGGTTGGAGTTGGGTGGATTTTGGGTTGGGTGGAGTTGGTTAGAGTTGGGTGGGTTGGTTAAGTTGGGTGGAGTTGAGTTGGATTTGGAGTTGGATTTTTTTGGAGTTTTTTGGTTGGTTTTTTTTTTGGTTTTGGAGTTTGGTGGTTTAGGTGGGAGTTTGTTTTTTGGGTTTTTTTTCTAGTTTTTCAGTTTGGTGGAGTTGGGTGGAGTTGGTTGGAGTTGGTTTGAGTTGGTTGGAGTTGGTTGGAGCTGGATGGAGTTGGTTGGAGTTGGGTGAAGTTGGTTGGAGTTGGGTGAAGTTGGTTGGAGTTGGTTAAAGTTGGTAGAGTTGGGTGGAGCTGGATCGAGTTGGTTGGAGTTGGGTGGAGTTGGTTGGAGTTGGGTGAAGTTGGTTGGAGTTGGGTGGAGTCGGGTGGAGTCGGGTGGAGTCGGGTGGAGTTGGTTAGAGTTGGTGGAGTTGGGTGGAGCTGGATGGAGTTGGTTGGAGTTGGGTGAAGTTGGGTGGAGTTGGATGGAGTTGGTTGGAGTTGGGTGGAGTCGGTTGGAGTTGGGTGGAGTCGGGTGGAGTTGGGTGGAGTTGGTTGGAGTTGGGTGGAGCTAGGTGGAGTTTGGTGGAGTTGGTTAGAGTTGGGTGGAGTTGGTTAGAGTTGGTTAGAGTTGGGTGGAGTTGGTTGGAGTTAGGTGGAGCCGGATGGAGTTAGGTGGAGTTGGTTGGAGTTGGGTGGAGTTGGTTGGAGTTGGGTGGAGTTGGTTGGAGTTGGTTAGAGTTGGGTGGAGTTGATTAGAGTTGGGTGGAGTTAGGTGGAGTTGGGTGGAGTTGGTTGGTTTTGTGGAGTTGTGTTGGTTGGTTGAGTTGGTTGGGTTGGAGTTGGTTGGAGTTGGGTGGTTGGATGGAGGTTGGTGGATTGGGTGGAGTTGGTTGGAGTTGGGTGGAGTTGGTTGGAGTTGGTTTGAGTGGGTGGGTTGGGATTAGTTGGGTTTGGGTGGAGTTGGTTAGAGTTGGTTAGAGTTGGGTGGAGTTGGTTGGAGTTGGGTGGAGTTGGTTGGAGTTGGTTGGAGTTGGTGGGAGTTGGGTGGAGTTGGGTGGAGTTGGGTGGAGTTGGGTTAGAGTTGGGTGGAGTTTGGTTGGAGTTGGTTAGAGTTGGGTGGGTGGCGTTGGTTTGAGTTCGGTTGGTTTGGTTGGAGTTGGGTGATTTGGTTGGGGGGGTTGGAGTCGGGTGGAATTGGTTGGAGTTGGTTGGAGTTGGGTGGAGTTGGATGGAGTTGAGTGGAGTTAGTTGGAGTTGGGTGGAGTTGGGTGGAGTTTGGAGGTTTGGAGTTGGAATTTTGGTGAGTTGGGTTGGGAAGTTGGTTGGAGTTGGTTGGAGCTGGATGGAGTTGGTTGGAGTTGGGTGAAGTTGGTTGGAGTTGGGTGGAGTTGGTTGGAGTTGGTTAAAGTTGGTAGAGTTGGGTGGAGCTGGATGGAGTTGGTGGAGTTGGGGTGGAAGTTGGTTGGAGTTGGGTGAAGTTGGGTTGGGAGTTGGGTGGAGTTGGTTGGAGTTGGAGTTGGGGTGGAGTCGGGTTGGGTGGAGTTTGGTTAGAGTTGGTGTGGTTTGGGTGGTAGAGGGATTTGGTTGGAGTTTGGAGTTTGGAGTTGGGTGGAGTTGGTTGGAGTTTGGGTGGAGAGTTGGAGTTTGGAGTTGGGTGGAGTTGGGTGGATTTGGGTGGAGTTGGTTGGAGTTGGGTGGAGTTGGTTGGAGTTGGGTGGAGTTGGAGAGTTGGGGTTGTTGAGTTGGAGTTTTGGGTTAGAGTTGGGGTTGGAGTTGGGTGGAGTTGGTTGGAGTTGGAGTTTGGGTTGGAGTTGGGTTTGGAGTTGGTTAGTTGGGTGGAGTTGGTGGAGTTGAGTTGGTTGGAGTTGGTGGAGTTGGGTTGGAGTTGGGTTGGAGTCGGGCGGTTGGGAGTTGGTTGGAGTTGGGTGGAGTTGGTTGGAGTTGGGTGGTTTGGAGTTGGTTGGTGGGTGGGTTGGAGTGGGTGGAGTTGGGTGAGTTGGTTGGAGTTGGGGGGTGAGTTGGGGTTGGTTGGGGTTGGTGGAGTTGGTTGGAGTGGGTTGAAAGTTGGTTTGGAGTTTAAAGTTGGTAGTTGGGTGGAGCGAGCTGGATCGAGTTGGTTGGAGTTGGGTGAAGTTGGTTGGAGTTGGGTTGAGTTGGTTGGAGTTGGGTGGAGTTGGGAGTTGGTGGAGTGGGTGAGTCGGGTGGAGTCGGGTGGAGTTGGTTAGAGTTGGTGGAGTTGGGTGGAGCTGGATGGAGTTGGTTGGAGTTGGGTGAAGTTGGGTGGAGTTGGATGAAGTTGGTTGGAGTTTGGGTTGGAGTGGGTTGGAGTTGGGTGGAGTGGGTGGAGTTGGGTGGAGTGGGTGGAGTTGGTTGGGGGAGTTGGGTAGAGTTGGGTTGGAGTTGTTAGAGTTGGGTTAGAGTTTGGGTGGAGTTGGTTGAGTTGAGGTGAGCCGGATGGAGTTAGGTGGAGTTGGTTGGAGTTGGGTGGAGTTGGTTGGAGTTGGTTGGGTGGAGTTGGTTGGAGTTGGTTGGAGTTGGGTGGAGTTTGATTTGGAGTTGGGTGAGCGTAGTTGGAGTTGGTGGAGTTGGTTAGAGTTGGAGGTTTGGAGTGGTGAGTTGGAGTTGGTGGAGTTGGTGGAGTTAGGTGGAGTGGAGTTGGAGTTGGGTTGGGTTGGAGTTGGGTGGAGTTGGAGTTGGAGTTGGGTTGGAGTTGGGTGGGTGGGTTTGGATTGGAGTGGGTGGGGTTTGGAGTTTTGGGTGGAGTTGGTTGGAGGTGGGTAGAGTTGGGTTGGAGTTGGTTGGAGTTGGGTTGGAGTTGGTTGGAGTTGGTTGGTGGGTGGAGTTGGGAGGTTGAGTGAGTTGGAGTTGGGGAGTTGGGTGGAGTTGGTTGGGTGGGTGGGTGAGTTGGTTGAGTGGTTGGAAGCTGGATGGAGTTGAGTTTTGGGAGTTGGGTGAAGTTGGTTGGAGTTGGGTTGAGTTGGTTTTGCGGTTGGTTAAGTTGGTAGAGTTGGGGGTGGAGCTGGATCGAGTTGGTTGGAGTTGGGTGGAGTTGGTTGGAGTTGGGTGGAAGTTGGTTGGAGTTGGGTGGAAGTCGGGTGGAGTCGGGTGGAGTTGGTTGGAGTTGGGTGGAGTTGGGTGGAGTTGGAGTTGGGTTGGGATGGAGTTGGGGGAGTTGGTGGAGTTGGGTGAAGTTGGTGGAGTTGGATTGGAGTGGTTGGGGGTGGGAGGGGTTGGGTGGGTTGGGAGTTGGTGGAGGGGGATTGGTTGGGTTGGGTGGCGTTGGGTGGAGTTGGGGAGAGGGGTGGGTGGTTTGAGTTGGGTGGAGGGTTGGAGTTGGTGGGTGGTTGGTTGGAGTGGTGGGGGGGAGTTGGTTGGAGTTGGGGGGTGGTTGGAGTTGGTTAGGTTGGTGGGGTTGGGTTGGTGTTTGGAGTTGGGGTGGCGTTGTTGGGCGGAGTTGGAGGTGGGGTGGAGTGGGTGGAGTTGGGTGGGGGGGTTGGAGTTAGGTGGAAGTTGGTTGGGGTTAGTGTTGGAGTTGGGTGGAGTTGGATGAGTTGAGGTGGAGTTAGTTGGAGTTGGTTGGATTTGGGTGGGTGTTTGGGTGGAGTTCGGGTGGAGTTGGTGGAGTTGGTTGGAGTTTGGTGGAGTTGGTTGGAGTTGGTGGAGTTGGGTGGAGTTGGTTGGAGTTGGGTGGATGGGTGGTTGGAGTTGGTGTTGAGTTTGGAGTGGGGTTGGAGTCTGGTTGGAGTTGTTGGTGGAGGTTGGAGTTGGAGTTGGTGGAGTTGGGTGGGTGGAGAGTTGGAGTTGGAGTTGGAGTTGGGTGGAGTTGGGTGGAGTGGTAGTGGAAGTTGGGTGGAGTTGGTGGAGTTGGGTTGGGAGTTGGGGTGGAGTTGGTTTGGGAGTTGGTTTGGAGTTGGGTGGAGGGGGGGTTGAGAGTTGGGTTGGAGTTGGGTGGAGTTGGGTTGGGAGTTGGGGAGTTGGGGAGTTGGTGGGTGGATTTGGGTTGGAGTTGGTTGGTTGGTTGGGTGAAGTTGGAGGTTGGAGTGGTGGATGGAGTTGGTGGAGTGGTGGAGTGGTTGGAGTTGGGTGGAGTTGGGGAGTTGGATTGGGTGGAGTTGGGTTGGGTTGGAGTCTTGGTGGAGTCGGGTGGGAGTTGGGTTAGAGTTGGTGGAGTTGGGTGGAGCTGGATGGAGTTGGTGGAGTTGGTTGAGTTGGGTGGAGTTGGGTGGAAGTTGGGTTGGAGTTGGGTGGAGTGGTTGGAGTTGGGTTGGAGTGGGTTGGAGTTTGGTGGAGTTGGTTGGAGTTGGTGGAGTTGGGTTGGAGTTTGGGTGGAGTTGGTTGGAGTGGAGTTGGGTTGGAGTTGGGTGGATGGAGTTGGTTGGAGTGGGTAGTTGGGGAGTGGGTGGAGTTTTAGGTTAGAGTTGGTTAGAGTTGGAGTGGAGTTGGTTGGAGTTGGAGTTGGTTGGAGATTTGGAAGTTGGTTGGAGTGGAGTTGGAGTTGGTGGAGTTGGGTGGAGTTGGGTGGAGTTGGTGGAGTTGGAGTTGGGTGGAGTTGGTTGGTTGGGTGGAGTTGGGTTGGAGTGGTTGGATCGGGTGGAGTTGGGTGGAGTTGGGTGGAGTTGGGTGGTTGGTTGGAGTTGGGTGGAAGTTGGGTGGAGTTGGGTTGGAGTTGGGTGGAGTGGTTGGAGTTGGTTGTGGAGTCGGTGGAGTTGAGGGTGGGAGTTGGGTTGGAGTTGGGTGGAGTTAGGTGGAGGTGGGTGGAGTTGGTTAGAGTTGGGTGGAGTTGGTTAGAGGGGTTGGAGTTGGTTGGAGTTGGTTGGAGCTGGATGGAGTTGTGAGTTGGTTGGAGTGGGTGGAGTGGTTGGAGTTGGTTGGAGTTGGTGAGTTGGTTGGAGTTGAAGAGTTGGTTGGAGTAGGTGGTTGGGTGGCGGGTGGAGTTGGTTGGAGTTGGGTGGAGTTGGAGTTGTGGAGCTTTGGGTGGAGTCGGTGAGTTGGGTGGAGTGGTGGTTGGAGTTGGGTGAAGTTGGGTGGAGTTGGGTGGAGTTGGGTGGAGTCGGGTGGAGTCGGTTGGAGTTGGGTGGAGTGGGTTGAGTTGGTTGGAGTGGGGGAGTTGGGTGGAGTTGGGTGGGTGGTTGGTGGAGTTGGTGGAGTCGGTTGGGTTTGGGAGTTGGGTGGAGTTGTGGGTGGAGCGTTTGGTTTGGGTGGGGTGGAGTTGGTTGGAGTTGGTGGTGGAGTTGGTTAGAGTTGGTTAGAGTTGGGTGGAGTGGAGTTGGTTGGAGTTAGGTGGAGGTGGAGTTGGGTGGAGTTGGAGTTGGGTGGAGTTGGTGGAGTTGGAGTTGGGTGGAGTTGGGTGGGTGGAGTGGGTGGGTTGGAGTTGGGTTGGGGGGGTTGGAGGGGGGGTTGGGTGGAGTTGGGTTGGAGTTGGGTTGGCGTTGGGTTGGAGTTGGTGGAGTTAGGTTGGAGTTGGTGGCGTTGGGTGGGAGTTGAAGTTGGGTTGGGTTGGGTTGGTGGTTTGGTTGGAGTTGGTGGAGGTTGGGTTGGTTGGAGTTGGGTTGGAGTTGGTGGAGGAGTTGGGAGTTGGTTTAGAGTTGGGTGGAGTTGGGTTGGAGCTGGGATGGAGTGGGAGTTGGGTGGAGTTGGTTGGAGTTGGGTGAAGTTGGTTGGTTGGTTGGAGTTGGGTTGGAGGTTGGGTGGAGTGGAGTTGGTGGTTGCGTTTGGGGTGGAGTTGGCTGGTGGAGTTGGGTGGAGTTGGGGGTGGAGTTGGAGTGATTGGGGGGTGGGGCGTTGGTTGGTTGGAGTTGGGTGGAGTTGGTTGGAGTTGGGTGGTGGAGTGGGTGGTTGGAGTGGAGTTGGGTTGGAGTTGGTTGGAGTTAGGTGGAGCGGGTTTGGAGTTGGTGGAGTTGGTGGAGTTGGGTTTTGGTGGAGGTGGTTGGTTGGTGGGTGGAGTTGGGTGGTGGGTGGAGTTGGTTGGAGTTGGGGTTGGAGTTGGTTGGAGTTGGTTAGTTGGGTGGAGTTGGGGGAGTTGGATGGAGTTGGTTGGAGTTGGTGGAGTTGGTTGGATGGAAGTGTGGGTGGTTGGAGTTGAGAGTTGGTAGTTGGTTAAAGTTGGGTAGAGTTGGGTGGAGCTGGATCGAGTTGGTTGGAGTTGGGTGAAGTTGGTTGGAGTTGGGTGAAGTTGGGTGGAGTTGGGTGGAGTCGGGTGGAGTTGGGTGGAGTTGGTTAGAGAGTTGGGTGGAGTTTGGGGGTTGGTTGGATGGAGTTGGTTGGAGTTGGAGTGGGTGAAGTTGGGTGGAGTTGGGTGGAGTTGGGTGAAGTTGGTTGGAGTTGGGTGGAGTTGGTTGGAGTTGGGTGGAGTCGGGTGGAGTTGGGTGGAGTTGGTTGGGAGTTGGGTTGGAGCTAGGTGGAGTTGGGTGGAGTTGGTTAGAGTTGGGTGGTTGGGTGGAGTGGTTAGAGTGGGTGTTGGTTAGAGTTGGGTGGAGTTGGTTGGAGTTAGGTGGAGCTGGATGGAGTTAGGTGGAGTTGGTTGGAGTTGGGTGGAGTTGGTTGGAGTTGGGTGGAGTTGGTTGGAGTTGGATAGAGTTGGGTGGAGTTGGTTGGAGTTGGGTGAAGTTGGTTGGAGTTGGTTAGAGTTGGTGGAGTTGGGTGGAGCTGGATCGAGTTGGTTGGAGTTGGGTGAAGTTCGTTGGAGTTGGGTGGAGTCGGTTGGAGTCGGGTGGAGTCGGTGGAGTTGGGTGGAGTTGGTTAGAGTTGGTGGAGTTGGATGGAGTTGGTTAGAGTTGGGTGAAGTTGGTTGGAGTTGGGTGAAGTTGGTTGGAGTTGGGTGGAGTGGGGTGGAGTTGGGTGGAGTTGGGTGGAGTCGGTTGGAGTTGGGTGGAGCTGGGTGGAGTTGGGTGGAGTTGGTTGGAGTTGGGTGGAGTTGGTTAGGAGTTGGGTGGAGTTGGTTTGGTTAGAGTTGGGTGGAGTTGGTTGGAGTTGGGTTGGAGTTTGGGTTGGAGTGGAGTTGGGTGGAGTTGGGGGAGTTGGTGGAGTTGGTGGAGTTGGTTGGAGTGGTTGGAGTTTGGGTGGAGTTGGTGGAGTTGGTTGGAGTTGGTTGAGTTTAGTTGGAGTGGGGTTTTGGTTGGTTGGTGGGTTGGAGTGGGTGGAGTTGTTGGAGTTGGGTGGAGTTGGTTGGAGTTGGGTGGAGTTTGGGTGGAGTTGGGTGGTTGGGTGGAGTTGGTTGGAGTTGGGTGGAGTGGGTGGTGGAGTTTGGTTGGAGGTGGAGTTGGAGTGGTGGAGTTGGTTGGAGTTGGAGTTGGGTTGGAGTGGGAGTTGGTTGGTTGGAGTTGGAGTTGGTTGGTTGGTTGGAGTTGGAGTTGGGTTGGGTTGGTGGGTGGAGTTGGGTGGAGGTTTGGTTGGAGTTGGTTGGTTGGGTTGGAATTGGGTTGGATTGGGTGGAGTTGGGTGGAGTTGGTTGGGTTGGGTGGTTGGTTGGTGGAGTTGGGTGGAGTGGTGGTTGGAGTTGGTTGGAGTTGGGAGTTGGAGTTGGGGAGTTGGATGGAGTTTGGAGTTGGAGTGGGTGGAGTTGGTTAGAGTTGGGAGGGTGGAGTTGGTTAGAGTTGGAGGTTTGGAGTTGGGTGGGTGGAGTTGGTTGGAGTGGGTGGAGTTGAGTTGGAGTTGGTTGGAGTTGAGTGGGGATTGGGTGGCAGTTGGTTGGGAGTTGGAGTTGTGGAGTTGGGTGGAGTTGGGTTGGAGTTGGGAGTTGGGGTTGGGAGTGGTTTGGAGTTGGTGGGTGGAGTGGAGGTGAGTTGGTGGGAGGTGGAGTTGGTTGGAGTTTGGGTGGAGTTGGTGGGTGGAGTTGGGTTGGAGTTGGAGTTGGGATGAATTGGTTAGAGTTGGGTGGTTGGAGTTGGGTGGGTGGAGTTGGGTGGAGTTTGGGTGGAGTTGGTTGGAGTTTGGGTTGGAGTTTGGAGTGGAGTTGTTTGGGAGTTGGGTGTGAGTTGGTTGGAGTTGGTTGGAGTTGGGTGGAGTTGGTTGGAGTTGGGTGGAGTTGGTTGGAGTGGGTGGAGTTGGGAGTTGGAGTTGGTGGAGTTGGTTGGAGTTTGGGTGGAGTTGGGTGGGTTTGGGTGGAGTTGGGTGGAGTTGGAGTTGGGTGGAGTTGGTTGGAGTTGGGTGGAGTTGGGTGGAGTTGGGTGGAGTTGGTTGGAGTGGGTGGGTGGAGTTGGTTGGAGTTGGGTTGGTGGAGTGGTTAGAGTTGGGTTGGAGTTGGGTTGGAGTGGGAGTTGGGTGGAGTTGGTGGAGTTGGGTGGAGTTTGGGGGTTGGTGGGTTGGAGTTTGGAGTGTGGAGTTGAGCGGAGTTGGTTGGAGTTGGTTGGAGTTGGGTGGAGTCGGTTGGAGTCGGGTGGAGTCGGGAGGAGTCGGGCGGAGTGGGGCGGAGTCGGGCAGAGTGGGGTGGAGTTGTTTGGAGTCGGTTGGAGTCGAGTGGAGTTGGGAGGAGTCAGGTGGAGTCGGACGGAGTCGGGCAGAGTCGGGTGGAGTCGTTTGGAGTTGGGTGGAGTTGGGCGGAGTCAGCTCCTGTCTGATGGCAACCTCTGCCCCAGAACTCCCGCAACTTCAGAAACATGAGAGAACCATCTGTGTTTTGTGTTTTCTGCCTCCTGGTGGCCAGTTGTTGTTACCGCAGCTGTAACTGGTCTTCGTGTCTCCAGGTGAAGTGCGACCACTACTGGCCGTTCACAGACGAGCCCGTGATGTACGGGGAGATGAGCGTGGAGATGCTGTCCGAGAGCGAGTCTCCAGAGTGGATCATCCGGAAGTTCAGGCTCGAATACGTGAGTTTCCATCACCTGCAGGACTGCAGCCCAGTTGACCAGAAGGTCTGTTTAACGAGGATCCGTGTCGCATCCTCAGGCCGACGAGATCCAGGACATCCTCCACCTGAACTACACCTCGTGGCCGGACCACGGTGTCCCTACGGTCAACGCCATCGAGAGCATCCTGCAATTCGTCCACATTGTCCGCCAGCAGGCCAACAGGACCAAAGACCCCATCATCGTCCACTGCAGGTCAGAAGTTATCAGCATTTGAACCAGAATGAGGTCTGGACAGATCGTTCCTTCGATACATCTGCTGCTGTGTCACATGACCCGGTTTTAGCTGTCACGTTAAAATCTAGAATATTCACAGTCAGCCCTCATCATCACCCCTCCACCCCCGTACTTCATTGGGTCTGAGGTGTTCCTGCTGGTCTCCTCCAGACTTGGTTGTGGTCTCTGGTCTGTCCAGATGCAGTTTTGTGAACCTTTCCAGAGACCTGCTGACCCTCTGAGGTCCAGGAGTTCGGGTTCTGTTGACTTCTGAGAACCTCTGAAGTAGGGATGCACGATAACTGTTTTTTAAAACCGATACCGATAACACACACATATACCTAAGATCATTACATCAATACTATGAACAAAATCAAAAATAGTTTTGACTTTTTAAATGAACAGATATTTATTTTTTACAAAGAAAAACTATTGGAAGCCTCTCAAACATTTTCATAAAGCTATCAAACAAACCTATTTGATATCTCACATTAACTTAAATAAGGTTCATTACTGACTGATATAAAAAATAAAGGCTCCTAGAACTGATGGAAATACATGCATCAGAATTACTAACTGAAAAAGATTAACATTTAAAGGATTTTGACTTGTGGTTCCATTTAAATTAATATCTTTAATTAAAGTATTTGAGGTTCAGTAGTTTTTATTTTTTTATTTTTTAATCTCATGGAAGCTTTAGAGGAGAGGAATGAAGGAGAGGAGCACGTTAGCATTAGCTTCCGTTAGCTCACGTTAGCGTGATTTCAAAACTCCATGAAAGTCATTGTTATGTTGTAGGTGGCTGATCAGGTTTTACGTATTAAAGCTTGTGCTTCCCTCCTTGTAGAATTCACTCGGAGGATTCGTCACAAATAACCATCAAACTATCTTCTTCTGAAACTTTAACGAAGTTCCATGCCGCCATGTTTGTTGTGATCAGTACGCTGTGCTGCATGCTGCATTCAAGGTGTAACGTAAATTCCCTCGTTTGCTAGTCGTTCTTTCAGCCTTTTCTATTTTTTTTCTTTTTTATGTGTAACGTGGGAAAATACTGCGAATATCAGTTCAAGTCAGCAACTACTACTTAACGAGTTGTTTTCTGGCATGAGGGGGTATTCTTGATTTTCCTGATTGAGTAATCGTTTTTCTGATTATGCCGACGTCACTTGAACATAACATTCACTGCCAGTTATTTGATGCTCTCTTGAGGCACTGCTTCAAGAATACATGTAATATATGTAATCAGGGCTATTCGTCGTGATATCGGACTTATCTGGATGACATCATAATTTCCTGTTATCGGCCCGATAGTTATCGTGCATCCCTACTCTGAAGTCACGAATTTGATATTTTTAAACCCGTCGTGATTCTGACTTTTACTCACGACTGTAGTTTTTCTAGATTTCTCTCAAATGCAGAACCTCTGGCATCCAGATGTGTTTGGGAACCGCCACATGAGCTGTTAGACTTTTCAGCCCGGACAGGAAGGGACCAGTTTCACGCTGAGATGGACAGAGACGTCCAGACCTTCAGCCCATGAGCTTTTTGGTTCTTATTGCTTCTGTGTTGAGGTCATGGCTGCATCCTTTGGAGAATAGATCATCAGTGTTTTTATCACTTTCTAAGCAGTTGAAGTCCAAACCCTGGTAGATGGAGTCCAGAGAGAACGACCCACCCGTTGGTAACCACAGCGTTCTGACATCCGTGATGACAGCAGTTCTCTGTTTCAGCGCCGGGGTCGGCAGGACCGGGACCTTCATCGCCCTGGACCGCCTCATGCAGCACATCAGAGAGCACGAGTTCGTCGACATCCTGGGGATGGTGTCTGAGATGAGGTCTCACCGACTGTCCATGGTCCAGACCGAGGTCAGTGTTCACGAGAAATGCCGGACCAAAACACGAACCAGGCGACGCTCGTTCCTCCATCCTCAACCGCAGAAACCGTCTGACGCGCGACATGAAGGAAGATTTCACTTCCTGGTTTAGACGCACCAGCGTTCCTCTACCCTGGTCCTCAACAACCACCGTCCTGCTAACTAGGGCTGGGCAAGTCAACGTGCTATTATCGCGTTAACTCGTTAATTTATTAACGCAGACATTTATTTTATCGCGCGTTAACGCATGTTGCTCACATGCTTTTGTTTTGAAAAGTCTGTTACTGGCTGCTGCGGAACCGGAAGAGAATTAGCAGGTAAACATGCGGAAAAGCTAAAACAGACATGGAGAACAGTAAAAATCCGTGAACTTTACAGTTCAGGTAGCAACTCAGTAGAGGTCTTCGGAACAACCCGACAATCCAAAAACCTGAGGTTCCGACCCGACCCGAATCGGGTTTCGGGTCCATTCAAAAGACGTGACTCCGGGTTTGGGTCTGAATCGGTACAGTTAGTCACGGGTCCGGTCGGTGCTCTCTGACAGGCTGGGTCCGCGTTTACTCCAGACAGGTAAAGATATTGGCGGTGGCAGCCAATGTCAGGACTCGGGGCAGTTTAATTAATTATTCATTAACGTGGCGTGTTTGTCATGAAACAACCGTTGCCGTAGCGTGTTATTAGCGGTTTGCCCGGCAGCTGTAAAACACAACGGATCGCCAACATGACAACGTTGGATGAGAGAACATATTCACGACACGTCCTGACCAGTGTAGGCTATTAGCGTTAGCAGTTGCTACCAATAGCATCTGTATCCACAAAGAGAATAACGACGTGGATTTATTGTTGTTTACATCACGTAGCCTATGTAGCAACTGAACCGGGTAGAAGAAGACAACTTTAGGTAAGAAAATCAAGTTTTATTCAACGCTAGACAACTTTAACATGAGCAACTATGAGCTGGATTGTCTCGGTTCTATTCGGGTAACTCGGTTCAGTTCGTGGTAAGAAACTAAAGACTTGGGTTGGGTCGGTTTGGGGTCGAATTTTCACGGGTCCATTCGAGTTCGGTCCATGATAGTGGACCCGTGAAGACCTCTACAACTCAGGTAGCAATATTAACAATTGACCTTTCGGTAAGCACCGCCCCCTTCCTAGTTACTGTTGCTAGGTCGGACATTCTCGCTGCTTCTCTGTTAAGGACTGTGTTAATTCACTATTTTTCCAATGTGTATCATCAGTGTTAATATTATACAATAATGCCATGGTGAAATATTGCTGCTGGGGACCTGCAACAGTGATTCGAGGTGTCCAGAACGTTTGGAGGGACATTTTTATTCTCTTTCCCAAACCAAAGCAAATGCTGGAAAAATGCAGCTGTAGGTTCAGTTATGTGTCCGTCTACACAAGCAACTGAACGTGGGGAAAGTTACAAAACACACCTACATTTACTCCAAGGTAAGTTAGCTTTGTTTATTAGATGATTGATTTAACCACCATTTAGTAAAAGTAATATGATTTAGCAGCAGGGAGGGTGATGAGTTCTCTGTTAGCATTAGCATTAGCTCTAAACCAGAGTGTCGATGACTTCTCCACTATGGACCAGAGCTCGCTAGCCAGCTATAAGCCTGCCTCGTTGTCTACAAATATATATGGCCCTGGATATTTATTTTGTTAGGTATAAGGTGAGGCTAGTGATGTTAATGTCACTTTATTAATTATATTAATACAATGCTGCGACTGTCTCATGTTAACATAGCTCTGATGTGGGACAGACCTATGGACCAGAGCTAATGCTAACAGAGAACTCATCACCCTCCCTGCTGCTAAATCATATTACTTTTACTAAATGGTGGTTAAATCAATCATCTAATAAACAAAGTAAACTTACCTTGGAGTAAATGTAGGTGTGTTTTGTAACTTTCTCCACGTTCAGTTGCTTGTGTGGACGGACACAACTTAACCTACAGCTGCATTTTTCCAGCGTTTGTTTTATCTTGGGAAAGGGAATAAAAATGTCCCTCCAAACGTTCTGGACACCTCGAATCACTGTTGCAGGTCCCCAGCAGCAATATTTCACCATGGAGTTATTATAGTATAATATTAACACTGATGATACACATCAGAAACTAGGGAGGGGGCGGTGCTTACCGAAAGGTCAATTCAGTCTGAAAAAAATTAATTCTTGACTGCACCAAAACTATCCCGTCATTCCTCCATGTTCCATCAGATCTGCTCCATGTGTTCACTGTCCTGCTGTTCTCTAGCTGGTTACTGCAGTGCGGCTCCATCTAGTGGCACAGATGTGTAATGACAACAGAAAGTCCAGTCCTTGATTATAAAACAAATTATGTCCTCTGGCCCGTAGTAAGTAAAACGTAATAAAAATGTCACTTTTTAATTTTTTTCTAAATTTTTGATTGACAATTGAAAATGGAAAGAATGATTGATACATGGATTGGTAAAGTTACAGAACTTTAACATGGACATTTTCATTTTAAAGTTCTCCCAGACGGAGGATTCAACAGAAACAAGGTTATTTGTAACAACTGACAAGTTGAACTCTCCGTTAAAAGTTTCTGCTGTTACCTCAGAAATTACCTGTTTTTTAATGTTCTGATTGTGCTGAGACACAATCATTTTGTTGGATTTTGTTTGGAGACTTTTTTTTTTTTTTTTTTTTATAAAAACATTAATGCCCTGGCAGTGGCAATAAGCTTTATTTTATTTTACATTTTTTAAGATGAGATTTACACTAAATATGTGTTACTGACAAGTGCTGATGTTAAAAGCATTAAGTTATGACACTTTAGTTCATATGGCAGCAGAACATTTAAATAAAAGTGCATTTTACACTACTTTTGAATTCATTATTAGATTTTGCGTATACAATGCAATTAATCAGGCAAAATAATTCGATTAATTGCGGTTAAAAATTTTATTCGTTGCTCAGCCCTACTGAAAACACATATCTGCAAAAACTTGTCACCAGTAACAATTGGAAGTTTGAGTGAGAGTGTTTGAGTTTGAGTGAGACTTTTAATTTGAAAGGAACATTCTGGAGGTCTTTGACTAGACCAGGGGTGTCAGACT
This sequence comes from Hirundichthys speculiger, assembly GCA_018398805.1. Classification (NCBI taxonomy): domain Eukaryota; kingdom Metazoa; phylum Chordata; class Actinopteri; order Beloniformes; family Exocoetidae; genus Hirundichthys; species Hirundichthys speculiger. Next base: position 615,553 of record JAGFBZ010000384.1, on the reverse strand, counting down.
CATTTCCACTGAGGGCCACATCAGCATCATGGTGGCCCTCGAAGGGCCAGACTGACAGCATGAATGTAACAAAATGGAATGTAAACCCAAATAAATTAAACTACGCCTTATTACTGGGGCGCCGAAAAGGGGGGGTAAAGGATACGGATTATAGGGGCCCATGATTGAGGGGGGCCCAGAGAGGCCCCTAATGATAATCAAAAATAGCATCAACAAATTTCGCTGCTGTGTTGGGGGGCCCGGTAAAGATTCTTTTCATGGGGCCCAAAATCCCTTGCGGCGCCCCTGCCTTATTATATTGTAAATCACTGTTTCTGTATTTATTATGTATTCAAGTTTCAAATATTTAAATCATTATTATATTAAACTCAGGGTTTGTGGTTGTAACCCTGCTTTTCCACAGGTGACTGAGAGCATCCATTACCTTGGTTTCAGAAGCGGGAGCGATTCTTGGTTTTTCTTGTGGGCTAATTTTTAGCAAATTTAGCAAATTTATTATGCTCCATGTTTGATGTCAAAATCCCGACGTAGATTAAACTCTTTCACGACTGACACTGCCTCATAACAAAATGGGCCTAGTTTGTAAATCGTCTTGATGTCTTGCTCATGGTGATATACTGTTATCGTTGTGGGTAATGACGAAATGCATTATGGGAGATGCAGTTTATTGTCAATGTGCGCTTTAAAGCGCTTATTTTGAGTCTTAAAATATTGGTTTGAAATTTAAGCCGATAATGCACAAGCTCTCGAGGGCCACATAAAATGACGTGGTGGGCCACATTTGGCCTGCGGGCCTTATGTTTGTGGACATGTGGACATGTGGACTAGATGGTAAGAACCAACTGTGTTGGCGGTTGACGAACACGCAGATCTCCGAGTGTCTGGTTCAGCAGTGATACTCCAGCAGCGGTGTCGGTGTCGTTGCAGGAGCAGTACGTCTTCATCCACCAGTGCGTCCTGTTGATGTGGCAGAAGAAGAAGCAGCAGTCCATCAGCTCAGACGTCATCTACGAGAACGCCGGCAAGACATAATGAGACGCCGCCAGACGTGAGTCCAAGCTTTGCTTCCGTCGGCTCGGTTTGACTCGTCCCGGACTCTAACTGCTCTGGTCTGGTCTGTTCTGGTCCTTCAGGCTGTGAACGCGCCCCGCCTCCTGTGCTTCAGGCATCCATTCTCTGCAGAAGACCCGCTTCATCATCGGTATCAATAACCCACCAGTAGAACATCTCAGCGACAGAGAAAAACCATTGTCCAGACTTTACTTTGAATTGGTGTTAGAGCATGGGATGGAGCTTTTGCCTTAAGGAGCCTTCACTGACTACCCCCTCCCCTCCCCCCCACCCCCCCCCTGAACTGGGCCGATCTGGCCAGCGTGGGCTCAGAGGAGCGCGAACCGGCGCCGTTACCGTCCGTCCTCAGACGACGTGTCGGCGGGACCGACTCTTCATTTTAGCTCTTTTTTTAAATCTCAGGAGTTGCCGGACAAACCAGGAAGCACACCGCTGCGACCGTCCTCCCCACCGCTCAGATTTAGTTTCCCGCGCCGCCGCTGCAGCTTTCGTGGGCGTGGCCAACTTTCATCGTTCCGCACTGCCGTACGTTACGTGAGCACATGGACTCTAGCATGTCGACTGACTCGAACGTGCCGATCAACTGCCAGGAAACGAACCCAGCAAACGTCCAGCAGGAGGAGCTCAACGGTCTCGGGACGTTTCCGGTCTCGAAACCGCAGAACTTTGGGAGATCTCGTCTGCGGCGCCGGCTCTCAGGGGCGTGGACATTTGCTGGGTTTCCACGACAACTCCAGGGCACAAAAACCATCCGAAAGGAGCGAAGACCCGGTTCAGAAACTAGAGACGGTGGCTGCAAAGACGACGCTTAAATTTGCACTGAAGCATCTGAGCTGCTGAGAGGGAGGAGCAACGAGGGGAGACAGAACCTCGATTCCGATCTTCTCTGACAGCATCGGAGGACGAACAGCTGAACCACTAAAACACGTCTCTGTGTACGAACATTTCTGCTCCGAACGTCTCCGGAGTAGGTCCCAAACGGTAGTCTCGTGTACATGGACAACAACCGCCTGACCGGTCCAGACCGGTACCGGAACAAAAACCAACGCAGAAATGAATAGTATCTTCAGTTCTTAAACTTAATCACGTTTGTAGCGATCATGTGATGTGGAGATGAGGAGTCTGATTAGATGGGAGAAGGTTTAGGAACATCCTTCTAGGTTTGGGTCAACACAAGAAACCTGATCCGACCCGTTCAACTTTCAGAAGAGGTTAATGTTGCTCAGCTGACGGGGCCCCTGCTGGTTGATGGTGATAATTACATCCCCAGTGTCTCTTTACTCCGCTAAAACCAAATGACCGTTTGAACTGAGTGTTTTGTTGTTACATACAAAATGTTAAATTTCTAGAAGCAGCCATGACGGACGCAGAACGCCTCGTGGTGATGACGGTGGAAAAAGAAATTTGATTCAGAGTTGTAGTTTCTCGTTAAACAGCCTCAGTTTGAGACAAAGTTGTTCTCCGCCACAGAAACGCTTTTACTTTTACTTTGTTTTAATTGGAGAAAAAAAAAAATATTTGATCATTTCAAAATTGAAGACCTTATTAGCTGAAAAGAAATAACTAATAATGTTTTTTTTAAAAAAAAAGATTAAAATAACAGTTTAAAAAACTTGTGATCCGACACAATTAAGCAGAATACATTAATTTGTCTTAAGATGTTTAAAATCAACATTAAGTTTTACGTGGACGCTGATTTAGAAACATCCTGAAACTAGAAAAGCACTCGGAGAGCTCAGACAGTGATAAAATCAGCGTTCTGGATCAAATCCGGATCAGCCATTGAAATTTTCGGAATTCGGAATTAATTATTCAGAATTAAACTATTTTCCTTTGAGTTTACATGGAAATAGTAATTCCGAATTGAGGTTTACATGGAAAACACGTTTAATCGGCTTTATCCAATTCTGCTTAAAGGGTTCTGATTGGATGGGGGGGGCGGACGTCTTTACGTATTTACGTCTACCGGAAGAAAACAAACTTACTCGATTAGCAATAACATGGAGATTGCTAATCGCTACAACTTTTAAAAACTCACAATTTTTATGTTTCCTTTTAATTATTTCCAGTTACTCCAAGCTATTTATTAAATAAATCGTCTCTGCTCTTGACCGATGTTTACTGCGTGCCGCCATCTTGAAACTTTGTTTCAAAAACAAGCCCAGCGCAGAATATAAGTGTCATGGCGACAGACGGGCAAGGGAACTAGCATGCGCAGAAAGACCGGAATCAATTTAAAGCGGAATGGGTGTTTACCTGACCGCAGAATTATTCTATTCAGATTTAAAATCAGAAGAAACCAGCCACTTACTTCGGAATTAAGTTTAATTCGTAATCATTCGGAATTACGTGTTTACATGGTAATTTTTAATCATTTTAAATCAGATTTTATTTTAATTCTGAATTAAAGAGGAATTAAACTTCCCATGTAAATGCACTAAATGTCAATCCCTGAGTCAAATTTCATGAGTTTTGGGTAATAATTAACGGATATATTGAGAAACAAAAATTTCGACCCCATTGACCGCAATGTTATCGAACATTTGAAAGTGATCCAAAATCCAGGATTTCTTCCGGATCACACCTAAAATAAAATCAGTTCTTCCTTTTTTACATTTCTGACAACTCCTGAAAATTTCATCAAAATCCATCCATAACTTTTAGAGTTATCTTGAACACAGACAGAGATAAAAATCACGTAAACGGTTAGAAAAGCAGCACAAACATAAAGACGCAGCTAAACTACTTTTGAGCTTTTTCAGTTCATCCAAAAAAAATTATCAATTATGTGTAAAAGTGCCTGTTTTTGACCACTTTTCCTCCACGTACGAAATTTATCCTATAAAACTGCAAATAAATGAATGTTTCCTGATGCAGAAGCTGATTAATCTTCATCAAATTTATTTATTTCACTGTTTTCAGACAGAATTTCTGCTTAAAAAAATTAAACGTTTTGTCGACGAGTAATTTTTTTGACATTAAAATTTTGGATTTTTTTTTTTAGATCACAACTGTTTATTGTTAAACTGACACTTTCGTTGTATCATCATGTTTTTTTTTTGTTTTTTGACGTGAAATTATGAGTTTGAATTTCACAGGATCATAACTTGATTTTTGCAAATGAATTGCAAGTTCGCAAAATTTGTTCGTAAAACTGACAAACTTTGACTAAAAAATCACCAGTTTTTAATTGTGAAATCACTCGACAGTAGGGGTGTGAAAAAAAATTGATTTCGCGATATATCGTGATTTTCGGCCGCCCAATATAATATAGATTTTTCAGCTCCTAATATCGATTTTTTTTTTTTACATTGCTGTCAGTATGTTGTAATGGTTACTTAAATGTGCATCAACACTAATAATAAACAATAAATAGGTTGTTTTGACCCAATTTGTCCTCTGAATGATCAATATCATCTGATAAACATATACAGCAACTTGATTTTTCATCTCTACTTTTAATTTTGATTTTAACTGGGTAGAATATCGCAATATACCGTGATAATATCGTATCGTGAGCCAAGTATCATGATACAGATCCTATTGCGAGGTCCTATACTCACCCCTACTCAACAGCCCTTCAAAGTTTCCCCTGAAGGTTTTCTGGTATGGTCGAACGATTATAAACGATAGAAACATCTGTGAAACATCTGTTAACGATGCCAGGTTCTTTTCCTTTGAATGTTTAAATGCTTTCTAGAAACGCTGTTCTTAAGACGTCTGGAGACAAACATCAAACGCGCTGCAGGTCATTTTTAATCTGCAGCCTCCAGAAACCTTCATCTCCGTCGGTTCTGCTGAATAATCGTGAAGCTTTTAACTCGTCGGGCTCAGAAATGACGCTTCCGTTATTCTGACGACACCTCGTACAGACTGAGAGTGTAAAAAGGCCGTCTGGACCCTTGTGGCCTTGTGGTTTCAGTACCTGCAGTCTTGACCCGTTTGCTGTCTCAGATCTTCTGAGGTTCGGTCACTCCATCTGAAATAGGTTACATTTCACTGTTAGGTATCGGATGTACTGTACATACTACTACTGCTTAACTACTGGGTTTCTACTCGTCATTATTAAGTACTTTTTTGTGGCGATGTTGCTTTAGATTTTTTGTTCTTTGAAGTTGTTGTAAATGTGAATCATTCTCAGATCCAGGTACGTAGAACTGAAACGGTTCTGTGTTTGGAAGCAGTGCATGGACGTGGAGGACAGGACAAACACTCTTTGGTACAAATGTCAACAAAAAAAAAAGAAAAAAAGAAAAGAATCAAACCAACAACTTACAACTTTTGTGAACGCTCAGCACTGATCACTTTTACGGTTCTTTCTATTGCTTGGTGTGTGTCCAGTTGAACTCATGTCATTGGTGCCATTCTTGTGCATTGTGTCACTTACAATTTGAAACGTGATCCTGAAGTCGGATCAGTTGTCAAACAGTTTTAATGTGTGTGTTGGAACAAATAAAGTGTTGCAGTTTCGGTTGTTTCTTGTTTCGTGTGGAAGTAACAGATTAGATGCACCGACTTACAGGAACCTGGACTCACGTTGGTCCAGATTCTTGGAGACGTAGATGCTAACGGCTGCGTTTGTCTGTAAAAATACACGTTCATGAACGTTTGCATGTACCCAACATTATACACTGCTCAAAAAAATTAAAGGAACACTTTGAAAACACATCAGATCTCAATGGAAAAAAAAAAAATTTCTGCTGAAGTTAATACTCATCATCCACCGTTTTATTACTTATAAACTGCACCAACTTCTTATTAGAATTGTAATTTTATTTTTAATCTAAATTTTCTTGATGAGATGGGGATGTTAATCAGTGATAATCACAAATAAACAATAAAACCCAAATTACAGAAGCTCCAGTATTGATCCCTGAGAAACTCCAAACACAATTTCAGTTTATAAAAATGCCAGAGCAGAATGTTTTATATATATATATATATATATATATATATATATATATATATATATATACACATACACATATATTCATACACTGCTCAAAAAAATTAAAGGAACACATCAGATCTCAATGGTAAAAAAAAAAATCACGCTGTTTATTTCTACTGATATGGACTGGGTGATGTGTTAGGAACAAAGGGATGCCACATCATTTGATGGAAATGAAAATTATCAACCTACAGAGGGCTGAATTCAAAGACACCCCAAAAATTACAGTGAAAAAAATTATGTGGCAGGCTAGTCCATTTAGCTGTAATTTCATTGCAGCAACTCAAAATGGTATTCAGTAATTTGTATGGCCCCCACAGGACGCCAGCGGCGAACTTGCCAATTTTGGTGTTCTGTGGCAAATGCCAATCAAGCTCCACGGTGCCAGGCAATGAGCACAGGGCCCACTAGAGGACGTGGGGCCCTCAGGCCACCCTCATTAAGTCTGTTTCTGATTGTTTGGTCGGAGACATTCACTCTGGCAGTGCTCCTCCTGCTGCTCCTCCTTGCACAAAGGAGCAGATAGCGGTCCTGCTGATGGGTTGTAGACCTTCTACGGCCCTGTCCAGCTCTCCTGGAGTAACTGCCTGTCTCCTGGAATCTCCTCCATGCTCTTCAGATTGTGCTGGGAGACACAGCAAACCTTCTGGCAATGGCACGTATTGATGTGCCATCCTGGAGGAGTTGGACTGCCTGTGCAACCTCTGTAGGGTCCAGGTAGCGCCTCATGCTAACAGTAGTGACAGTGACCCTAGCCAAATGCAAAACTGGTGAAAGAGTCAGAAAAGATGAGGAGGGGAAAAAAAAATGTCAGTGGCCTCCACCTGTAAAACCATTCCTGTTTTGATGGTTGTCTCGTTGTTGCCCCTCTAGTGCACCTGTTGTTAATTTCATTAACACCAAAGCAGCTGAAACTGATTAACAACCCCCTCTGCTATTTATCTGACCAAATCAATATCCCAAAAGTTTTATTGACTTGATGCTATACTCTGATTACAAAGTGACATATATACGTAGCTATACATGTGGACATGTATACGTGCATATGCATGTATACACACATATATATATATATATATATATAATGTATGTATGTATGTAGACATCTGTGTGTATGCATGTACATACACACGTCTATCTATGTACGTACATATTATATATATATATATATATTTATGTATGTATGTATGTATGTGTATATATTATATATGTATATGTATGCATATATATATATATATATATAACACATATCCATACATATGTATATATATATATATATATATATATATATATATATATATATATATATATACAAGCATAGATGTCCACATACATGCATTTATACACGCGTACAAACAGATTTACCATGTACATCCATAGATGTGCATACACATAGATGTGCACATACATACACACAAACCTATATAGATATCAACATACATACATAGATACAGCATATAGGTGCAACATACTTACAGTCCCATGAATAAGCCATGAATAAGTATTTGCTCGTCCCTGATTTCTTTTTTTTTTTTTTTTTTTGCATTTTTGTCAGTTTAATATGTAAGTCTGTTGATCTGAAACATTAGACAAAGATAACCCAAGTTAACACTAAATTCAGTTTCTAGGAGGTGATTTAAAACTATCCAAACCTCTATGGCCCTGTGTAAAAGACTTTTTTGCCCCCTAAACCTAATAAAGGGTTGTTTCACCCTCAACAGCAACAACTGCAGTCAACCATTAGTGTTTAGTGGTCATGAGTGTTTCTCTGTCTGGAGGAGTTCTGGTCCAGTTTCTCTGCAGAATCGTTTACATTTAAGTGGCAAACATGAAAAAACAGAAGGAACAGAAGGGGGCAAATACTTTTTCAGATATATACATACAAACATAAAAACTTAACAACACGGTCTTTTCAAGTGTTTTATTGCAGAATGAGCAGATTTACATGGAAAAAGGCACAATGATTTCTATCCACGTACAAATGCAGTTTTCTAATCACGTTACATCCTGATTGGCCGCTACACCTGTTCAGGTACAAAAACAGATCTAAATAAACTCTGATCTGAAGCTCTAAGAAATTATTCACCAACTGGAAACTATTCTGCTTCAGCTTTTTTTTTTCTTTTTAAACAGCGCTGCGCTACTTTCCAAAGACTTCAACTCGTCCTCGACAGGAAAATTAGTGCACAAGTGGAAACAAATCAATAAATACAATCAGTGCGTTAGCGTCTACGTACAAGTTTCGCTGTATTTTTAAGCTGCTCAGTAGAAACGTATCAGAACCCTGAAATTAGTGTTTTTGTCTTAAATTGAACTGAAACCGGACAAGAAATTACAAATATCATCCATCAAAACTGAAATGTTTAAGTCAAGTTTTTGATTGTGTCTCATTGGTCACCTGACATCTTAACTCGAATCAAATTGTGGAAAACTTTGAACAGAGTGATGATATTAATCACAGGCTGCGGAACCATTGTGAAACAACCGCCGTGAAACGAGCGAAGTTAAACGACCGCAGTGAAACGACAGTCGTGAAACAAGTGAAGTGAAACGACCGCAGTTAAATGACAGCCATGAAACGACAGCCATGAAACGAGCAAAGTTAAACGACCGCAGTGAAACGACAGTCGTGAAACGAGCAAAGTAAAACAACCGCAGTTAAACGACCGCAGTTAAACGACAGCCGTGAAACGACAGCCGTTAAACGACAGCCGTTAAACGACAGCCGTTAAACGACAGCCGTTAAACGACAGCCATGAAACGAGTGAAGTGAAACGACCGCAGTTAAACGGCAGCTGTGACACAACCAAAGTGAAACGACCGCCGTTAAACGACAGCCGTTAAACGACAGCAGTTAAACGAGCCGTGAAACGACAGCATTTAAACGACAGCCGTGAAACGACAGCCGTGAAACGACAGCCGTGAAACGACAGCAGTTAAACGACAGCCGTGAAATGACCCAAGTTAAACGACAGCCGTGAAACGACCCAAGTGAAACGACAGTTGTCAAGCAATAGCCGTGAAATGACCGCGGTGAAATGACCGCAGTTAAACCAAAGTGAAACGACTGCAGTGAAACAACCGCCGTGAATCATCATCATTCAAGACAAAGAGACGAGTCGCACCAGAAACGTTGTTTAGAAGTGTCCCAGAAGCAACCGTCTGCTTTTGTTGCAGGTCTAAACTGTGACAACTCACACACAACAGAGAGGTGAGAGGAAGTCAGATTGGCATAAAGAATCTGGTGGATTTTCAAAATAAAACACCACAAGCTGGCTGTGACTCATCTGTTGATATTAAACGATTCAGAAGGTTTTAGAAGTGATTTGAACCATGTCTGGGGCGAAGTTCATAAAACAATTTTCTTTGACACACTCATCCTTTTTAACTGTGTAATTCTACAAACAACAAGACATGGCGAGATTGAGATTTACTTCTTTAAACGAGCTAAACTACCGCACAATTGGCACACAAACTTTCACGTAAAGTCGGAATCTCACGAATCCAGTCGAGCCGGCAGCGCTTGCAAGCATTCCAACCTGGACGGTGGCCCTTCTATCGCCCGTGTGACCCAACGTTTAGGATTTTACAGTCCTTAATGAGCGTAAAAGTTAATTTCGTTAGGGACCAAAACCGTGTGAATTGAAGCTGCTGGTGGTTTGAACCGAGGACACGTTTGGGTTCTAAGAAGTCTGTACAAGTCTGCTGCTAATGTTGAACAAAGTTCATGGCCTCTGCTTCCTCTTCTGTCACAAACAGTCTTGTAAAACAGTATTTTATTTTGACGTAGGTTGGTCTCCCATAGTGCTAACATTAAACATTAATTGCCATTTTTCTGTAAACACACTGTTCCGACTCAAAACTGCTTCAATGCACGTCGTTTTAGTCTCAACGGAAATTTTAGACACCTGACCATTGAACGATAGAGCCAGAGCTGACGTAACCCCCTAACTGTTCGTTTAAGCTGGAATCCCGCCGTGACCTCCAGAGGCTGCTGTGACCTCTAAAGGTTACTGTCGCGGAATGCAACTCTTCTCCACTTCACCCCCCCAAGAGGAAATCTAACACTTTGGCCGTTAATCTGCTCACAAAGTTCATGACAGAAGAAAATGATGGACCGAGGCAGCTTTTGCGAATTCCAACAATCTGATTAACTTGTCGTGACTGATCAACCAATCTTTCTAGTTCTAAGTCCTCTTAAAGTCCTCTCAAACTCTTTGACCGAAGACCTTCATCCGGTCTGAAGGTTCAGGAACTACGTCAAGCTCAACTCATGGAGCGTAACTGTTATAACTGTGGAAGTCATGAAGTCTCATGCTAGTCCTGCACTGGATTCACTTCGTTCTGCTGCGATAACAACAAAGTTCTCGAAGTGGGATGTCGGAGCTCCAAGACGACACTGTTTCCTTGATAAATTGAAGCTGAAGTAAACGTGAAGTAAGTCGAGTCGCTACGCTCAACATCGAATCCTTCCACTCTTAGAAACGAGTACGCGACGCAACGAGATGATGTCAGGTGACTGATGAGACAGTTCTAAGATCTCCAGGGTTACCTGCTGAGGTGGGCGGAACTGAAGAACGCATCCAGGAATCCTGAGCAGCAGACTAAATTCATTCAGCTTTTTAAAAAAATACCAAAACAGAAAAATCTGAATGCCATCTTAACAGCACATAATGATCTTCTACGAAAAATGACTAGTATTTTTCCATTTCATTTAACATCATCTGTTGATCAGTTCTATCAGCAAGTTAAAGTTATTTAATCTTAAAACATGATATACAGTGAATAAGGTCGTTTCTTGGCCCCAGGACTCAGTTAAATCAACTAGTTTTTACCTACTTCAGTCACAAACCTTCTTCCAGACGCTTGAACAGCAATTAGAACAATAATCTTTAGTTTGAAAGAATCTCCTTCAGGGACGAAGACGTTCAAAAATATTTTTCTCAGCTTCCCATTAAAGAGCAAACAGAGCGCCATCTGCTTCCACGGTTCTCGTAATATGAGAAGTCAGAGAGGCCCCGCCTCCTAACACAAGGCTGATCTGCTGTGGTTGGTCAGTTCCAGTGGCCCCCCCCACCAAACTCCATCATCTCTGCTGAAATTCAAATCTCAACACATCTGGAGGGTTTTGGTCACCGGCAGCCCAAATATTCACAACAGAGCAGGAAACATTCATTTACAAATGTATGAATATCAAATATGCACCTAAAACAAGATTAATGTATAAACAAACATGTAATCACGTATGTAATTATTAACCTGGTTGTATTCAGCCAACATAAACTATTATTGCTGGAAAATCTGCAGAATATGACACTTTTTATAGATTAAATTTAATCCCATGAGAATGCAGCATTAGTGGAATATTTAAAAATGTAAAAACCTATGAAAGAATAATTGTTTTAACAAGTGTAAGTGAGTTTAAATCAAAGATTTTATCTGATAAGCGGTGACTGGAAGGTAAAGATCAAACCTGAGAGGTCCAGAGCCGTTCAAACATTAATACTGAGAGGATTTACTCTAAAGAAAAAAAATATTAAAAAATCAGCTACCGAGCAGCTTTTCGTCAGTTTTCACCAACAGCAAAAAAAGGAAAAATGAAAAAGTCCCCCAAAGTGTTCATGTGAACTTCAGGCAAATGTGGCAGAATCTCATGAGCTTTGAACATACTGGATGTCCGGAGGTCGGCTGGCCGGGTCGGTTCGTGTTTCTACGGAGACGAGCTGAGGAGTTCCTGTCGGCGCCGCATGATCTCCACGAACTCGGCGCGGTCCGCCGCTGCCTGGAGGTCGAGAGTGTGAGACAACAAGCAGGCTGTGGTTTGAGAGAAAACTTTAAAGCGAAGGGGTTGAGCTCAGTGGGTGCTGCCTTCGTCAAAAGACTCCACCCCTGAGTCGCAGGTGCTGGCTGCCAGTTTCTCCTGCCGCCTCCTCATGATCTCCTGGAGCTCGGAGCCCGAACTCCTCTGGAGACGTCCCAGAAAACAAGAGGAGAGACACGAAGAAGAGACAGTCAGAGGACAAACGAACACAACGTCGACTCGATCTGAGGAGACTCTCGCAGGGACACTTCGTGGATCAACTCCCCGTTAACCAGATGTGATGAATAGGGGTGAGTATTGGCAAGGACCTCGCAATACGATATGTATCGTGATACTTGGGTCATGATACGATATGATCACGATATCGTGTTATCACAATATATTGCGATAACGCGATATCATGATACGACATGATCACGATATCGCGTTATCACGATATATTGCAATAACGCGATATCATGATGCGATATGATCACGATATCGCGTTATCACGATATATTGCGATGACGCAATATCATGATGCGATATGATCACGATATCGCGTTATCACGATATATTGCGATAATGCGATATCATGATGAGATATGATCACGATATCACGTTATCACGATATATCACGATATTCTACCCAATTAATATCAAAATTAAAAGTAGAGATGAAAAATCAAGTTGCTGTATATGTTCATCAGATGATATTGATCATTCAGAGGACAAACTGAGTCAAAACTTTTTGCTTCAAAACAACCTATTTATTGTTTATTATTAGTGTTTTGCACATTTAAGTGAATGAATTAATTTTCCTAAAAAATCGATATTAGGAGCTGAAAAATCGATATTATATCGGGCGGCCGAAAATCACGATATATCGCCAAATCAATTTTTTTCACACCGCTAGACATCCAGATGTTGAAAAGGTGCAACTGAAATCTCTGTCAGCCAGATGTGACGTGATGGTGAATTTACGTCACATGAACTGGGAAAAAAAAGGGTTTAATAGGCACAAAGACATGAGAAAGTCGTGTTTTAGGGAACATGAACTGTAAATTCAGCATATTAGACTTTGGGGGCGTGTCCAGAGATATTTTGGTTTGATAAGAGCGGCGTCTTGATCAAAACTGAGAAGTCTTAAAGTCACTTTTCACAAGGGGTGAGTATTGGCAAGGACCTCACAATTACGATATGTATCATGATACTTGGGTCACGACGCAATATTATCACAATATCACGATATATTGCAATATTCTACCCAGTTGATATCAAAATTGAAAGTAGAGATGAAAAATCAAGTTGCTGTATATGTTCATCAGATGATATTGATCATTCAGAGGACAAATTGAGTCAAAACTATTTGCTTCAAAACAACCTATTTATTGTTTATTATTAGTGTTTTTGCACATTTAAGTGAATGAATTAATTTTCTGAAAAAATCAATATTAGGAGTTGAAAAATTGATATAATATCGGGCGGCCAAAAATCGCGATTTATCGTCAAAAATCAATTTTTTTTTCACACCCCTAGTGATGAACACCATCAAACTATTCACGCATCTTTGAATTTAGAGCGAGATGTGCGCCATGGTACCGCTCAGCCCAACGGACTGCTCAAACACATGATCGGTGAAGTTGGCTGCAGCTGCTGTCAAACCAAACCAAGCAGACGCTAATGACGGGAGTACGACTGAGTCGAAGCGCCCGGCGTTCTTGAGTACCTCAAAGGAAGACAACCCTTTGGCTGTTTATTGGAACGACAAAGGCGTCAGCTAGTAGGTTCTTCTTCGGCAAGAAACGACCAGAAGCATAAATCAGGGTTAGCGGTTAGCCTGCTACAATGTGTTGCAAACGTCTACGACTGTTTGGAGCAAATATACTGTCCCCTGGAGCGTTTGCACGGAACTAAAATTAGTCCATAACAGTTATTTCTGGAAGGATTCAACGTGAGGAGAAAACATGACTGTTGTTCGGCGCGATTAGCTGCATTCATGTCGTTTATTTCACGGCAACACTGCAATTTTGGGCCAACGAAAATTTTTCCAACACTACAAATCAAAGACGGTGCTCGGAGCCAGAGTGGCACAGTTCCTAACAGTTTTCAGGACCAGCGGTTGTGAATCGTTCCAGAACAAACGGGTTTACGACCTGCCAGGTAGGTTGGGGGGGTCACAGAGCTAGGGCCCTATGAAATCCGTTTTATTTTTTCTCAAATTCCGTTTTAATTTTTTTCATTTTCGGTGTTTTTCGGTTTTTAATTTTTGAGAATTCCGTTTTTAAGGATTTTATGCAAATTTAACCCCAAAACAGTATATAAAGTAATGAAATATAGACAATTTATCCAATTATAACTGTAAACTTTAATGTTTTTATACTTTTAAACATATTGTGTCCAACAAAACATTGTTTTTTTTTAACAAAAAAAATCTAGTTTTTTCTATGTAATAAATAAGAAAAAAATAATTCAAATAGGTAAAATCAATTTAAAGCGCAAAAAAGAAAAATTGCAACAGCAGTAAACTAATAAGTTTAGTTTGTTTGATTTCTTTTGTTATCAGACAGTTTGTCATAACGTACATGATATTTTTCAGGTATGTCATGACAAACTGTGTCCGATAACAGAAAAAAGAAAAAACTATATTTACTACAGCTGATGTAGATGCTATGAAATCCAAAGCAGTGAACACTGAACACTGGTTGTGTGTATGAGTGTGTGCCCGGGTGTTTTTTTTTTTTCTTTAGGTGTTCCATCTATTACAGACAGCTGTTTAAATAAATAATTATCAGCCTCTTTGTGTTTAGCTCGTTGAGTGACTCTCGCCTTTTTACGTTTGTGCTTTTCACTCATTATTTTGATCCTTGTTGGAAGACCACGGGGCAGACCAGGACACGCTGGAGAGATGATATCTCTCAGCTGGTCTGGTGGAAGCGGCCGGGGGGAGGGAGGTCTGGGTCTCAGCTGAAGCTGTTGCCCCCGCGAGCCGACTACAGACCAAGCAGGAGCTAATGGATGGATGGAACTGATCCTTGCGCGTATATTTTGTGTCCATTCAATCGCGTGCTGGCAAAACTTGCAGAATTTTAAATTGCCAGACACATAATAATCTCGGATAAACTGCTCTGCCCTGTACCTGAGAGTAAACCGCTAGTTCCTTTGCTTCTTCGCCGGTTTCTCGGGTGCCGCTTCGACGTGTTTTTTTTTCTATGATGAGGAAAGCGGGGGCAGAGAAGCTAGAATGTCCCCACCTTTTCGTGAACCCTCTTGGAACATTTTCTCGAAAGAAATGTTCCTTTTAGTCCGGGAGAAAAAAAAAGAAAAAACTTTTACGCAAATTGCCGTTCAGTTCTGTTATATTGTGCATTTAAAGTGAATTCCGTTTTTAATCTCCAATTCCGTGATTCCGTCCGCGATTCCGTGATCGCGGATTCCATAGGGCTCTACAGAGCCCCCTCAAGAGTCTCCCTCAGACCTTATTGAGTTTTTCTACCTTTAAAGCGACTGAGCATCTCTTAGCCTGAGCGCTACAGAGCGCCTGTGCGCCCTTCTCAAAAGCCTGGACACCAGAAACCTTCTGAGAGTCGGAGTCCAACGGCGCCAGCTGTGGTTAAATGGTGCTCCAACAGAACTCCATGTAAACTCAGCCAGGGGCCTCAACCGACCTCAGGAAGTCCGCTACGAGCTAAAAAAGAGCATGTGCGTGAGAATGTCTACGGCTTGGGTCAGTTGCTTGAGCCAGGAGGCATGCTGGGTAACGGGAGGACTGCCCGACACTGGCTGCACAAACATCCCCCGAACCGGTTGACTAAGCTCTTAGATCAAGACCAAAACAGAAGAAAGTGAAGTCATAAATCATAAATCAGTAAGTGTTTGTATAAACTGGTTGGGTCAGGGGGGGCCGAACACCCCGACCCAACTGAAGTGAGATCTTTTTGCAGCCAGCTGCAGGTTCAGGACGATCAGATAATTCAGAAATCAAACACGACTTTGACAGAAACAAAACGATCATTTCTACTTACCAGTCCTGCATAAATACATACCTAAATACCAGTTATTCTAACAACGTAGTTTATTTTAAGATACCTTCACCTTTTACATGTTTACAGTAACAAAAGTGCACAAAAGCAGAAATTAAGTTCCAGCCATTTAAAACATCTACATCCTGGTCTCTACAGGTGGGTGGGAGGTGGAGGGGGGGTGGGCTGCAGGCTAAACAGGAAGTAACGTTCTGGATGTGGTTTATTCAACGTTCATGGAGGCCTTACTGGACAGCCACTGCAGGAGGATGTACTGGCGCTAGCTTAAAGTGCTGCTACACACCAAACAACTGGAGCCTCGTTCTGGTGGCCAGATTCAGGATGAGCAACAACCTTTTTAAAAACTGTTACAAGCATTTGTCAAGGTGGGGGGAGGGAAGGGTGAGCATGGTGCACGAGTCCATGTCAAGATCAACAAGTCTTCCAAGTCAAAACCTGAACCGGACGTGAGGAAACCTCCTGAAAACAACTCTGGACTAGAGACGAGTCAAGTCCCGTCCTCATTCCTGAACTGGATCGTCCCTCCCTGACATCCAGGTATCAGGTTCATCTAATCCTTTGACAGGGGGTGTTGGAGGACATCTGGGTGGCCAGATGAGCCCAGCAAAACTGGCTGAAGAACTGGGACCAGGTCTGAGATCTGGCATGGACGCTTCTCGCTGCTGCTCCGGGGACTTATCCCTGCGACGCTGGACGCTCCAGTTTTTGCCCGGTTTGTGGTGATCTGTGGTCGGATGTCGACATACTGTCTGCAGGGGGCAGATCGGTCCTCTTGCGGCTGGTGGAGACCTGCCGCCGCGGACATGGACGGTGTCGCTGGAGGCCGGTTCGGGAAAGCTAAGCTGAGTAGTCCTGAACTGCTACCCGCGGCAACCACCGCCACTGGATCTGGGCTGCAGCATCACGGAGCCGGGACGGGAGCCCCCAACGTAGCAGCGGCGGCATGCTGCCCCCGTCCAGCAGTCTACACACCGGATGAGTCAGCTGACCTGGCAGGGGCCGTCTGGTGACCTGGTGGGGCCCAGCACCGCCGGGGGAGACGACAACGGCCTGGTCCGGCCCACATGATGAACCGGGCTCTGGGACGGTCGGCTCCGTCGTTTGCCGGACTGAATGGAGTTGGTCTTCCCAGGGGATACGGTCTGGTTCATCGGTGTTTCCTCCTCTGACCTGGAGATATCTCACTTGTCATCGTTTTGGAGATATACTGGTTCTAACGGCTGTTAACTGTTTTAACGGATGTTAACGGCTGTTAACATCCGTTAACATCCGGGACCTGGCATGTAAAGAAGCGCTGGACACTAGCAGCTTCCCTAGTACACCAGAAGAACTGGTGTACTGAAACTTGAATTTCCCCCTTGGGGGATTAATAAAGTATTTTTGAATTGAATTTGAATTTAATTCAAGGACAAAGGAGATGTTGGCCTCCAAGTCACTTCTGAATTCAAGACCAATGAGGTCCAAAGTCAAGACCTTAGTCAAGCTGTCCAAACTGAGACCTGAAAGTCAAGAAAAAGACTTCCTGCTCCTGACAGTTAAATCCAGATAAACCAGAACTTGTTGGTATCGAAGTGAAGAACTTTAGAGTTCCTTTATAAAAGTTAAGCAACCTTTACGAGATAAGCTCAGTCTTTTGATTGGTTCCTCCTTCGTTTTCTCTTCTTCACTTCTTCTGTCATTACGTCCTTGAGTCTCTTACTCATCTCTTCCATGACGTCCATCTCTGGTGATGTGAAGCAATCGATAAGAGACGAGCAACAAAGCTGCTGAACATTTACTGATCCAATCTCAAATAGGTCCGACTCTGGACCTTCAGGTCGGACACTCGCTTGTTCCAAAGACAAGTCAAACCCTCGATCAAGGCCCAGACCAGGAGGAGCCAGGCCAAGAATAGGAGGAGCCAGGCCCAGACCAGGAGAGGCCAGGCCCAGACCAGGAGGAGCCAGGCCCAGACCAGGACAGGCCAGGCCCAGACCAGGATAATCCAGGCCCAGACCAGGAGGAGCCAGGCCCAGACAAGGTGAGGTCAGGCCCAGACCAGGAGAGGTCCAGTCAGGAGATGATTAAAGGTCTCAGGTTTATTTCTAAGGTCACTAACGGGTCCGTAGTTGATGGTACCTGTTGGTCCACGAATGTTCAAGTCAAGACAAGTCAAAATATTTTCAGTTCAGGTGATGAAGGTTTGATCATTTTTCATTCTTTGGACTTTAGAAAAGAAAAAAAAGTCTTTAGTCAAAGCGAAGTCAGGAGTTACTGAGTTAAAAGTCTCAAGTTAAATTTAGATGATCCAATTTATGACCAAGTCATCAGAGCTGCTGTTCTGCTGTTCGGACGGTTCTGGTTCATTTGGAAAAGGTCCGACCTTCTCGATTCACCATCAGACTCCTCCCCCTTATAGCCGGGTCAGCCAGAGAACCAGTCCGGTTCCTTTGGTTTGGACCCCCAGGGGCCGGCACCTCCGGACTCTACTGGGGACGCCATCACCGCTGGAATACCAATGTAAGCAGCACCAGACCCGTGTAACGGCCGGCCGGGCTACCAGGGACACTCGCTTGTTCCAAAGACGAGTTAAAACCTGAGTCACCGAATGATAAAAAGGTTCTGGCCAACAGAACGAAGCTGTGAAGACATTAATGCGACACAATACCTGAGTGAATGTGGTAACAGAGTCAGAAGATCAAAGGAGGGTCAGAAGAAAACCTGCAGGTGGGAAATAGACACCACACACCAGACCTTGGCAGAGTTGGGGGACAGAAGACAGCTTTGACAGATTTAAGACGGAAGAGGAGACCTTCAGCTTCCAGAGATAAATGAGAGACACTCTGCAGGACACGGGGACGAGGTCACGTTTCCCTGGAACACCTGGACGGTCCTCCACCTGCAGGAGGACGACGTCTCAACCCGGACGGTCCTCCACCTGCAGGAGGACGACGTCTCAACTTGGACGGTCCTCCACCTGTTAGTGTTTAGTTTTTTTTATCGTAACTACGCAGTTTTACTTCTCTGTACAACTTTGTTCTAATTTTGTATGAAAATATATAAACCTGGCTACAGAATAAATCCAGATTTCAATAAATATATAAATGGACTTATTGATCTGAAGCTGGAAAATTCCACTTAAGTATATAAATAACTACAATAATTAATTTTTAAAAATAATAACTGTATATTGGGACATTTATTTCTTAAAGCCCCATTTATTTACCTCAGTAGTTTTCTTATGAATAAACTGAGTCAGTTCAGTGGTGGTTTTAGTCTAAATTCAGCTCGTTGGCGCACCCTGGTGGACAAACACTGAACTGAGATTCTGTTTAAAAAAGTCAAATGTTTTTTTTTCTCTTTTTTTTCTTCTCTATCTTCCTTTTTAAAAAGTGAACATGTCCTTCTCTGGCAGTATTTTTTTTATTTAAATAAATGCTAAAGAAAATCATCGTTGCAGTTCATAATACAGACAATGATTTAGACGCCGACAAAACTACGCTGGACCTCGTTAATGGAAACAGGCCTCAGAGGAAACCACTCTGGTTTTTTTTTATTCTGCCTGAAAACGTTCATGAACTCGTCTCCGTTCGCTGCAGCTTGTGTTTGATCAACCAATCAGATGGCTGGAAGCATCACGGACCAACAAAGTCCAGTAACATCTGGTAAACGATGGTTAATAACCCACAAAAACTCCCCTAAAGACTCTGAACCGAACCAACAACCGAGGAAACAACGACTCTTTGGTTGATCTGTGTTTCTTCTGGAGCTCCAAACAAACTTCACAATAACTGAATTAAATCCTCAGAGGAAAGTTCAACTTCTCTGTAAAATATTCACAGGTTTATTCTTTAAATGTTGTGATTTTCTCAGGAAATTTCTAACCCCTCCTTCAGTAAATATGTCCATTTTCAGAACAGAACGTTTTTGGGTTTTTTTTGTTATAAATATTAAAGCTGTTCCTGAATTAGAGTTTTGGAAACACGTCAGCTCAAGATATTCTGATTTCAGTCACAGATTATTGAATCTTTCTTACAAGAAAACATCAGACTAAAAGCTCCAAACTCTCACGTCGTTAACTCGACACATCGTCTCCAGAAGTAAATAACATGATGATGTCCACCACGCCTCCTTCGGCTGGTTGGTTTTTCTTTTTGTTTTTTAACAAACTGTCATGATGTGAATTTTGAATCTGAAGTCAACTGGAATGAACTGGAACATGATTGTAGTGAACTGGACTTTGAACTTGTTTCGTGGCTGTGAAGCGGTGGCGCCGCGTCGGCCGAGTCCACCCTAGTCAGCGTTCTCACGGGAGCCGCCGTGCAGAGGTTTAGAAGAGTCCCAGATGCTCGTCGAGTCCATCTGGACGTTGGAGCGGAGAACCTCAGCTGGCAGGAAGTCAGACGTGAGAACGGCATAGAGAATTTTCAAAATACACCAACAGGCTCCGACTCGTACGTGGACGTCAGGTTAACCTGCTGAAGCCGAGCTTAAATCATCAGAGCCACATCTGAGGAGAGTTTAGAGGTCCATAAGCTCGTTACGCTGGGCGCCACTCGTCCTTTTAAAGATGTATAATGCTAGAAAGACGATGCTCCCATCATCTGAATCTCAGGGATCCAGTAGAGGTCTTCGGAACAACCCGAAAACCCGAGGTTCCGACCGGAATCGGGTCTCGGGTCCATTCAAAAGACATGACTCCGGGTTCGGGTCTGAATCGGTACAGCTAGTCTCGGGTCCGGTTGGTGCTCTCTGACAGGCTGGGTCCGCGTTTACTCCAGAGAGGTAAAGATATTGGCAGTGGCAGCCAATGTCAGGACTCGGGGCAGTTTAATTAATTATTCATTAACGTGGCGTGTTTGTCATGAAACAACCGTGTTGCCGTAGCGTGTTATTAGCGTGTTATTAGCGGTTTGCCCGGCAGCTGTAAAACACAACGGATCGCCAACATGACAACGCTGGATGAGAGAACATATTCACGACACCTCCTGACCACTGTAGGATATTAGCGTTAGCAGTTGCTACCAATAGCATCTGTATCCACAAAGAAAATAACAACGTGGATTTATTGTTGTTTACATCACGTAGCCTATGTAGCAACTGAACCGGTAGAAGAAGACAACTTTAGGGAAGAAAATCAAGTTTTATTCAACAATAGACAACTTTAACATGAGCAACTATGGGCTGGATTGTCTCGGTTCTATTCGGGTAACTCGGTTCGGTTCGTGGTCAGAAACTAAAGACTCGGGTCGGGTCAGTTCCAGGTCCAAATATTCCAGGTCCATTCAGGTTCGGACTCCCCGACTTATGATAATAACTCGGGTCGGGTCAGTTTCGGGTCGAATTTTCACTGGTCCATTCGGGTTCAGGTCCATGAATGTGGACCCGTGAAGACCTCTAGGATCCAGCCGACAGCGCTCACAAAACCAAAAACCATGCTCCTGGTTGGAGGTGCACCTTCAGGAGACGTGGTTTTGGATGGACATCAGAAGCATTTTAGTTGTTTACTTCCAAAATCTACCTTGTTCTCGCAAACTTTCTAGCCGACTCAACATTTAAAACATCTGCACTGAATTTTCCAGAAGTTAAAACCTTCACTCTTGACTAACTAGTGAAATATCACTGGTGCAAACGATTGCCTCCATCTTTAACTCCACCCACCTCCAGCGCCGCCTTTTGGACGGTGACCTGGCTGAAGACTCGCGCTCCGTCGTCGGGACAGACCGTCTTCAGCTCCTCCTTGTTGAGGGAGAACAGCTGGGCCCCGGTCAGCACGCCCAGGCTGCTGATGGTCCTGGACACACGACAACTGCCGGCGTTAGTCCGCCACCGCGGGAGGAAACACAGACTCACGCTGACGGGCTCGAACCGCCGACTCACACTGGGCTGAAGCCTTTGGCCTCCAACCAGGCTCTGACTTCGTCCGGAGTGGAGTCGTACGTGATGCTGACGGCCGGCGTGCCGCCTCGGGACGGCGCCTGGAACTTCTTCTGAGCACTGCGACCCAGAGTCAGTCTGTGGATCAACTCGTCCTGGACCTCCTCCATGTTGGACTTCCTGCCTGCAGGAGGACGAGCGGCGAGAAAACACAGACGTCAGGGCTGGTTTCTAACCCTAATCTGAAGAGGAAAAGATTCTACTTTGAATCTGCTACGAGTCGTTGTCCTTCTCCTTCCACCTCAGGAGATCACCTGATCAAGGCTTCTACACGTCCAGCCTATATACAGAACCTGTGGTTGCTCGTCACGCTGTAATTACGCAACCAAACACTAGATGTCAGCGTGGGTTCTCGTCTGCAGCATTTAAGAGAGCAAGAAAGACTCACTCTCTTAAACTTTCACTTTCAAAACCTTCTTAGAAAATCCGTCAAACATCTTCGAGGGTAGAGTTAGCAAGTTAGCGTAAGGCAGGGATGTCAAACTCAGTTGCACCGGGGGCCAAATTTCAAAACACGCTTCAGGTCGTGGGCCAAACAGGATAAACATTTATTGAACACACTAAAACGAAATGTTTTTGAAACAAATTTATGAATCAAAACAGACAGAAATATCCCAGAGCAGTTTCATGTCTGTTACACTTTGACATACGTTTTCAAAAATGTCTTTTCCAGTCGTCCCGTGCATCGATTTAATGTCCATTGCTTCTTCTGTTACGCGCAAATGGAGTCCAGCTTGAAACTAGACTTGATTGACATGGTAAGTGTGCGGCAAGGCCGCTGAATCGTTGCATTTTGGGATCTGTAGTTCTGTGCAGTATTGTTTTAATCAGCGCTTCATATCAACAGGCCATTAATAACGATAATGTAAAATGATCTTGCGGTCCGGACGTGGCCCGCGGGCCTTGAGTTTGACACATGTGGCGTAGGGTAATCCCATCAACGGACAAATAATATTCAAGGAGCTTGATATAAAGACCTCGAGAGTTGTCTGACGGTGAAGTTTGCGGCTTAAACGTTTCAGTTGAAGTTTGGAAAGCTGGAGATTTCAACAAAGAACTTGGATGTGTGCAGTTCTGGTGGACAGTAAACACCAGACTTGTCTGTAAATCCTCCCCAGGAAAGGTGACCTTGTGACCATTAAACTACACCCAACGAACTACTCTCACCGGAGTTGCTGCTCAAGCATCCAGTCGGATGATACTCAACCTTCTCCGTCTAAAAACTTGCTGGCTATTCTCTTCTCTGTCTCTGTCAGAGAAGAAGGTTCTTCATTTTGACAGCGTCACTCAAGAAACAATCAACACAGTCATGAAGCTGTGGAGGAGTAGATGGTCTGCTCTCCATCAGTGCTCGCTCCTCACTCGTTTGTCACGTCTCCACCAAGAACTTCAGTCGACTTGCAAAATGGAGTTCATGTCGTACAATCCAGGAGGCAGTCGCTAGATGATGATAGTGAACCGTCTCTACACAGTCAAAGTGGAGGAAAGAGGCCTGGATCTGCACAGTAGTCCTCAGTCTCAGACTTCTCTACAAGCGTCATAGCACCGGAACCTGGACTCTGGTTTTAGCTGTTCATGTCTCAGAACTGGTGAGGGTATGGGTTAGTTTCGTTTGTGATGAGGTCCCAGAGATCACCACTGAAAAATCAAAGGCAGGAAATCAGTGGGTTCAGCATTTGTCCAGTCCTCGTCTTCATGGTACCAACTGGCTCACCGAACTGATCCAGTTGTGACCCTCTGACTCATTTCTCAAACAAACACAGCCATCATCATTGCTGTTCTGCTGCCTCCTCCACATCCAGAAACTCTCCCAGGTGTTCCCTGATTTCTGCCACCCTGACCTCAGTTTGCCAAGCCTCTGAGTTTCCATCTCCTTCACCTGTTGCTACGTGGGTTAGGGTTGGCCCTAACCCTTACCCTAACCCTACCGCCATCATTTCACTTGACGAAGGCTCATCAACATCAGAAGGCAAACGTTCCCCTTCAGAACCAGAGCCGGAAAGATCCTCACGAAGAACTTCTTCAACCCCCAACAGATACCTCCACATTTTGCTTGCTCCCTCTGTACCGCTGACTGCGAGTGTTTCCTCATCAGAAGGCGACTTTGCACGGACACAGGCCCTGAGTTGGGGTTCGGATGGAAGCAGCACACGTCTGCCGTCTAGACATGAAAAGTCGTGACAGAATCTGGCGCTCTTCCTGGATCTACGGTTCGTCTCTTTCAGTTGAGTTGCTTGTTGCAAGTTTGCAACTTTGGGACTTGAAGGGTTAAAGACCGTCATGACGACACCAGAATCTACAGATATATTCCCTCCAGTAAGAGAGACTTGATTCCATGTTGGAAAAGCTTGGGGAACTCTTGGGGAGCTTGAACGAAGGTTGGAGACCCTGGTCTACCCTGGTCTACCCCGGTCTACCATGGTCTACCCCGGTCTACCATGGTCTGCCCCGGTCTACCATGGTCTGCCCCGGTCTACCATGGTCTACCCTGGTCTGCCCCGGTCTACCATGGTCTAACCTGGTCTACCCCGGTCTACCCTGGTCTACCCAGGAGACAATTAAAACTTACCTTTAATAATGAAAGGAAGTAACAATAAAAAAATTAAAAAAAAACGACCAATGCTGGAAGAATTGTCCTGAAACTGAGGATTGAAAGTTGAAAGCTGAACCAGCGTCAGGTCTACAGAGAAGAAAAGGAGGCGTGTTCATTCATGGACTCACGGCCGACGGGTTTCTGGCTGCTCTGCTCCTTCGTGGCGCTGCTGCCAGCGTCGCTGGACGTGGTGCTGTTCTGCCGACTGACCGTGTTGGCGCCGCTGTTGCCGCCGGCGGCCGGTCTGGACGGCTCGGCGGCCGGGGGGGGCAACGGCGGCGTGGGAAGTCTGGCAGGGGCGGGGGCGGGAGGTGGCGGCGTGGGAGCCGGGGGCATCGGAGTGGCGGCGGCTTTACCGGGGACGGGGTCCACCCTCGTGGTCTGTTTCTGGCAGAGGAAAGAAGCTCATTTCATTTAAGTTAAACAACAGGCAGAAACGACAGGACGAACATCAACGTGGAGACACAAACTGAACTGGCTGAATGTTCCTGCAAACAAATTCAGGCAAAGACAAACCAAACAACAGGAGAAGCATCTCTGATGTTTGTCGTTTACCTCGTTTAACTCTCCCAGTAACTGCTGCTGACATGAAATGAAACAAAAATGGCGGTGATGAGACGCAGCAACAAGCTTCATTCAGTCCAAACCAATCGACTCGTATCAACGACTCGATCTGAGAGGAGCCTCTACCGCTCCGCTACGACTACACATTCACAGCATTTTCAGAATAAAAGCACTTAAAGAAACAGTCCTAACATTCAGTGAAATAAGTGAGCACGTTCAGTCCTGCTGGAAACCGACAACATCAGATGTAACTGATGATCAATAACCAAAAACAGCAGTTTAGTCACAAACAGGGCAACTATTGATACAAGGTTTTACATTTTTATGTGAAAATTGTTAGATATGTCAGATTTATAGCTTCCTATTTTCACTATGAAAAATTAATCTGAATATTTACTCAATTTGAAGAATTTCAGTAAATTATTATTAATATTCAAGACAGACAGCTATTTTTGTTTTTGTGAGAAGTTATTGATAAACCTACAAATTAAAGGCAGGGTAAGGAATTTCTGGATGAAGTCATGTTGGTTGATATTTGAAACAAAACAACAAACACATGGGGCTCAGTTCCTCAGTACTCGGTATATTATGCTTTTCCTGAACTTCAAAGGTTCAAAATTGACTTAAACTGTAACACAGTCTGTTTCTTAATGCCGTTTTAACATAAACGTGACATACCTGCAATCTTTTAAATAACAGTCTATTTACGTAAATATTGATTCTGCATATCGGCCCTCTTATTGCCAATCAAAGATCTTCTTACTTCCTGCTCTCGGAGGTGGACGCTTTTTCTCGAGCTCCTCTCTATCTATCTGTCCCTGCTGCTGGATTTCTGCTGTTTGGAGTCGGCGGAAACCTGCTGTACCGAAAAATTAATCGCACGGCAGCTGCCATTCTGGACACCAACCTGCCTGCTGTGTGGTGGTGGTGGTGGGGGGGGGGGGGGGGGGGGGGGGGGGGGGGGGGGGTGGGGGGGGTGGGGGGGGGGGGGGGGGTGGGGGGGGGGGTGGGG
Organism: Hirundichthys speculiger; assembly: GCA_018398805.1. Lineage (NCBI taxonomy): Eukaryota > Metazoa > Chordata > Actinopteri > Beloniformes > Exocoetidae > Hirundichthys > Hirundichthys speculiger. Next base: position 589,603 of record JAGFBZ010000384.1, on the reverse strand, counting down.
GGGGGGGGGGGGGGGGGGGAGCTGCGCTGTGAGCGCCCAGACTGCTACGCTTGGTGAGCTGAATCGGAAACTGGATGTGATTCAGAGCGTGAATCACAGGCAAGTGATGATTTTTGAATTCACTGGAAAAATTTATTCCAACTTGGGGAAACTACTTGCGCTGCTCAGGGAGAACTGACCTGGAATTCGGCTATTTGGATTTATTCCCGCCAAGATGAAACCGGCAAGGACTCAAGGCAGACAAAATCACATGTCAGCCTGACCTAAACAATCTTCTCTTATCTAAATCTGGCTCCCCTGAAGCGAAGTTGGCCTTGTAAGGCTGCTTCTATCTAAACTCTCCCGGATGTTATGCTGTTCTTGACCCTCTTCCCCCACCCCTCCCCTTTCCAAACAACACCTATAGATGAAGCCCTGAACTGAACTGGGAGTCAGGAGTCACTGGCTTATCGACTAGACACTTACTCACAGACTGATACATATACTCTCACGTGTCCTTACGGGACACGTTGTGAGAGATAATTCCCCCCCCCCATGTGATCTCATTTTCATCTAATAAATTTGCAGCGCCGCAGTGGCTGCAGCCCCAGGCATCGCAGACCCCTGTCCTATATGTTGTTTGTTTTTCTGTATGTTTCTTGGATGATGTACTGGATATGATTTCGTTGTGCTGGGACGCTGGCTCAATGACAGATAAATTCTCATTCTGAAACCAGCATCTGGGACTGGGACTGGGACTGGGACTGGCCCCCCCCCCCCCCCCGAGACAAAACCATCTCATGGTATTTGTTTAACGAACCCGCTCTCAGTTAATCACTGTTGGCATCAGTCATCAAGAAAATTATATTTGTTTATTTGACTTTATTTGTAATTAAACTAGTCGCCACTGGAAAAGGCAGCACTACAGTAAACATGAGCGGTACTAGTTACCGTAATGGGACGTAAGTGGTATTACTAGCGATGCTATGCTGGTAGAGCACACGACACACCAGCATCGCGCTATGCTAGCATTTTACTACCGTTACACAACGCTACTGATTTTTACAGCTGCGTTACTTCTGTAAATCGCTGCTGTACTGAACTGCTAAGGGCTAATAGGAGCTACTGTCCATGACGTTATAACTTTAAAAGCACCAGTAAGCAACCCAGTAGCTACTAGCTAGTGTAGCATTTCAAGTACGAGATTTATGCTTCTGTGTAATAAAGAAATGTAGCCTCAGACTGGACATGCGTTGTAACTGTCGCTTATACTTCACCACCTCTAGGGGGCAGTGTGGGTTCTCTTCTGCAGTGCTGTAGCCAGAAATGCTGTGCTTCCTTTTGTTGATTCTTCATCTGTACCTTAGAAAGAGCGACGGAGCGAATTTTACCGACACTGCAGCCATTGATCTCTCTAACCAGCTTGAAAACGACAAAGTAGTAATAACAGTAGCAAAATGTGACTTAATCGTAGCGGGGAGGGAGAGGAGGAGGAAGAGGAGGAAGTAGTGGTGGTTGTCGTCATACTCCCCAGAATGTTGGACTGTTTCTTTGATGAAACAGCAAAGCAAACAAACTACTGGACAGAAACCAGTCAGCTACAAACACACAACCTAGCTCGTCCTACCTTAAACAGCTCAAACTCCTTCTTTGGCATCATGAGCTTGAGATTTAGGAAATAAAACATGACTGAGATGAGGTGGCGGTGGAAGGACGGACAGGCAAACGAGGTGTTAGGAGTCTGTTTGCTGCTTCCTACCTGGATGGTGTGGCTGTAGATGGGCTCTCCTCGGGCAGTCATGTCCACCGCTCTGGTGACCTCCAGGATGTTGTTTGGCACATAGCCAGACACCCCGCAGCCATTGAGGACCTTCCACCACTGCTTCCTGTCATCAAGAACCTGTCAGACAAAAACCAGGGCCAGTTTACCAACAGTTCAGACAATAAGGCAGAACTTGAAAGAAACCACCAGTCTCTTGCTGACTACACAGTTGCCATGGTTACTAGGCTCTACAGGGAATTATTTTAGCTAAAGAAAAAAGACGTTTTGTGGTCCAGACAGGTCAAACCTTCAGGAGAGTTGGGATCTGCAAAGAAAACGATAATGAATGCGTCTTGACCTAAACCTGTCATCAGACCAGCTGGCCAACATCACATGGTCTCAGACGTCATCCAGACACGAGATTCAAGACATCAGTTCTTCATTCCTGAAAGTAGAACATCTAAAGTGAGAGATGGAGGGAAAAAAGACTTGTCGTTTACCTCAACGACCTCATCTTTGAGGATCGACAGCTCTGTGTTGTTTCTCGCCACAAAGTCGTAATTCGATTTGGCGAAGAACTTTTGTTGGACTCTGGCGTCGGCGTCAAAACCTCTGAAACACAACGTCGGCAAGAAAGAGCTCAAAGATCTCCCCAGACCAGGTCACGACATCTCCAGACGTGAAAACCAGACACGAAAAACAGGATAAAACATTACCGTATTTTCTGGACTATAAGCCACTACTTTTGTCCCACGCTTTAAACTATGAGGCTTATACAGAGGTGCGGCTTTTCTATGAATTTTTCTTCAGCCCTCAGGGGGCGCTCTAGCAGGAAGCGCAAAAACCAAAAAACAAACCAAGTAGTTAAAGGCTATTCTGGATACCAGCGGATTATAGTCCGGTGCGGTTTATATGTGACAAAATATATATTTCCTCTATATTTAAATGGGTGCAGCTTATATTCATGGGGGGGTTTATAGTCCAGAAAATACGGTCAATCCATCTTTAATGCAACAGAAATGCATTTTAAATGCTCTCTAATCAAATGAAGCACATAAATAAGTAAAAAGTAACAAATGTGACTAATTCTACAGGACGAATCTGCCGGATTAAACTGGATTCCAGCCGTGGAGAAGTGAACCAACGCGTCAGAGCGTTCAGAGGGAAACGAGCTTTTATAGATCAACTCAATGCAGGTTCACAGTTTAAAGAGGCGGAAAAAGGTTCTGAGGTTTGATTCACTGACAGAGATCACAGAAGTGGATCAGAACCGATAGAGAACAGGAGGACGTTTTCAGAGGAAGCAGAAGAGTTCAGAGCGTTGGGATCAGTTCTCCAGGGCGTCATGTGACCTGGGAGTTACCCGTCTACACGGCGGCTGACGGCATGTTTGAAAGCAGCCACGGCTGTGTCCTGATCCAGGATCTGCAAGCGTTTGTAGCTGTTGGAGAGGGCGTACCCGTCGGAGAGGGTGTACCCGTCGGACAGGGGGAACCTCTGCACCGCCACCTGCTGCTGAAACAGAGCAACAGACACGGCGAGTTACCGCCTGCACATTCAACCGCGGGAGGGTCTACGTGCAAGCGAGCGAGCGTCGCGGACTGACCTCCTGGTTCAGTCGCAGCCGCAGGTCGTCCAGCTCCGTCGGGTCCTGGTCTCGACCTGGCGTCACGGATGGCAGCACGGGAGGCTCCCAGCCGTCTCGGAAATGCAGCAGGCAGGGAGGGAAGTAATGGTCTTTGGGCCACTCGAGCCTGGAGGAGATGAGGACATCGCCATGGTTACGAGATTAAGACACGAAGACTCAGGATCAGATCATCATGAGGACACGAGACACGCAACATGAAGAGACTATCAAGACTGCAGTTCCTCTACTGACCACTAGAGGCTGCGGTTCCTCTACTGACTACTAGAGGCTGCAGTTCCTCTACTGACCACTAGAGGCTGCGGTTCCTCTACCGACCACTAGAGGCTGCGGTTCCTCTACCGACCACTAGAGGCTGCGGTTTCTCTACCGACCACTAGAGGCTGCAGTCCATCTACCGACCACTAAAGGCTGCGGTCCATCTACCGACCACTAGAGGCTGCAGTCCATCTACCGACCACTAAAGGCTGCGGTCCCTCCACCGACCACTAGAGGCTGCAGTTCCTTTACTGATCACAAGAGACTGCAGTTCCTCTACTGACCACAAGAGACTGCAGTTCCTCTACTGACCACTAGAGGCCGCAGTTCCTCTACCGACCACTAGAGGCTGCAGTTCCTCTACCGATCACAAGAGACTGCAGTTCCTCTACTGACCACTAGAGGCTGCAGTTCCTCTACTGACCACTAGAGGCTGCAGTTCCTCTACTGACCACTAGAGGCTGCAGTTCCTCTACGGACCACTAGAGGCTGCAGTTCCTCTACTGACCACTAGAGGCTTCAGTTCCTCTACTGACCACTAGAGGCCGCAGTTCCTCTACCGACCACTAGAGGCTACTTCTGACCACATTTTTCTGCTTCTACTCATTCCTGGTCTTTTACATACTGTTTTAAAGGTTTAACATCCACAAAGGTCTATGTAACAGAGAGCATAAAGGAAAAAAAGCTGCTGGGCAGCTGTGAATTCTGACTTGCAGGTCTGTGATCCAGAGATCTGGGACTCCGTCAAAGACCTCTGACAGAGTTAACGGTTCCCGACTTGGACTGAGACTCAACTGAAACATCATCTGAAACAACAGATTTTAAAGACCAATTCCAAATGAGACTCGGTTACCACAGTAGGACCCACAAAGGACCCCTGGTTGGGTCTGTCAAGGATGGTTGGTCCTGGGGGACCAGGCCGGACTGAGCCCAAGTCAGTGGATCTACCGACAACCCGCTGCCTGCCAGTCAGTGGTACTGGTTGATGGTGAAGTGGCATGAACAGGTTGTTGCAGTCAAGACTCTGAGCTGGGAATTCACAACAGCACGATCGGTTTCAAAGGTAACAAGTCATGTTGCGACTCAAGAGACCTCTGAAACCGGTTCAGGGCTGACCTCAAACCCGACCAGCTGGCCTGCTGTCGGGGCTCTGGAGCAAGTCCCCCTTTAGACCCACAAAGTTCCAGACCAACCTGGAAACGTCTGAACTGCAGTCCAGCTATTGCTGGCTGCTCTACCCAGACAGTCCAGGGAGTCCTCGCCATCAAAGCAACACCTGAAGCTCCCATGAACTGGCTTCTTCAGGTCTGTGGTTTTCACCTGCTTTTGGTCCACCCATCTCCCAGAGTCACCCACAGGTGTCGCTCCTCCGCCGTCCCAGAGGCGTGCAGGAAGTCGATGGCGTCCCTGGTGAGCAGAGGAACCACGACGCTCCGAGCCAGATCCGGACTGCCAGAGGCCTGGATCACCTGAGGAGGGATGAAGAAGAAGAGGACGTCTTTATCTGCGGCAGGTTCAACCGTCGTCGTCCTGGCGGTTAATGACGTCACTTCCTCACCATCCTGAGTGGAGTGAACAGGAAGTGGACCAGATCCACCGCACTGGGGTTCTGGATGTGGTCCTTCAGCTTCCCCTGCAGGTCAGAACACAGACTGTGAGCCGGTCTGGTCCAGGAACATTTCAGTTTCATCAAAATAACTCCACTCAACATCAGTCACACATCTGGATCAGAAAACTCAAACTGAAACCAAACTTAAGCTCCAGGTTTGAGTTTTGCATCCAGTCACAGAAAAAACATCTTCAAACGTCAGAGCTGCTGCAGGTACCAGCTGGTTGAAGGCGTGTTTGAACTTCTGCAGACAGTCGACGAAGTCATCCTCGCTGGGAGGTTTGGACCTCAGCGTCAGGACGCCCTCTGGTGGACAGAAAGAGGAAGATCACAGCGCTAACCAGTGATGATCACAGCACCAAATCTATCTGGTTCCAGCAGTAATCTGCCGTCAGTGATGTCATCAACGGACGCCCACAGGTGTGTGAGTGAGGGGACGGCTACTCAGGTGTGGCTCTCACCTCCGGGACCTTTCTTCTTGCCTTTCTTGGCCTTCTTCCTCTTGGAGAGCTCGTTGAACGCCTCGGCGGCCTTCTGAAGCTTGGTGATGAAGAATTCGATGTCGTCCAGGATGTGGTTGAGGATTTGCTGCGGAAACAACGGCGACGGTGAGCTGCTGCACCGTGAATGATTAACCCTGAACCGACAGAGTCCGGTTTTCCCACGTCCCCCCTCTTATGTAAGCAGATTTACCCTCCAAAGCCTTCAAACTCTGATTACATTTCAATCAGCTTAACTCTCTTTTCTTTTGTGCCGTGAACTCCGACGACCTGCAGCTGCTCTGAGATCAGAGCCTAAAGACGGGACAGATGTGCGACTCACCACGTCTCGGTCCACCCGGGCCGCCGTCATCTCCACGGACCCGTCGTCCAGCGAGAGCAGCCCGTCGTCTGCAGCGACACGTCAGAGAGCAGCAGATAGTTCAGATGTGCAACAAACCAACGCAACCGGCACAAACCGGCTCAAACCGGCTGAGAGGTTCAAGTTTTAACTGACAGACAAAAAACTGATAAATTACTTCCAGACACTTCTCATAAATGACAGCAAACAAAACATCTGGCTGAGAAACAGCAACTCAGAGCTTCGGTTCAGGTTTAACATCTGTAAGGAGTCGCCACAAAACCAACTGGCACATCAGAGAAATCGTTCATAGAAACGACTCGTCATGTTCACACTTTAATTCAAGATCTGACAGCGACATTTGTCATTTATGAACGTCTTGGTTTTTCTGCATGTTCACTAAAACCATGGCAGGAACCAAAAGACTGTTTAAGAAGTTCCTCTACCGACCACTAGAGGCTGCAGTTCCTATACCGACCACTAGAGGCTGCGGTTCCTCTACCGACCACTAGAGACTGCGGTTCCTTGACCGACCGCTAAAGGCTGCGGTTCTTCTACGGACCGCTAGAGGCTGCGATTCTTCTACCGACCGCTAGAGACTCTGCAGTTCCTCTACCGACCGCTAGAGACTTCGGTTCCTCTACCGACCGCTAGAGACTGCGGTTCCTCTACCGACCACTAGAGGCTGCAGTTCCTCTACCGACCACGAGAGGCTGCAGTTCCTCTACCGACCACTAGAGGCTGCGATTCCTCTATCGACCGCTAGAGGCTGCAGTTCCTCTACGGACCGCTAGAGGCTGCAGTTCCTCTACCGACCTCTAGAGGCTGCAGTTCCTCTACCGACCGCTAGAGGCTTCGGTTCCTCTACCGACGGCTAGAGGCTTCGGTTCCTCTACCGACCGCTAGAGACTGCGGTTCCTCTACCGACCACTAGAGGCTGCGGTTCCTCTACCGACCACTAGAGGCTGCAGTTCCTCTACCGACCTCTAGAGGCTGCAGTTCCTCTACCGACCACTAGAGGCTGCGATTCCTCTATCGACCGCTAGAGGCTGCAGTTCCTCTACCGACCACTAGAGGCTGCAGTTCCTCTACCGACCACTAGAGGCTGCAGTTCCTCTACCGACCACAAGAGACTCTGCAGTTCCTCTACCGACCACTAGAGGCTGCAGTTCCTCTACCGACCACTAGAGGCTGCAGTTCCTCTACCGACCACAAGAGACTCTGCAGTTCCTCTACCGACCACTAGAGGCTGCAGTTCCTCTACCGACCACTAGAGATGCTGCAGTTCCTCTCATGAACTTTAATTTAGTTTATGATAACCTACGATGCTAATACATGTTTATGTTCATTCTGATCAACTGAAACGAGTTCTGCCAGAGCTGAAACGATGACCATCTCGGCTCTGCTGGGACCTGATGTGCCACCCGCTGTCGTTGGACAAACCTGAACAAGCACCAACCATCCCACTTCCAGACTGATTCCCAACCAGGAACTAAGTTTTATTGCAGTTCCTTGACTGACCACTAGGTGCTGGCTCCAAAACGTTTTAAATCTTTAGGTCTTGACTTAGTTGGCATATTTTCATGCCGTCGATCAGCAGTCAGTTTCTTTCTCATTTCTAACCTCGTGCGGGGGGGCAGAGTTTTGTTTTCTCCACAGCAGTATTATGAGTCACGCTACTGTTAACTCCCACAGGCTTCTTTGAGGATTAAGAAAGAACCAACTGTACAGCAGCTGAAAGGATCATAGTCAGATATTACTGTTTGCTGACTTTGCAGTTTAATTCACGACTTCCTTCTCAACACTGAAGTTAGATCCTGATGTTGAAGTTAGATCCTGACTTGTCAAAAGTCAAGTCAGCTTTATTTATATTGTACTTTTAAATCAAAGTGCATCATAAGACAAAAAATAAAATGCTGGAAAATACATGGTAGATAGTAAAACATTAAATGGAAGAAAAATCTGATGTAATGAAAACATTAAAATGATAAAACTAATAAAACTGATAACTGTTGGGACAAAAATACGAGCACAAATCAGTAAATTTAGGGCTTAAAGTAGCATTTTTGTTCTTCTTTGGCTCCAACGGGGCTACGAACATCCAGAACCAGTGGCCCTGCCTATTTCACATGGTACACTCCTCTAATGACGTCACTCACAATCTTGCTGCTCATTGGTCCATGCCGACCAGGCCGGCACTCGGCCTTTGACGTCCACCTGATTGGATGACACCGGAGGTTCGGGGGCGGGAGCTGCCGGGGGAGGCGGGATCATGCCGTCACTCTTCAGAATCATCCTGCAGACATGAGAACTGATCAGCCAATCAGCTGTCTGCGTGAGAATCAATTAGCCAATCAGCTGTGTGCGTGAGAATCAATCAACCAATCAGCTGTGTGCGTGAGAATCAATCAACCAATCAGCTGTGTGCGTGAGAATCAATCAACCAATCAGCTGTGTGCGTGAGAATCAATCAACCAATCAGCTGTGTGCCTGAGAATCAATCAACCAATCAGCTGTGTGCATGAGAATCAATCAACCAATCAGCTGTGTGCCTGAGAATCAATCAACCGAAGTGTTGGAGGACGAGTTCTTACTTCAGAGCCTCCGGTCGTTTCTTCATTTTGCCTCCTTTGGCATCGATCATGGCACTCTCGATGTCGGCGTGGATCAGATTCGCCTGTTCAAAACAAGGTTTAATTAATTTTGCGTCAAACATGAAGTCCAGAACATCTTCAGGTCTTCTTCTCTCAATCAATCAACAGCTTTACTAAATAAAACCTTCATTCATCAGTAGCAGAGCACCACAGGGCTCTGCTCTGGGCCCCTTAAGATTCTCCTTAACTTCAGAAATGTGTCTTTAAAAAGAAAATTTGAAAAAAACAAAATAATTGAAATAGCTCACGAAGAATTTCTTCTGACATCAAAATACTAGAAGCTCTTTTTATTTTAACGGTAATAAAAACTAACCTTCTCTATTTAACAAACCCATTAATCCACTAAATAATTTTTGTTTAACTACTGTTTTTGAACATTAGTTCTGTCTGGAGCTTTAGTGGACACCATTTACGCAGTACCAGGTAGCCTCTGTTCATTCCAGTAGAGTCCAGATTCAAAGCTTAATTAAAGCCAATTCATAAAAAAGAGCCTTGGTAAAGAACTTTATAAAGATGGTGACAAAATGGCCAAATTTGAGATCTCGCCTAAACAACCCTCCACTAAAAACTCTTTACACTTTAGTTCATATGGCAGCAGAACATTTAAATAAAAGTGTGCATTTTACACTACTTTTGAATTCATTATTTGATTTTGCGTATACAATGCGATTAATCGTGATTAATCAGGGAAATAATGCGATTAATCGCGATTAAAATTCTTAATCGTTGCCCAGCCCTAGATTTGACATTATAATTTTTATTAATGATATTTGCTCGGGGGTCTTGATCTGAGTCTCTTTAAAGTGCCTGAAGACAACTTGCATTGAAATAGACACTACAAAAATAAGTTTAATTGAATTAAATAGTTATTCAGTCTAAAAGTGTGTAGTTTTAGTTGGGCAGATATGAAATCTTATATTGTGATTCTTTTACGCAGTAACAAGTTTACTGACTCCTACACTGAACTTAGAGGTGTTACCTTTGTTCTGGAAAAACATATATTTAACTAGATTAAAGCTGGTCCACCCGTGGACATATATTAGCACATTTTATTTTTCTTAAGTGAACTAGAGTTTAAACTTCCCACGTCGGCGGTTACAGTGAAGCTGTGGATCTAAATGAAGGGGGTGGACAATCTTCCCAAACTTCTACTTGAGATGATAAATGGACCAAACCTCAGGCTAAGATGAAGAAAAGATGGCTTTCATCAAGCCTCTTCCGTCTTTGCAAGAATGAGACGTATAAGAAATGTATCCGATAAGAGCTGCATACAGCGGTGTCCTGCAGGTAGTCCGTGGAGGTTTACCTTGATGTCGTCGCACTGGAACAGGTGGAGGTCCGGTTTACTCTGACCCGACTCCTTACACACCAGAGCCAGAATGGAGTCGTAGCTGCAGGCGTTCATCACCGCCTGGCAGTGCTGGACCGACAGGACGGGGAAGTTCTCCAACTCGCTCTGGAAAACACAAGTGAGATCGACGTGAAAGCAGTCGGGACGAACGCAGGACAAAATGGAAGAGCAGGATGGTCAAAATACACGAAGGATTATCTGATGAAGAAACAAAGATGACACTTGGGCACCAAATGATCAAGTAGATTAGTTTAGAAGAAACTGTACTGTCTTATTTGCTCATTTCAGTCATATTGTTTAGTTCTTGTTACTCATATTGTTTGTTTTAAACATTTACACCATTTTGGATACTGGCCATGATTACTTGATGTTTTTTTATTCGGAATTAATTATTCTGAATTAAGCTATTTTCCTTCGAGTTTACATGGAAATAGTAATTCCGAATTGAGGTTTACATGGAAAACACATTTGATCGGCTTTATCCAATTCCGCTTAAGGTCTGGGGGTTGGGAAGGGTTCTGATTGGATAGGGGACGTATTTACGTCTACCGGAAGAAAACAAACTTACTCAATTAGCAACAACGTGGAGGACTACATTATTAGCGTCCTTTTTGGATTTGTTTTGATTTTATTTTTGAAGCAGCAGCACGACAACATCATGTCGATGTTGATGATTTTCTTTTCCGTTTACTGCATGCTGCCATTTTGAAACTTTGTTTCGAAAACAACCCCAGCGCGGAATATAAGCGTCATCGCGACAGACGGGCAAGGGAACTAGCATGCGCAGAAAGACCGGAATTAATTTAAAGCAGAATGAGTGTATACATGACCGCGGAATTATTCTATTAGGATTTAAAATCAGAATAATCCAACCACTTACTTCGGAAGTTTAATTCGGAATGGACATTTTCATTCGGAATTAGGTGTAATTTTTAATCATTTTAAATCGGATTTTATTTTAATTCTGAATCAAAGAGGAATTAAACTTCCCATGTAAATGCACTGAATGTCTTTTCTATCTTTTTGATCATTTTTTTAGTACGTTTCAGGTGGTTTTCTAGTACGACATGACGGAGTCCCGCAAGGATCAGTTCTCGGGCCCCTTCCTCTTCAGCCTGTACTTCCTTCTTCATGTTCTCCAACATTCTGAGGTTTCTTATCTATCCAGGACTCTCGCCAGATCCCTGTGGTCTCACCAGCTGAAGTACCAGTTGAAGTAAACAACTGGAAGCTGCAGAACATCCTTCAGCTGAACGAAGAGAATGCTGAAACAATAATTTGTGGAAATAAAAAGGACGATCGCAAATAAATACGCTCTAGAGCGGAGAGACCCACAGTGACTATGGGACAGGCTCAGGAGGGACGATGTAGGTTCTGTACTGGCTGTGGTCCTACAGGGAACATGGGAGTCTAATATTATAATTATTATTGTTATTAATAATAATCCATGACACTATTCTTGATATGCAAAGTAAATAAACTGCCCAGATTCTGTTGACATTACAAATGACAAGTGCGGACGCAGCGAAGCAGCGCAGCATCTTCCACGAGTTGTCACCTTCGTTTCCAGGTCAATGAGGCTGACAGTCTTCTCCTCCACCTGCAGTAGCATCTCCTGAGTCCACACCTTCCCTTTGGCGTCCAGCAGGCGCAGCCGCCGGATGCCGTCATCCACCGTGATCATGCCGTCTTTACGGTCCAACACGAACGTGGTCAGGTGCTGAGCGGGACACAGAACGTTTCAACATGTCATGCTTAAAGCCAGTATATGTCATAACGGCACTTCCGACCACATGAGGGCGTTTAAGATCTGCTGTGTCAACAACAGAGTCACTGACAGGACTGTGGTAGTGACCGTGGAGGTAATACCCCTTTGTTGTGTCTTAAACAACGAACTTTCTTGTAAAATGCTTCCCCCAGGAGGTCAGAAGTGGAACTACTACACAGAGTTGTTTTAAAGCCGACTCAATCAGTAATCAGATGGGTTTTCTTTAGATTTTATTCTGTAAATTAAGCCATATTTTTTTTATCTTACCCCAATTCTGAAATATTTGCTAGATTCATTTTACCATTTCATGGAAAATATTCTCATTTTTAATTTGATGGCAGCCACAGATATAAAAAAAAAGCTGTGATATGGGAAGCAGAAAGCTGGAAAAAAAGACACCTGATGGAAGATCAGCAACAACTGATCAACAACTTCAGAATTAGAGCTGAGCGATTTTATCGATTCTGTGATATATATCGATATTTTATCGAGTATCAATTTTTCGGCAGCGGGTATCGATATTCTAAGCTTCTTTCAAAACCCCCGTGTCGCACCTTTAAAAGCTTGCAAGCAACAATTTGCACTGTTTAAATAAGTGAAACTATTTTTCTCAACAAATCTTTTATTCATTTTGTCCAGCATTTGCAAGCTGCCTGTCAGCCATATAATGTGTAATTGATGCTTTCAGTTCAATTAATTCAAACAAAGTCATTGGAACACTCACAAGATGTCACCAAAATCACTTTGTCCCTTTAAAATCTTTCGGAAATGATGTAAATGTATTGTAAGATGAATATCGATATACAGTGATCCCTCACCAATTCGCGCTTTAAGTTCCGCGGTTTTAGTTATTCACAGATTTTTTTCAGAAATATATAATATTAAAAAAAAAAAAAATCAAGAAAAAATTGCAGAAACATCACAGGATGTTGTGCACATTCTCTTGCAGCAAAGAAATGTTGTGAGCCAGCCTGGCCCCTTTAAGAAGGTAGCCTTATGGGTAATGGTGTGGCCTTATGGGTAATGTAGTGTGTGTGTCGTGGGACAGCAGAATGAAAATGAGATTAGATGAAAGAGCAGTTTCTTTACTACGGTTCAGAGACCAGAGGCTGTGAAGGAAACAGAAAGACCACAGTTGAGCCTTTGTCTTGTTTCGCTACTTTTTGCAGTTTTTAAACATATTTTAAACACATTATTTAGGCTTGGGGGGCTCCGGCTCCAGTTTGTGGATTTTGATTCTCACAGAGGGCACCGGTCCCCATTAACCCCAAAAAATAAGAGATCACTGTATATCGTATTGTGAGCCAAATATCGTGTATCGTATCGTATCGTGAGATTAGTGTATCACTACAGCCATATTCAGAATGATGTTCCTCCAGCTCAGCATTGAAACCAGTCACGACTTAAATCAGTGGACGGACCCAGGAACATCTCCAGAAACCTCTGAGGATGCTGCTAGCCGTACCATCCACACAGGTCAAAGGTAACGATCTGGCGGGCTCTCTGGCGCAAAGTTTGTTTACGACGAACAGAGTTAAAGCGTAAAAACTGTCCTGCGGTCAGAGGAATCCGATTTTGAAAGACCTGCCACTTCCTCCGGACTGAAGAGGAGGATTCAGTCTAAACTCCTGCGCATCTGAAGGTCCATTAGCGTCCATGGAACGGATGGAACGATAAATCCGTTGAAGGTTAACGTTCTGTTCTGGAGACCACTGAAACCTGACAACCAGCAAGATCTCAGACCAATCAGGAGAGCTGCCTTCAGCTTCGTGGGTTAGAAGAAGTAAAGCCAATGATGTGGACCGTCAGAGGTCCCGTCACCTCCGGCTTAAATGACTCCTGGTTTAAGGCAGACCCTTTAGAGGGCCGGGGCAGACCCTTTAAATGGAGCGCCAGACCAGCCTTACAGGAGTGACTGGGGACTTGAGAAAGGCCTCGTTCTAGAAGAGTCAGGGTGGCAACCTGGACAGCCTTGAGTCCGGTTTGGTAAAATACGACAAAGACCACCTGGTACTGATGAACAGCTCCAGTATTATAACTGGTCCTCTTAATGCCAACTTTCAGATCAGCTGGAAGCTTTGAGAGAAGCTCCAGACCGTCCTGAGCTTCCAGCAGATACCCACCTCCACATGGTACTGGGACGTGTCCGTCAGGCTGTTGATGCTGGTTTTGATGTAGTGTTTTCTTTGTTCTGACAAAAAAAGAAAGAACAGTTCATTAAATCACCATAAAAAAAAAAAATTAAAATTAAAACAGTACAGTGGTACCTCTACTTACGAAATTAATTAGTTCTGGAAGTAGTTTCGTAACCTGAAAATTTCGTAAGTAGAGACGTGTTTTCCATGTTAATGTCCTAATCTGTTCCAAACCCCCCAAAATTCAGACATAATTTTTTTAAATAAATTATAAATAATACATGAAATTACATAAAAACCTGTAAGAAATACATGTTAGAACTAGAAAAGCACTCAGAGAGCGCAGACCTCCACTAAACGCAACAATTATCAAAAGTTTGAAAGTGATTCAGAATCCAGGATTTCTTCCAGATCACACCCAAAATGAAATCAGTTCTTTCTTTTCACATTTCCGACAACTCCTGAAAATTTCTTTAAAATCCATCAATAACTTTTTGAGTTATCTTGAACACAGACAGACAGATAAACGCTGGAAAAAACAACCTCCTTGGCGGAGGTAAAAATGGTTTGTTTACTTGGGTTGCTGGGTTACGCTCATACTGACAAGGGGCCCTCCTAGCCAATGGGATGCCAGGAAGATGCTAAGCGATAGCCAATGGCAGAGCAGCTCGGACGCACCGCTTTCAAACCGAGATACAGAGCCAACAGCTATGTTTACGTTCAGTAAACTCTGGGAGCTGCGAGTAGCAGCGCTACTGGATTTATGACTTTTGTATTCTGAAATTTCTTTCGTAACTAGAGGCAATATTTTCCCATTGACGCGTTTCGTAACCTGAAAATTTCGTATGTAGAAACGTTCGTAAGTAGAGGTACCATGGTATTTTACGTGGTTTGTGATCTCTGATCTCCGAGGCCTCCTCACTCCTGACTGACTCGCGACGTTGAGGATTTAAGCTTCAATGAAGAGCTGACAAACGACCCCGATGACCCACAGGAGGACTGGGCAGGTTTGAACAAAAACAATCCTGATTCGTTGTGATTCTCGCTCCAACTCTCCACCAGGTTTCCTGACACGTGGGCTGCTGGTTTTTACACCGTCCTTATCATTTAAAACCCCTATCAATCACACAGCTTCAGTGATGAGGGTAACGAGCAGCCATGTGACGCATCAGGGTCAAATACAATATAAATCACTTTTACAGCAGCCGCTTTGTTCTACATTGTTCACGATTCTCCTGAAGACGACGACGTCGTCATCGGGTTTTTCTGAGCTTTTATCAGCCGACAAACACCTGCTGCAGATAAAACCACCACCGTGACGGCTGCAGCTTCCTGCAGGCCTCCAGAGCGCTACACATCTGACACGGGTTCCCAGGGTTACCTGCGACTCTCAGTTACTGCAACAGTCTGTTCTTAGCTCAAATCTTCCAGACACCTGTAAGGAACGAACCACAGGAAGGCTGCAGATCTAAGAAACCTGCAGCACAGTTGTCCTGATACCTGCACGTCTATGAAAAATACCGCCAATAATCAAGCTAAAGGGATGGACGGATGAAAAAAACATCAGCATCAACTCTATTACCGTTCCACACCACTGCAAACATGTTCATGCATGTGTCCATCAGATGGATTATACGATCATGAAACCAAACGACGCGGGTCAGACTGCTGAAATGTTTCTTTTACGTTCTGATGAAGTCAAATATTTTCTGGTTCTTCAATGCATCAGTTTGAACGAAGCTTTTAAATCCAGTGAAAGCTAACATGAGAAGGAACACAGTCTGACCCTGCACGTTTGGACTTTGGACAGCGATTTTCATGTCTTCACCAACCACTGCAAACACAGATGAGAACACACACATGCATCTCTATGTTTCAAATGTTTTTTTTCCGTTGGAAGAACTTGGTGAGGTTTTTTTATAACCCCAAAAATAAAATCAAAACAAACTGCTCATCAGACCCAATGTTGGAGACTATGTGGTCAACTAATGGCAGACCACACCCACATTTTTTTGGTCCTGCCCTGCCTTACAACCTTTCTGGACTCAAGTACAAGCTACAACAAGGAGGATTCTGGGGTTTGATATGGACTTTTCTTGTCTTTCATTTTATCTGGGAAATATACCAAAGGACTTGCAAAACAGAGATGAATATTTATTAAAAATCTTTATGGTTGCAAGTAAAAAAGCAATAACCAGGTGCTGGCTTCTTAGAGAACCTCCCACCCTGAACCAGTGGATAAGCATAGTAACTGACATATACAGTATGGAACGCATAACTTTCATTTTGAGGCTACAGGAGGAAAAGGGGAAAGATTACTGGGCCAAATGGGTTACATATTTAGCCAATGCAGAGTGTGACTGAATGACCGAAAATATTGTAAACAATGCTAAGAATGAAAGTATTTCATCCTGTGGCCAGCATTTAAGTATATCATTCAACGTGACTGAATGTATGTTTGTGACCTCATGTTTGTGTTATAAAAATAAAAATAAAGTAAAAAAAAAAATGTTTTTTTTCTAAAAAACGCTGAAGTTTATCCTCTGTACACTGTGAAAAAGTAAACAAAAGACAAATCCCTCAGGTTGACCCAAACGTTAACCTTAAAAAAAAAAAGACTATCTGGCAATACCACCTCTGACCACATGGGGCAGCATATCACATGACAGTTTGTGTCTATCCTTGGTTAAAGACACAACAAAGTAGATCTCTAGTGGGACAAAGTGATATTACAGGACCTCTGCTGGACCGTCCCCACTCATAAGCGCAGTATTGTCAGTCACTCTCGTCAACACAGCAGATCTACGTGCCCCCATGTGGTCAGAAGTGGTATAACTACAGAGGTGTCCCCACAGCGACAGTGACTGTACCACAGTCCTCACGATGTCACACAAACAAGAACACACACACACACAGTCGCTCACTCTGACTTTTCCTTTTATGTTTGGCAGACGAACGCAGGAAATACACTTCCTCTGATCCTGTGAAAGAACGACAACAGTCGTGATTTGATGCAGTTCTGATTCGTCATTATTGAAAAAGAAATCATGGGAAGGTTGGCGATGCCGGAGAGGCTTCGACGGACACAAACTCGCCTACTGTGTTGATGCAGCGGTTATAAGCTGAGACTTGATTCAGAGCTGGAAGCAGAACCTGACAGCAGCAGAACTCACCATAGAGAGCTTTGGCATCAGACTTGGCTTTGTTTCTGGGAGGTTCCGGTGGCGGAGAGTCGTGGCCACTGAAACACAAAAAAACCCAGAGTCAGGGGGAAACTGACTGGAATGGGAGGAGCTGACTGATCTGGAGTCAGTTTTAAAACAAAGATCCAGCAAACACTGATCCCTGGATTCTGATTGGCTGGTGATTGGCAGCAACAACATACAGTTGGCGGTACAGCTGTCATCACTTTACCTACTTAGCACTGAGCATTTTCAGGGAACTATTCAGGCAATCATCATCACCATAATCCCTAACATCATCACCACCACCATCACCATCATCATCACCATCATCTCTGAAGGACTCACTTGCTGTATGAGCTGTAGGAGCTGAAGTCAGCTGATGTGAGACCTGGAGGTTCGTATCCATTCATCATGCTGCACGGAGGACAGTCAGCTGAAACACACAATAATCATCATCACCATCATCATCATCACAAACACAACAAAAACACACAACACAAATGTTGACTTATAATATTCACAAATTGAGTTTAGACATTTTTCACCTCAGAAATTCAAAACATGTTTGAGTATAAACTCAGAAATCCCCAGCCTGCAGTCTGTTTTTCGTGCAGTAACCCGACGTCATCTAATAATTCACCAGCCTTCACTCTTTCATCGCGTCGGAAACAACTTCCTGCAGGTTTGGAACAAACTTGACGCACCAGCAGGAGAGTTGAACCAGCAAACCAGCTGACAAACATGTGACCGTTAACCTGGTCAGCATCACCGTCCCGACCAATCAGCAGCAGCCTCAGCCGTCCCCAGAGCCGTCCCCGGACCCGTCCAGCTCCTTCTGAGTCCCGTCATCCTGATCATCACCTCAGGCTCGGATTAAAACTCTGAACACAAAAGAGTCCCGGTGCTGATTTAGGAGCGTGCACGCCGGCGAGGGCTCGGTGTGTGCAGCGCAGCCACGTGTGATTACTTTTCCCAGGACTCCTCCAACTTTTATTCACGCTTCATTATGGACCGTAACCATGGCGACCAGAGCGTGAGCTCCTCTGCTGCTGAGGGGAATCAAACACCTGAGAGACGGCGGCTGGGGGGGGAGGGGGGTCTGCAGGCCCCGCCCCCTGGAAGATGACATCACTGCTGTTGTGTAAACACAGCTGATGTCACGGGTCAATCATCCACAGGAAAGATCAGTTTGTTCTGGGAGGAGACGCTGCACGCTGCTTCCTGTTTCCTCGCCGGCAGAGACGCTAATCTGAAGAGAAACACGGTGGCCCCGCCTCCCCGCCCCCCCCCCCCCCCCAGAACCCCAGAGTCCAGTTTATACAAACTCAGCTGAACCTGCAGGTTCGTCTCATCCATCCGTCTCCAACGCCGTCCAACAGTTCAGTTCTTCTGACGTCCTGTTATCTGACTGCATCTAAACGTTTCCCGTTGTCATGGAGACGCAGCCACGGGGTGGGGGGTGGGGGGGATTAGCGTGTGTGTGTCGCCCACATGGATGTAAATCTCATCAATCCTCTTTACTTTCCTCTGCTGGACTCTCAGCTGCTTTGTTTTCAGCTCAGCTACAAACACCTGAAATCTGCTTCCTGCCTCTTCAACAAGAAAAAAAAGAGACATTTCAAAATAAAAGCAGGCAGTTATTGACAGAAAAAAAACCATTAAAAACAACAACAAATTAATAAATAAATGTTAATAACCAACTAGAGACTTTTCACCGAACAAACTTCCCGTCATCGTCATAATGACGTTTATCAAAATAAAAGTGTGACTGACAGACTTTTACTTTGACATGTGTGATTTAACTGTGGTGTCTCCAGCAGCAGGTTCAGTTCTGGGGTTTTATTTTAAGACATTAGGGAGCCTTTCTGGTTTCATCTGTGACGTTTGTGGAGCTGATCTGAAATAAAAGCTGTTATTTTAATGAGCAGCAGTGAGCCATTTCTAACATCACTAGAACTTCCTCTTCAGTAACTCATTGACCGTTTTATCTTCGGTTTGTTTGCTCAGTGTTGAACTGGACTGGGTCCAGCTTCTCTCCTGTCGATCATTAAACTTGGATCTTTTCAGTTTTTTCTTTTTAAAGCATCGACGCAGAAGAGTCACTTCAGAGAGAGAGGGAGGGGCGGTTCTGCAGGAACCGGATCGAACCGGTCTCAGGCTCAGAGGAACCTGCAGACGTCCTGACTGGAGACGTGTTGGGACACGAGGCCATGAACGAACCGTGACGCCCGTAAACCGGTCAGGACTGATTCCAGTCGCTGGAATGAGTCCAGTCACGTCAAGGTTTATTTCTGTGGCTCGTTTAAAAACAGCAGATGACCCGAAAACTGCAGAGAAATGAATAAAACTCCTTAAATCATCAATAAATATGAAGCAGAGATATCTAAATATTATATATGGGGTGTGAAAAAAAAATCGATTTGGCAATATATATCGCGATTTTCGGCCACCCAATATAATATTGATTTTTTCAAAAACACTAATAATAAACAATAAATAGGTTGTTTTGAAGCAAATAGTTTTGACTCAATTTGTCCTCTGAATGATCAATATCATCTGATGAACATATACAGGAACTTGATTTTTCATCTCTACTTTTAATTTTGATATTAACTGGGTAGAATATCGCAATATATTGTGACATCGTGATAATATCGTATGGTGACCAAGTATCATGATACATATCGTATTGCGAGGTCCTTGCCAATACTGACCCCTAATCATGATGTAGCAGCAGATACTGAGGAGGTGATGGAGACTTCTGACTCTGAGCGTAAAAGATGAGCTTTAATTTGTTATTTTTCAACCAGAGTTGAGAGTTAAAAGGAGATAAAGTGTTAAAAGAGCAGTTTCTGTGTTTTAAAGCCAAACGACATCATCAGTGTGGAAACGTCGCTCCTCTGGACTTTACTGACAGAAGGATGTAAATTTAGACGTTAATCTGCAGTTTTATAACGCGTAATTAAAGTCTGGACGTGGGAACGAACAAAGGACCGTTTTCCTCCATCCGACCGCCTCTGAGCGTTTATCTCCCTCAGAGCAAACAGAGAGGCGGCGGCTCCGTCACCGTGGCAACGCCTAGCCCGCTACCGCCTCTGCCGCGGCAACGACCGTCCCCCACCTGGACCGGAGCATCTCTGACTGTCTCAACTGCAGAAACCCTGAGAGCACGCAGAGCCCAGAATAATCTACAGATTAAGAGACTTTGTTCCTGGAGGCGTATTTACAGACGCGTAGAAGTTAGTACACGCCCCCCACCCCCACCTTCTAATCCTCTTAAAAAAGTAAAAAAATAACTTTTTTACAGATACATAAAAAAAAAACATGTGACCTCCAGAAAAGCAGATGCTCTGGCAGTCTGCAGGTCTGCAGCATTCAAGCGTGTGCTAACACAGTGCAAAGAGGGAAAGACATCAGCAACGGTTTCAGAGAAGCGAGTAGAAATTTGCAGGAAGGGTCATGGATGGATATGAATGATAGTAGCAGGGACATCGACAAGGAACCAGTAAGATGAAACTGTCTCATATCTACGACGGAGTATTAGGGCCACACTTTCCATTCCTCACTTAGAGAATAAAGTTAAAATGTCGAGAATAAAGTTGAAAATGTCGAGAATAAAGTCGAAAAGCAGTTTCCAGAATAAAGTTGAAATAATGAGAATAAAGTCAAAATGCAGTTTCCACAATAAAGTTGGCTTAAAGATTTATTCAAATCAGTTTTACTCTACTAACATAATGTCTGTATAATTAATTATAATAAGTATTCGTACTTTGAAGAGATTGTGTCAGAAACAGACTATTCAGAAAAAGAAACTACAAAGATTCTGGAAACTGAGTTTCGACTTTATTCTCGACATTTTGACTTTATTCTCGACTCGTCGACTTTATTCTCGACCTGCAGTCATTTTTCTTTTTAGTACTTTTAGTACTTTATATTATAATTTTTATATTTATATTATAATTTAGGTTAAGGATATTTGCTGGGGGGGTCATGATCTGGGTCTCTGTAAAACAACTGGAGACAATTTAAATTGTAATAGATTGTATTCAAATGAAGTTGAATTGAACTGAACTGAACAAATAACAGCACTGTGAAGAAAAGTTCAGTCCTGCTGCTGATCAGCTGAACACTAAGACCCACCGATGATCAATAAACAGAATTAAAAGCGTTCAAAGCAACTCATTCGTCCACTTTTTCGCCGGTCTCCATAGAAACCGGACAGTCTATGAGGTCATCTCTGCAGATTCTCCTTGTCAGCGACTGCGGCCGTGCGTGACTGAGCTCTGATCGTCTCATTGATCGCGTGGAGCTGCCGTGTGACGGCTGATTGATTACCGGTCATGTGATGCTGCGACAGCATCGAGGCCACGGCGCTCTGCTGGGAGGACGATCTCATTTATGTGCCTCTAACCTACATACCGACTGAACCGTGGCGTCTGCAGAGACCTGGAGCCCCGACGCCGAGCCGTTAAAGGGGCCGTTCAGCTTCACGAGCTCGTCACAACCAGATGTTAAACATCTGTCCACCAGAAGGACAAACACCTGTCATTTACAGTCATCTAAATGGAAAGAATAAATATTAATTAATCTAATCTCTGGACCTCTAGTCAGGGCTGGATGTCTTTTCCAGAACTGATCCCTGAACAAAACTTTCAACGTCACTGTAACATTAAAACATGAAGGAAGTTATATTAGCAGGGCGGTGAAATTTAAAATATAATTTAATTAATTATAATATCAATAATATGATTACATACATTATAATACAGGTCTACTCATTTTAATTATATATCATTACATGACTTATTCTACAATCACAGAAAGACCCTTCTAAAAAAGTTTTTTTTACTACAAAAAGTAACATTTTGTCATAAAATTGCAAATTATAAATGTTGTAAGATCGCAATATTAATATAAAATTTAGGCTTCTGTCGTGTGATTATCACATTTTGCTCTAAAAATCACAAATTTGCAACTTTTTAAATGAATATTTCAATGTCTTTGCAGCAAAGTATCGACTTAACGAAAGCGTTATTTTTCACATAAAATGACAACTTTGTTTTACAGTTCTGATTTTTTTGCAACTTTGTCCTAAAATCAAGAAAAAAAAGTTTCTAAATATTTCAATTCATCTCAGATTTTTCAAATTTGTGACTTTTTGACATGAAAAATATCATGAAACGTCATCTCTTACGCCCTAAAACCAGATGGTGCTTCCTTCCCAGCATGCAACAGTGGTAACGCAGCTTTACATTCTCAAAGCTTCTTCTGTGAAGGAGCGTCTTTGCACCCTGGACCTCAAACTGTTCCTTTCTATCCATCTTTTATACTTTTATACCATGAAGAATGACATTTACACAACATTTATTAGTGATATATAGATATATATATTTAGTTAATTTGTCTAATCTTGGAGTTTGAACGCGTCTCCCTGGAGATGCTCCACTTCATGAACTCGGGTTACGAGCATCTTTGCCGCCTCCGGCCGCCATTGATGCATCTTTGGACTCTGCAGCCCGTTTAGCATCTGACCCGGTTTCACAGCAGCGTTCAGAACATTTCCACCTGCAGAGCGGCGGCTTCGTCACACCAGGAGGATAAAAATAAACCAGAGTAATCCTGAAAGTGCTGAAGTCTTCATTCCTGCTCAAAGGGTCAGCGCACCTATTAAACGCCAGCGGAAACGACACGATTACCTCTGAACACAGAAGACCAGGGACACCGGGGGAGCTGGGGGGGGGGGGGGGGGGGTTTCATCTGAGCAGAGATGAAGTTTTACTGGCCAAAGTTGCCACTTTAATAAACTCAGACCTCAGTGTCTCATTCAGTGCGTTTACATGAGAATTTTAATTCTTCTTCAATTCAGAATTCAAATTAAATCCGATTTAAAATGATAAAAAATTACCATGTAAACACCTAATCCCGAATGAAAATGTCCATTCTGAATTAAACTTAATTCCGAAGTAAGTGGCTGGTTTATTCTGATTTTAAATCAGAATAGAATAATTCCACGGTCATGTCATTCCACTTTAAATTAATTCCAGTCTTTCTGCGCATGCTCGTTCTCTTGCCCGCCTGTCGCCATGACGCTTATATTCCGCGCTGGGCTTGTTTTCGAAAGAAAATCATCGACACCTGTCTATATAGATGTCATCCCAGCGTTTACGTTTGGTAGTTTAGTGTATGTAGACCGGGGGTGGAGGTATTCTCTCACCTGCCTTGACTCACATCTGAGCTTTAGCTCCTCCCATTCCTAATCAATATGACGTGGCTCCATCCTTTAAAACAGCTTCAACTCTTCTGGGAAGGCTGTCCACCAGGTTTAGGAGTGTGTTTATTAGGGCTGTAGCGATACACTAATCTCGCGATACGATACACGATATTCGATATTCAGATCACGATACAATATATATCAATATTCATCTTACAATACATTTACATCATTTTCTGAAAGATTTTAAAGGGACAAAGTGATTTTGGTGACATCTTGTGAGTGTTTCAATGACTTTGTTTGAATTAATTGAACTGAAAGCATCAATTCCACATTATATGGCTGACAGGCAGCTTGCAAATGCTGGACAAAATGAATAAAAGATTTGTTGAGAAAAATAGTTTCATTTATTTCAACAGTGCAAATTGTTGCTTGCAAGCTTTTAAAGGTGGAACACGGGGGCTTTCAATTCAATTCAAATCAAATCAAAATACTTTATTAATCCCCCAAGGGAGAAATTCAACTTTCAGTACACCAGGAAAAATCTGGTGTACTAGGGGAGCTGCTAGTGTCCAGCGCTCCTTTTCATGCCAGGTCCCGTGGTCCGAGTGCTAACTCCAGATAACAGCCGTTAAAACAGTTAACAGCCGTTAAAACCAGTATATCTCCATAATGATGACAAGTGAGATATCTCCAGGTCAGAGGAGGAAACACAGATGAACCACACCGTCTCCTCTGGGAAGACTGAGCTCCATTCAGTCTGGCGAGTAACAGAGCCGATCGTCCCAGAGCCTGGTTCATCATGCGGACTGGACCAGTCCGTTGTCGTCTCCCCCGGCGGTGCTGGGCCCCACCAGGTCACCAGACGGCCGCTGCCAGGTCAGCTGACCCATCCAGCGTGTAGACTGCTGGACGGGGCACCATGCCGCCGCTGCTACGTCGGGGGCTCCCGTCCCGGCTCCGTGACGCTGCAGCCCGGATCCAGTGGCGGTGGTTGCCGCGGGTAGCAGTTCAGGACTACTTAGCTTAGCTTTCCGAACCGGCCTCCAGCAACACCGTCTATGTCTGCGGCGGCAGGTCTCCACCAGCCGCAAGAGGACCGATCCGCCCCCTGCAGACAGTATGTAGACATCCGACCGCAGATCACCACAAACCGGGCACAAACTGGAGGGTCCAGCGTCCAGCGTCCAGCATCCAGCGTCCAGCGTCGCAGGGATAAGTCCCCGGAGCAGCAGCGAGTAGCCTCCATGCCAGGCGTCGTCCAGGCAACAACCTTTTGGAAGAAGCTTAGAATATCGATACCCGCGGAAAAATTGATACTCGATAAAAATATCAATATATGTCGCAGAATCGATAAAATCGCTCAGCTCTAGTGTTTATGGGGATTTTTGTCCATTCTTCCAGAAGAACATTTGTGAGGTCAAACACTGATGTTGGACCAGAAGTTCTGGTTCTCAGTCTTTGCTCTAATTCATCCCAAAGGTCTTCTATCAGGTTGTCTGGACTCTGTTCAGGTCAGTCCAGTTCATCCACCAGACTCTTCCATCCATGTCTTCATGGTCCTTTGCTTTGTCCACTGGTGGACAGTCATGTTGAAGAGGAAGGTGTTTTTATTTGACACCACTGCTTCAACAGATTTCTAAAAAGAACAAGGAACGGCGAGACAAGCGTCCGTAAACCACAGACGTAGGGTTCGGGTCAGGGTTCGGGTCAGTTGAGGAGTTCTACTTCTTCGTTGTCTTCAGATGAAAACTGGAGGCTGGTTGGTCTACGGAGCCCCACATGTGCCAAGAAAACCTCCTCCCCTCCACCAGCCTGATCTGCAGGTACGAGGCAGGAAGGTTGACGGCGTTTTCACTTAATTCAGACCCTTTTTACCTGGATGTGGCTCCAGTTCTGGTGATCTCAGGTCAGTTTCAGCACCAGTCTGGTGTTCAGGGAATCCGCTCATCTCAGTTTAAGGAGTGGTTGTTTCATTTACCAACACTGTTTCTTTTTTTTTTTGTTTTTTTTTTAATTTATTTGGAACCGGTCTAGCCAGTCTCCTCTGACCTCTGGCATCAACGCTGGATCTTTTCTCTTTTTATAGCTGCTCCCTGTGAACCCCGGAGGCGGGGCTTCAACGTTTAAAGGAAATCCATGAAAAACCTCCACTGAATGTAAACAGTCGTCACTCTCAGAGACCCAAGACCCTCCAGAACAGGACTCCAGGCGTTCCTGAGATATGGCCTCGCCCAGATAAATCACTTTACCTTCTTCGCAGCATCAATGAGATCCTGAAACTCTCGCTGAAGGATTTCTGAGGAGCAGAACTGACTAGAAGACACATTTGGACCAACAGATCTCAGCTCCATCAGAGGGTGAAGGGTGGGGTTTGAAGCCACACCTCCTCACAACCGTTAACCATTATAACAAACACACAAAAACAAATGTTTAAGATCTCCAATCATCATTAAAGCTAGGGATGCACGATAAACCGATACCGATAACCGCTAACACACACATATATCTAAGATCATTACATCAATACTATGAACAAAATCAAAAACAGTTTTGACTCTTTAAATGAACAGATATTTATTTATTTTCCAATAAAAACTATTGTCAAGTCTCTCAAACATTTTCATAAAGCTATCAAACAAACCTATTTGATATCTCACATTAACTTAAATAAGGTTCATTACTGACTGATATAAAAATAAAGGCTCCTTGAACTGATGGAAATACATGAATCAAAATTACAAACTGAAAAAGATTAACATTTAAAGGATTTTGACTTGTGGTTCCATTTAATTTAATACCTTTAATTAAAGTAAATGAGATTCAGTAGTTTTTATTTTTTTATCTCATGGAAGCTTTAGATGAGAGAAATGAGGGAGAGGAGAGACTGCTGCTGGCTTGCGCACGTTAGCATTAGCTTCCATTAGCTCACATTAGCGCGATTTCAAAACTCCATGGAAGCGATTGTTATGTTGTAGGTGGCTGATCAGGTTTTACGTATTAAAGCTTGTGCTTCCCTCCTCGTAGAATTCACTCGGAGGATTCGTCACAAATAACCACCAAACTATCTTCTTCTGAAACTTTAACGAAGTTCCACGCCGCCATGTTTGTTGTGATCAGCGCTGTGCCGCAGGCTGCATTCAAGGTATAACGTAAATTCCCACGTTCCCTCGTTTGCTAGTCCTTCTTTCACCCTTTTCTATTTTTTTCTTTTTTATGTGTAACATGCGGGAAAATACTGTGAATATCAATTAAAGTTAGCAGCTACTAAAATTATGACAGAGTTAACGAGTTGTTTTCTGGCATGAGGGGGTATTCTTGATTTTCCTGATTGAGTAATCGTTTTTCTGATTATGCCGATGTTACTTGAACATAACATTTACTGCCGGTCATTCAAGGCTCAGAGGGAGCGAGGCACTGCTGTGTTGACAAAAATATATATATATGTTATCGGGGCCAGTGTTTCCGCTAGAAAAAATTGGCACTGGACAATGTGACCGGCAGGTTTTCAATTTACCGGACAAATGTTTGAAATTCCGGTCATATAGGCTATATGAATTTACTGAGGTTAAAAATAAATCATATGCAGTAGTACGATATCAATGCAAGTCATTTAATAGTATTTTTATTGAAAAACAGGCTATTTCAAATAAAATAAGTCCCGTCAATTGACTCACAAGCATAATTTCAAAAAATAAATAAATGTTTTCGGCGGGAGCCACAGCATCATCTGTGGTAGTTTCCATCTCTTCAGAGAGCCTTTTAGAGTTAGACTCATCATCACCCTCGCTATAAGAGCTTTTTTGTTTTAGAAAATAGCTTTTGAGATTCGCCTGTTTCGCCATGTCAAAGACCTCTCTGTTGTGGTGCGCGGTTTGTTAGATTTAATGAAACAAATGCGACAAGTTTCGTTCCGCACAGAAAAAAAGTTTTGTTCCACATATAGGCTACATTCATTCATTCACACACACACACACAAACACTACTCATTCTTAAAAAAGAAGTATATGTTTTTTCATAAAATGATATGGAAATTACCCATTTTATTACAACTGAAATTGTGCTTGGGAGGAGTATTTTCACCGGACATTTTGACCGAAGAGATTATAAAATACCGGACTTCGGCATATTTTACTGGACAAAGTCCGGCAATTACCGGACAACGGAAACCCTGATCGGGGCTATTCCTCGTGATATCGGAGTTATTGGAATGATGTCATAATTTCCTGTTATCGGCCCGATAGTTATCGGGTCGATAGTTATCGGGCCGATAGTTATCGGGCCGATAGTTATCGGGCTGATAGTTATCGGGTCGATAATTATCGTGAATCCCTAATTGAAGCCATCAGATCCTTCAGTTCAGGAGCTGAAGACGTCTTTCAGACGTCATGAACCAAGAAACCATCCAGTTGTGTCCTTCAGAGCTGTCAAGGACCAGGTGACACCTGCCGACATCAGACCTTCACCTGGAAGCAGATCTCCAGCGTCTCCATGAGCTCAGAGGAACGTACGTTTCCTCGCTCTGACGCTTTTCTGATGGCCTGTCCTGCTGCCATGTCATTGGACGATTAGACAGCAGCCTGATGACATCACAGCTGAAGGAACTCGGCTTACCTGTACAAGCGCTCCACCCATCCATCCGTCCCTCCGTCCGTCCACCAGAGACAGGACGGAGCAGCTGCTGCTCGGTGACGAGTTTAAGCCTCTAACGACTGATGATGGACAGGTGGGGGGCGGGGCTTGTAGGTGAGCCTTCCAGGCGGCAGATGGTCGAGGAAACTCAACAACTTAAAGTAACAACATGACCCAATTACAGTCCGCAGCACCTGAGGAGGCTTTCTAATCTTTCACTGGTACTGGAACCGGTACCAGTTCTGGTACCGGTTCCAGTACCAGAGACAAGAGACCAGAGACCAGAGACCAGTCAAGCCATCAACCACCAATGCAACAGACACATGAAACGCATCAAACGAACAGCTCAGACGTCCAGACTGACGCCTGTCAATCAAAGGAGCAAAGACGTATCTGTAAATAGATTTTAACTGCTGCTTTACTCGTTCGGTCACATGGATGTGAAATCTACTTATGGGTTAGAGCTGAAATTATTCAATTATTTGGAATATTTAAGTTGTTTGAAATATTCAGTAAGTGACCATAAATAGCAGATCGATGTTTTCTTTTATTTATTTTAAAAGTTATGAACTCTTTCATTAAAATGAAATATTTCAGTTGTAATAACCGAGTGTTGCTCGTTAAAGCTGCTCCCACAGAAATTAAGATAACGAGCAGCGTGACTGTTAACGTAGAACGTAACGACTCAAAATAGAACATGAACGGAGGACGATCAATGATCAGTGTCACTGTTCAGTATTGATCTGTGATGATCGCTGTGACACATAAACAGCAACTGGTTTCAGAAACACATCAACACGTTGGCTGCCTCAGCGAGCCGTCATCCCAGAGGAGCCGACAGGTGATCAACAGGTGACCGACAGGTAACCGACAGGTGATCAACAGGTGACCAACAGGTAACCGACAGGTGATCAACAGGTGACCGACAGGTGACCCACAGGTGACCCACAGGTGACCCACAGGTGATCAACAAGTGACCCGCAGGTGATCAACAGGTGACCCGCAGGTGACCAACAGGTGATCAACAAGTGACCCACAGGTGATCAACAGGTGACCCGCAGGTGACCCACAGGTGATCAACAAGTGACCCACAGGTGACCCCCAGGTGACCCCCAGGTGATCAACAAGTGACCCCCAGGTGACCCCCAGGTGACCCCCAGGTGATCAACAAGTGACCCACAGGTGACCCCCAGGTGACCCACAGGTTATCGACAGGTGATCAACAGGTGACCCACAGGTGTCCCGCAGGTGACCCACAGGTGATCAACAGGTGACCGGCAGGTGACGACCCACAGGTGACCCACAGGTGACCCACAGGTGATCAACCGACAGGTGCCCCACAGGTGATCGACAGGTGACCCACAGGTAACGGCGGCCGGGCTTCAGGCCCGCTCACGCCTGAAGTCGGGCACGCCGTGCAACTAGACTCCTGATCACTTCCAGCTTCCTGTTTCAATCCCATGATCCCTCACTGCAGCTCCAGCAGACCGCAGGAACACCCGTCAGGTACAGTTACATCAAACTGTCGCCACGGCAACCATACACGCACAAAGAGGGTGTGCTTCCAGGACACCTGGAGGAGTCGGGCGTTCACTTTTTTAGCTCATGAAACATTTACTGAGTCAGATCAGTTTCAGGTTGCTGCTTTTTCTTTTTTTCTCCTAGAAAAATCAGAACCAAACTGGACCAGAACCAGGTCGACCCGGTGACCCGCAGCTGCTGGAAACATCCAGAAATACAGTTTCCCACGAAGTCCAGAGTCCCAGCAGAGAGCAGAGCAGCTGTGGGGCTTCAGCCCCTCCCCCTCCCCCGACACAAAGCAGCTCGTATTACACAACACAACCGAACCCTCCAGAGTTCACCTGCAGCAGGTAAAAACACCTGGAGCACACGGCTGAAAAACACCTGACAGGTACGACAAACCGGATCGCGGATGAACACCGACCAATCAGGATGCAGGAGCGAAGCGGGAATGAGACACGCTGAAGCTGAAACCAGCGCTGGTGATGTCACAGTCAGCATCAGCAGGTAACACAGGTGAGACGACCACCTGGAGCATGTTCAGACACCAGGATGCAACCGAGGAAAAAAAGAAAAAGAAAACTAAATTAACAGAATATTAAAAAAGACTAAAGCGTTTTGTGAAACATTTAGAAATGATTAACACTGAAACAAGAACAGGAATCCAGGTAAACAGACGCTCCTTCACAGGTAAAAATCTCTTCATGGAAACTTTGGGAGCGTGAGCCGACGTCACCAGTGATGCATGCTGGGACATGAGGGCCACCTGCTCAAGTGTTACAGATGTTCACGTCAGCACCAGCAGGTCCAGGGTTCCCGCATTTGGGGAGTTTTCCTCACTGACGTCACCCCGACGTTGCGCGGGTCGGCTGGGACCTGAGACCTGTCCCGCCTGGTGACGTCACGAGCTGCGGCCGGTGACCGTTACAACACACCTGCACGCGTAATCGAATTTCACCCCCCCCCCCCCAAAAAAAAAAAAACCGAGCGCGAGGCTCCGTCCCGTTAACCGGAGGTCCCGCTGCGCGTCACCGGTGGCGCGCTCGCGCCCGCGCACACCTGTCGCTCGTTATGCCCGGCTGGTTCCGGTCGGTCATTCAGGTGAATTCGGTTAAAAAGCCGTTTAACTGAAGGAGGACTGACTGAATCCGGACACGAGCTCATGTTTTCCTGCTAGAAAAGCTTCTTCTTTACTGCGGCTGCGCCAGGTATCAACCTTCTTACCTTCAGCTGCGGACTCGGCAGAATAATCCCAGCGCGGTCAGAAGAACATGGCACGGGTCGTCTCGGAAGCGCCGGTGCCGGTCCGGTCCGGTCCGGTCCGGTTCGGTCTCACCGCCTCCTCGCGGCGCTGCGCGTCCGACAGACGGAGCTCCTGTCCGGCTGCGGGAGCTTTGGAGCAGCGACTCGGAGGGAAGCGCACCTGATTCTGGCTCCGCTGGGTCCGGCAGCCTGAGAGCGGTGGGAGGGGCCTCTGAGCCTCTGAGCGACGACTGGCAGGCAGATCCAGTGGCTACCCCCCCCCCCCCCCCCCGGGTTTTCAGAATAAAGCTGCGGACATTATTCCGTTGATGAATGTGGTTCCAGTTAGTCAAAAAATGTGAAGAAACACCATAAAAATCGATATAAATATCTAAAATAAGCTCTTCAATAGAATAGAAGTTCCTGAGAAAGGAGAAAAATTAATTCAGAGGTGACGTGTTAAATTAAAGCTGCAGGTCAGGACAACCAGAGGACTGTTTCCAGCAGAATGATTATGATTTAACATTAATTAGCATTAGTATGGAGCCCCGTTTGGGTCATAATTCAATGAATAAATTAGTCTACTATTATGAAATACAGGCGTTTATTATCATGAAATACGTATCCGTGCCGTCTTCTTCCGCTTATCCGAGGTCGGGTCGCGGGGGCATCAGCCGGAGTAAGGAGGCCCAGACCCCCCTCTCCCCGGCCACTTCTTCTAGCTCCTCTGGGGGGATCCCGAGGCGTTCCCAGGCCAGCCAAGAGACATAGTCCCTCCAGCGTGTCCTGGGTCTTCCCCGGGGTCTCCTCCCAGTGGGACGTGCCCGGAACACCTCACCAGGGAGGCGTCCAGGAGGCATCCTAACCAGATGCCCGAGCCACCTCATCTGGCTCCTCTCGATGCGGAGGAGCAGCGGTTTTACTCTGAGCACCTCCCGGATGACCGAGCTTCTCACCCTATCTCTAAGGAAACTGCAGTCAAGCCAGCCCTCACTTCAAAAACCTTGGTCATTCTAGCCCCACTTGTTTAGTGGTGCGCATATATAGTAGAGATTACGGTATGGCTACATTAAGGACTGATTTCAAAAGAAAAGAAACTCAGTCAGCCTGTCTTTTCTTGTGTTTGTTAATCAATTAATCAATCATTTTATCAATCCATCTATTAAGTATTTAAATAAAACCACAGGAGGAAATATAATTAAAATAAAAGTTTTTTCAGTATTTATACCTAAAATCAGATTGATGTTAAAAGGAAGCTCCCTGTTTCCACAGACCAATTATGATTCAGAATGACAGTACACCACCCCAGAGTGTCACTCACACAATTTCAGGAAGTTCTGATGTAGAATTTCAAAATTAAAGCCCCGGTGTCAATGTGAATTTAGGTGTAAATACTTAAAATATTGGACATTTCCCAGGGCTTTAATTGTGAAATTCTACATCAGAACTTCCTGAAATTTTGTGAGTGAAATTCTGGGGTGGTGTACTATCATTCTGAATCATAATTGGTCTGTGGAAACAGGGAGTTTCCTTTAAATATCAATGTGAATTTAGGTGTAAATACTGAAAATATTGGACATTTCCCAGGGCTTTTATTGTGAAATTCTACATCAGAACTTCCTGAAATTTTGTGAGTGACATTCTGGGGTGGTGTTATATAATTCTGAATCATAATTGGTCTGTGGAAACAGGGAGTTTCCTTTTAATGTCAATCTGAATTTAGGTGTAAATACTGAAAATGTTGGACATTTCTCAGGGCTTTAACTTTGAAAGGCTACATCAGAACTTCCTGAAATTTTGTGAGTGACATTCTGGGGTGGTGTACTATCATTTTGAATCACAATTGGTCTGTGGAAACAGGGAGTTTTCTTTTAATATCAATGTGAATTTAGGTGTAAATATTGGAAATATTGGACATTTCTCGGGGCTTTAATTTTGAAAATCTACATCAGAACCTCCTGAAATTGGGTGAGTGACACTCTGGCGTGGTGTACTATCATTTTGAATCATAATTGGTCTGTGGAAACAGGGAGTTTCCTTTTAACATCAATCTGATTTTAGGTATAAATACTGAAAATGTTGGACATTTCTCGGGGCTTTAACTTTGAAATTCTACATCAAAACTTCCTGAAATTGTGTGAGTGACACTCTGGGGTGGTGTACTGTCATTCTGAATCATAATTTGTCTGTGGAAACAGGTTGTTTCCTTTTAATATCAATGTGAATTTAGGTGTAAATACTTAAAATGTTGGACATTTATCGGGGCTTTAACTTTGAAATTC
This sequence comes from Hirundichthys speculiger, assembly GCA_018398805.1. Taxonomy (NCBI): domain Eukaryota; kingdom Metazoa; phylum Chordata; class Actinopteri; order Beloniformes; family Exocoetidae; genus Hirundichthys; species Hirundichthys speculiger. The sequence goes on along the minus strand of JAGFBZ010000384.1, from coordinate 556,529 downwards.
TACATCAGATTGGTCTGAAATTTGTGGAGTGACATTCCCAGATGGGATACTATTGGTCCGAAGTGGAATGAGTCTGTGGAAACAAGTACTTTTTAATTTATAAGTATTTCAAAGTAGTGCCAGTATACTGCATTTATTCATGATTTTGATGTCACTTTATTTTGAAATTCCACATCAGATTGGGCTGAAACTTGTTGAGTGGCATTCCCAGATGGGATACTATTGGTCCGAAGTGGAATGAGTCTGTGGAAACTAGGACTTTTAATTTTATGACCTTGTCAAAGTAGTGGCAGTATACTGCATTTGTTCATGATTTTCATGTCACTTTATTTTGAAATTCCACATCAGATTGGGCTGAAACTTGTTGAGTGTCATTCCCAGATGGGATACTATTGGTCTGAAGTGGAATGAGTCTGTGGAAACAAGTACTTTTTATTTTATAACCTTGTCAAAGTACTGGTAGTGTACTGCATTTATTCATGATTTTGATGTCACTTTATTTTGAAATTCTACATCAGATTGGGCTGAAACTTGTTGAGTGGCATTCCCAGATGGGATACTATTGGTCCGAAGTGGAATGAGTCTGTGGAAACAGGGGGTTTCCTTTTAATATCAATGTGAATTTAGGTGTAAATACTGAAAATATTGGACTTTACTCTGGGCTTTAATTTTGAAATTCTACATCAGAAATTCCTGAAATTGTGTGAGTGACACTCTGGGGTGGTGTACTATCATTCTGAATCATAATTGGTCTGTGGAAACAGGGAGCTTCCTTTTAACATCAATCTGATTTTAGGTGTAAATACTGAAAAAACTTTTATTTTAATTATATTTCCTCCCGTGGTTTTATTTAAATACTTAATAGATGGATTGATAAAATGATTGATTAATTGATTAACAAACACAAGAAAAGACAGGCTGACTGAGTTTCTTTTCTTTTGAAATCAGTCCTTAATGCAGCCATACCGTAATCTCTACTATATATGCGCACCACTAAACAAGTGGGGGCTAGAATGACCAAGGTTTTTGAAGTGAGGACTGGCTTGACTGCAGTCTTAAACTCGTCCCTCAACTTGATGTCCCTTAGAATTGGGACACCACTTGCCCTTAGAGGGAGCGCGCATATTTGAGATTGAGGGTTGAGATTGAGGGTTAAGGGAGGAATTGGAATTCACCCTTAAACTCCTCCACTTGAGGAAGGACCTCATCCCCAACCCGGAGAAGGCACTCCAGCCTTTTCCGGCTGAGGACCATGGTCTCGGATTTGGAGGCGCTGATTCTCATCCCAGCCGCTTCACAACTGGCTGCAAATCGCTCCAGCGAGAGTTGTAGATCACGGCTCGATGAAGCCAACAGAACCACATCATCTGCAAATAGCAGAGACCCAATCCTGAGGCCACCGAACCGGATCCCCTCAACACCTCGACTGCGCCTAGAAATTCTGTCCATAAAAGTGATGAACAGAATCGGTGACAAAGGGCAGCCTTGGCGGAGTCCAACCCTCACTGGGAACGAATCTGACTTACTGCCGGTAATGCGGACCAAACTCTGGCACCGGTCGTACGTATCCATTATTATGAAATGTTTCCCATTATTAGGAAATATATTTGTATTATTATGAAATATTTCCCATTATTATAAAAAAAAATGTAATTATTATGAAATATATTTTATTATTATTTAATCTTAGTTTAATGCATAATAGTTTATTTCAGAATGGCTTTTTTATCTAAGAATTAGTTTTTACATAATTGCTTCATTTTTCATAAGAATGAGCTTTTACATGGTAATGACATTTTGCCAGTGGGCGGGACCAGTGGTTGACCTGCACGCTCATTGGCTGATCCTTCTCCATTCTACGCTCTGACATCGACTAGTTTTGGCCGTGAGGTCCCCTTAGCAGCGGGCCGTGGCGTCATCAAGGTGCGCTCCTAGTCCGATTGTAGCTATGGCAGCTTGGACTGAGCTACAGGAAACCTTGACGTTTCTTAGTCGATGTCAACTTTTAACCGTAAACTGAGGTGCATTCTGCCACCTACTGGCCTGGAGTATATACGTCGCACCTCTCGCCCACTATCAATATTCACTGTTCTGTTGCTTATGCCTGAATGAAAGAGGAGCCAATCACATTAATGGCTCCGCCCCCTCTGCTGTGATTGACACACAAATCATTCTTATGAAAAACAAAGCCATTACTATGTAAAAGCTTATTCTTATGAAAAACGAAACCATAATCATAATAATGGAAAATATTTCATAACATTAAACGCCTGTATTTCATAATAATAGACTCAATTATTCATTGAATTATGACCCAAACGGGGCTCCATAGATAGCAGTCCTGTCTCCTATCATATGGGAGGTCCGGGTTGAATCCTGGTTGCGTCAGGAAGGACATCTGGCCAGAAGTCTCATGTGGATCAGTCCGCTGTGGCGACCCCCCCCCCCCCAAACAAGGAGCAGCCAAAATGGTAGTTAATTAGCATTATAGGTTAGCAAAAGCTAAGTCAGCCAAGCTAAGATAGCCAACTGTGACTGAACTGAGGTGGGTGTGGTCTTGCCTTCTGCATCATGGTTCCCTAAAAAATAAAAAAGTAAAACGTTTGAAAAGCTCTCTTCAGAAAACCTGTGGGTGACATCACAGATGGTTTGTCCAGCTCTTCCTATACAGTCTTTGGGTCTTTCTAGATCCTTCCAGACATCACTCAGGGGAAATAAATAGTTTTAGGGACTAATACCACTCCAAAAATATCCTTCAGTTCAGTTTTAAACAGAAGGAAAAAAAAACTGAGGCATAATTTTGGTCAACTCAAGAGTGATTATTTTATTTGATCCTTTAACCAGAATTTTAATGTGCATTTTTAATCAAATCCAGTTCCTTCGATCACTGAATCTGATCAGTGATCAGACGTTCATCAAAGCCGCTAATCTATCGATCAAAAATCACCGGATAAACCAGCATAAAACTGTGAAGATGTTCCTCTTTTTGTCCTGGAACCACTGCAGAACTCACAGCAGCAGGTTGGAGCTCTGCAGGTGTTTGAGCGGCGCCCTCTGGTGGCCGCTCTGAGAGCTGCAGCTCCTCCGAGGACTGAGCGGGAAATAAGACGTGAGAATAAACCGGAAATAAAGTGAAAAAGAAAACGCTCCTTTTCAGTCGAAATGTTTATATACAATCTCTTTTTCTTTTCATTTTTTTTAAAAAGAAATCTCCTCACTAGATCTTCAAATGAGGCAAACTCAACCTCCAATGATATTGAATAAAAATAATTAAAAATAAAAATGCTAAAGCAGTAAGTGAAAAACTGAAGCAGACAACTACATCAGCGTCTCGTAGTTCTGGAGGGATTCTGGCTCTTTCTTCTTTCCAACGTTGCTTCGTTTCATTGACGTTCGTGGCCACCAGAACCTGGTTCAGTCAGGTTCAGGTGTGGACTTTGACTGGAACATTCCAGAACCTTCTCTCCATCTGTTCTGGTGTAGATCTGCTGCTGTGTTTGGGGTCATTGTCACATGACCTGGTTCCAGTTTCTGCTGAAATGGTCTTTGGTTTCCTCCAGAGATGCTCCTGGACTCAACGTTGGCCTCGTCTGTCTGTGGGACATGTTTTTTAGTTTCCTCCTGGAAACCCGTCCACATACAGATGTTCCAGAACCGTTTCTTCCTTCTGAGACCGGGGCTTTGGGTGTCGGCTAATGAGAACTGATCCAACATCAGTTAATTTTAATCACCTGGTGACTCAAAACAGGAGGCTGAAAAATACCAGGTCAATTTTTTTAAAATGACATGGTATCGAATAGACGTCCTCATCTTCAGCAGCGTCGCTGAGGACGTCCCAAACTGACACCAGAACCACTTCACCAAAAAAACCAACTCTTTCAGTCTTCTGTGACGTCTAACTTTCTGCAGAACACTGAACTCCAAATAGTTTAGAAACTGATTTATGCGCCTTTCCAGACCGATGTGGAGCCGATGTTGCTTTTCTATGACCACTGCTGCTGTCTTTCCCTCTTGGCATTGGGTTAACACACAACTGAATGTTCCAGACTAGCAACCTCAAACATCTGGTTTTCTTCAAGGTCTGCACACCTGAATGATGAGTTCAAGGACTGACTATCAGCAGCAGCTGACTAATCTACTTAAATCCAGTAGGACTAGTTATAGAACTAGTTCTAGTTACAAAACTAGTAAAGGTAATTACAGAATTAAATTAATTACAGTACTAGTTATAGTTACAGAAATAATTAAAGTAGCTACAGGACTAGTTCTAGTAGTTATAGACCTAGTTAGTTTCAGAATTACTTATTTAAGTAATTACAGAACTAGTTAAAGTAGCGATAGAACTAATTTTAGCAGCTATAGAACTGGTTCAAAGTTATAGAACTAGTTATAGTTACAGAACTAATTACAGTAGTTATAGAACTAGTTACAAAAACTTAAGTAATTACAGAACTAGTTAAAAGTTACAGAACTAGTTCTAGTAGTCATAGAACTAGTTATAAAACTTAAGTAATTACAGAACTAGTTAAAGTAGTTATAGAAATAGTTTTAGTTACATAACTAGTTATAGCACTAGTTTTAGTAGCTTTAAAACTAGTTAGTTAGAGACCTTATTTAAGTAATTACAAAACTAGGTAAAGTAGCTATAGAACTAGTTTTAGCAGCTATATAACTAACTACAGCAGTTACAGAACTAGTTAGATCCAGTTCTAGTAGTTGTAGAATTACAGAATTAATTACAGTAGTTATAGAACTAGTTCTAGTAGTAGCTGGGGTAATCAGGACCTGCTGAAGACCAGATGACTGGTTTTTAAAGCCTTTCTGTTCCAGACATGTTCTTCAACATCAAGAAAATAAAGACGCATCAAAAGGATTTTATTTTGAGTCGGTCATAAACTTTTATCATCATCAACGACATCGAGATCATTCAGCAGAACAAACACAATGATTGTGTTTCTGAACATTCACCCGTCTCTCCACTGAACCGGGTCCAGTTCCCAGATGTAGAACTGGACCTCAGCTGAGCTCCATCGCTGGTTCAGGTCCAAGAACCTGTTACATCAGCAGGTGGGGGCGGGGCTAAAGACCGTCGCCCTTCTGGTCCAAGACACAAAGATTAAAATCTGAGCCTCAGCAAGAACAAGAACGTTAGAGGATGAGCTCAGAGTCCACTGGAACCAGAACCAGAACCAAAACCTGAACCGCGTTTGTGTTTGAGAGAGGTCCATCTGAAAGCTGACATTTCACATTTGTATGCTTGACTCAACATGAAGGTTTGCAGCTGCAGCGATGACCAGGATCAGAACCAGGATCAGAACCAGGATCAGAACCAGGATTAGTTTATTTACCGTCGGCTTTATTTGGTTGAACTGTTTGTGTTTAAAAGTTCGGATCAGAACACAGGTCCATTGGCGCAGCCGCACGTCAGTTCCAGGACGTCCACCGAGTTTTCCTGCTCTCTGTTGGACCGTCGCTCGCCGCTCTCGCCATCTGGCGCGACGCTCCGTGGCGCCGCCCGTCCAAATGTGCCGCACAGTTCTGGTTCGTGGAACCAGAACGTTTCAGCGCGGGTGTGGGTGGAGCCGCGGCCGCTCGGTCCTCAGGACACCTCGATGACCTCCATGCTGCCGGAGAAGCTGGACTGACTGCCCACCTTGGCGCGCCGCTCCTCCCGGGAGCGCCCGTCCACCATCCCGTCTCCAAACTCCATCTGGCAGCTGCGCCGCTTTAGCTGCTTCTCAAAGCTGCTCTCCTCGTGCCAGCTCCGCCTCGAGTCGCAGCGGTCGCCGGTCCGGTCCCGGCTGCGCCGCCGCACCGCCTCCAGGCCATGGCTGCAGCCGAACCCGCCCAGGATGGCCGACGTGGAGTAGAAGCGCGTGGAGTCGGAGGAGAGGTACCAGCCGCCTGCCAGTGAGGAGGTGGAGACGGCGACGGGCCCCAGCAGGATGTCCGAGTGCCAGCCCTTCAGGGCGGCGCCGGGGCCGGGCCGGGCCAGATGCTGTTGGCTGCGGGAGAGCCCGAACAGGAAGCTGGTGGCGTTCTCCACGCTGCCGCTCCGCTGCAGCTGCTGTGGGCAGCTCGGAGGTTTGATGAAGCTGCCGGGGGCCGGAGGAGGCGGCGCCGCCGGGACCGAGGGAGGTGGCGCCGCCGGCTCCGGGCCGCTCGCCTCCTCCTTATCGGGGCTCTGCTCCGGAGTGGACTGCTCTGACACCTCCTCCACCGGAGAGAACTGGCACGGTTTACTGGTCGTCTCCTTGAAGGACGACGGTTTGTAGAAATCATCGCCCGAGCCACCGTGAGGCGCCAATGCTCGGTGGGGCGTGCCCCCGACCGGCTCGCCGTACGACTTGATGTCCAGAGAGAAGGAGCGCTTCAGCCTGGCGCTGTCCTCCGGCGCGTCGGCGAGGTGGAGGCCGCTCAGAGCCTCAGACAGCTCCTCGGGGGCCCGGTCCAGAACACAGGGAAGGGTGAGAGGCTCTAGCGGAGCCGGGCCGGGGCCCTCGGGGGCCTCCAGGGAGCCCGGAGACCCAGAATCCTCAGCTGGAGGCGTGCTCCTGGCGTCTGAGTGATGAGGCGACTTCAGTCTGGTCTCGGCGCTGACGGGACTCTTGATCTTCTTCTCGAAGTCCAGCAGCTGACCCAGGAAGTTGAAGTTTGGAGAGATGGTCGGCCTCTTCTCCTTCACAAACCTGATGAAGACAGAAGATCGTCAGCGTGACGCTGAATCACTTTTATATTTATATAAACTAAGGATGCACCATAACTGTTTTTTAAAACTGATGATCGATAACTTTGAGCTCCTAAAGGCCGATACCGATAACCAATAACACACATATACCTAAGATCATTACATCAATACTATGAACAAAATCAAAAACAGTTTTGACTCTTTAAATGAACAAATATTTATTTTTTCCAATGAAAAACTATTGGCAAGCCTCTCAAACATTTTCATAAAGCTATCAAACAAACCTATTTGATATCTCACATTTACTTAAATAAGGTTCATTACTGACTGATATAAAAAAAATAAAGGCTCCTTAAACTGATGGAAATACATGCATGAGAATTACTAACTGAAAAAGATTAAACATTTAAAGGATTTTGACTTGTGGTTCCATTTAAATTAATACCTTTAATTAAAGTAAATGAGGTTCGGTAGTTTTTATTTTTCATCTCATGGAAGCTTTAGATGAGAGGAATGAGGGAGAGGAGCACATTAGCATTAGCTTCCGTTAGCTCACGTTAGCGTGATTCCAAAACTCCATGGAAGCGGATGTTATGTTGTAGGTGGCTGATCAGGTTTTACGTATTAAAGCTTGTGCTTCCCTCCTCGTAGAATTCACTCGGAGGATTCGTCACAAATAACCACCAAACTATCTTCTTCTGAAACTTTAACGAAGTTCCATGCCGCCATGTTTGTTGTGATCAGCGCTGTGCTGCAGGCTGCATTCAAGGTGTAACGTAAATTCCCACGTTCCCTCGTTTGCTAGTCGTTCTTTCAGCCTTTTCTATTTTTTCTGCTGTGTTGTTATGTGTTGATTTTTCATTTCAATTTCATTACCTGAGGGTCAGGTATAAAGGTAGCTGCCTGTTATTGGTTAGGTGGTGTTTGACCACTGTGGCGCTAACTGCCGGCGTTATGGTTGTCGGATCAGTTAATGGAATAAATTAATATTTTAACTGCATCAGAAGAACATCGTTCCGGTCCTTTTTTCGAGCAACAGGCAACGGTAACGTTTACGAAATGTGAGTTAGCGAAGCGCGTCGACCACGTTACTCTTGGTCAAACATCTCAGTAGCTTGAAGCTTTAGCCTTAGCTCCTTCAAGTTGCTTCTACAAATTACAATAAAATGTAAACAAGAGCTCTGCAGACAGGATAACTGTCCTCCACCAGTTGTCCTTCTGCATTCTTAAAAAAATTAAAATAAAAAAATATGCCCAGACATCGGATTTTGTCATTTTAGTTGGTTGGTAAATGTCCTTTCCGCCATGCTAACGTTATAATGCCGATGTTACAAGCTACATATTCACATGAGACACAGTCGCGAGTCGCTCTCAGACTTGAATGAGGCTGATATTACACATCCCGCTAATCGACCGCGATAATGAGACGAAGTAAACATAAACAGTAATCGTTATCGCATAAAATTTTACGGCGCTTTACCGTAATACCAGTAACCGTTCCATCGCTAGTTCAGATCTTCTATCAGGCTGTTGTGGAAGGTTCAGTCCTGTCTGCTGTCCTCAGAGACGTCTTCTTCTACGGTCTGTGGTCTCACCTGTACGCCTCGTCCAGCGACATGTCCATCCTCTTCATGATGTAAGCGATGGCGATGGTCGCCGAGCGAGAGATCCCTGCCAGACAGTGGACCAGGACCCGAGCGTTGGACGCTTTGGCCTTCTCTGAAATGACAGCGGAGTCAGGGGTTAGCGGTGAGTCGCCGTGTACCTGCCGTTACCTGAGGGCGGTGGCGCTGCTCACCGATGAACTCCACCGATCTGTCCAGCCAGGGCAGGATCTTCTCGCAAAACGAGTCGTTGACGGGGACTCTCAGGAAGTGGGAGTCCGGGACGAAGTCGGGCTTGGGGCAGGTGTTGCTGGCGTTCAGGACGTAGGCGATGTCGTTCTGCTGCATCAGATCCTGGAACAGAACCAGAGGAGGATCGGGTCAGGGGTCAGGGGTCAGGGGTCAGGAGGTCTGAAGCGTCCATGGAGCCGGATGGTCCGTTGGGTTACCTTGTTGAGGACGTCCCTCTGGCAGCCCAGGTACAGGTGCGGCAGGATGCGCGTCGGCCCGACGACGGTGACAGGGAGGCAGGGCTGAGAGATGCAGGAGGGGACCAGCGACGACTTCCCCTCACACAGACCAGGAAACAGGTGGGAGAACTCAGAGAATCCACCTGAGACGACGACAAATATGACAGGTGTCACACACACGTGTTGAAAACAGTCAGTTACAGGATACAAAACCACAAGAGACACAAAAGACGCCAACCAAAGACACAAACTCTATCCTGATCCCTCCCAGCTCATCCCGACTCCTCCCAGCTCTCTACTGACTCCTTCCAGTTCTCTACGGACTCCTCCCAGCTCATCTCGATTCCTCCCAGCTCTCTCCTGATCCCTCCCAGCTCATCCTGACTCCTCCCAGCTCATCCTGACTCCTCCCAGCTCATCTCGAATCCTCCGAGCTCTCTACTGACTCCTCCCAGATCTCTACTGACTCCTCCCAGCTCTCTACTGACTCCTCCCAGATCTCTACTGACTCCTCCCAGATCTCTACTGACTCCTCCCAGCTCTCTACTGACTCCTCTCAGCTCTCTACTTACTCCTCCCAGCTCTCTACTGACTTCTCCCAGTTCTCTACTGACTCCTCCCAGTTCTCTACTGACTCCTCCCAGATCTCTACTGACTCCTCCCAGCTCTCTACTGACTCCTCCCAGCTCTCTACTGACTCCTCCCAGTCTCTCTGACTCCTCCATCTCTACTGACTCCTCCCAGCTCTCTACTGACTCCTCTCAGCTCGCTACTGACTTCTCCCAGTTCTCTACTGACTCCTCCCAGTTCTCTACTGACTCCTCCCAGATCTCTACTGACTCCTCCCAGCTCTCTACTGACTCCTCCCAGCTCTCTACTGGCTCCTCCCAGATCTCTACTGACTCCTACCAGTTCTCTACTGACTCCTCCCAGCTCTCTACTGACTCCTCCCAGCTCTTTACCGACTCCTCCCAGTTCTCTACTGACTCCTCCCAGCTCTTTGCTGACTCCTCCCAGATCTCTACTGACTCCTCCCAGCTCTCTACTGACTCCTCCCGGCTCTTTACCGACTCCTCCCAGTTCTTTACTGACTCCTCCCAGTTCTCTACTGACTCCTCCCAGCTCTTTACTGACTCCTCCCAGTTCTCTACTGACTCCTCCAAGCTCTTTACTGACTCCTCCCAGTTCTCTACTGACTCCTCCCAGTTCTCTACTGACTCCTCCCAGTTCTCTACTGACTCCTCCCAGCTCGTGAAGGTGGTGCTCACGTGTCTCAATCTTTTTTTATCTCTGTTTTTGTAATAAATAAAGGCGCTGCGTTGCTCCAGACCTCTGCTGTTGTGTAAAAGCTCACATAGTGCCCTATGGAATCCGTGATCACGGAATCACGGACGGAATCGCGGAATTGGAGATTAAAAACGGAATTCACTTTAAATGCGCAATATAACAGAACTGAACAGCAATTTGCGCAAAAGTTTGTTTTTTTTCTTCCGGACTAAAAGTAACTTTTCTTTTTTTAAGATTTTTTTTGGCACTAGTGACTTGTATTGATGGTGGAGAGAGACAGGAAGGGGGGCAGAGAGAACGGGGAAGACCCGCGGCAAGGAGCCGACAAGCCGGGAGTCGAGCTCGCGATTAACCGCACGAGGACTGTAGCCTCTGTACATGGGCCGCCTGCCCGAACCACTGTGCCACCGGGGCGGCCCGAAGGGAACTTTTCTTTCAAGAAAATGTTCCAACAGGGGTCACGAAAAGCTGGGACACTGCGCGCTTCTCTGCCTCCTGCCCCCGCTTTCCTCATTAATAAAAAAAAAAACCAAACAAACAAAAAAAAAAAACACGTTGAAGCGGCCATCTGAGAAACCGGCGAAGAAGCGAAGGAACTACCGGCTGTCTCCCAGGTACAGGACAGAGCAGTTTATCCGAGATTATTATGTGTCTGGTGATTCAGTGTTCTGCTAGTTTAGCCAGCACACGATTGAATGGACACGAAAATATACGTGCGAGGATCACTGGACGAGTGAAAAGCACAAACATAAAAAGGCGAGAATCACTCACTGATCTAAACACAAAGAGGCTGTAACAGCTGGAACACCTAAAGATAAAAACAAACTGACACACACAACCAGTGTTCAGTAGGCTCGGGCGGTATCCAAATTTTGATACCGTCAAACTTCTCTCACATTTTACCAGGGTATACCGTATTACCGCGACTATAAAGGCAACAAACACCACCGGCGGACGCCGCCCGTCAAAACAGCCATCCCCATTATGTGCCCCGCTGCGGGATTTTACGCCTGAAAAAAAAAGGCGAGTTTACCTCGAAACAGCAGTTCAGTGCTTCAATATAAAGTTTGCTCAACTACAGTTGTTATTTATTTGTGTATTTCTTGCTTTTCACTGTAGTTTTAACTGTTCCTTCTCTGCTGCAGCTGCCTGCAGCCTGTCTCCTGCAGCGCTGAAACGCGCTTTACAGTAAAGTGTCTGATGCGGGACGTTTTACTTCCTATAAATTCTTCAACATAAAAGTCCAACATTATTAGTTTCATTAAAAGCTTTTATTTTGAAGCACCAAGCGCAGGAAGTGTTGTTTTCATAGTCAGTACCTTAACAGGACGAGTCAAACTGGTGAGCGAGTCAGCTGCGAGCGAACATGAATAAACGGTAAAATAAAGCACAACACACAGTACACACAGCGATACAGGAGAGAAACTAAACTTTAAACCACAGAAATCATTCATTGCATTTTTAAGATGGTATTGAAACTGATACCGCTGCTATTTTTGAATACCGGAAGTATACGGTATTACCGTAATACCGCCCAAGCCTAGTGTTCAGTGCTTTGGATTTCATAGCATCTACATCAGCTGTAGTAAATATAGTTTATTCTGTTATCAGACACATGACGTACCTGAAAAATGTCAGGTACGTCATGACAAACTATGTCTGATAACAGAATAAATTAAACAAGCTAAAATGATTAGTTTACAGCTGTTGAAATTCCTTTCTTTTTTTCACTTTAAATGGATTTTACCTATTTGTTTTTTTTTCTTGAATTTTTTTCTTTGTCATAAAATGAATGTTTTATTGGACACAATATGTTTAAAAGTATGATAACAGTAACGTTTACAGTTATAATTGCATAAATTGTCTATATTTCATTATTTTATATACTGTATTGGGGTTAAATTTGCATAAAATGCTTAAAACGGAATTCTCAAAAATTAAAAACCGACACCGAAAATGAAAAAAATCAAAACGGAATTTGAGAAAAAATAAAACGGATTTCATTGGGCCCTACTCACAGATGTGGGTCAGGAGGTCCGGGGTTCGCGGGTGGAGTCGACGAAGGAGCGTTACGTCACCGTTACACAACGAGACCCCGAGTGGAAACTCAGTCGGTCCGTTTTTATTAGCGTAACAACTTTAGGAGCCCGGTTGTGAAGCTTTTCAGCTCCACATCAGCAGCTCAGCTCATCCTCCTGATCGGAGATCAATCAGCTGATCTGGACCCCTCTGAGGGCCCTGACTTGTTTCTGTCAGCCTGAGAAGGATCACTGATCTCTGTGAAAGAGAAACGTGACCCTGAGTAGAGGGTTTACGACTCTCCTGAAGGTCCTGCAGCTCTGAGAGCTCTGGTCTCGTTTCAGCTGCTGTTAAATAAAAGATTTATTAATTTAAACTAGTGTTGAACGTAGCCTTGAACCCAGATTCTTCCTCTTCGCTGGTCTCGGGTCAGATTAGTTTTGTCCTGAAGGACTGATGATCACCTCCAGAGGAGCAGGAGGAGGCGGGGCCTCTCCTCTCAGACTGCTGCTCCACCTGAATCCTATGGAGCCCAGTTTGGGTCATAATTCAATGAATAAATGAGTCTATTATTATGAAATACAGGCGTTTATTATTATGAAATGTTTCCCACTATTATGATAATGGTTTCGTTTTTCATAAGAATGATTCGTGTGTCAATCACAGCAGAGAGGGCGGAGCCATTTATGTGATTGGCTGCTCTTTCATTCAGGTATAAGCAACAGAACGGAGAATATCGATAGTGGGCGAGAGGTGCAATGTATATACTCCAGGCCAGTAGGTGGCAGAATGCACCTCAGTTTACGGTTAAAAGTTGACATCGACTAAGAAACATAGCGCGAAATGTAGGGAAAACTTGATTTTGACGGCATGGCGACAGGAGAAAGATCCTTTTCTGACTGGACAAAACTAGTCGATGTCAGAGCGTAGAATGGAGAAAGATCAGCCAATGAGCGTGCAGGTCAACAACTGGTCCCGCCCAGTGGCAAAATGTCATTATTATGTAAAAGCTCATTCTTATGAAAAAGGAGGCCATTATGTAAAAACGCATTCTTAGATTAAAAAAAAAAAAGCCATTCTGAAATAAACTATTGTGCATTAAACTAAGATTAAATCATAATAAAATATATTTCATAATAATTACATTTTTTTCATAATAATGGGAAATATTTCATAATAATAAACGCCTGTATTGCATAATAATAGACTCATTCATTCATTGAATTATGACCCAAACGGGGCTCCATAGATTCCAGATGTTCACAGATGGATGGAAGTTAAATTGTCGGCTGACTTCTCATCTGAAACTGGTTACTGGAGACGGATGAATCCAGATCTGTTTTCCAAGGGAGACCTGGACCACCGACAGAAGTCGACCTCCACCGTTACAGCTGCAGCTTCCTGGGAGCTTATTGATCATTTCCAGTGTTGCAGTGTCGTCAGTTTATGACTAAAGACTTATTTTACTACAACACGTGTTCTACGTTCACATGGCGATGGGGCTGTGATGGAGACGAGATCATTTTAGATGGACCCCAAACCCAGAGGTATTCTGACACAAGTAGGAAAAAAAATTTAATTTTACCATAAAAAAACAAAAACAAAAAAAGACAAGTCTGAAACTGAATTCTGTCTCCTCTCTCTCCTCTGGTTTGAATTTTTTTATCCTGAGAACGTCCTCCACCACCTTCCTACCTGCTGGGTGGAGCTAATACCAGGTGTTTTAGGCGACTGTAGGTGGTTCATGTTTAGATTTGAGAGCAGTTCTACTCTCTACTGTTACCTGATCAACCTGATCAGATCTACCGTTACCTGATCAACCTGATCACATGTACTGTTACCTGATCAACCTGATCACATCTACTACTGTTACCTGATCAACCTGATCAGATCTATTGTTACCTCAGATGCTCTCTTCTCTCTGATCTCCAAACTAAACCATTACTATCACAGAGAAGGTTTAGTGTCTGTTAACCAAACTAACCAGTTAGGAAATGTTAAAGGCCAGTAAACATTAACTGCTGTTCTGTTTCTTCTCCTGCTGCATCTGTTCCAGCCTCATCATCACCTTTTCTTTTTATATTTTTGTCATAAAATCCCTGACGCCGGTACTTTCCTCTTCTTTGTGTTGAACTCATGCTGACGTGTCGGTGGACTGATGTTGATCACTATTTACAGGATAATTAGGGAAAAAATAAAGCTGTTATATTTGACTCACATATTCCACTTTTGTTCCACAAATAAAACTATTTTGAAGAATGAAAGTAAACTCACTTAACATGTTGATCTTCTCAAATAAAAATCTCATATCCTGTTTATAAATGTTTATTTATGGTTGTTGCCAGAAAAGTCTCTTTTTCTGTTTTTTATATTCAGGAATAAAATGACTTTTTTTTCATGTCAAACTTAACTTTTGTACCAAATTAAAGAGACGAGTATCATTAAGAGCATCCTCAGTGTCGCTGGTGAAGATGATTATGTTTTCAGCCTAAAACAAAGAGTTGTCTGGTGTTTAAGAGACCTGAAGAGCATCTGAAGACACCGACGACCCGCCAGGACCTTCAGGTCAACCCCCAGGACCTTCAGGTCCACCGCCAGGACCTTCAGGTCAACCGCCAGGACCTTCAGGTCAACCGCCAGGACCTTCAGGTCAACCGCCAGGACCTTCAGGTCAACCGCCAGGACCTTCAGGTCAACCGCCAGGACCTTCAGGTCCACCGCCAGGACCTTCAGGTCCACCGCCAGGACCTTCAGGTCAACCGCCAGGACCTTCAGGTCAACCGCCAGGACCTTCAGGTCAACCGCCAGGACCTTCAGGTCAACCGCCAGGACCTTCAGGTCCACCGCCAGGACCTTCAGGTCAACCGCCAGGACCTTCAGGTCAACCGCCAGGACCTTGAGGTCCACCACCAGGACCTTCAGGTCAACCGCCAGGACCTTCAGGTCAACCGCCAGGACCTTTAGGTCCACCGCCAGGACCTTCAGGTCAACCGCCAGGACCTTCAGGTCAACCACCAGGACCTTTAGGTCCACCGCCAGGACCTTCAGGTCAACCGCCAGGACCTTCAGGTCAACCACCAGGACCTTCAGGTCAACCACCAGGACCTTTAGGTCCACCACCAGGACCTTCAGGTCAACCACCAGGACCTTCAGGTCAACCACCAGGACCTGTCAGGTCAACCACCAGGACCTTCAGGTCAACCACCAGGACCTTCAGGTCAACCACCAGGACCTTCAGGTCAACCACCAGGACCTTCAGGTCCACCACCAGGACCTTCAAGGTCAACCACCAGGATCTAAAGGTTTCCAGCTGGTTTCCGTCCACATTATTTCATCCAGCTGATGTTTGTTTCCAGCTGGAAACTGATTTTATTCGGGACTTTTCCTGCTGTAAACGCACTGCTGCTGCAAACTAAACATAGTTATTGTTTTGTTTTTATTAACAGTGGAGACAAAAGAAGTCAAAATAAAGACAGTGAAAAAAAAAAGACCCAACAAAAGCCTCCATATAAAAGTTTCTGTGCAGATAAACAGTTTCTCAGAATGTTTTATATATTTGTATATTTAGTACGTTTATAGCAGCTGTTTGTTTTAATATTTGATAAATGCTGCTTAATGCATTCATGCTTTTTTAAATTATTATTATTATTCACAAATGTGCAATGCTGATTAGATAAAGAAAATCTGTATTTTTTTTAAGTTAAAGTTAGTTAAACACATTTTATTTATGTTCTCATATCTTTAAACTGTTTTATCTTATCGTACGGAGAGAAGAAAAAAAGAAAAAAGACCAGCAAAACTTTTTTTACGGTCAGTTATCAAATGTAAAGAGGTTTTTTTTTTTTTTGTTGTATTAATTTTTTGCCAAATGAAAATATTTTCAAATAAAATAAAATAAAAAATGTAATTTAATTTAAAACAAAAAAGTTAAAATAAAATTGAAAATAAAAAATATATATGTAATGTAATAATATTTTTTTTAATATTGTTTCTATTATTCTAATTTCATCCACTAGAGGGTCCAGTGAGCAACTCTCTCGTTACCAATAATAAAAAAATATCAATGTTATCAAATAATAAAAAGTTACCGTTTTTATATTCCTGCTCCTGCTGGAGCTTTTTCATCCTGATAAAAGGTCCGACTGTCAAACGACCCGGCTCAGCTGAAGCGGAGGCGGGACTCACCTGAGAGCAGGTGCACGGACGGGAAGCTCCTCTCCAGCTTCACCAGCAGGACGCTGAGGAACGAGTCGGCGCCGAGAGCAGCCGGATCGGACGAGCTCTGATCGTAGACGACGACCTCCTGGTCCCCCTGCAGATCCAGCTGGTGGACGGACACACGGAGACACGTGACCTCTGCAGCTTCTACTTCCTGTCTAATGTGCTTCAAATTCACCATAGAAAACAGGTTTCTGAGCCAAGAACATAATTTCTAGGGGTGCACGATAACTATCGGGCCGATAACAGGAAATTATGACGTCATTCCTATAAGTCCAATATCACGACAAATAGCCCCAATAACATATATATTTTTGTCAACACAGCAGTGCCTCGCTCCCTCTGAGGCTTGAATGACCAGCAGTGAATGTTATGTTCAAGTAACGTCGGCATAATCAGAAAAACGATTTCTCAGTCAGGAAAATCAAGAATACCCCCTCATGCCAGAAAACAACTTATTAACTCGGTCATAATTTTAGTAGCTGCTGACTATTCGCAGTATTTTCCCTCATGTTACACATAAAAAAAGAAAAAAACAGAAAAGGCTGAAATAACGACTAGCAAACGAAGGAACATGGGAATTTACGTTACACCTTGAATGCAGCCTGCAGAACAGCGTACTGATCACAACAAACATGGCGGTGTGGAACTTCATTAAAGTTTCAGAAGAAGATAGTTTGGTGGTTATTTGTGACGAATCCTCCGAGTGAATTCTACGAGGAGGGAAGCACAAGCTTTAATACGTAAAACCTGATCGGCCGATAACAATCGCTTCCATGGATTTTGAAATCGTGCTAACGTGAGCTAACGGAGGCTAATGCTAACGTGCGCAAGCCAGCAGCAGACTCCTCTCCTCTCCCTCATTTCTCTCATCTAAAGCTTCCATAAGATTAAAAAATAAAAACTACTGAACCTCATTTACTTTAATTAAAGGTATTAATTTAAATGGAACCACAAGCCAAAATCCTTTAAATGTTAATCTTTTTCAGTTAGTAATTCTGATGCATGTATTTCCATCAGTTTAAGGAGCCTTTATTTTTTATATCAGTCAGTAATGAACCTTATTTATGTTGATGTGAGATATCAAATAGGTTTGTTTGATAGCTTTATGCAAATGTTTGAGAGGCTTGACAATAGCTTTTATTGGAAAAAATAAATATCTTTTCATTTAAAGAGTCAAAACTATTTTTGGTTTTGTTCATAGTATTAATGTAATGATCTTAGGAATATGTGTGTGTTATTGGTATCGGCCGTTAGGAGCTGAAAGTTATCAGTTATCGGTATCAGTTTTAAAATACAGTTATCGTGCATCCCTAATAATTTCCTGTTATCGGCCCAATAGTTATCAGGTCGATAATTATCATGCATTCCTACTCATTTGTGATGGAGTCAGAGATAAAAGGCATGTCAGAGCTTCTGAATCAACTCTTCCAGCCAAGGAAGACACACTTCCTGTTTCAACCCCCCTACCCACACACACCTGTGCGCACCTGTGTGAGGTCTCACCTTCTTCTTGGCCGAGTGCTGCAGCAGCTCGGAGATCTGGACCTTGTCCTGCTGCAGCCTCCTCTTCATCAGCTTGGAGCAGTTCACGTTGACGGCCTCCAGGATGTGCGAGGCGTTGTAGTCCACGAAGGGCCGGCTGTCGATCAGCACCACGCGGTCCAGCCCCCCCTCCAGCAGCGCCACCAGAGCCTCCGGCCCGATGGGCCGTGCCGCCCCGGGTGTCCTAGACCCGGTCCTGGGGCCCGGGCGCTCCGTCATAAGACGGCTCAGCTGCCCCGCCGGCCCGATGGCCGTGCCCCCCTGGGCCCCCCCTCCCTCCCCGGACCTGCTGTGCTGGCTGGGATTACCCCCCACCCCCCCCCCCCTCCCTCCCTGCTCCCTCACCCCCCCCCCCTCCTCTTCTTCGTGGGGGTCCCGGGCCGAAGCCCCAGCGCAGTGACGCGGCCCGTGGAGGAGCCTCAGAGGATGAAGAGCTCCATTGTGCCGGCGGGGTGTAATGTCATCCTGAAGGCCGCCACAGAGGGAAGCTGACCGCCGCTCAGTCTGTCAGAGCGTGTGTTTCCGTGCACGAGTGTGTGTGTGTGCGTGGGGGTTCATTCACTCCACACCAGACGCGATACAAGAAGTAGCTTTTTTCCTGATGACATCACTCTGGACGTCCCTCCTCATCCTCCCGCTGAAGGTTCAAACTGAAACAGAAACAGAAAGAAGTGTCAGACAGATGACGACGTTCACCGTAGAAACGCCATCCTAACGCCTCGGCGACCAGACCGACCGTATAACCCGTCCTCTGGTGTTCTCACACGCCTTTTACTGTTTCCAAATATAATAAAAATAAATGATTTATAGGCAAAAATCCCTGTAGAAATAGACAGCAGATATGCAATCTTACAATTTTTGGGTCCTGATTCGATTTATATTGCGATTCTGATTAAACAAGTATTGCAATTTGATTTTACCAAGTATTGCCATTTTTTATATTTCAATTATTGTGATTTTACACAGAACAGGTTGAACCAAACACATGATAATACATCATAAGTAATATTTACAAAAAACAATACAGCCATCAATGTGTGAGATTTATTTTCACAACTGTGCACCTGCCCTCACAACACATTCTTTAAATAAACTAACCTGCAACATGTACCTGGTCTTAACAAAATTAATTAAATTAAAAAAATAATTAAAAAGTAACTGAAATAGGTACTGAAATAGAGCTCTGCTGGGACCTGCAAGTCCACCTGTACAGGTGTTGGGATGATTGACAGCAGGTCCACCTGTACAGGTGTTGGGATGATTGACAGCAGGTCCACCTGTACAGGTGTCCTGCCGGGATGATTGACAGCAGGTCCCGGCAGAAGGACGGTCCTGATGAGATCCTCCGTGGCTCCTGGCTCCTTCAGCCGAGCCTCGCTGGAGGAGCCAGGAAGCCGCCGGCCAACGTCCACAGCTCAACTTCCTGTTTCGAATGCTCGGTGGTGGCGCCAGCGGCGACCACCGCCTGTGACTGACACCCGGTTACCATGGCGACTGAGCCGAGCTCCATCTTCAGAACGATATCAGGACAAATGTGAGGCAACGCCAGTCAGCATCAACGGTTATTATAAGGTTACAGTAGGGGTGCACAATAACAGGAAATTATGACGTCATTCCGATAAGTCCAATATCACGACAAATAGTCCCGATAACATAAAAATACTTTTGTCAACACAGCAGTGCCTCGCTCCCTCTGAGACCCGGCAGTGAATGTTATGTTCAAGTTACGTCGGCATAATCAGAAAAACGATTTCTCAGTAAGGAAAATCAAGAATACTCCCGCATGCCAGAAAACAACTCGGTCATAATTTTAGTAGTTGCTGACTTGAATTAATATTCGCAGTATTTTCCCTCATGTTACACATAAAAAAGAAAAAAATAGAAAAGGCTGAAAGAATGACTAGCAAACGAGGGAACGTGGGAATTTCCGTTACACCTTGAATGCAGCCTGCAGCACAGCGCTGATCACAACAAACATGGCGGCGTGGGACTTCGTTGAAGTTTCAGAAGAAGATAGTTTGGTGGTTATTTGTGACGAATCCTCCGAGTGAATTCTACGAGGAGGGAAGCACAAGCTTTAATACGTAAAACCTGATCAGCCACCTACAACATAACAATCGCTTCCATGGAGTTTTGAAATCACGCTAACGTGAACTAATGCTAACATGCGCAAGCCAGCAGCAGCCTCTCCTCCCCTCATTCCTCTCTTCTAAAGCTTCCATGTGATAAAAAAAAAAAAAAAAAAAAAAATCACTGAACCTCATTTACTTTAATTAAAGGTATTAATTTAAATGGAACCACAAGTCAAAATCCTTTAAATGTTAATCTTTTTCAGTTAGTAATTCTCATGCATGTATTTCCATCAGTTCAAGGAGCCTTTATTTTTTATATCAGTCAGTAATGAACCTTATTTAAGTTGATATGAGATATCAAATAGGTTTGTTTGATAGCTTTATGAAAATGTTTGAAAGGGTTGTCAGTAGTTTTTCATTGGAAAAAATAAATATCTGTTCATTTAAAGAGTCCAAACTATTTTTGGTTTTGTTCATAGTATTGATGTAATGATCTTAGGTATAAGTGTGTGTTATTGGTATCAGTTTTAAAAAACAGTTATCGTGCATCCCTAGTGATTTTATTGTCAGGTCACATGACTCCATCTGCTCTGGTGACTTTACTTCGATCAGATATTTTTCAGACTCAGAGCGGAGGCCGTTTCAGAGGAACCGACGCCCACGCCGACCGTCCGCCCTCAGGTTTCTGGTCCAGCTGCAGACGCAGCAGCAGCATCTCCTAAACGCGTCCTCCTGCTCGTTACAGCGTCCTCCTGCTCGTTAGCTTCCCTCTGCTCGTTACAGCTTCCCTCTGCAGAGTGACTCACAGATCTGCTTCAGGAAACTCCCCAGTGTCGTAAAACCGGCGAGAAAATCCCCGACGCGTCAGTCCTGCAGCCGCTTCACTCCTCTACAGCGTCTGCCGTCCACATCCTGGTCGTATTTCTTCTCGTCAAAGCGTCTCTTCTGTCTCTGGTTCACACCGACTTCAGTCCAGCTCAGCTGGACCGAGTCCAGCAGGGTCGGACAGAACAATGTTTTCAGTTGAAAAGCATCACTGGGTTACTGATCCTGAAGAAAAAGAGGAATACGAAACACAGAAGGAGCCGTCTCCAGGGTTTATGGACGTTCAAACTGCTTTCGTTTACATTTTTGTCCAGGTAGAAATTAGCCGCTTCCTCATGAGGACATGAAAACGGTGATGCAATTATCTGGTGGAGGTTCAGGCTGCAAAGCAACAGAAAGACATAAAAGGCCATAAAAGGCAACACAAAGGGTTTGTTCAGCTGCACCCCTCATCCCCTAAATCAACCGACGCCGCCGCATCCACACGCTGCTGCCGTGACGACCGAGCCGAGCAACGCTGAACATCATGTTCAATTTACTTCAGGAATCCTCGATTCAGCCCCGAAAGGAAATTAAAGGCTGCAGCAACGATTATAAACACTGCTGAGACATCTTCAGCACCAGAACGCTCTTTCATCTGCAGATGGACAAGTTAGCTTTATTTATTAATCTTTTATTGTCTGTTCGCTGCGTTGAACACGTCAGCTTCAAAACTACCCGTACGGTTGCTGCAGCAATGCTCTGAAATCTGGTGGAGACAGCAAGACGGCCGTCCATTTAGTTGTGACATGATGCGATGAGCTGATGAAACAATGTAGCACGTTAGCATTTGTGTCTGTTTCAGGGCGTCGGTGTCCATCGTTGAGTTTCACTGCAGAAACTGAAGTTTGGGGGTTTTTTTGTTCTTCAGGTGTCAGCGCAGCAGGTCTTTATGTCTAAAACTAGGGATGCACGATAACTGTTTTTTAAAACCGATAACTTTCAGCTTCTAAAGGCCGATACCGATAACACACACATATACTTAAGATCATTACATCAATACTATGAACAAAACCAAAAACAGTTTGGACTCTTTAAATGAACAGATTTTTTTTTTTTTCCAAAGAAAATGTATTGCCAAGCCTCTCAAACATTTTCATAAAGCTATCAAACAAACCTATTTGATATCTCACATTAACTTAAATAAGGTTCATTACTGACTGATATAAAAAATAAAGGCTCCTTGAACTGATGGAAATACATGCATCAGAATTACTAACTGAAAAAGATTAACATTTAAATGATTTTGACTTGTGGTTCCATTTAAATTAATACATTTAATTAAAGTAAATGAGGTTCAGTGATTTTTTTTTTTTCAATCACATGGAAGCTTTAGATGAGAGGAATGAGGGGAGGAGAGGCTGCTGCTGGCTTGCGCATGTTAGCATTAGTTCACGTTAGCGTGATTTCAAAACTCCATGGAAGTGATTATATTGTAGGTGGCTGATCAGGTTTTACGTATTAAAGCTTGTGCTTCCCTCCTTGTAGAATTCACTCGGAGGATTCTTCACAAATAACCACCAAACTATCTTCTTCTGAAACTTTGATGAAGTTCCACGCCGCCATGTTTGTTGTGATAAGTACGCTGTGCTGCAGGCTGCATTCAAGGTGTAACGTAAATTCCCTCGTTGGCTAGTCGTTCTTTCAGCCTTTTATATATATATATATATATATATATACATACACACGTTGACATAATTGTTGGTACCCCTCAGTTAAAGAAGGAAAAACCCACAATTCTCACTGAAATCACTTGAAACTTACAAAAGTAACAATAAATAAAAATGTATTGAAAATTAAACAATCAAAATCAGCCATCACTTTTGAATTGCTGATTAACATAATTATTTAAAAAAACAAACTAATGAAATAGGGCTGGACAAAAATGATGGTACCTCTATAAAAGATTGAAAACTATTTGACCAGAGTGACATGATTAACTCAGGTGTGTCCTTTAATTGACATCACAGGTGTTTCCAAACTCATAATCAGTCACTCTGCCTATTTAAAGGCAGACAAGTAGTCACTCTGCTGTTTGGTGAACAGGTGTGTACCACACTGAACATGGACAACAGAAAGCGAAGGAGAGAATTGTCCCAGGACATCCGAAAAAAAATTATAGACAAACATCTTAAAGGTAAAGGCTATAAGACCATCTCTAAACAGCTTGAAGTTCCTGTGACAACAGTGGCTCATATTATTCAGAAGTTCAAGACCCACGGGACAGTAGCCAACCCCCTGGACGTGGCCGCAAGAGGAAAATTGATGACAAATTGAAGAGACGGATCGTTCGAACTGTATCCAAAGAGCCCAGAACAACCTCCAAAGAAATTAAAGGTGAACTCCAAGGCCAAGGTACATCAGTGTCAGATCGCACCATTCGTCGTTGTTTGAGCCAAAGTGGACTTCATGGGAGACGACACCACTGCTGAAAAAAATCATAAAAAAGCGAGACTGGAATTTGCAAAAATGCATGTTGACAAGCCACAAAGCTTCTGGGAGAATGTCCTTTGGACAGATGAGACCAAACTGGAGCTTTTTGGTAAGGCACATCAACTCTATGTTCATAGACTCAAAAACCAAGCATACGAATGTGTGCAAGGTAAAATGAAATCTGAAGACTATCAAGGCATTCTGGAGAGAAATGTGCTGCCTAGTGTCAGAAAGCTTGGTCTCAGTCGCAGGTCATGGGTCTTCCAACAGGACAACGATCCAAAACACACAGCCAAAAACACCCAAGAGTGGCTGAGAGAAAAGCGTTGGACTATTCTAAAGTGGCCTTCCATGAGCCCAGATCTGAATCCCATTGAACATCTGTGGAAGGAGCTGAAACATGCCATTTGGAGAAGACACCCATCAAACCTGAGACAACTGGAGCAGTTTGCTCATGAGGAGTGGGCCAAAATACCTGTTGACAGCTGCAGAACGCTCATTGACAAATACAGAAATCGTTTAATTGCAGTGATTGCCTCAAAAGGTTGTGCAACAAAATATTAAGTTATGGAGGTACCATCATTTTTGTCCAGCCCTATTTCATTAGTCTGTTTTTTTTAAATAATTATGTTAATCAGCAATTCAAAAGTGATGGCTGATTTTGATTGTTTAATTTTCAATAAATTTTTATGTATTGTTACTTTTGTAAGTTTCAAGCGATTTCAGTGAGAATTGTGGGTTTTTCCTTCTTTAACTGGGGTACCAACAATTTTGTCCATGTGTGTATATATATATACATATACATATACATATACATATATATACATATGCAGTCATGGAAAAATTATTAGACCACCATTTTTTCTTCACTTTCTTGTTCATTTTAATACCTGGTACCACTAAACGTCATCATTTGACTAAAACAGACAGAAAAGAAAATACTGAATGCATAAAAGCAGTATTTTTGGCAGTACAACGCCATAGCTATTGATGTAAAAACTTAAGTGATTTAGGTTATAATCAAGAAAACCATGGAAAATGGTAAGATATCAGCTCTTAAATAAAACTCTTATGAGCAATCTTTGTGGTTATCATTATGTTTGTCCAAACAAATGTACCTTTAGTTGTACCAGGCAATAAAATGAACAAGAAACTGAAGAAAACAAGGGTGGTCTAATAATTTTTTCCATGACTGTAATATATATATATATATATATATATATATATATATATACATATATATACATATATAAAATCGATATCCGCAGTATTCTCCCACGTTACACACTTTTTTTTTTTTTTTTTTGTGTAACGTGGGAGAATATTGCAAATATCAATTAAAGTCAGCAACTACTAAAATTATGACCGAGTTAACGAGTTGTTTTCTGGCATGAGGGGGTATTCTTGATTTTCCTGATTGAGAAATTGTTTTTCTGATTATGCCGACGTCACTTGAACATAACATTCACTGCCGGGTCTCAGAGGGAGCGAGGCACTGCTGTGTTGACAAAAATATATGTTATCGGGACTATTCGCCGTGATATTGGACTTATCAAAATGACGTCATAATTTCCTGTTAACGGCCCGATAACTATCGGCCCGATAATTATCGGGCCGATAGTTATCGTGCATTTCTATCTAAAATCACTTCGCTGCGATTCAAATACGTATCCAAACTTCTACAGACTCTGTCGCCGTCTGCTATGTTTGCTAAAGTTTCACCCAAAGTGTTGTTGAAGCCAAATCAATCCTGCGACTAGAAATCTGTTTGGACAAAAGTTTGTCACTTTTCCTCCAACTTTGATAAAAACCAGGAACAATGAGGCAACTTCCTACAAATTTAACACATTTTAAACTAATCTGAGCTCCCTCCTTCTGTCACAAAACCACAACTTTTTGTCGTAAAGTGGCTTATTTTTCATACATGTCAAACTTTTTTGGAGAATCAAAGGAAATAGTGAACGTTGCTGTTTATTTGAACAAACTGATCCGGACTTTTTAAAGTAAAAACCACCAATTTCACAAAGTCACAACATTTTATTCAAGTAAAATCTTTAGTTTTTGCCATAAAACATTGACTTCTGCAAAATCCAAACTTTTTGATGTAAAATTACAACTTTGTCGTAAAATTGTGTATTTCATAGAGTCGCACTGATTATTGTTGAAAAACTGCAAATTTAATAAAATTGTGATTTTTCTGTTGTTAAACTAAATTAAATAAAAAGTTCTGAATAAAAAAAAAAAAGGCTTTATTTTTTAATACACAAGATTCCAACATAAAGTTATACTTTAAAAAACAGCTTTAAAAAAAAGAAAACAAATTTTGCAAAATCAGTTCGCTGGCTACTAATTTGAGATATTATCTCTAATTTGAAATATTATCTCTAATTAGTCAAACTTTTTGATGTAAAATTACAACTTTGTTGTAAAATTGTGTATTTCATAGAGTCGCACTGATTATTGTTGGAAAACTGCAAATTTAATAAAATTCTGATTTTTCTGTTGTTAAAATAATTAATTAAATTAAATTCTAAAAAAAGACACAAAAAGTTCTGAATTTTAAAAAAATAATGGCTTTATTTTTTAATACACAAGATTCCAACCTAAAGTTATACTTTAAAAAAAACAGCTTTAAAAAAAACTACTACTGGCTACTAATTTGAGATATTATCTCTAATTTGAAATATTATCTCTAATTAGTCATCATCAGATTCTGGCCCTTTAAGATGAACCTCAACGTTGACGAGGCCCAGGATTTAATAAAGTCTCTGAAACAAAAACGCTCAGTCGTTCTAATCTTAAGTAACTCAATAAAAATAAGGAGAAGAGATTTTCTCCTAAAGTCTCCTCCCAGTCGGTTTAATTTTTTTCTTCTCTGTCAGCTGAAGCCACCAACGCCTGATATTCAGATGAAAAGTCCTGAGGCTTGAAACGCTGTAATATAAAACCAGGAGGAAGCAGATAAAGGCTGAATAAAGGTTCGAGGAGAATCAAAAGTGCGTTCAAAGCCCACGGTGTGTTTTCCAAAGCTGTTACAACTGATCTGAAGCCCGAGGCTTCCACTCAAACATCATCTTCCACTTCAAAAAAAAAAAGAAAAACGACACTCCAATTATGTTCCTTCATGCCGGGACATTCCTCCGCAGACCTCTGATCTGACTAATTACTGGCTGCAGACACTTTAACCGCCATTTTATCACGTCTGATCTGAGCGGCAGGTCTTCCACCGACACCGATCTGCTGCCGCCGTCCACTTATGTGACAGGAAGTCACTGAGGAGGAGGTCATGTGACATCACGACCAACTACCTCAGAGGGAATACGCTCCGTTTGAAAAAAATAATCATTAAAAAGACATAAATGTTCTGTGGTTTCAGTTTGTCCATCAGAAGAATCGATTACTGTGATCAAACCTAAAATTAATTAATCATCTCATTTAGAGTGACGCTTCTTCTTTGGTTCAACAGGAAACGTTAATGTTCCGCCATCGTTTTCCTTCAGACAAAAACAGATAAACAAACGTTTGCTGAGTTGTAAAGTTGTTTTTTTTTTTTTTTACGGTTTATAAAAGTGATATGACTGATGACGACTCAGTTCAACCTGCAACAGAACGAACCAGAACTTCCTGTCGTTCCTTCTCCCTGTTCTACTCGTCCACCAGTCCGTCCATCACAGACGGACCCAGACGTCCCTGGAGACGTTCGATGTCCCAGGATCCCCTGGAAGCTGGTGGGAAGCCCTCTGTTGCTACGGCGACCTCACGTCAGATAAGCCAGAGAAAACAGCTGGATGTTTACACGCTGCTGAAAACATCTGGACGGAGCCAGAACCAACGACGTGAAGCGGCGCTGCCCGGGGGCAAGTGTTGGCAAGGACCTCGCAATACGATATGTATCATGATACTTGGGTCACGATACGATATTATCACGATGTCGCGATATATTGCGATATTCTACCCAGTTAATATCAAAATTAAAAGTAGAGATGAAAAATCAAGTTGCTGTATATGTTCATCAGATGATATTGATCATTCAGAGGTACGGATGTAACGATGCATCGTGAGTCAAATAAAAACCGATACAAATGTGTTAGAATTTGCGTCGGTTGGCATAAAAAATGAATCGCGACTGTGTCATAAGTAGGGGTTAGGGATGGGCATTTGGTCGAGATTTATTCGTCGATTGTCGGGAGAATTAATGATTAAATATCGATTAATCATTAACATTTTTATATTGAAAACTATCACAAATATCTCGATATCTACGTGACGTTTGTTTTCCCCTTTGGCCTGGTTGCTATGGCCCGCGCATGCCCAGATGTGTTCAGTGAACCGGATGTTTGTGGTCGACAATAATGTGACATTTCCTGTTTCTTTTCTTTAAAAAAAGAACGATAATAAAACAAGAGATATCGAGGAGACTACTTAACAATGACAATTTATATAAAGGCGCCAGTATTACACGTTTTTTTTTTGTTTTGTTTTTTTTTTTAAAGATGCGCTTGTTGTGTGCTCGATGTGCACTGCAGCTCCTTCTGGTCCGTGCTAACAACGAGTTCAGGCTAAGCTAGGCTAGGCTGATGATGAACCGCCTCCACCGTCCTTTACAAGGCTTGGATGCACGTTGTTCAAGTGATACATCATTGTCGTTGTCTATTAATTGTATTTGTAATTTGCATTGCAGTGATTGCAGTACACTTGGTCATTTTCTAAACGAAAATGATCCCACGCCACACTTCACCGCGAATGCTCCATGATTAGGCGATGACCTACAGAAGCTCGCGTGTAACAACTGAGGCCAGCCAGGGTAGGGTGATGGTGAAATGTTGCCCCCTGCTGCCAAATTTCTATCGGTGGCACAGCGAAATGCATCGCATTGTTTGAGGACGTGCACTGAGAACCTACGTTCGGATTGTTTAAAAAAAAAAACAAAAAAAACATTCGGTTCATCGACGAAAATTAATTTCTTCGACCAAATTCTTAATGATCAATCATCGATTAATCGATTAATTATGCCCATCCCTAGTAGGGGTGTGTAAAAAAATCGATTTGGCGATATATCGCAATTTTCGGCTGCCCAATATAATATTGATTTTTCAGCTCCTAATATAGATTTTTTAGTATGTTGTAATGGTTACTTAAATGTGCAAAAACACTAATAATATGCCGACGTTACTTGAACATAACATTCACTGCCGGTCATTCAAGGCTCAGAGGGAGCGAGGCATTGCTGTGTTGACAGAAATATATATGTTATCGGACTATTCGTCGTGATATCGGACTTATCGGGATGACGTCATAATTTCCTGTTATCGCCCCGATAGTTATCGAGCACCGCTAATACAGTTACAAAAGCGCTAACGGACCAGTCGGAGCCGCTGGTCCTCAACGCCGATTCAAGATGGCGGAGAGTCTCTCTTAAATGTGTGGACGGGCCAAGAAAAAGCAGACTCATGATATATTAGTTTAGGACATATTTTTACCAGAACACTGTCATCACGTTTGGTTGTTCTGAGCAAAGAAGTAGTTTGGAAGTAAGAACAGATGTGACTGGAATTCAGATCTGATCCAGCAACGTCGAGCATCTGCTCGTATCAGCGCAGCGACGTCAGACGAGATTAGACTTTTAAACAAACATCATCTCAGCGTCTGGATGTTCATCACCTTAAGAGCCGCTTCACCTGCAGCAGGTGTGCTTTTATTACTTCAAGCCGTCAGACGACCGCGACCAAAGGTGACCGAGTCAGCTCTGAGAGCAGCCAATCAGAGGACTTTAACCCCCACTGCCCCGGTGACATCACACTCTCAGGTGAGGCTCACCTGAGAGATCAGGAGCAGCAGACGGGTTCTTGTTGGTTTTAACCTGGATCGAGTCTGCTGGACATCGTTTTTAAGGCGACAACGGTGACGCAACGTCTCCGTCCCAGTCGGAGCTGCTGGACGGGTGGGTCCTGCAGGTGACATCAGTCACCTGTCATCATCACCTGAGGCCGATGCCGTGTGATTATTGAGTTAAAATCTTCTCTGCTGACCAGAGCATGTGAGCGGAGTGGAGCGGCGATAATTTCCGCTCCTCGCTCACAAAGATCGTCACCGCTCCGCTCTTCCCTCAAAGTCGGAAAATCGCCGCTCCACCCATAACCGCTCAGCGCTCCAGTAACACTGCACCCCGCTCCGCTCCGCTCCGCGCTCCGCTCCAAAAATGTTTGCATGCATATAAAATGTACATGTTTACCTGAAGCCTGGCATACACTGTGCGATATTTTAAATCGTTTGATTCAGCCCTATCTCAAACTGCACGACTAGATCGCTGAGTTCAAAAGTTCGCAGCCCACGAGTAATACTCTCACACTGTACGGCCCGATGCTCTGATGCGACGTGACTGCTTACACTATACGTTCATAACGCACCTAAGGGTGCGTTCGAAATGAGCCAGGCCTGCGCAGAATCGATCACCGGCGGTCGGCGCACAATGCAGATAAGAACACGTATCATGCAACAGGAGGATCACTTTTATTTTAACTTCAATCAGCGATCGAGGACACTTTATCAAAGAACCTGGTCTGCAAACTACATACAGGTGATCTAACAGGAAGTAAGTGTCTCCTCCTGTATGCTGGAAACTGTCCGACTTGACTGCAGCTTTTTGTCTCCACCTCCTGCTGCGGCCGCCCTGATCTCGTCTACTCGCCAGGCGAGGTGCGGTTCATCTCAAACGCACCTGCTGCTTCTACTGTGAGATACCTTCACGAGGAGCGACCAGGATTTCAAACAAGTTTGATTTCCTTGCGAGCACACGACTTGTGATCGGGAGCTCGTCGGGAGGTGTTAATCTCTCGTCGTAACCCCACGTATACTGCACGAAGCACGACCCATGATAGGGTCGAAATTCGGCCCGATCCAAAAAATACTCGCACGACTGGAAAATTGGCTCAAAACGAGCCGACAGTCGCACAGTGTATGCCCGGCCCGCAGAGCCGACAGCCGTTTTAAAGTCCAAAAAATAGATATTTACTGACAAGAAAAAATAAGAAAATAATTTCACCTAACGGAATTAGCTGGTTTAATACACTTTTGTTTGTTATTAACCTTTCCCGAAACTATTTTTCATTCACTGTTCTCCTCCTATTGTTATACTTGAAGACCGTGATATGAGCGGTAACGGAGCGAAACTGGAGCGGGATGACGTCCCGCTCCACCTGAATCATCCTAGAAAAAAAACTCTCGCTCTGCGCTCCTTTCAAAATTCGTCCGCTCCGCTCCTCGCTCGCTCACGCTCCGCTCCGCTCACATGCTCTGCTGCTGACTTTATAAATGTGTTTAAACTGTTGACTTTAACTGAGGACAAAATAAAATGATCATTAATTGTGATAATTAATCATCCAGCGCTTATTAACATGGAAGAGCCAACCCCTGGTGGTCATTCCAGGAACTGCACAGATAACTACGTCAGCCGTGACGACAGCTGCAGGATGCATCTCCTCGAGTTTAACGGCTTTGGTTAAAGTATAAAAAATACTGCACCAGACTCCTAATAAAAAATAAACTTCTTATAGAGATGGACTTATTTCAGAAGAAATTAATGACACTTAGAGTCCAAACTTTGATGTTATCCAACAGCTCGTTGTGTCGTTGAACCGTTTGAGTTCTGGTTCACTATGTTTCCAGATGATTTATTATCAAACAGGTCATACTGGTATTTTCTCAAAAATAATAACATGACAAAGCAGCCGTAACAAACCCAAGAAGTTTAAGAAACTTCATCTCAGTCTAAAGGGAAGTTGGGAAGTATTTCTTTATGTCTGATGAGACTGAATCAACTTTAACACAAACTGCTCTGGTGCTCCTTTGATTTTTCTCCAACTGTTAGCTTCTTGATCAGGATTGGTTTTATTTCTAGTGAAAGTTAAAATTAATTAATTAAGCTGGGAAAATATGTTTAAAAGTGCAGATATCTGAATCTGGACCGGTCCATCTCCGCTGAACCACTTTACTGAACCAGAGGAGATTTGATGTTTGCTGGATAATCTAATTAATCCATCACGGTTTATCTTCTTTAATACAATGAGGTCTGGCTGAATTTAAAAAGTTGCCTTTTTGTAGTCAAAAGAATTTCTTGCAGTGTTTGAAATCAAAATCAAAGCAACGGTTTTGTTTGCGACGACGACAACGGAAACCCTACAGGGTTCTGTGACGTCACAAACCCAGATCGGAGCGGAATTACCCAGCATTCCCAGCTTTATCTTTAAAAAACTGATGAAATGTCTCCTTTTATTTAAAAAAACAGACTAGTAAAGTTTAAACATTAGGTAATAACTTTGTAATTACTTTATTTTAACGAGTTTGAGTTTATTTTCTTATAACGGAAAAGAAATTTGCTTGACGGAGGTAAAATCACTCATTTTTATAATAATATAAATAAAAGGCACATAGACGCTGCACTCGAAGGGGGAGGAGTCACGTGTCTGACCCCGCCCCCTTAAAGGCATCGTTAACAACACTGTAGCGGTGATGGAAAACTGAGCTCTTGTATTCTCGACCACGAACATCTGGGCCACTGGCATCCGCGGGCCATAGCAATCAGTCCATAGCAACCAGTCCCTGGGGGCAAACAATCACTCACTGTTGCTAGCAAAGCCGATGCATTTTGCATTTTGTGCCTGTTCTTACTGATTTCGTGCAGTTTACGATTCTCGATTTAATATTTAGATTTAACATTTGACATTTAGATTTAGATTTAACATTTAGATTTAACATTTAACATTTAGATTTAAGATTTAGATTTAACCTTTAGATTTAGATTTAACATTTAGATTTAGATTTAATATTTAGATTTAACATTTAGATTTAAGATTTAGATTAAACCTTTAACATTTAGATTTAAGATTTAAAATTTAGATTTAGATTTAACATTTAGATTTAACATTTAACATTTAGATTTAACATTTAGATTTAACCTTTAGATTTAGATTTAACATTTAACATTTAGATTTAGATTTAATATTTAGATTTAACATTTAACATTTAGATTTAACATTTCATTTTCATTCACATATAACCAAATTTTTAAATAATCCATGTCTCAAAGGTGTGTAAAATGAGCTAAATGTGAAGAAAATGAGATAAATATTGAAAATATATCAGTTTGAAAACTGTAATCAAGTTTTTACATTCGGCACCCCATAAAAATAGTTTCAAAAAACTTTTACTTACCAGGACTTTTTACGAGGTAATGGTACACATCTGGGTACCCCAAACGAGGCCATTGTTTGGGGTTATTTATCCAAGAATCGGCTGTGTGCTTGTATGGACACAAATCTAGACCGACTATGTCCAATTTGGCTTTATACCTCGCTAAAGCCTCTGGCTTCAACTCATTCTGATATCGGTAAGCCATGCTTGCCGCCACAGGCACCCGTGACGATTGCCAAACAAAGTTAAAAAACAATAAAGACGCGAAATAGCTAAAGGAACTGTGAGCGAAAAATACCTGGATACAATGTTGTTTGCCCCCTCACACTAAAACCGGAAGTGTAACCATGGCGCGTGACATCACGCCGATATCGAGAATAGACGGCACACTCGAAGGGGGAGGAGTCACGTGTCTGATCCCGCCCCCTTAACTGCGTTGTTAACAACACTGTAGAGGTGATGGAAAACTGAGCTCTTGTATTGTATCTCTGTGAGATTTTCAGCAAAAAACTTTGTGTCTAATTTTTTTTTAAAGGTGATAAATTGTCTTTTTTCAGAAAAAATTATTTTATAGTTCCATCAGAACTGTGACAAAAACTTTCCAACAGTAGGTAATAACTTTGTAATTACTTTATTTTAACGTGTTTGAGTTCATTTTCTTATAACAGAAAAGAAATTTGCTTGACGGAGGTAAAATCACTCATTTCTATAATAATTTTAAATAATAGGCACATAGACGCTGCACTCGAAGGGGGAGGGGGTCACGTGTCTGACCCCGCCCCCTTAACGGCGTCGTTAACAACACTGTTGTTGCTCCTGTATTGTATCTCTGCGGGATTTTCAGCAAAAAACTTGTCTAATTTTTTTTAAAGGTGATAAATTGTCTTTTTTCAGAAAAAAATATTTTATAGTTCCATCAAAACTGTAACAAAAACTTTCCGACAGTAGGTAATAACTTTGAAAATGTCATGAGCTTAAAGTCATTTTTTTCTGATAGAAAAAAAATTCTTCGTTACAAAAAATTTTTTTTTTATATACGTTTTGGCTCCATTTACATTAAACATAGAAGAAATTACCTGCTTAATTAACTTAATTCCGTGACTTTAGGGACGTTGGTGATCATTTAAAAGTATCCTAATAGAAATTAAAACTGTAATTTTGATGTCAGACAATTAAATCGTGTGTATTAGTGGAGATTTAAATGCCTCAGATGAACTTTTGAGGGGATTGTTGGCGACATTTTCTCCATCGTCTCTGACATTTTGTCCGTCTGTTTCGGTTTGAACGACCGACTGACCGCCGGACACAAACCCCGAAAAACCTGCAGAAAAGCCTCGTTTTCCTTCGACCGGACCCCGGGCTCGGCGTGGACGGTCTCACGGGGGGAAAACTCCGAACTTTAGGCCCGGTCCGCGGAACTTTTACCAGCCGCCGCCGCCGTTTCTGCCTCACACTTCAACCAGAAATTTCGGCGAACTCACCGTCTGGAAAAGTCGTCGGGGTTCGGGCCACCAGCTCCGCCGTCCCGGCTGGGGTTTCCGGTGGGGTCCGTACCCGGGGAAGGGAAGACCGAAAAGACGGGGGCGACAGAGGCGGTGAGGACGGAGCAGAAGTCGGCGGAGGGAACCGAAGTCCTGCCGCTGCCATGAGAGATGAGGTCACCTCGATAAAAATAACAGCATGTCGTCATCGAAGCGCGAGGCAGATGAACTCAGCGGGCTCTTAAAGGCGCAGGCGGCCGCCGAAGCTGCTGAGCCGACAGAAAATCCCGCTGCGAATTCAGAGGAAAAAGGGGCCAGTTTTCTCTGCTTTAGAGCTCATATTTGGGTGTTTTGGGGTGTCAACCGACTCAAGAGTTCCGACACAACTTAACACCATCGCTGTTTGGTAGAGGTGGGCGGATCGATCCAAATATCAATAATATCGATACCAACGCTGGTATTGATATCGAACGATACTCATGTAAAAAGATCGATACTCAAGCTTTTTTTCTTTTCTTTTTTTTTCTTTCCAACAGAGAGCATCCAGGTAGATAAGAGTAGTCATCTTAAACATCAACTCATATATAGATTCAAAGTACAAGTTACTTAAGTCATATGTTACTGGAGCCAACTCAAGAAAATATAATTAAGACCTTGAAATAACCAGTATATGACATGTGTCCCATTGAAAGGTGTTATCTTAGGTAAAATAACATTAAATAATCCTTTTATTTATCCTACAACAGGTACATTTATAGAGATAAAGCAACAGGAAAGTGCACACAGTACAAAAAAATTACACAAGTATTGAAAGATATAATTTAAAAGGTGGACTAGAAAAAAACATGAACAGAAATTCAACTCCAAGGAATATTTACACAAAAATGTTGAAGACATAAAGTTTGACAAAATTCTATTCTTGGTTTTAACAAAATAATCCAAAAACAAAGGTTTATGATAGATAAAGCTTAATATGAAAAAGTATTGGTATTGGTATCGGTATCGGTATCGGCGATACTGGCCCTGTATTTACTTGGTATTGGATCGATTCCAAAATTCCCAGAATCACCCAGCTCTACTGTTTGGGGCCCCTTATGGCGAGGCTCAGGTTTAAAGGGCTCTGTGACATCACAGACAAAGGTGCATTCTGGTCGCCTGGGAACTTGGAACGATGTTGCATTCAAGTTGACCCTGTTCCAGTTGAAAACTCAGGAAATTAGCCTTTCCAAACCTCATAGTAGTTGTTGGCTATTGTTATGCAGCATTTCGTGCGTAAAAACAGCAAGTTGTCCACCGAAAAGTTGTGAAAAATTTTCAACGGTAGGTTATAATTGTAAATATAATTGTAAATTATAATTTGTAATTACAGTGGTACCTCTACTTATGAAATTAATTGGTTCTTTGTAACCTGAAAATTTCGTATGTAGAGACATTAGTAAGTAGAGGTACCACTGTACTTTCTTTTAACGAGTGAGTTCATTTTCCTTTAATAATAAGAAAAAAAAATCTGCTTGACATAGGTAGAATCACTCATTTTTAGAATAATTTTAAATAAAAGGCACATACGTGAGTCAACACATTTAAAGGGGGTGGAGTCACATGTCTGATCCCGCCCCGTTAATGGCGTCTCTTAACTCCACTGTAGCGGTGATGGAAAACTGAGCTGTTGTACTGTATCTCTGCGAGATTTTGAGCAAATATTTTTGTGTCTAAATTTTTAAAAAGATGATAAACTGTCTTTTTTTCAGGAAAAAAAATAATAGAAATTTATAGTTCAATCAGAACTTTAACAAAAACTTTTCAAGAGTAGGTAATAACTTTGTAAATGGGATTGTAATGTAAATAAAATGAGATAGAATTGTTGTGAAGAGTGAACGCAGTCTTTCCGACTTTCCGAGTTGGACTTCTGATAAAATTTCCAACTTTAAACTCTGAAAGGATCAGAACTGGAGCGTCTGTTTTCTGGATCAATGTGGGACCCGCTCTAGAAAACTCAGGCAAGTTTATTTGTATAGCACATTTCAGCAACAAGGCAATTCAAAGTGCTTTACGCAGCTTCAGGACATTAAAATACAGTGAAAAGATAAAAACAGGAAAGTTACAAACAAAGATAAAGAATTGAAAACAAAGATTTTAAAGTAAAGCTGGAGTGCAGATATGTAAAATTAAACACAAGCAATACATTATAAAAGGAAATTACAAAAAGTGATTAAAAACAGAACCAGACCTCTATAGAGCTCAGAGAGGTTCCTGGGACTCTGACCTCTGTTCAGATCAGACCACCAGGGTCAAAGGTCAAAGGCAGCAGTGAACAGATGAGTCTTTAACCTTGATTTGAAAGAACTTAGACTTTCAGCAGATCTGATGTTTTATCTGTTGAGGATATTGTTACAGCTGTCAACTCTACTAAAGATAAATGCATGAACAAGTTGCATGAACAAATCACAGAACTAGAACCTGGTGTTGAGGTACTGACTACTTGTCTAATATTCTGAATTTTCTCAAAAAGGAAGGAAGCAAAAATTATGACCTTTAGAAAGAACTAGATCCAGAGTGGGTCTTCTACTCTGTGTAGGCTCTGAGACCACAGAACAGTTCTTTAGCTATTCTGTCCTCTGGATTATCAACATGGATGTTAAAATACCCAACAATAACTAAGCAGTCATATTCAACACAGATTATTGAAAGCAGTTTGTTAAAAATCATCAAAAAACTCTGCACAGTATTTAGGTGGCCTGTAAACACCCAGTAACACGGCCTGAGGGCTCCTCCTGATGTAGCTCCTTCACATGAGCAACGTTCTTCTGACTCTACGTCCCGTTGTGGATAAAATATGGATTTGTGATGTTTAAAAATCATTATATTCTGTTTTTAATGCAACTGGTGAAGCTTCGTGATGATGAAAGACACATATTTGATGTGAGTTCAGTCTGTGGTTGTGTAACCTGGAAACTCCTGAATCAGCTGAATCTCATGCTGCTGTGGTGGGGTGTTGGGGTGTTGGGGGGGGGGGTAACAATCTGGGGACAATGGAAGTGATGGAGGCTGAAGACGACTAAAAGGTTTCTCATACTGGAGCAATTAGCGCGCATGGCTAACTCACACTGATGAATGTAACGAAGAGATCAAAGCTAGCGGAAACCGACACAGTGAAGACAGTCGTGATCCACCAAAAGAAAAGAATCAACCTCCTGTGTTTCAATGTCATTTATATATTTAAAAAATGTTCTATTCTTAATGAATTTGCTATAAACTGTCAAGTCAAGGTGCAAAGTCACGTCCTATTTTTTGAAACTAATGCAGAAATGCAGTTCCTCCTCCGACCACTAGAGGCCGCGGTTCCTCTACCGACGACTAGAGGCCGCGGTTCCTCTGCCGAACACTCGAGGCTGCGGTTCCTCCGCCGAACACTCGAGGCTGCGGTTCCTCCACCGACCACTAGAGGCTGGGGTTCCTCCGCCGACCACTAGAGGCTGCGGTTCCTCTACCGAACACTAGAGGTTGCGGTTCCTCTACCGACCACTAGAGGCTGCGGTTCCTCTACCGACCACTAGAGGCTGCGGTTCCGCCACCGACCACTCGAGGCTGCGGTTCCTCTACCGTACACTAGAGGCTGCGGTTCCTCTACTGAACACTAGAGCCTGCGGTTCCTCTACCGAACACTAGAGGCTGCGGTTCCTCTACCGACCACTAGAGGCTGCGGTTCCTCTACTGACCACTAGAGGCTGCGGTTCCTCCGCCGACCACTAGAGGCTGCGGTTCCTCTACCGACCACTAAAGGCTGCGGTTCCTCTACCGACCACTAGAGGCTGCAGTTCCCCTACTGTCCACTAGAGGCTGCGGTTCCTCTACTGACCACTAGAGGCTGCAGTTCCTCTACTGACCACCAGGGTCTGGCTCAACAGTGAGTCAGTCTCCATTGACCTCAATGTTAAAATGTCCAATTTTACAGCAGAAAGAAACATAAACACTTCTCACTTTAACTTCTCAGCATTGTCTTCACTTCTGCGCTGTGAATAAAGGCCTAACGGGGCACAACTGTCCTTATTTTAAAGTTGTGCTGTGAGTTGTAGTCGGAGACCACTGTGGTGGGTTTTTGGTTGGTCTGGAAGGGTTTGGGGGGGGACGAAGCCGATGAGGCTGAAGCAGTGAGCGTCACCTCTGGTTGAGAGATAACCTCAGAGATAAGACGGTGGATTAAAAACAGGCAAAGAGAGAAAAACTTTACTTGTGAAGTCACATTTCAATATTCTGAGACCATCTGATCGATCTAAACAGTAAACAGAAGTAACCGTTTCTATTTTCTCATCAGCGTTGAGCTTCCAGACAGAGAATATGAGTGAGAAGAAGTTGGTTTTGGAGAGAAACCACCGGGAAACAGGAAGAAGTGAACTGAATGAAGAAGCAGAAGAGGGAAGTTGACCGTAAACGTGACCGAACTGTCTTCACCGCGGGAAGTCCAGGATTTTACTGTCAACTCACATGTCATTAATCATTAAAATGACACTAATGAACTTTAGAAACCGGTTTCAGTCACACTGTTTTAACGTCCATGACAGAACAACTAGACTGGACCAGCCGGGTTTGTTTGAAGGATCTCCAGGAGAAAAGCTCCCTAAACTACATCTGAACAAACCAGCAGACGTCTGGATCAATGAGACCAGAGACCAGAACCATGTCTGGGGGAGACCAGCAGGAACCCCCTTATGACTACTGTCAAGCACGGAGGTGGAGCTGTGATGGTTTGGGGTTGACAGGAAGTCACTGCTGCTAAACGTGGACCAACAAGCTGCTGAGTCATGGTGGTGTTTTGTTCTGCCCGCATTATTTCTGCATTTTGGCCAAGTTTTTGATCAATAAATAATGATCCAATAAAATAAGTCACATGTTCTTGTTCATCTGATGTGTTGCATCCAACGCTGATGGATATGAAACAGTCTGGCCTTAGACGTTCCCCCTCATCCTCACTCCTCAGTCGAGACTCTTGGCCAGGGCCGGCTCTACCCAATTTGGTGCCCTAGGCGAGATTACACTCTTCTCCTCCTTTCTTCTCTTTCTGTTCTGCGCACCCGAGGGCTTGGACGGCCTTTTCATCTCGTAAATCACACCTGTCCGAGATCGTCTTCCACTTGTCCTGCCCAGACCTGATCTCTGATCCGCGCATCATGATCTGGACCCAATAACGACACGTCACGTGCTCACACATAATTTAGGAACATGTCACTGTTTATTTATTTGTAATGTTAATATGTACTTTTCTTTCTAGACAGAAAACACTAAGTGAGGGCGCCGGTGGGCATAGAAAATTATTATTCTATTATTCTTTTCCCTAAAGGCCACGGCGGACTGGCGGCGTGGCAGCGCCCCTCCAGCAGATGGCGCCCTAGGCGGCCGCCTATGTCGCCTATGCCAAGAGCCGGCCCTGGTCTTGGCCTTCAACTTACAGCAACTGAACAATCAAATAAACAGCTAAGAGCAAAGACTGGAGAATCAATAAGTCAACCAAAGTATTAAAATAAAGAATAAAAGCAGAAGAATGTAATACATGTCCCCTACAGGTGTTACTGGTCTCCATTCTGACGGAGCTACCAAACTCAACTGTTTCTGTCAGACAGAAGGTGTTGTGTCTTTTATACAAACTAACCAGTTAAGTGACGTTAAAGACTGGTAAATGTTGGATAGAAGTTACTACCCAGCGCCTCCCCCACTGCTGCCTCATTCTGGCAGTTTATTCCAGCAGCTAAAAGAACTCAAACAAAAAGTCAAAAGGTGTGTCAGTGGTCAAACCACTTTTCTGTTGGGGGTGTTCTTGGTGACTATTTCAATGACAATTAGGGAAAAAATAAAAATAAAAAGGCTTTATGCAACTCAAATCTTTGGCCTTCGGGCAGGAAAAGTATTCCTGCTAATAATTTAATGGTTGGAGGGCCAGTAGTTTTAACCGCCAGTAGTAATACTGGCAGCATTGAGAGCGGCAGTGACGTTTCTGTGACAGCAGGTGGCGGCAACGCGCTGAACTGCGCTTGAACTGCCGGAAGAGACACGAAGAAGAAGAAGACGACGATGTAAACAGAGGAGATAACCACGTATTTATCTTCCTCCGGTGATTCCGTCGTCTTCTACTGGATTTAAACTCGGAAGGACTCCAGAGTTTGTGCCTTCGGGGCTCATATAATCGTTTCTGAGCGTTTGTCCGGGAGGAACCAGCGCGATCCGGCTGAGATGGACGACAACAAGGCGAGGAAGCTAACGGTGGCTAGTTTTAGCCGCTTTTTAGAGCCGTTAAGAGTCATAAACTGTAATTTTAGTACTTCAGGTGACCTAAATCTTGTTAGTTAGAGCAGTCAGAGACTTCCGGAGGCCTCGACGTCGTCTGTTTATTTGTTTCCACCTGAAAAACCCGGCATTTAAAATCTTTAAACATTCACCAGAATTTGATGCAGAGTTTCTGACGATGATGCAAAAAATGGTTAATGATGCTGTTAATTATTGACATCTTTTCTGCTGCAATAACTATAATAAAAATCTGCTTCACATGTGCTACGTTAAAAATAATTAATATTTTCTGTTTTTTTCATGTGATAACATGGTTTCGTGATAAGAATCTGTCATTTAAAGGGTTAAAATCATTAGAACTTCATGAATATTTGGTTGGTTTAGAAATTAAGCCTAAAAAGAAAATAATAGCAGTGTAAAATAATTTTATTTCCTGTTTCCAGCGTCACTAATAATGTGGATTTTAATGTAAAGCACTTTGGTCACCCTGTGTGTTGTAAAGGGCTCTATAAAGAAACACTGATTGATTGATTGATTAACAAATACCAGAATGAGCTGTTAAAGTTAAACTGACGGTGCTCTGTGTTGTCAGATGCCTGCTGGGAAAGTGAAGAAACCCGGGAAACGCGGCCGGAAACCCGCAAAGATCGACCTGAAGGCCAAACTGGAGCGGAGCCGGCAGAGCGCCAGGGAGTGTCGGGCCAGGAAGAAGCTGCGCTACCAGTACCTGGAGGAACTGGTTTCCAGTAAGGAGAGAGCCATCTGCGCCCTGCGGGAGGAGCTGGAGATGGTGAGGAGACCTACGGACCAGCAGACAGCCACAGAGGAGACCTCAGGTGTTCTCAGATCACCCTCATACACCTGTAGGCAACGAAGAACTGGACAAACCCTGTGTGACGTCACTAACAGGTTTCTGAAGAGTGATTCTGAAGCCAGATTTATTCTAGACCAGGTCCAGTCTACTAACCACTAGAGGCCGTGGTTCCTCTACTGACCACTAGAGGCCGCGGTTCCTCTACTGACCACTAGAGGCCGCGGTTCCTCTACTGACCACTAGAGGCCGCGGTTCCTCTACCGACCACTAGAGGCCGCGGTTCCTCTGCCGACCACTAAAGGCCGCGGTTCCTCTGCCGACCACTAGAGGCAGCGGTTCCTCTGCCGACCACTAGAGGCAGCGGTTCCTCTGCCGACCACTAGAGGCCGCGGTTCCTCCGCCGACCACTAGAGGCCGCGGTTCCTCCGCCGACCACTAGAGGCAGCGGTTCCTCCGCCGACCACTAGAGGCCGCGGTTCCTCCGCCGACCACTAGAGGCCGCGGTTCCTCCGCCGACCACTAGAGGCCACGGCCGCGGTTCCTCCACCGACCACTAGAGGCCGCGGTTCCTCCGCCGACCACTAGAGGCCGCGGTTCCTCCGCCGACCACTAGAGGCCGCGGTTCCTCCGCCGACCACTAGAGGCCGCGGTTCCTCCGCCGACCACTAGAGGCCTCGGCCGCGGTTCCTCCACCGACCACTAGAGGCCGCGGTTCCTCCGCCGACCACTAGAGGCCGCGGTTCCTCCGCCGACCACTAGAGGCCGCGGTTCCTCCGCCGACCACTAGAGGCCGCGGTTCCTCTACTGACCACTAGGGTCTGGCTCAAACAACAGTTTTCGTCTCCATATCTGGACTCACATCCATGACGACCATATAGTCCGGTGTAGTTATGCTGTTTGTTCAGTGTCGGTGCAAAAATCAAGCTCAACTCAAAACTGTTTCTACTCCTGTCGTCGTCGTTGCCTGATTTCTTTCTGCCTCGCAGACAGAGATGTCGGCTACGCTGTGTTTGGTGTAATTACACCACCAGCTGCTAGGGGGCAGTGCAGCTTCCTGTAGCCTAATGTGATGAGCTTCCTCCCCTGTTTACTTCCTTTATGTTGCTTAAACTTTGCAGCAGAGCAAATAAAGCATAGTTACATGAGTCAGAGCTGATAAATGTTGAGCATCAGACGTAGCGAAATATTGTTCTACCCGACTTAAAAATGACAAAGAAGAAATACGAAGGACAAATCCATCGACCCGTCACATCTGCCATTTAAGGAAAAGTATTTAACCGTTGAGCTTTGCAGCAAAAATCTTGTTGGTGATCTATGAGGGCGATAAATAAAAGAAAGCTAAAATAGTCTGTCATTAATTTATAATTAAGGTCAAATGTTCAGTTAATTTTGACGTTTATCTGAGGTGATGTCACTCAGTCAAACGTGACGAGCTTCAGAATCTCTCCAGGAACTTCAGGTGACGTCACGGAGGGTTTGTCCATTTCGTTTACGGTCGGTACCAACGCTATAGACCTTTTTGGGCCAGCCCCCCGGAAGTACCCCGTCCACCATTGCTGGGTTGTGCTACAGAGCGACACTTTCACCGGCTCGCAGATTAACCAGTGTTTTTCTCTTTCTACAAATATATATTTTTATAAGGTCGAGTCGGTCGAGTGGGAATACATGTTCCGTCATAAACTGTGCCAACAATGGCGTGAAAATTCAACAATGGAAGAAGAAAGTATGTGAAATACACAAGCCTTTACTGCACGAAGACTGCCTTGTTTGCAGAACAAGAAATTAGGAAGACGTGGGTGAAAAATATCAACAGAAAGGACTTTGTTCCAAATGAATACAGCCGGGTGAGTTTTCGTTAACATTCAATCTCGTACTACTCATAGTCTCGCTGAGAGTCCCGGACGATTCTGGCTGAAAGAACAGCAGTATGAGGCTACTGTAGCCCTCGGCACTAGCACAAGCCTATAAAACAATGAATGATAAAATAAATTAAATATAACATTAACACATAGCCTAATTTACCGCTAGCGTTAACGTTACAGTAGCATAATCTTTATGGCTTGTTGACGTTAGTTATAGCCAGCGTTGCATTTTTCATGTATTCCCACAGTTTTTAGTGTTTGATTATGGGAATAGATCATGCTATTTCCATAACCAATCATTAAAAACAGCGATAAAATACCTTCATCTGTAACTGGAGGCCACTGCCTAACATAATCAATCCAAGACATGTCTGCGTTATCAGTAACAGATGCTCCACGCTGCTGTGTTTGGGTTACTTGGTGGAGCACCGCACACTCCAGTTATGGCGGGGCCACTAGGGGGCGCATGTCCACAATTTCTAAGTCGAAAAGGTGTATACACGAGCCAACAATGTTCATGCAGCTTTATCAACTCATTCAAAATGATGTGGGAATCTGGAACCGGCTGGCCAGTAGGGGGCGCCGTACTTTAAAAATGTAGATCATATCTTTGGAGATAAAGGTAATAGAAATGTTATCAACATTGATGCAGAGTTCCGGCCCTTAAAGGATCCTTAGTTCCTGACGTGCAGGTTCAGATCTCAGACGGTCCGTTTATCTGTCGGTTTCCTGAGAACGTTGATCGGACCTTCGGTCGTTCTGTCCCGCAGTACAAGCAGTGGTGCTCGGCCATGGACCAGGGGAAGATCCCGTCGGAGATCAAAGCCCTGCTGACCGCCGACGAGCAGAAGGCGCCTCAGGGCACCGGCGGCACCAAGACGTCCAAGAACAGCAAGAACCACAGCAGCAACGCCTCCAGTTAGACCTTCATCATCATCCTCCTCCCGCGCAGGTGGACTCCACCTCTTCACGTTCAGCTTCTCTGCAGAGCGACGCCAGAATCCAGTTAAGTCTGTTTTTAGTCGCCGCTGCAGAGCTTCGCTGCTAAAGTTTCTCAGCGACCGTCGTCTCCAGGAAGCTGGACTCTGGTTGTGTTAGATGTTGCTCACCTGTTGATCACCTGTCTGAAGCTTTATCCTGACAGTCTACGCAGCTGTACCACCTCTGACCACACGGAGGCAGCGCATCACCAGTAAGGTCATGTGATGGGTTCATAAGACGCAACCAAGCGCTCCTCTAGTGGGACAATGTGGTATTACAGCAGAGACAGTACCAGCAGATCCGTGCGCCCCCATGTGGTCAGCAGTGGTATTGATAGCTAGAAGGTTCCTCAGTGGTTCATTCTGACTCGTAGCATCTTTAACCTGAACTGGTTCCAGTCTGTTGTATCTGCAGGCTGTTCCTGGGTCTGCTGGTCCTGGGTCTGCTGGTGTGGTTCTGTGTTTTAGATGACCTTCCAGCATTAGAGCGCTGCTTTTGTGGAAACTCAACTCAAACATCCTGAAACTATCAGCTGATTTCTTCTCCAGTTCTCAGATCTTCACTTCGTTTCCTCAGTGACACAAATAAAAAAATCTCCTCTGAAAGTTTCAGCACTTTAGATGATTGTTGAAGTTTGTAGTTTCAAGTGATGTTTTGTCAAAGTAATAAAACATTTAATCCTGGCTGAACGTGTCTTTCATTAATGAGTCGGCCATGTTTGTTTCTGTCCTTCACCACTGAAACCAGTTTCAGATGTGATGGTTTCCATCAATCACCTTCATCCCAGATGATCCCAGGTGGTCCCAGGTGATCTCAGGACCCTTCCAGGTACACAGCTGTACTCTGGAGGGTCGAGGGTCCAGACCCAGTCTGGTGGACCTCTGCCAGACCTCCATCAGCAGCAGGATTTGTTTTCAGGTCTCGTTCAACAGATTTGGTCAGAATTATTAAAAGGTGGTT
The DNA here is from genome assembly GCA_018398805.1 of Hirundichthys speculiger. Taxonomy (NCBI): domain Eukaryota; kingdom Metazoa; phylum Chordata; class Actinopteri; order Beloniformes; family Exocoetidae; genus Hirundichthys; species Hirundichthys speculiger. The sequence goes on along the minus strand of JAGFBZ010000384.1, from coordinate 511,766 downwards.
TTGAGCAGCAGCTGGACTTGTTTGATCCGGTCCATGTACCTGTTTCTGGACCAACCAGAGACTCAGTTCAACTCCAGTTAAAGTAGTAAAACGGGGGATGTTACGGAGGTTGGTCCTTTCCTAGTCAGGAAAGAGGTCTGATTAGTCCCAGAGAGGGGACTGGAGGATGTAGTTGCTTCCAGGAGTAGAACAGGAGGGAGAACCTTGAGTCATCCGGGTCGTCTCTGGTGGACCCGGGTACCAGTTAGAGTTCAGACCGCCCCTCTAACTTCGGGACTTGGCCTCAGACTTCTCTGTTGAATATAGTTCATAAGTTAAGGGACGACTTCAGTGATGAGCTGCGTCATTCTTGTCTCTACTGTCATCTCAGACCTCCCTGATCCTGATCCCGGTTCTGGTTCTTCGGCCAGTAAATTAGAATATTTTGAAAAACTTGATTTATTTCAGTAATTGCAGTCAAAAGGTGTAACTTGTACATTATATGTATTCATTGCACACAGACTGATGCATTCAAATGTTTATTCCATTTAATTTTGATGATTAGAAGTGGCAATAAATGAAAATCCAAAATTCTGTGTGTCACAAAATTAGAATATTACTTAAGGCTAATACAAAAAAGGGATTTTTAGAAATGTTGGCCAACTGAAAAGTATGAAAATGAAAAATATGAGCATGTACAATACTCAATACTTGGTTGGAGCTCCTTTTGCCTCAATTACTGCATTAATGCAGCGTGGCATGGAGTCGATGAGTTTCTGGCACTGCTCAGGTTGCTCCGATAGTGGCCTTCAACTCTTCTGCGTTTTTGGGTCTGGCATTCTGCATCTTCCTTTTCACAATACCCCACAGATTTTCTATGGGGCTAAGGTCAGGGGAGTTGGCTGGCCAATTTAGAACTGAAATACCATGGTCCGTAAACCAGGCACGGGTAGATTTTGCGCTGTGTGCAGGCGCCAAGTCCTGTTGGAACTTGAAATCTCCATCTCCATAGAGCAGGTCAGCAGCAGGAAGCATGAAGTGCTCTAAAACTTGCTGGTAGACTGCTGCGTTGACCCTGGATCTCAGGAAACAGAGTGGACCGACACCAGCAGATGACATGGCACCCCAAACCATCACTGATGGTGGAAACTTTACACTAGACTTAGGGCAACGTGGATCCTGTGCCTCTCCTGTCCTCCTCCAGACTCTGGGACCTCGATTTCCAAAGGAAATGCTAAATTTGCTTTTGTCAGAAAACATGACTTTGGACCACTCAGCAGCAGTCCAGCTCTTTTTTTCCTTAGCCCAGGTGAGACGCTTTTCGCGCTGTTTCTTGGTCAACAGTGGTTTGACACGAGGTATGCGGCAGTTGAAACCCATGTCTTTCAAGCGTCTCTTGGTGGTGGATCTTGAAGCACTGACTCCAGCAGCTGTCCACTCCTTGTAAATCTCCCCCACATTTTTGAATGGGTTTTTTTTCACAATCTTGACCAGGGCGTGGTGATCCATATTGCTTGTACACTTTTTCTTACCACAGTTTTTCCTTCCCTTTGCCTCTCCATTAATGTGTTTGGACACAGAGCTCTGAGAACAGCCAGCCTCTTCAGCAATAACCTTTTGTGTCTTGCCCTCCTCGTGCAATGTGTCGATGGTCACCTTTTGGACAGCTGTCAAATCTGAAGTCTTCCCCATGTTTGTGTAGGCTTCAGAACTGGACTGAGAGACCATTTAAAGCCCTTTGCAGGTGTTTTGAGTTAATCAGCTTATTAGTTTGTGGCACCAGGTGT